>JARHVA010002397.1:1682500-2367500 GCA_037957365.1 Torreya grandis
TTACTATTTGATATTCATAACTATTGGAGAGTTGTCATGTTGATGTCATGGTGTTGTCATGAAAATGCTCTGGTGAGTGGATGAAGTGATTTGATAGCCTAAGTGACAATGACAAAGTGTGTAATGTGCTTGTTTTAGTGTTCTTTATGCATCCTTCAGTGTTGACATGGCTAGAGATGTTCAGAGATGACTATGGTGATTTGAGCTTGTGTAAGGGGTCCTATCAAAGTTTATCTATGCTTGAATATCTTGTGTGTATAAGTGGAATTCATCTAGTTAATCATAGTTTTCATCTAGACACTTTAGGTCCAGTGGAAAAAAATTTGAATAGGTAGTTTGATGACACCACAATTACCATGTGGGAAAGAGTCAATGGTATTTGGTCATATGATTGTGAGCATAATAGTCCCTAGTTGTTATGCACCATATCTCAAGTCATGCATCAAAACACAGGTAAATATATAAGGGTGAAAAGTTGGATTCTCAATCATAATTCATTGTTTTCCCATACTTATCCAAATTTGCATTTGGTCGAAAAGAGTTGAGTAAGCATGTTGATGAGGTCAACATTTGCATATGCGAAGGTGCAAGGATAAAATGATCATATGGTTTTGTTCATTTTTGTTCCTAGTTTATTTACACTAATTTCTAGATCATTTGATGTAACACATCAAAAGATATACATATGCAAAGTTGGGCTCCCAAGCAGATTGATTATATTTTCCCATACTTAGCCAATTTTCCAAAGTGGCAAGAAGAGTCGAGTGATCATTTTGATGGTGTTATATCTTACACATGTGAAAATTTCAAGAGAATCTGATCATATGGATTTTGTTAGTTTTGAGCATAGATGATTTGCACTAAATTCTAGATCATGCATTAAAGAATAAAAAAAGTTATGGATGATCAAAGTTGGCCTCTCAGGCAAGTTTTGGCATAGTTGGATCTATGATAAAAGTTTTTCAAAAGGCATTTTAATGGTGTTATATCTTTCACATGCAAGAGTCCCAGGAATAGTGTGTTACATGGTTGAATTTTCCTATGTGAGGAGATCATCTAGTCCAAGTTTGAGATATTTCATCAAAGCATAGAAGAAGTTATTAAGGATCAAAAATGTCTACTCAGGCATATTGAATGGGTCCCCATAGTCATTTTTAAAAATGTTAAAGCTTGAGCAAAATCAATGGTGCACATTGCTCCAAGAAGTTAGGAGGTAATGAAATATAGATAGGTGCATGGTGTTTAATGAATGATCAAAGGTATAAGATAATGATATAATAGTGAGTTGGTGTTTATAAAGATTAATCGAATAGTGAGCATTGATCGTTAAAGACCTGATTGATCCATAGAGATCAATGAAGCACATTGAGTAAAAGTTCCCAGATTACATGAGATGAGGTCAACTATCATATGTTTAACATTTAGATTTGGTGGTCTATGCATGAAATCTTAGGTAAAATTGATGGTGCATATTCAATTTGAGCAGAGAGTTCATGGCAATTGTGCATTGTGTTTGAAGGATAACTATGATTGTTTGAATTCAAATATTTGAATTTACAGGAAAAAACCAATGTCTAGTTTTTGGACCATATCTTTTGATAGAAGATAAATTTTTTGGTGCTCTAAAAAACAAACTAGTAGAGGAATCCAAGGCACATATAATGAACCTAATTTGAATATTTATACTTAGGTATAGTAAAAATATATTGAGCCTAAAAATTGACTATGTGCTTCTTATTTTAAAAGTGACAAGAAGGATATATGAGCTTGTGTTGATATTATTTTGATTTTTCATCATGAATTTTCTATTATAACATGTTTTAAACTCCATGATGATGCTCTATGTGGATTTTAGAGGTGTGATAAATATATATTGAGTATGAATAATGCTTAAAAAGTTGACTATGTGTTCGTTCATGGTGATTATGTGCACCAGGTAAGTGTTTGAGTTATTTGAGCATATGTAGAGGTGAGCTAAGTTGACTATGATTATTTAAGGATGTCAAAGGGAATATAAGGAGTGGAACCATGTATTGTAAAGTGATGATGTGTTCTTATTTTTCTTGAGGATGAGCTAAATGGGTGAATAGGTCTCCATGAGACCTATAAGAGCTACAAGGGCCTTATTAAAAGGTGTAACTGCTTATGGGTGACCCATAGATGTTATGGCCAACCTATGAATTTTGTATTGAATCATGCCTTCATGTGAGAAATGCCTTAAGGTATAATTCATTCTTAATGGCTAACCAAGATGATGGTTATCAATATTGATCTATAATAGTGAAATAAAAAGTGGTGATTTCTAGACTTGATAAGACTTGGATGAGGGAGTGAAAGTGTGGAGCCAAGTGAAGGGAATAACCTTTGAAATAGAAGTTAAAGGTTAGTGAGGACCATCAAAGATAGAAGAGGATCAAACATGCTTATTTTAGCAAGGTGATAAAGATGATCACATAGGTCATTAGACCTAACAAGCCTAGAAGAGATAGAATAGGTGAGTATGCTCAAGAGGTTATTTGAGAGAGGCTTGTGTGTGTTGATTATAGATCAAAGGAGGGTTAGAGTACCCTATGGATGATTTTATGAGAAAATTAGTTTGATGACTATTTGTATGACCTTTTGGTCATAATTTTGTTAGCATAATAGTGCTCTTGTTGTTTGGGTGTGAGCATAGGCAAGGTGAAGCCTATGTGAACTTGGTGGTTAATCTAAGAGGTAGATCAATGTGTGGACTATGTGTATGACCATCTAGTCATGTTATTGAAGATATGATAGAGTTATTGCTATGAAGGTGAAGTGTGATAATCATATTTCCATCATTAGGTGTTAAATACATTGATTCAAAGGTGGAGTTTTCATAGGTGTTATTGTGGTAGCTCGGCATCTAAGGTGCTTGCAACCTCCTTGCAAGGTGAAACTTGATAAAAAGTTTAGTTGTTATTGTAGCTCAGCTAGATAGGTATGGTAGCACTTTATGGGATTGGAGTCTCACCAAATAGGAATTGTAGTTCTTTTCTCATTTGTAGATGGTCTAAATTAGATCTTGTTATTATAGGATAGTAGTCCAATTGCAGGTTTTAGTGGGTTTTATTCCCCAAGAGGGTTTCCCACATATGTCATGTGTTATGTGCTTGATCTTGCATTATATTTCTTATTCATTGATATTAATTATGTGTATACCTCATAAATGTATGTATTGACTAATTAAGAGTTTGGAAGGATTGACATTGAAGTTAAAATATCTGGGTTCACTGATTCACCCCCCTCTCAGTAATTGTAACTTTAATAATTAGTATCAAAGTAGGTCTTTTAGAGGAATCCTAAAAACTTAAAGGTGATCTTAAGTAGCTACAAATATGGCTAAGCAATTGAATAAATAAAATCAACAATGGAAGTTTTTAATAAAGGCACTTGAAGAACAAATATGTAATTTGAAGAAAGGTGCCAAAAAGGATGAGAATATTATCAATGATCTCAAGGTTTAGTTAGTAGATGCCAAGACAATTTTGTGTCCAAAATAAAAGGACATAATGTGTGATGAATAAGCTTTCCATAATAGTAGAGAAGATGATAGAAAGGAAGAATAAGTTGATCTAGAATCTAAGCTCATGAGTACACTTGGTGAATTAAAGGAGAAAAAGAAGAGGAATCACAAGATGAGGTATGTGATCAAAGGTCTTGAAGTAAAAGCCAGTTATCTTGAGGGAAGTATGATAGATCAAGAATGTATAATAAATGAATACATGCATAAAGAAGCTAAGAGTTATAATGAGACTATCCAAGTTCTTAGAATTTAGATGGAGACTGCATGTTCAAACATGAAAGCTAAAGAAGTTAAAATTAATAAATTAAAGACTAATATTGTTTACATAAAAGATGAGTATGAAAAGGTCATAATCAAGATAGGCAATCCTAAATAAGAACAAAATAAATCATAACAAGTCAAAGAAGATGGAAAATAGATCAGTAATCTCAAGGATCAGTTAGGGGTAGCTAATGTAAATCCAAAGATAAGAGAAGAATGTAGACATCTTAAGACTCAATTAGAAGAAGAAAATTTCAAAATGAGTTAAAGTCAAGGTGAGTATGATGAGATGAAAATTGAGATAAAATTGTTGAATAATGAGCATGAACATCTCATAGATAAGTTGAACAAGCTAAGAAAGGAATATGAGAAGTCTGATCAAGTCAAAAAGTTTGCAAACTTGAAGAGTAATGAAATAAGGTCTATTGGAGAACAAAATGCTTAAAGGTATGTTATTTTCTTTCTTGGTCATTGTTATCCATGTATTAAGTATGGTCATAGAGCTAAGGATTGTAGAATGAAGTCAATCAAATATGGACATTTATGGAGCTATGATAGGAGTTTTTGGCTAAAGATTTATCATAGTTCAAATCCATCAAAAGGTATTGTTGTCACTTGGATTTTCACCCCTTGAGAATATGCCTAGCTCTTCTCATCCAAGTGGCACAATTTAAACATCTCTCTTGTTATGGGTAACAATTTTTTGAGATGAATCTCTAGAAGGGCTACTTCCCTTGATGCATTTTTTGAAGTACTTTCTTACCTATCAAATTTTGATGAAAAGGGTATAGGAAAATAACTAATAAAAATAAAAGGTGATTCACCAATATTTAATTTTATATTATTTATTGAAACTATACTACTTAGAGATAAACAAAGCTTTCTTCACTCAAAACTCACAACTCAAGATGGATTGTCACATCAATGTTTCATATGCTAGGTTTAAGAGGTATTTTAATGATTATGAGGGTAATGGATGATTATTTTTGGGAATATAGTCATAAAACACTTCTATAACACACATACACTTAAGATATAACACTAACAAAGACCTGTAACAAATACTCTTCTATACATTGGAGAATAATCAAGGATAACATGCTAGAAAAGATCATCTTCTACTAGACAAGACCAACAAGATTGCATCAACACTCAATTATATAGCATGTAAGTAGGAAAATTCACTATTTTTATTTCTTCAAGAGATATTCAAGTATAAAATTGTCTAGGGTTTCACCATCAACCAATGAAGGCTCCTAAAAAGAGCCAAAAGAGTCAATATTTATAGCCTTTGAGAGAAGAGCAAGACAAGGGAAGTCCAAAGGTCACTTGGAAACTTGTCAATATAATAAAAGGGGTTAAAATTACATGAGAAATATGTATGGAATGAACCATGTAATGTTAGGATTAATAAGTGTTGATATAAGTCATGAAACTGATGAAAAGTGGCATAAAGCTCCCAGTCATGGCTCAGAAAACTACCTTCATAATTTGAACCTATTTGAACTTCCAATAACTAACTATGGATAGGTCTGATTATTGGAATAATATCGAAGGCCTTTATTCATGCCTCTTCATGCATTGGTTACATTCTCACTCATCTAAAAACTCTTAGAAAGAAGCCATCACTATCTGTAGTCTAAAACAACTCCTTTTTTAGTCATCCCTCACACTTGGCCTCAAAATTTCCTTAATTTTTCCATTAAAATCCATTTAATGGAGTTAATGACACCTATCAAGACCATTCATAGACTTATAGGCATTAGTTATGCTTTAAAAGGCTCACACTTGGAGTCTTCACCCTTCTCACCCTTGTGTCCACTATGCTAATTTTTATTAGCTGAGATGAAGGCAATTGTATAAAAACTTAGAAGATTTTTCCAATCATTAAATTATCATGAGGGGGTATATAAATTCTATATACTTCATCTAAACTTTATTTCATCTTCTAAAACCTGTTATAACCTACAAATCATAAAAAATGGTAAAAAGTACCTTATTTTATATGTTATCCATACAATTTCATATATCTCATCTTTGTGGGAGGTATTTTAATGGATTCCTCTACATGATCTAATATCTTTCATTTCCAAACTATTTCATTTGGATAGCTCTCCTATCTTATTTCCTCCATCAAGTCTTAGCTGAGGGTTTAATAGGGTTTTAGCCAGTTTTTGGTCTTAAGCTTTGTTCATAAAGCTATGAAATTGAAACTACCACTAAATTCCACAAAATTGAATCAAAGAGAACCTAATAACCCATAAAAAATCCTTTGGTTCCCATGCAAATACTTAGAAAAGATATGAGCATTTGAAAACACCTCATCGAGTTTGTCCTTACTTTTTTTTTTGTATATTTTTACTCTCTCTAGGATAAAATTAGTTTCATATAGGTTATTTTACATAATATTAGTTCAAACATGTTTATATACACCTTTATAACATGCCTCAAGCATCTAGATAGTCCACCAAGAGCTAGAAATGAAGATGGACCCCAATTGGTTCTAGGTCTCTTCAAGGCCTAATACATCTAATAGGCACCTTACTAGATTTGGTTGCTAGGATTGATATCTCATAGGTAGGTTGATGTATTATTTATTTTCACATATTTTATATCTAAATATTTGTTGACCATTTTTTGCCCAATAGGCCAAAAATCAGTTCCCTTTTGTCCCTATTGTTCTAGGCCATTTCATTTTTCAATTTTGCATGAATCTGTTCATTTCTACAAACTCTGTAGGTCTAAACCTATGGACTCTGCAGGTCTTGGATTTATACATACTCTACAAGTTAGTCCTTTGGTGCATGAAGGATCAGTTTAGAGAGTTTTGGGTTTTGCAAGGCCTCTTCAGGCTCTTGTTTGAAGAAAATGAAGAAGGTTGGCATCGTTGAACCATTGAACTCGATTCAATGCCTGGTTCCATTGGCAGTTTAATTGGCCTTAGTTCAAGCCTTGGTTTAATCAGTAGTTTAATCACTCCATTTCAAAGCTTGGTTCATCACTTCAAGTCCATTGCTTCATTTCTCAGGCTTAGTTCAATGCTTTGGTTCAATCCTTCAGTTCAATGCCAAAGTTCAACGGGCTCGATGCGCAGTGGTTAAACTGTTGAACCATTTTTGGTTCAACGGGTTGGTTTAATAGCTTGGTTCAAGGGTATGCCCTAAAGTCGAAGGGAAGTTCAAGATATAAAAGCCCTTGTAGAGGGTAGGGAGCATTTCAAAGGGATCCATAGGGTTTTCAAGTGATGACAGGCATGCAAATGTCAAATTTTACACCATGAAAGCCAAAGCACAGAAGGCACCAAGTGGCAATTGCGGAGGACTTCAACATGCTTTTTTAGGAGTAGTGGAACATGCCATGTGTCCCCTACAGGGCTCAGTGAAATCAAACAAATGGAAACATCCATGGGTTTCTCCTGTTGGCCTCAAAGAAGACTGTGGTGGGCCCGAATGAGTTGCTAAGAGCTCTGCGGAAGTGACCGCGTGTTAATGTCTGCCTGACTCTAAAAAGACCCTCTAATGTAAGAAAACACTGCCACATCCCATTATCAGCTTATTGGAAGTATCCACGTGTCAACATCTACATTTCAAAGTGTCTTCTAAGTGCCCAAGTAGTGGACTATGACACGTGTCAAGGGCGGATGCACTCTCAATGAAAAGGGCAAAGCAAGAAGCTGAAGGAGAGTCCAAGGGTGACGAGTGTGGGAATGTCAAATTTAAGCCAATAAAAAGGCTATTGATTTTTTAATGCTCGAGCACCAATCATGGAATGAGCCCAAAGAATATAGTGACCTGCTAGAAGATCACCCCTGAGGGCTGAAAGAGCAGGAAGAAGACAAGGAGCAGAAAAGACAAAGCGTCTAAGTGGAAAAGGGAAGGTGAGTTATTGCAGATGAGTGGCACGACCTATTTTTCTATAGTTGGCATTGATGAGGGGACAAACCATAGTCTATTTGTAGGAAAGAGGGGTGGCCATGTTCTTACATTAATGTTTGAACTCCAAAGTCAATTTTGGCAATTGTACAACATGGTTCCAGTAGGCCTCTTTTGAAGAATGACATCAGTAACACTGGCTTTCCTCTTCCCAAGATTCAAAATGCACATGGGCCACTTGCAAAAAAGAGTGCCAAAATCTTTCCCAAGAAGTGCCAAGTTCTCTTCCTCTTCCTATAGATTGTAAACTTCTCTTTTGAGAAGAAATCCACTCTCAACCTTAAGGCAAAACTTTACCCAAAAATCTCTCAGGCTTATAAGGCAGAGCTGCTAGATTTTACCTTCAATCAGAACTTAGCATTTTTACCTCCATTTTGAGTTTTGCATCTTTAGTATGTGTCTATGCATTTAATTCTATCTTAAGTCATTTTCTTAATGATTTTGTAGAATGATTTCATCATGTCTGGTGCATTTTTGTGAGTTTCCTTTTATAGGTCTATCAGAAGTTTCCCTAGAGGAGTATAGGTGAAGTGGATAGGCTATTGCAGTGTGTCTCAGAACACCTCTAGTGGTTATTTTCCTCCTTGTATCTCCATGGACCCCTGACCCACTGATGTAGAAGGTTCTCTCATGTCAGATGAAGTCTATAGGCACTTCCTTTTGGTGAAAAGCATATGTTCGGGCTAGGTGGGTCATATATTTTGGTGTATCACCTTTTAATTTTTAAGCTTAGGCTTTGCTTTTAGCATCTCTCTCTCCCTTTTCATCCCCCCTTTTTTACATTTTTTGTTAGCAGTAGGAGAAACCAGGGCCTAAATGATACATCAGAGGGAGCTAGCCCTCATCTAGAGACTCTCCCCTCTAGCTTTGTTTGTCCCACAGGCGAGAGGGGAGTTTCCATTATTACATGAAGAAGGCAAGAGATCAGCCTCTTGCCAAGTGTGCAATCTTCTACATCAATAGTTTTTGGCACGCCCGGTGGGACTAACTAGGATAGGTTTTATCTAAAGAGTTGAAGAATTTTTGGTGTGTTCTTCAACTGATCAGCCTTTGGAGGTTTTTTCATCAACACCAATGGTGAATCTAAGTTGAATTTGTTGGTTAAGCAGCCTGGTGCCATCATAAATCACTTTTTGTATGTATAATTCCTTTGCATAAAATCATAGGTCTTGTTTTCCTCTATATGACTATGATCAAGCTCAAGATTTTTAGAGAATCACCTCAAGTAGCTCTCCTAGTTTCCCTTCAACGATAAGGGAAATGGCCCTAGAGTTTGAGAAGCAGACGATGGAGATTGATAGACTGGAAGAGTAGTATGGATATCAGTAGGAGCTGATGTATAAAGAGGAGTGTTTGTTTAGGCAAGCTCAGGCCTTGCAATCCATGGAGGAGGAAGTAGCAAAATGGAGAAATCCATTTATCCAAGGCAGTCAGCCTTGTGCACCCTCTCCTATCCTAAATAAAGGCCCCTCTTTTGCACCAAATCCTTTCTATCAGATAGCACTTACTCACTCTAACTCATCTAATGCCTCTACTCTCAATCCCATGTGCCTGGCTTTCCAACATCAAAGGGCATCAGAGCAACCCCCCATGGAGATCAATCTTCTCAATTCCTTATATTTTGAATCTTCCATTGGGGGAATACCATGAGCCAACACATCCCCCTTCTAGATACTCTTCTGGTGCATCAACAATCTCTTCCTAGCGTTCCTCAACCTCCCCAAATTTTTTAGCATGATATGCAGATTCTGAGTTGGAGGAAGGAATGCTAGGAACCAGCCCAGAGCTTTGAAGAGGATGATGCTGATGACATCCAAGAAAGACTCTTTTAGGATAATCTAGCCAAGCAAATTGAAGATGTAGAGGCTAGGATGAGTTTTCTCCGTGATAGAGAGATAGAACTTCTAGACCTTGTGGAGGAGCCCCAAGACCTTGGAGAAAATAAAGTTGCTGCCTGTTCACAGGAGCAAAATTCTAATTATGAGATCTTAAACTGGGGGAAAATAGTAGAATCATGGGGTAGGAAGGAGGAGAAGCAAGGTTTTTCTCAAAACCTTGAAGAAGCCAAAGCTGCTCCTGCTCATGATAATGCTGATGACCTCTAGGAAAAGCTCTTCCAAGAAGATCTAGCTAGGGGAATTGCAGAGTTAGAATCTAAAGAGAGATTCCTTAGCCAGTGTGTGATGGATGGTTCAGACCTAATGACACATTCCATGTCTGAACACACCCCACTTACACATTTCCAAGATAAATATCAGGCCATACCTGATATAGATGAAGTGTTGACCAAGTGGAAGGAGGAGAATCATTCAATTCTAGCTCAAGCACTGCCTCCTCTTCCACATGATTTTCCCACTTCACCCCTTCTCAAGGAGGAACCTATTTTGTAAGAGGTAAGTGAGGAGTAGAAGATCTAATCTACATTTTTATAGGGGGCTTTCATGAGTGACAATGAAGAAGAAATCATCATTAAGGCTTTTTGTGAAGGCATCATCAGCAATGGATAAGACTCAGGTCACGCATACATGCAAATGTTCCAGCAATATGAGGAGGAACAAAATCATAGTGAGCTCTCTTCCCCCTTGTTTGATGAACTTATTTATTGCTTCGATGAGGAGGATGACTACGCTGAAGAGCCTGAGTTGGAGGAGGAAAAGGAGAGGTATATCTTCTTGGAGGAAGGCCTTGAAGAAGAAAGATTCAAACAAAGAGGTGATGTTCTATGGGATGAGCAATCATTTTTTGAGTCCATTTTAGACATCACCACAGTCACCCTTCTTCAAGAATGCCAAGAGGGAGTAGAGGATGAGTCTGAAAGAGTCTTTAATGAAGTAGAAGGAAATGGGTTAGACCATGATGCACTGCAAGGGAGCTATACATGTCAAAGGGCTTATGGTGATGAGCCAACATCCACAAATTTCTTGGTGAAGAGAAATAGAATGAGGGACCATCATTCAAAAAGCTTCCAAGGACAAGTAGAGTACACATATGTCAGAAGCATGTTTGATTCTAATCCACTTGAATACAAGCCAAGTAAGGTGACAGGCAAGAGGAGCAGGTCACCAACTCTCTTTTTCATTCATCTACTTGCCTACCACCATAAGTATTCTTACCAGGAAGGGGACTTAAGAAAATTTCCCTTTGATCTAGGAGGGAGGCAATTATTCTTGGTTAGTTGTATATAGTAGTTTGCTTTCAGTTTCTTTCCTTCTTTCCCTAAGTGTAATTTGCACAGGTAGTGTTTTTTAACCTTGTTTTTTTCCCTTTACATGTGGGGTAAGAAGCTTCATGTTTGATTCTTGTATCTTTGGGGCTGTTGCTAACCTTTCTTCATAGCTGCATTTGACTCTGTGCCCAATGGACTGCAAGGCAACTGCTCTTTAAGCATAGCAGGCATGTTTCCCCTGGGAGTCACCAATTTGTTGACCATTTTTTGCCCAACAGGACAAAAATCAGTCCCCTTTTGTCCCTACTATTCTAGGCCATTTCATTTTTCAATTTTTCATGAATCTATTCATTTCTACATACTCTGCAGGTCTAAATCTACAGACTCTACAGGTCTTAGATTTCTACAGACTCTGCAAGTTAGTCCTTTGGCGCATGAAGGATTAGTTCAGAGAGTTCTAGGTTTTGCAAGGCCTCTTTGGGATCTTTTCTAAAGAAAATGAAGAAGGTTGGCATCATTGAACCATTGAACCTGGTTCAATGCCTGGTTCCATGGGTAGTTTAATTGGCCTTGGTTTGAGCCTTGGTTCAATCGACAGTTCAATTGCTCCATTTCAAAGCTTGGTTCATCACTTCAATTCCATCACTTCATTTTTTAGGCTTAGTTCAACACTTTGGTTCAATCCTTTAGTTCAATGCCAAATTTCAATAGGCTCGGCACACAATGGTTGAATCGTTGAACTGATTAAACCGTTGAACCATTTTTAGTTCAACGGGTTGGTTCAATGGCTTGGTTCAAGGGTGTGCCCTACAGTCGAAGGGTAGTTCAAGATCCAAAAGCCCTTGTGGAGGGTAGGGATCATTTCAAAGGGAGTCATAGGGTTTTCAAGTGATGACAGGCATGTAAACATCAAATTTTACACCATGAAAGCTAAAGCGTGGAAGGCACCAAGTGGTAATCGCAGAGGACTTCAACATGCTTTTTTAGGAGCAATAAAATGTACCATGTGTCCCCTGTAGGGCTCGGTAGAAGCCAACAAATGGAAACATCTATGGGTTTCTCTTTTTGGCCTCAAAGAAGACTGTGGTGGGCCCGAATGAGTTTCCAAGAGCTCTATGGAAGCGGTCATGTGTCAACGTTTGCCTAACTCTCAAAAGACCCTCTAATATAAGTGGACGCTACCACATCCAATTATCAGCTCAACAAAAGCTGCCACGTGTCAACATCCATGTTTCAAAGTGTCTTCTAAGTGCCCAAGTAGTGGACTATGACATGTGTCAAGGGTGGATGTGCTCTCAGCAAAAATGGCAAAGCAGGAAGTCGAAGGAGAGTCCAAGGGCGATGGGTGTACAAACATCAAATTTAAGCCAATAAAAAGGCTGTTAGTTTTTTAATGCCCAAGCACCAACCATGAAATGAGCCCAAATAATGTAGAGACCCACTAGAAGATCACCCCTAAGGGCTGAAAGAGTAGGAAGAAGACAAGGAGCAGAAAAGACAAAGCCTCCAAGTGGCAAAGGGAAGGTGAGTTATTACAGATGAGCGGTGCAACTTTTTTTTTTGTAGTTGGCATTGATGAGGGGACAAACCATAGTCTATTTGTAGGAAAGAGGGGTGGCCATGTTATTGCATTAATTTTTAAACACCAAAGTCAATTTTGGTGATTTTACAGCATGGTTCTAGTAGGACTCTTTTGAAGAATGACATTAGTAACAGTGGCTTTCCTCTTCCCAAGATTCAGAATGCACATGGGCCACTTATAGAAAAGAGTGCCAAAATCTTTCCCAAGAAGCACCAAGTTCTCTTCCTCTTCCTATATATTGTAAACTTCTCTTTTGAGAAGAAATCTGCTCTCAACCTTAAGGCAAAACTCTACCCAAAAATCTCTCAGGCTTGTAAGGTAGAGCTGCTAGATTTTACCTTCAATCAGAACTTAGCATTTTTACCTCCATTCTAAGTTTTGCATCTTTAGTATGTGTCTATGAATTTAATTCTTTGTTAAGTCATTTTCTTAATGCTTTTGTAGAATGATTTCATCATGTCTGGTGCATTTTTGTGAGTTTCCTTTTACAGGTCTGTCAAAAGTGTCCCTAGAGGAGTATAGGTGAAGTGGATAGGCTACTGTAGTGTGTCTCAGAATGCCTCTAGTGGTTATTTTCCTCCCTGTATCTCCACAGACCCCTAACCCACTGATGCAGAAGGTTCTCTCATGTTAGATGAAGTGTATAGGTGCTTCTTTTTGGTGAAAAGCGTATGTTCAGGCTGGGTGTGTCATATTTTCTGGTGTATCACCTTTTAATTTTTAGGCTTAGGCTTTGTTTTTAGCATCTCTCTCTCCCTTTTCATCCCCCCCTTTTTTACATTTTTTGTTAGCAGTAGGAGAATCCAGGGCCTAAATGATACATTAGAGGGAGCTAGCCCTCATCTAGAGACTCTCCCCTCCAGCTTTGCCAATCCCATAGGTGAGAGGGGAGTTTCCATTATTGCATGAAAAAGGTAGGATCTCAGCCTCCTCCCAAGGGTTCAATCTTATACATCAATAATAATGCTACATAATCCTCTAATTACTCTTCTTTCCCCTTTTCTCTAATCCACCAACTAGGCCTAGTGAAAACTTGCTTAGTTAGACTATATGCAAGAGGAATTTTGGTCATAGAGAGAGGTCTGAGATTGGTCTAGTACTCCTCATCACCTTTTCACCTTAAATTAACCTAAAAACATGTTTCTATGATGTTCCTAAAGATCCATATCATGTCTTTTTCTCATTTTTCACTCACTAGCTCACTTTGCCAAACCCTGATTTTCCTAGATTGGTTGACCTCTAAGACAAAACAATGAGGTATATCCCTCATCCCCATGGAAAATTGAATATTTTTGGATATTTTTTAATTCCTTATGATCATCTTTACCAAATTATTTTGCTTTATTCCATGGTTTAGGTGTCTAACCAACTTCAAATGCCCCAAAAAGGCTTCTAAAAAGCTTGTTTTCCTACATTTTCCTCAAACCTTCCTAAGAGTGACCTCTCAAACACAATAAAATGCCTCTAGGTTTCTCTAAAATGTTTCCCATATCAAATTAATTCTATTGGATCTTTGTATTCATTCAAAAACACTCTTTTCCTTGGATTCCACATGTTCATCTATTGGGCCAAGAGGTTTCCTAACTCATGTATAGACTGATAGCTTTGGCCAAGTAAAGAAGAGTGGATGGACATGTGGAATGGATATTGGAGTGTTTATAAAAATTAATTCATCAATCATGGACCACATTAAATTTATTCAAAACTTCTCTCTTCACTTGAACACCTTCAAGTCTTCCTCTCACCTTCATGTCCAAGACTACAACATGGTGGTTATAGGTACACATAGGGGTACAAGAGATCCTTTGGAGGTTTTTTGTATTATTTTTATAGTTCATTAAGTTACCATGACTTTTATTTAGATTAAAACATGATTTTCCAATCACCCAAACATCCTCTTGGGCCTCAAATGCACTTCTTAGTCAAAACTGGGTACCCAAAGACACCCTAAGTTTATCCCTACCTGTAGGTTAATTTGCTTTGCCTATAGCTTATGAATCTAATTAAATATATGTATAATGTGCTTATTTATTTGTTTTTTCATATTACCTTTTCCAAGCATTCAATATACACCTTCAACTCATTAGATTGAGTCCTCTCCAAAATGATTGAGCAACTATGATGTAGGCTACTGCTTGTAGGTGTCCCTGCTTATAACTAGCTTGTCCATGATGTTAAAATACTCCCTTAAAACCCCTTGAGGTCACACAACATCATTTTACAACATTAAAATCACTCTAAGTGACCTACAATCACACTTACATGCTCATGCTAGCTTTTTCTTGTTGACTGAGACACTTGCTCTCATTGATTCATGTAGCATATATTACTTCAAATGAGTTAGGTCAAGATGATAAAGAACCTCCCTTGAACCCTTTTTACTCAAAAAAATCATACTTTATTCTACACTCACCTTTTTAGGACCTCAAAATATCAAAAAGGCATAAGGTTAGGGTCATTGATCTAACCCTATTGTAGGTGTGTGTTCTCCTTATAAGGGATACTTGTAGACAGTCATGGGGGTTGCAAGGGAGAATTTCAATCCTTTCTTGATTAGTTTATAACCATTATTATAACCTTCCATCTGTTGAAACCATCTTATCCATGAGAATGTTCAATGTTCCTCCCTATGGTGTCAAAAGGTCATTTGCTCCTACAAGTCTATAGACTTCAATGAAATATTTCAATATTTTCTTAGGCATGTTTGAGGTCTCAAACAATATAACTTCCCTCATTATCTGGCCTTCATTCTTGGCATGGGTATAGTCTATGCTATGGGATATAATATACACCTAATTATATGTCTTAATGCCTTATACTACCATGCTTTAATATACTCACAAAAATCTCTTTGGTCTCTATTTTGTCATTCTAGGGAAAACCTCCCTAAACCTAGTCTCTTGTCTTCCAACATGGTTCCACACTCCTTACTTCCTTTTAGATAGTTTTCATAGATTTTCAAAGCTTCTTCATCATATCAAGATCTTCAATAAGTGTCAATTTGGTACCCTAATCAACCACCTGTAGGTGGATGTTTTGATACACCACAATGAGCTAAAAACTGAACAACGTGAAACTCCTCATGCATATGAACCTTATATGATTTTATCCAACACCATAATACACCTTTATAAATTCTAAGAAGTTGGAACACATGTCCACCTCTCCACATGTCAGTAAGACCCTGTAGGTGGATGTTTGGTTTTGTATAGGCAATGAGGGTGTGGAATGTAGTAAAATATGGTGGTGAATAGCTTCAAAACAACTCAACTGCATCTCCAAATTTTAAAATATAAGACCTTCCATCAATGACACCTTCAAAAAAGTTTTAATACCTCTCTTCCAACATGAAACCACTTATACACATCTGAGATAAAGTAGGCATAGGCATCTCATGACTATTTTAGCATGGTGAATAGGCTTGGGACTACACTTGTACTTTCTCCAAACACTTCAATAATATTTATTCAATTCTTAATGGCTTGGATAATTAATACACTATGAATACAACTCTAGGAACAAGATAGACAAGCCCATTCATGTGACTGCAACTAAAGTTAGGCATGGATTTAACAATGTGGAATGACAAGTTTGTAAGCTACACAAAACATGAGATGGTGAAACCAAAACAAGGAAAGAGGTGGTCACATGACCTAGATACTTGTGTAACACCATTTCCTAGCTATATGAAACCCTTATAGTAGAAAAACACTTAGCAAACAAGGAGCACTTCAACTAAAACTACATATGGTGACACCTTCTTGCATCATGGACTAACTTACTCATACAAACATTATGAAATATGAAAATAATAATGGATATCATATTATAATTAATTCAACATCCTCTAGATTCAACATCACCAACTAGTTCATATAGATTTGACCAAAATAGATCAAAACCCATAGGGTGCATGAAACAACTACTAGAAAAGTATGGTCAACTTCATGAGGATGGTTCATAAATTATAGGCCACCATTATTCAAAATATTTATATGTAAATTAATTTATCTTAGTTTAATATAACCTCCCAAAATTATTTGACTTGAAACATCTTTAGTTGTTTGTACTAAGTAAAAACCTGAAAGTCACTTCTATGTATCTAGGAAACCAAGAAAGATGAAGAATGGTTTTGGCCTCAAAATAGAATTTTCAAAGTGAACCAAAAATTTATATGAGTGTTAATAATGTTAAGGCTCCCTCCATGATCTTCTCCCATGTGGCACACTTCCCTATCAGTTGTACAAGTGCCATTTTCTCCTTTTTTCATCTAGTTTCTATAATTTCAATTAGACAACCTGAAATATTCTGATTTAAATGATATTATTGATAGTTATACTAAACTTTTAGATGTTTTAAATGAAAATCATACACCTATATACCTTGGTAATCATTCTTCTTGCATTTATGACTCTTAAAAACACATTTAATGACACAAAAATGACAAATTGACTAATATGCTAAGACCAAGGCTAGGATGACCCTAAATGACATTAGATAACATGTAATACACCTCATGACAATATATCAGGCCTTATAAAATCATTTAAAACCAATTTTTCACCTAGGGGTGCCCCAATTTGACCTAAAAGTCAAATTTGATCAACATGTATGAAAGATGTTATTTGTTTCAGTTATCATAAGAGTGGGCATATTTCTAGATCATGTCCAAATAGTGTTAAGAGGTCTTCAAGGTATGTAAAAGGATATAAATATATTATAAGGTTTGATAAAGGAAAAACTTAGGTATGGAAACCAAATATTATCAATGCTAATCACACTAGTCCAAAGGTTGATAAGAAATTTGCTCTAGAAGGCTATGTTACAAATCAAGATAAGCTCAAGGATCAAGTACATAAGATGGCTTTAGAAGATAATAAGTGTTAAAATATGGTATGGAGACTTGAGATAGTAAATTCTAAGAATACTAATCATGTTGTGTCTAAGAGTGTTGATGGACTATTTTCCTAGGTGTGAAAAGAATCAGAGATGAAGGAGTGTCAAGAGTTTCTATTAACAACATTTATTGACAAATTTCAAGAAAAGAATGATGTCAAGGATTCAATTAAATTCAAGTAGGATTTTAAGTCAGAGAAATATATGGAGATATGGGAGTTTCCTAAGTTTTGGGACTTTTAGTGTCTCTATGTCAAAGGGGTGACTATATCTAAGTTTTAAGGAGACACTTGTCAATCAGAGGAAGCTTGGTGTCTATCAGATATTGTTTGGTGAGAAGGTATGAAAATAAGGTATGTTTGAACATTCTTATTACATATTTATCTATTGTATAAAATAATTTTGTGAAGAATCTCAATGGTCCTATCTTGAGAACGAGTTAGCTTGTTGATCATAGTACAGATGTTTTGGTATAAATGTGAGTTTCAAATATTTATCTGCATATTCGTTTGTGATAGATGTCAATTATGTATTCCATGTAAGTTCATGGTGTTTTAATATGAGGTATCTCTATATGAGTATTGATTGGATAATATTTGAAGACTTGTTGAAGATGTCATGTTTCTAATGAAGCATGAATTAAGGGGGCTTTGTAATTCATCAGGTCCTGGGATTAGAGGAATGAGTAGTTGAATCTAAGTAAGAAGGTGTAGAGAATCAATTTTACGTTCTCAAGATGATAATGTCAATCATATAAGGTCCTTGGTTAATTAGGAACAACAATTTCATGACCTTGTTTCAAAGGTTTGTGAAGGAGTTGTAGTACAAGGTTAGAATGGGTGGTTTCAGGTGGTATAATGAGTTTGATGCAATTTCAAGAAGTTTTTGGTGCTCATAAAGGTCTATGTAATTATTTATGATGTACTCCAGGTACTTTTATGGTTTGAAGGTATGTTTTCTACCAATTTTATTTTATTTAGTGCTCTCAATTTTTGGCTTAAGGGCAAGAACGCCTAAAATGGATTATAGGAAGTCTATGTTCCTAGAAGTGTGAGATCCCATATCTTGGTTTAGAAGTGTGTGATTGGTTTTTATAGGTGTGTAAGTAGTTTTATAGGTGTGAGTTGACTAGAAAGATGTTTGTTGACCCTATTTACTTTAAGTTTCTCAGGTTTTGGGCTCTGCTAGAAAAGTGATTTGCCTTACAAATTGAGGTTTGAGGCTTCTTAATTTGTTGAATGGGCCAAATGGGTGGTCAAATCAAGATTCACATAGAATTGAAGGTTTGTGGTTCTCAAATTATTAATTTTTTGTCAATATGGAGGGCTACTTGGTTAGTAGGTTTATGAAATATCATATTGCAAAAGATGATGTTGTTTCAAATTAGTGTGCTTGAGGTGTCATATGAGAGTGATCTAGATATGAAGTTTTAGGTCCTGAATATGTGTCTACTAAATATTGTGGGATTTGTAAATTTTAGGTAGGGTTATAAAGAGGCTAGATAGGCCTAGTTTTAAGAAGAATGTATTTTGATCAAGTTCTCCAAAAGAGCAATGTATGTATGTTTCAAGGTGATTTATCAAATTAATTGAGATTATGATTCCTATTTGGTGAGTGGAATGAAGTTATGTTGGTGGTCCTTATGGTAGCTTAAGAGAGAAGGCTAGTTAGAATGTGTGATGGTTCTGCATAGTGTGTGGAGATCTGAAGTTGATCAAAAGGTGCAATTTCTCAGAGTTGTTAGGGGGAGTCCCTCTTAGATGTTTATTGATGTGTTCCATCAATATTTTTTTGGTTTTGTGTGTTCTTTCTTCATTGGTCAAAATTCTTGATTGAAGAGAGTGTTGGCATGGAGCAAGAGGGTGTTGTCAAGGCAAGCTGAAGTAGGTTCAAGGTAAGGGATAGTTTGTATCATATTTCTAAGATTGTCCTTTCTTATTTGATAATCTTTTCAGGTCCTCAAGATCAATTTGTGCCCACTTTATCATTATGTCAAAGGGGGAGAAATTTCCTATTGGGGAGAAAGTTTTTATTATGGGAGTACTTTGAAGAGAGAGAAGGTGAGATATATATTGCTATATATGATGGTTGTTGATATCAATGACAAAGGGGGATATTGTTGGAGAGTTATCATATTGTGTCATGGTGTTATCATGGAGATGCCCTGGTGAGTGGATGAAGTGCTTTGATATCCTAAGTGACAATGACAAAGTATACAATGTGCTTGTTCTAGTGTGTTTTATGTATACTTGGTTGATCTTCAATGTTGACATGGCTAGAGATATTTAGAGATGAGTATGGTGATTTAAGCATGCGTAATGGGTCCTATAAAAATTTATCTATACTTGAATATCTTGTGTGCATAATTGGAATTCATCTGGTTAATACTAGTTTTCATCTAGACACTTTGGATCTAGTGGCAAAAAATTTGAGTAGGCAGTTTGATGATGTCACCATTACCATGTGGGAAGGAGTCAAGGGGAGTTGGTCATATGGTTGTGATCATAGTAATCCCTAGTTATTATTTTCCATATCTCAAGTCATGCTTAAAATGTGGTTAAAGATATAAGGGTGCAAAGTTGGCTTCTTATTTAGAATTCATTGTTTTCCCATACTTAGCCAAATTTGCAATTAGCCAAAAAGAGCTGAGTAAGCATGTTGATGAGGTAAGAATTCACACATGTGAAGGTGCCAAGATAAAATGATCATATGGGTTTGTTCATTTTTTTGCCTAATTTATTTGTGTTAATTTTTAGATCAATGATGTAGCACATCAAAATATATACATATGCAAAGTTGGGATCCCAAGTAGTATGACTGTGTTTTCCCATACTTAGTGAATTTTAAAAAGTGGCAAGAAAAGCCAAATGAGTATTTTTATGGTGTTATATCTTACATGTGTGAAGGTGTCAAGAGAATATAATCATATGGGTTTCTTCAATTTTGAGCATAGATGATTTGCATTAAATTCTAGATCATGCATTAAAGCATGGAAAAAGTTATAGATGATCAAAGTTAGCCTCTTGGGTAGGTTTTGGCATAGTTGGATCTATCAAAAAAGTTTTTTAGAAGGAATTTTAATGGTGTTATATCTCACATGTGTGATAGTTCCAAGAGTATTGTGTCACATAGTTATATTTTATTATGTGAGTAGATCATCATGTCCAAGTTTGAGATCCTACATTGAAACATAGAATAAGTTATTATGGATAAAAAATGGCTAGTCAGGCATATTGAATGGCTCCCCATACTTAATCAATTTTTAAAATGTTAAAGCTTGAGCAAGATCAATGGTGTGCATTGCTCCAAGAATTCAGAAGGTAATGATATGATGATAGGTGTATGATGTTTAATGACTAAGCAAAGGTAAAGGATAATGATCCAATGGTGAGTGATCATTCATATAAATTGATCAAATGATGAGCATTGATTGTTAAATATTTGATTGATTTACAAATATCGATGGATCACATTGAATCAAAGTTCCCATATTGCATGAGATTATGTCAACTATCAGATATTTAATGTTTGGATTTAGTGGTATATGTGTTAAAGCTCAAGAAAGATTGATAGTGCATATTCAATCTGAGTAGTGAGTTCACAAGATTTGAGCATTGTGTTCAAAAGATAACTGTGACTGTTTGAATTCAAATGTTTGAATTTACAAATGAAAAAACTAGTGTCTCATTTTTAGACCATATCTTTTGATAGAAGACAAATTTTTTGGTGATGTGAAAATCAAAGTGGTAAAGGAATCCAAGGTGTATCTAATAAACCTAATTTGAAGATCTAAAAGTGATTATGATCAAACATATTGAGACTAGAAGTTGATTATGTATTTGTGTTTATTCTTCAAGTGACCAAATAAGGATATTTGAGCTTGTGTTGATATTGTTTTGATGTCTCATGATGAATTTTCTATTGGAAAATGTTATAGACTCTATGAGGATAATTTTTGTAGATTTTGGAGGTGTGATCAATCTATATTGATTATGAATAATTCTTAAGAAGTTGAATGTGTGTTCGTTCATGGTAACTATGTGCACCAAGTCAGTGTTTGAGCTATTTGAGCATAGGCAAAGGTGAGTTAAGTTGACTGTGATTATTTGAGGATGTCAAAGGGAACATAAGGAGTGGACACATGTATTATAAATTGGTATTATGTTACTATTTTTCTTGAAGGTGAGCTAAATGGGTGAATAGGTCTCAATGAGACCTATAAGAGCTACAAGGGCCTTATTAAAATGTGTAGCTAGTTAAGGGTGGCCCATAGATGTTATGGACAACCTATGAAGTTTGTATTGAGACATACATTCATGTGAGAGATGCCTTAAGGGATAAGGCATGCCTAATTCCTGACCAAGGTGATGATTATCAAGATTTATCTATATATAGTGTGTTGTTCCCAAAATCTATTACTCATTTTTTGGGACAACATATGAACTATTTTGGTCATGTTCCACTGTAGCAACCATGTCACTGTAGTATCCATATCACTATAGCATCTCATATCAGCCACCATATATAGTAAGTGTTAGGATAACCAAGCCTACAGAGTCTATAGAAGCAAGCCTGTGGAGTTTGTAGAACAAGCCTGCAGAGTCCATAGAAATCAACCTACAGAGTTCGTAGTTCTGCTGGATGGAGAACAAAATGATCACACCTTTGATATTCACTGGGGATATTTGCTTGAAAAAATGTTCATTCCATTACTAGAGTATTTACTTTTTTAGCTAAGGGACTCACAAGTTCAATAAGTTCAATGACTTCAACATGCGATCTCTCATAAAGAAGCAAGTTCCAAACACTTAGGCATTTCAAGGTTGGTTCAATGTCAAAGTTCAATAAAAAGGTCCATCCGTAGGCTTCAAACAAATGGAATGAAATTTGAACCATTGAACCATTGAAACCTACTTCAAAGGTTCAAAGGATCAAAGTTTAAAGGTTCAAAAAGAGTTAAGCGCTCAACAAGTTCAAAGAAGTTCAACCGCTTTGAAAAGTTCAGGCAGCTTTAAAAGACTTAAACAAAAGAAGACTTCGAAGAAGAAAGATTGAACCGTTGAACCATTAAACCTTGAACCAAAAGAGTTTAAAGTTAAAAGGTTCAACAAGTTTAATAAAGTTTGAGAGACTTAGAAGAACAAAGGATTCGAAGAATAAAGAATGAACTATTGAACCTTGAACCAAAAGAGTTCAAAGTTCAAAGGTTTAATGAGTTCAACAAAAAAGAAAAGGATATAGAAAGTTTGAAGGACCAAAAGATTAAAAGAAAGAGAATGAACCATTTAACCTTGAACCAAAATGGTTCAAAGTTTAAAGTTTCAAAGGGTTAAAATTGGTTCAAGCAACCAGTGACCAATGACATCCCTGTGGACATCAAATTCAAAGCCATGAAATAACCATTGATTTTCAAATATGGCATAGACCTGAGAATAAACTCAGTGACCAACTGAAGAAGAAGCTAAAAGAGATAGCAAAAAGGGAAGAGATATCCTGATAGCTTAGATCATGAATAAAAGGACAAAATACAACAAGACATGGCGATGAAAGAGGGAATGATGTAGAAAGACCAGAAATATCTATGCAGGAGTTATTTTAGTAGGTGAAACAGTCCACCAAGTGGACATTAGAGAGTGCAAGCACTCAAAGACATAGCCTATTTTTCTCCATCAAGTAAAGGCAAATTGGAAAATTGTGCACATATTAGGGAAAGGACCAAGTGGCCCTTACTTTAAAAGGAGACATTTAGGATGAATTAACAGGCCACAGTTAAGGCCGATGCCCTGTTCTAGCATGGCCCCTTGATAGAACTCTAAAATGCATTCAAGTCATTGAATGCAGCATGGGCCATTTTATGAAATTAAGTGCCCAAGTCTTTCTTAGAGTGCTATATATTGTAATCTCTTATTTTATGAAAAGGAGATCTCTCTGTTATAGAAGCAAAACTCTACCCAAATTGAAAGGCATTTACTGAGACTTTGAGCTCAGATTGTTAATCATCTTTTGTTATATGAATGAGAAAGTAGGTTACTTTCAGACTTTGTGCTATAATGACTTGTGTTATTTAGGGGATTGTTCTTATGTCTGTTTCCTAGATGTAGTCTTGTTCATTTAATTAAATGAGTAAAACTAGTGGAAGTAATCAGGAAGGTGTCCTAAAGCCAAATGTGGGAGACTTTATGCTGTCACAATTGTCTTTAGTGTGTGTTTTTTTTTATATTTCTAGTTAAAGGATCTTGGGATGACTTTTTTCCCCCATTATCCTTCGTATTTCACTATTTGGTAGTTGAGGGGGAGACTTTGTGCTACACCTCATCCTGCTATGTTACTGCGCCCTGTTACTTATCACTACCAAAAAGAATCCCTGTTGTTTGTTGTAGACCACTTCTGAAAGAAGAGAAGTGTCTTCTATCATTTCACTAGGATTTCTCCCTTGATTTTTGAACATCATCTCTAAAAAAAGAGAGATGGAAGGTGTTTTCCTACCCCTGAGTGTTATTTTTTGCTTATATATATAGTATTTATCCTCGTATATTTTATAGAGAACCTCCCCTTGATGAGAGGAAAAATTTGTCCCTTTTTGATGTGGTCGACCTGCACATTTGGTTGATAAATCTCCCTATGTTGTGGTGGAGACACCTATTTTTCCCACCAGTTAGCTGGTGACAAAATATTCACCCAACATAGTGAAATCAAAAGTAGTGATTTCTAGACTTGATAAGACTTGGATGAGGGAGTGTGAGTATGGAGCCAAGTTGAGGGAAGAATCTTTGAAAGAGAAGGTATAGGTCAGTGAGAACTAGCAGAGAGCTAAGAGGATCATACATGCTTGTCTTATCAAGGTGCTAAAGATGATCACATAGGTCATTGGACCTAACAAGCCTAGAAGAGATAGAATGGGTGAGTATGCCTAAGTGGCTATTTGGGAGAGACTTGTGTGTGTCAATTATGGATCGAAGGAGGGATAGAGTTCCCTATGGATAATTTGATGAGAAGATCATTTTGATGACTATTTGTATGACTTATTAGTCATAATTTTGCTGGTATAATATTGCTCTTATTATTTGATTGTGAGTGTAGGCAAGGTGAAGATTGTATAAGTTTAGTGGTTGATTTGAGAGGTAAATCAATGTGTAGACTATGTGTATGACCATATGGTCATGTTGTTGAAGCTATGATAGAGTTTTTGATATGAAAGTGAAGTATGATAATTATAGTTCCATCATCAAGTGTTAAATACATCAATTCAAAGGTGGAGTTGTTCATAGGTATTGTTGTGGTAGCTTGACATTTAAGGTGGTTGAAACCTCCTTACAAGGTGAAACTTGATAAAAGGTTTAGTTGTTTTTGTAACTTAGTTAGACAAGTGTGGTATCACGTTTTAGGATTATATTCTCACTAAATATGGATTATAGTTCCTTGATCATGTGTATATGGTCTAAATTAGATCTTGTTATTATAGGATAATAGTCTAATTGTAGGTTCCAATGGGTTTTATTCCCTAAGAGGGTTTCCCACATATGTCATGTGTTATGTTCTTAATCTTCCATTGTATTTCTTATTCATTGCTATGAATGATGTGTATGCCTCATGAATGTATGTATTGAGTGATTAAGAGTTTGGAAGGATTAGAATTGAAGTTAAAATATCTAGGATCACTGATTCACCCCCCCCTCTTAGTTATTTTACCTCTAACAAAAACATCCATATGTCTCTTTATCATAAGTAGAGTATCTCAAGATCCTTGAATTTATTCATAGTATAGTGAATTTAGAATGGTATAGTGATATATGTAACATTTTATATAGATATTTTATCCCAAAAAATTTAGTACGTAATGATAAATGCAAAATAAAAATGGAAGCAATGCATTATATTTTAATTGGAGGATATTTATTCAAAATATCTTTGCAAGGACAATTATTTTGGTGCCTTAGCCTTGATGAATTTAGAATTGAATTATATGTTGTCCATGATAGTGAATGTGAGGGACATTTTAGTGTAAAAATAATGGCTTGTAAATTCTTAATACAAGGGTACTATTTACCTACAATGAAACATGAAATCCAATAGCATTCAAAGTTATGTTTACAATGACAAAACCATAGTTATCTAAATTTTGCTCCTAAAAAATAATTACAACCTATTATGTAACCATGGTTATTCTCACTTTAGGGCTTTGACTTGATCAAAAAGATAAACCGAGAATCATTATAGTGAAACAAATTCATTCTTATATCTATAAAGTACTTTAAAAAGGGGGTGGAATTCATACCATTATCATCAACTACATGGAAAGATATATGTAAATTATTAATGATGAATACCATCTCATGATTTAGATGGTCTTTATTTAAGAATAAAATAGTTCAGAGATTAAATGCTAAATATAATATTAATTATATGTTTTTATACCATATTATCCATAGGGCAATAGACAAGTAGAAGTAATAAATAAAACACTTACAAAGATATTGAGCAAAATAATCACCAATTATGGTGTAGATTGGCACAATTAGAGTATTTGTGCTCTTTGGGCCTATCATACAAGTGTCTACACACCAATTAAGGATAAAACTTACTCTCTTGTTTATGGTATAGAAGCAATATTAACTTTAGAATTGGAGATACCTTTTTTGTGTGTTTCTTTGAAAGACATAATTAAAGATAATAAATATTGAGAGAAGCAGTTACATGAATTATAAACATAGGATAATAGACGTATGCATGCCTTTGGAAATCTTAAAGTATACCAAGATCATGTTAAGAGAGGATATGGAAATAAATTTCACAACCATGACTTTAAAATTGGAGACATAGTATTAAAAGAGAATCAAAATAACACCAATTTTGATAAAGATAATAAATCCAAATTTAAGCCAAATCAATTGGGCCCATTCATGGTTATCAAGAAGGTAGGTATATGATCCTATCAGTTAGCTACACTAGAAGGTAAACCTATGATTAACCCTATGAACATCATACATTTTTACTAATATTATACATTATTATAAATATTCAAAAAATACAAAAAAAATAAATAATCAAAAATTGCAAAAACATTCAAATATTCAAAACATCCAAAATCAAGACCTAAGCATGACATGATTATTATTATTTTACATTATTTACATATGTTATTTATCACATGTTTTGTATATAGATTAATCTTTACATACACACATGCATTTCATGATATCTGAGTGCTATGTAGGACATACATGTTATATATAGACATACAAATGTTGGTTTTTCCTTTACCTAGTGGCCATGTTGATACTAGGGGCATCTTGTTCCACATATTTAACTATTACATGTTATACATTTATATTATATTTGTACCATGTTGACCCACATATATCGCTTACACATACATTGATAGTTACTCATTTCTTACATAGTGATACATGATATTCCATTATATTGTGATATGACACTAATACACACACAGATATATATATATATATATATATATATATATATATATATATATATATATATATATATATATATATATATATATATATATATATATTGGTGTAGACTAGTTCCTCGTTTTATGCTCCATTATTGTCATTACTCTTTTACATGATAGGTTAATTTGTGTCTGAATATTTTGTGTGGTCCTTGGCCTTTATTGATGTGACATCATTGGTTTCCCTTATTTCTGACATTTTTATGTCATCATACATGTGGCCCTTAGCCTTGTTTGTTGTAACATTTTATGTCCCTTATACGTGACCCTTGGATTATGTGTGACTAATAATTATATTTGTTGATCTTGCTAACATTAAGGGGTGCCATGATTATATATCATGAATTTTTCCTATGGAGTATTATTCATTGATACTTATATATGTACTTCATTGATACACCTATCTAGACATGGCAATTACATGCCTTGCATTCCATATGTTACATACATGCCTTAATAGATATATAAATTACTACATTGAAATATTTTATAGTGATCAAATGATTTTATCTTTACACATGGCATGATATAATTAACTCTTATTTTGAGATGAGTGACTTAGAGAATACATACCTTATCTCAAAATGGGTGGAATTATAGTGGGATTTTCATAGAGACATAAGCCTCCATGAGCATCAAATCATAAAAAATATATATATTTTATAGATTTCAAAGATTTAGATGGTTTATATATCATATTGCTTCAAACACATGACAAGTAATTGACACATTGATATAAATTATAGGGGCATATGCCATGTGTATACACTAATTAGACAAACACTTGAGCATAAATTGATACACACTTAGGTGCATATACATAATAGTTTATAAGAATAAAATTATAGGTTTCACATATACATGTATTTGAGATGATTTCCTCAAATTCAGCATATAGATGCATAACATTCTATATCATTTGGTACAAATTCATGGAGGCATGATACTCGTTCATGAACATATACACAGCAATAAATTTATAGTTGAATATAAAATGGGTATCGTTACACTTCAAACTTAGTAGATCCATGATCATGATGGGGGCATGGACATGATCCATTATCTTTCAATCATGCATTATATTTAATGTTGAGTGAAATTACGCAATAAAAAACATGTGTGCATGATGGGTGTAAGAACATTGTTCATTCTTTTGTGAGCATGCATTGTTGTTTTTACATGGATAAAACTTGATTGAAATAGAGTGAAAGATTACATTTGAATTATAATCCATCTATAGTGATTGATTCATTTTTTAATGAACCTTTCCTGATTGGTTCTCTCATTTACCTTCATAGAGATTTACTTTTTAAATTCAACCTAACTTCATTATTATCTCTATTTTTCCTACATAGTTATTTGGGTTAGTAAATTATGTGTGTTTTCCCACATTCGTGAGGCTTGGTACATGTTTCCTTCTTGACTCATGATATTTCATAGTTACACAATTTTGGGGTATAATCACCTCAACTCTCTAGTGCCTCAATGAGTAAGTATCATCTCCAATAATTTACAAAGGAAACATGGTTTTTACCAACACACAAGTGTACTTCAACCCTTGTTCTTTTAATTTTCAAATTAAAATTTTGGATTTCACATATGGACATTGAGTATGTCATTTTCATTGTAGGTTTTCATGGAATAAAATTATACTTTTGAACCATATCATAAATTCAAAATATGTTGTACACACTTGGGTACGTTTTATATTTTTACTCTAGTAAATTTTATTACTAGAATAAAAGGGGGAATTTGTAGATACTAAAATCTTTTATTTATTATTTTATAGTTACAAGTTTGACACACATTTACCATACATGAATTGAGCACTCAAACAAGGTCCTAATTTAACATACTTTCACACTTGCACATTATCTTATGAGTCAACTCTTCCATTATGATATGAAATACCTAAATAAACCTCACAATATATTTAAAAATTGGTAAATATCCTACACAAACATCTCCAAAATATCATTTTAGTCTGCCTATACATAGGTCACTTCCACTAGATTAGCTAATACCACTAGTCGATACTAATTGGCCTAGTTAGAATCGACCCACTCTCAGCAAATGTTATTTGCTAAAATCAAACCCATCCTAGGGTTGGCTCATAATCCTATAATGTCGATGGTGTGAATAATTATCTAATTAGATCCATATATAAAAAAATCAAGGTTTCATTCAAAAGGGCTTGGGACTTATCTATTATACATATATACATTATTTCACACTAAATAAATATAGCCTATTCTTCCAAATTTGCAAACCTACCACTAGGAGAAGTCATAAGCCAAGTCAAAGTAATCATTGTCAAGTATCAAGTCAATCATTAGATGCATACACATAGTGAAGGAACACAATTTCATAATCACATTAAGTGGGAGGATTACGAGTGGATTAGTTTTTATCCTTGGAGTATTGGGTATGTATTTAGTGTTCAATCATAAAGGGGGTGATTAGGTTCATATCAGATCATTACACTTCTCCCATTTTTGCAAGTGTATATCCCTCATAAATACATCTAGGGATTCAAGACAAAGGTGGCTTATTTTTGGATCTACATGCATCATTAGGGTTTTAGGATAACAAATAAAGATAGTCTTAGGTGTCCATGCAGTCATTATATTTTACTTCCACTTAGGTAAGTACCAACCAACAGATCAATATTGACCATTGATACTAACCCTATCCTATGGATATGACCCAACATAAATAGAAAATCAATTATAGAACCAAGTGAACCATAGGTATGCTTATGCCTAATTTTCTTTTCTAGAACACAATCACAATCAGACAATCATCCATGAATTCTAAGTATCATGATTTATTTAAAATTTTTCACATTTATCATATGCCCTTATCAAATCATAAGAATCAATCTTAGTGTTTTACATTCAAATGTATGCTTGAATGCTATATCTATTAATTTTAATTACATTTAAAAGTTTTATCTTAATTAGATTAATCTTACCCATTAGTCTAAATTAGGGTAACACAATTATAACCTTAGGATTGATTTGTATTTATATTTAAATCTTTATTATTTTCCACTATGGCAAACCCATGAAACATGTCTAGGCCAACTTAATTTTGAAAAATAGTCTTTGCATTTATTGGTATTCTCCTCAACATATATCATATCTTTGTATTCACTAGTATTTTCATCAAGGTTAAAATCAGTGATATAATATATGGAGAAGATATGTTTAGGATTCTATAATATCCTTGCATAGACTAGGTTTATCTTGAATAAATGAATTTAGAAAATAGGGTTGGCCAAGCCAATAATGTTGTAGATAGATAGGGGAAATTGTGCACAAGAGTCAAATGTGAATGTAATGTCTAAGTGTGTTATACCCCAAGGAGATGAAACCACTGAAAACCATAAGTTCTTGAGTGTAAATGCCTCAATTCCCATTGGATAATGACTTATATAAGTTGAGCATCAAATAAACCTCAATTGTGATGTTATAAAATTTGAGCATCATGAAATCCTCAACTACAATGCTCTAAAAGTTGAGTATCATATTATTTTACTGAATTTGGGAAACTATAGGTTTAATTTATTAAATAGTAAAGTGGTCTAGATTAAGGGGAAATTTAGTAAATAAATGTGCCTTAATTAACCTATTTATTTATTGAATTTAGAAGTGCTTAATTGAATTTTAAAAATAGAAAACAAGGGGATAGAGAACAAAACTTAGTTGATTCTAGGCTAATATGGAGGAGACAAAGGCTGAAAATTGTTGATTTGGCTGGGCAAACTATCATAAATAGGATTCAAAAGTTTGTTTTCTTCTGAGATAAGAGCATTGAAAATGGGAAACCTAGAGGTTCAATTTTTTAGTCTAAGTTTTATCACTATAGTCCTTAGTGTCTGAGCTTTCTAAGCTTTTTGGTTTTGTTTGTCTACTCTGACAGACTTTATGCCTGAAATATCAAATCTTGGTTATTTATGAAGCTCTGTATATAATGAATTTTATCTTTAAGGATCCTAGTTCCTCTTCAAGTTTGATAGGTAATCTCAGATCCAACTATAAAAAGGGGTTAGTGTGTAATATACATTGAACGTGTGATCACACACCATGTATGGGCATGTTACCTACATACCAATACTCTAAAGAAGGATCAAGGCTAATGTAGTTCTCCTAATTTTAATGTGTATTATACAATAATGTGTATGTAATACAAGTGTATGTGAATTTGGGCAAGCTTGAGATAACTCGTGACTGGTGTGGGAGCTTGGATAGGCTAGAAATAATAGTGGTTATTTATATGTATAGAATAAGAAGATTTGCTTGAGTGTGCTTTAGTATATTTCTAGCTTGTGCCTTTTGAATGATTGCTAGCCCTTCTAAATGACCTTTGAATGGGATTTTATATGGAAACTAGTGATCTTGGGATAGATGAACTCACATTAAGCTAACAAGGGAAAAAGATAAGGATTCAAGAAAATCTGATCATTTGATGTTATTGTGGACTTAGACAATAACACTGGAAAGTGGACACCCTCAATCCCAACACTATAGTCCAACTTATGGCATTATTATCCAAGGGGAAAGGGATTTGGGGGATAGATCTATGCCTGTGAGAGAAGTTTGGGATAGTAGGGTCTGAATCTAGAAGGCTTTGGATGACTAGAAAATAGTGAAAACATGCCTAAGCAGGTTGTGTAAGTGAGTAGGAGAGACTTATGGTTTCAGTGTCATAAGTCATGCTCAAGATATACAAATTACATTTTAGTATGACTACATTTCCTCCCCCCCTTTATTATAAGTATGTAACAAATCAAAATATTAAGTTAAAGGAAAAAATGAGAAGCATACTTAAACTTACCTGTGAGGCTAAGCCTAAAAAGCTGTGTGATGCTAGGTTATGCATAGTGAGAGAATGTTTTACTATGTAAGTCTGTAAAAGGAAAGCAAAAGTAGATTAGTTCTTACTAGATATGTTATATCTTAAATAAGAATGTACAAAGCTAGGTAAAGAGAGAGGAAGGAAGATAAAGGAATGAACACACCTCATCAGGTACATGAACCAATATAAAACTTGTTATGATACTGGGTTGTGTTGGGTGATGCTGGAAGTATGTTGAACTAATATTTATATCTATGAATTAGCTAAGTGATCAATCCCCTAAAAGTTAGATCAAAAATTCAAAGGTAGGCCCTTTAGCTCCATTTTCACTAACTATATGAAGTTAATGAATCATACGTGTGTTATTCAATGTCTATATTGTGTGTCTAATCCCTCTAAATAGGTGTCTCAAGAATACAAAGGCTAGCTAGTCCTTTGGATCCATCATTACCCTATGATGTGAAGCTAAATGAGAAAATACTATGAATGTCGTATGAGATGGCTCATTAATCCCCTGAATGCATTGTGATCTGATAATGTTGGCATGGATAGCCAAATGTAAATTAGAAACTAGGCCACTATTGGCCACTTTGAAAGATGGATATTGGACCTGTATAGAAGCCCCTCCTAAAACTAGAATCAAGGTTTAGGAAGCTACTCAAGAACTTGGATATGTGAGAATCAAACTTGTATGAAAGTTTACTTGAATGTGATGCCAACCACTTGTAGATGGAGTAAGGCACAAAAATTCTAGGGAATGTGTAAAAAAATGTAATAAACTCAGAAATAGAGAAGTCCCATATGTCATGCACATTGCCCCCAATAACTGGTGTATGGAACATAGCTTTTGAACTAAAAGTTGTATCAACTACCATGTCTAAACTAAAAATGGAAACCCTCATGTTGTGCATGATGCCCCCTATATCTAGATTTTTTGAGCAAAATAAGTGTTGAAAACTATTAATTTTTGGACTGAAGTGTACTGGCAAAACTATGACTAAACTCACCTCTGTACCTTATTCTAGAAAAACTAAATATTCTACTATTTGGATAACAGTGCCAAAAACTAGACACTTTGGGGTCCAATGTTGTAGTCCTACTTTTGGTACTATTATCCAAAGCCAAAACTGATGACTGATCTAGATTCTCTACTATCTACCTATTCTAGTTTTCCCATGCTAAGTTTTGGATTTTGGGTTGTATTATTCTGAAACTAATTTTTTCAACCATTAGGAGCTCTGATCTCTATGACAAAACCCCTATTTATTTTTCCCTCTTTTGAGGGTAGGAATGAAGACCCTAAAATGACTACCCTCAGAAGAAAAATCCCTTCAAGTGTGTTAAACTATGAAAACATTTGATATAGCATTGATATATGTTATCTCAAGATATAGCAAAATTTATAGAGAGAGATTGTTAGATCCACAGGGGTATGCATAGATAGATATAATAATGTAATATCATGTGCATAAGATTAAATTGGGAATTGAAATGTTAGTTCTTAGTGGCATGGAGGGATAGGTCATGATGTCCATCATGGCATCCAAAAAGTAAGGTAAATGCATGATTGGAATCATGGCATTGCACACAAAGATAAGCAATCAAGTAACAAGTATACAAAGCAAGAATCAAGAAACACACAAGGGTGTCCAAGGTGCCAAATAATCACACAAGGTATACATGGCATGTTCAAATGCCACATACACACACAATGAGAACAAGCAAATATTGGCACATGGGCCATAAGCACATGAAAGGCACATACAAAGGATATTGGCAAGTGTCCAAATGCACACACATATAGATACGAATAAAGGACATTGGAAAATCTCCTCAAGCAAGAAGTAAACAAGAACTAGAAAATACAAACACATATAGCTAATCAAAGTGAAGAGTGGAAGCATGCAAAGTACTAGAAATACAAACATGCATCTAACTATGGAAAACAAGAAGCAAGAATATATAAAATAGGTAATACAATACAAATGTATATGTTATGAAATATAGAAGTGTGATATATGCTAAATTATGTCAATATGATATCTGCGTAATCAAGTAAGGAACATACTACAAAAATATGTCTAAAGTGTGTAGTTTAAGAATGACATAACCTGGATGGTGTATTCATGTAGAGTATGCCCCCAGTGGGTAGATGTATTAATATATAGGTAGAATGTAGAAGTATGTTTCCCCCTCAATGGGTGGAGTGAAGCAATCAAGGATCTAGATGTACTATACACACTCAAATAAGATCAAGTGAAGCTTGGTAATATAAATAAATTGACAAACAATAGCATAAAATAACATAATGTAAGTCTAGCATAATGGTTAGCAATATAAAACATATATGATGCATATAATCGACATGTTTTTATATTTTTGAAATATTATATTATTTTTTTATTTTGAAATATTTGAGCTATGTATAATCAAGTAGAAGAAACTATGTACAATCAAGTAGGAGATAATATGTACAATCAATGCTGGAAAGAAATGCTACTAATCGATGAGTCTCAGATGAGACTCCCTATCATGGTGTCCTATATCAGAGAGTGGAATCATACTTGATCGTGAAGAATGATGGAAATACTAAGTCTATGGCTCTAAAAGTTGTATATGTTGTAAATACTCTAAAATCTCTAAAGTAGAAATTGACTATGGGGACCCTCTATAGTTTTAAAAATTGGATGTAGTTATAGGGATCTTAAATATCCATCTGGAAGTAGGATAAACTCAATGAACATGAGCTCTATGTGTAGATGCATGAGATCTCAATGAAACTACTTTGGGTGTGAATATTGTAGCTAGAAGATATCTAGAATCCCAAAGCTATAGAGGTGTATGAACCTTATATACTGGTGAAGGATATCATATCTTTTTTTGATGTTGAATTGGATAAAAAACTAGTGGTAGAGCTAAAACTAGCAATGGAACTAAAACTATCTCTAGAACTAAAATTGGCTCTAAAACTGGAAGTGGCAACTCATGTGGAAGTCTAGTAACTATGATAACTGATTAGCATGAATGAATTTCATGCATCGATGTATTATAGATGAAACTTCTTAGATTTTTTATATTCAAGGTCTACCAAGTAACACATCAAAAACTCTTGTGTTAAGAACTATAGTAAATAATGTGGTCATGTGTGTAGGACCAACCTATAGAGGAATGAGGATCTCACCTAATGTAGTTTGAATATGTCTACTAAAACCCTTGATAACTATATTTGTTTGAGTAATATCCTACTCTATGTAACCCAAGTTTTGTATTAGTGTCATAGTACACATGTTAATGCTAGATCTATTATCAATTAGAACAATATGAATGGGATGACCATGAATAAAATCTCTAATGAAGAGCGCATGATAATCTGTGTCATCCTCCATAATCTCCTACTTAGAAAAGAATATGGGAGGTCGAACTAGAATGCTAGAATGAAAATTACCAATCATGTGGCTTAATAGATGTGAATCAACTGCTAGTGCCCTGTATGTAACTAGTGAATGATGTCCTGATATGAATGATGTACACTTGATGTGTTTTGTCTCTAACTTTCTATTCTATGGAAATGGATCTAAAAATATTTTGAGTAACTTATCTTACATTAGTTTGTCCAAAGAAGGCTCAGCTAAAGTGCCTAGATCAATTTGATTACCATTAATTAGATCATGTATCTTATGCATAAGACTAATACATTAATTTGTAGTATGGTTTGGTACGTTGTGATAGTCGCAAAATGCATTCTAGTCATATCCCTGTGGAAAAGGCTTTGTTGGATCAATTTCTCTGATAGGAGGAAAAGATATGATGTTACATTCTAATAACTATTGTAGAAATCTAGATTGAGGAACTGGTAGATTTGTAAAAGGTCAATGAGGAGGTGCTTATAAAGTGAATCTTTATGAGGGCTCTAAAGTCATATTAACTATTTGCTAAGTTGGTCCTTTACTGTCATTAAATTTGACCTTATATGGGGCTTTGTTTTTACTCTTATCTAGTGCACTTTTGTACTTAATTTTGCCCATTGAAATGAGTTTGATTTCTCTTTCTTTTAAAGTGTGACATAATTCAGTGAAAGAAGATAAATGTATGAACATGATTTTCTTGTGCAAAACTGATAGAAACTCTATTTGAAGAGGTCCTATAACTCCTGACCTACCATAGGACTAGTCATCTTAGCCAATATGGTCTTGTATCTTAGAACATACTTGGTGAGAGGCTCATTTGATTTATATTTTTGTTGTGCAATTTGGGCATATAAAACCTTATCACTGATATTGATACTGAAATGTGATAGGAATATATCGACAAGAGGATTAAATGCATTAATCAATTGATTCAATAGACTATAAAACCATTGTAATCCGTAATCCTTGAGGCTCCTAAAAAATAATTTAATTAATAGCCAGTCATTTGGTACATAATCTAAATGTGTCTTTGGATCACCCTTACCATCATAAAGAGTGATATTAGATTATACAAATCTAGGTGGTAAGGGTATAGCAACTATATGTCATACCAAAGGTGTATACAATAGAGTGAAGGAGTCAAATGTTTGTGTAGATCTACTGGTACCTTGCTCAATATGTTACACTTTAGATTAAAGAGATTGAATCTATTGCACATGGGTTTCCACATCAGGAGATAGGGATGTACTAGCTACAGCTGGTAGCATAGAAGAAGGTTGGGTTGTTATAGGGGGTTGTTATGACATAGTTTCCCTCGTAGTGTCATGTACAACTGGTGGCTCTATAGTTTGAGAAGATTGACCATTGATTACCTTTTGTTGTTCCTCTTAGAGGATTCTAATCATGTCATCTTGCATATCTGAGTGTTTGGTTAAGAGTTCTTGAAGCTCTCTTTTATCAGTTTCATCAAAGCTAGTATATTGGGCCATTGTTAAAGTAGGAAAATAATTTAAAATGTGTTTGAATGTTTTTTAATAAGTTGTAATAGGTAATGTGCTAAAATTATAAAGTACTGGATATAAGAAACACAAAATTCTAAAATAGTAGTTTATGATTTGCTTTAAAAAGGATACAAAGTTGCCAAACATGTAAGGTAATACCATAAAAATCAAAGAACGAACTAGTATATGCAACTAGGGATTTTTAAAAAATATTATTTGCAAAATACTATGAACTTTTGAATTTGAAATTGATTTTTTGAGCTAAATATGCAAGATAAAATTTGAAAAATTATGGGAAATTACTTGCTTTAATAGGACCTAGTAGATGGAACTAGGGTTTTGAGACAAATAAATTTTCTAGAATTACTATGAATTTTTGAAATTTTAAGTGATTTTTTTATTTTAATATTCAATCAATATTTGTAAAAAATAAGTGGCATATTAATTGAAAAATACTAGGATTTAGTTGATGCAACTAGGGATTTGAAGTGATTTTTTTTAAATTAATGTAATAGTTTATTTAAAAAATTGCTATAAATTTGTAGAATTGAGCTTGAAAATTTTAGGAAAAATCTAAAAATATTTCTAAAATTAGCAATATATTTCTGCTAGTGATTTGAAAGTGTTTGTATGCAAATATGACCTGGTATGTGCAAACTAGGGTTTTAGTGAATTATTGAAAATATTTCAATTAATTTGTAGTTTTCAAATTTTTAAATTCAATAAAAATAAAAAAAACTATTGCAAAAAATAGATGCCTAAGGCTGGTAATTCATTTCAACAACCATATCAAGATGTTGGTAGGAGAAATTTTAATCAACAGGCAAATACTGGTAGAACATTGCCACTTACATCAGGCACAACCAAGGTTAACTATTGAATCTCCTCCTAGAAGAGGGAATATGTGTTCCTTTCATTTGCCTACTGATCATGACAAAAATTCTTGTTCAGAGATGCTTAGATATGCTCAAATGGTGGCTACTCAAGATGTATTGGGAGAGATTACTAAAGAAGAAAGGAACTTTGAGGAACCTAGAGACTCTGAAATACACTTTCTAGAATATGAATCAGATTCAAAAAGAGGTGAAATATTGGTTACTCTTGAAGATTCTTCATGTATTGTGCTTACCAAAAGTCAGAAGAATCCAAGATTTTCTAATACTCAAGAAGTGCCTGTTAAAGGTAAGGAACCTCTAATTAGAACCGCTGATGCTAATCTGAAGACCCAAGAAATTAAATTGTTACATATAAATGATCATGAGACTTCTTTTTATATTTTAGAGTTTTTTAAGTCTATAGAGATTCAAATATCCCCTGCTAAATACCTCAGGTTAAAACCCAAAGAACTTGATAAATTGTTTAAATATGTCAAAGGTGGTCCTACACAAATTGAACTTGAAAGTCAACTAAATGTTAATGCAGAGTCTCCCATTGCCCAATTATTTGCTTCTCCACCTGAATCACCCATGCATACTCCTAAAATTTCCCTCAATTCATGTAATGATACCTCTTATATGGCTGATATGAAGTCTAACCCATTTTATGTTTCTTTATTCATAAATGGCCATAAACTTAGTAATTGTATCATAGACTCAAGTGCTTCTGATAGTATTATACCTTATTATATAGCCAAAGCCCTAGGTTTATCCATTACAAAAATATTTATTAGGTGTTACTCCATGGATGGCAAATAAATTTCTTTGCTCAAAAAAATTAAAGATGCACGGGTTGCTCTTGCAGCCTATCCTGATAAAAGAGTGAAGTTGACTATTTTGGTAGCAGATATTCCTATTAGTTATGGGATGTTGTTGAGCAAGACTTTTTGCAAATATTTAGGTGGGCATATTAAATTGAATTGGTCAGAAGCTACAATTCTACTGGGAAAGCATAAAGTTAAACTAGAACCTGAATCTAAATGCAAATTTACTGTATACCCTTCTGATGATCCTAAGTCTAAGATTTTATTTGAAGAATGTGAATTTGGTAACTATTTTCTCTCTTTTGAAGACATGAAGGAAGAATCCATCGCAAATCTTATTCATTCAAATGATCTATGGACCATGAAATTCGATGGTAGTTGTGCTACCATTGGTTTAGGAGTAGGGGTTGTTTTGATCTCACCTGAAGGTAAAATTTTTCCCTACTCTTTCAAGTTAGAATTTAAAAACACTAATAACATTGTAGAGTATGAGGCTCTATTGATTGGGTTAAATGAAGCCAAAGGAAAAGGTATAAAGATACTCAGAGCAAAAGGAGATGTTGAATTAATTGTTAAATAAGTGAGAGGCATTTTTCTAGTTAAAAATGAAAGATTGAGACATTATAGGAATATAGTTTAGGATGAAATAGAATATTTTGATGCATTTTCTATTGAGGCAATTCCTAGAGATTTGAACACATGGGCAGATTCTCTAGTAGTTTTAGCTTCTCTTCTTCTCCCACACCCTGATTTCAAAAAGGATTCATATATAATAAAACTGGTCTACTCCTAATGTCCTAGATCATGCTAAAAATTGCCAAGTTTTTGAGAATGATAGGTAGATCAAAAAATTCTTGGAGAATGTTGAGATGTTCTTAGGGACTTATTTTGAATGTTCTGAAGTAGAATGTAAAGAATTCAGTCCTGATCTAGGGATTAATTCAAAGGATGGTGTAATTTAGTTAAAGGGAAACAAAATTCCCAAAGGATTGGTCTCTCTAGAATATTTGTTCACTTGACAAGATGCATATACCAAAGGCAAACTTGATCCAAATCCTAACAAATTAGGAGATTATGAGAAGATAAACATTAGAAGTAAAACTAATCTTAAATGGATTTCTATTGATAAGTGTTGTTCCCCAGTGGAGAAAAACAAATTGATTAATCTATTGATTAGGTATAAGGATGTCTTTGCTTGGTGTTATGATGACCTAAAGGATTTTAGGAGTCGATAATTTTAGCATCATAATCCTTTAAAAAAAAATGCAAGTCTATTTAGGAAAAATTTGAGAAACTATAACCCAAAGGTTGCTGAGGCCATCTGTAAGGAAATTGATAAAATTTTGAAGGCTAGGATTATTTATCCAATTCATCACTCCACTTGGGTGACAAACGTTGTCCCAATACGTAAAAAGAATGGAGAAATTAGAATCTATGTTGATTTCAGAAATTTGAACCAAGCTAGTTTGAAAGATAATTATCCCTTACCTGTGATGGATCACATTTTAAAAATAGTTACTAGATCAGAGATGATGTACATGTTAGATAGATTCTTAGGTTATAATCAAATAAGTGTGGCTACATCTGATCAACATAAAACTACTTTCACTATACCCTGAGCAACTTTTGCCTATAATTGTATGCCCTTTGGTTTGATTAATGATGGTGTAACTTTTCAATGGGTGATGGATTCATCCTTTAGAGATATGAAAGATAGAATTATTGTCATTTATCTTGATGATTTGACTATTTTATCTAGAAAAAGAGATGATCATCTAAAAGACTTAGAGATCATTTTATAATGGTGTCAGAGTCACAAAATATCTCTTAATCCTAAGAAGTCAATTTTTTGTGTAACAGAAGGTAAGTTGTTATGACATCTAGTTTCAAAGGATAGAATCAAGATTGAACTAGAAAGGGTTAGAGTAATACAACCACTAAGTCTTCCTTCTAATAGGACTGGAGTTAAGTCTTTCTTTGGCTAGATTAACTTCTTTATAAGGTTCATTCCTAATTTTGCTAAAATTACAAAACATATTGTTGCGATGATGAGTGAAAAATAAGCATTTAGATGGAACGAGATTGCTAAAAAAGTATTTGAAGATATTAAAGAAGAAATTACAAAAACCCCTACTTTGGTAAACCCTAATTTCTAAAAAGATTTTATTATTTATTATTATGCTTTAGAACATTCCATGTCTGGTATCTTACTACAGAAGAATGAATTAAATGTAGAAGCCCTAATAGCCTTTATGAGTGTTCCTCTCAAGAAGCATGAAATTAAATATTCTTTAACTGAGAATCAAGTTTTCACTATGGTAAAAGTTGTCAAACAATTTAGATATTACATTCTACATTCTCAATCAGTTATATTTGTGCCTATTTTAGCTATAAAAAATATTCTTACTCAACAAGATGTTGGGATGAATAATAGAGCAACATGGGTTGCTAAAATTCAAGAATAAGACTTGGAGGTTAGGCCAACCAAATTAATTAAAGGTCAAGGTCCATACAAATTGATTGTTGAAAGCAAGGAAGAAGAAGAAGAACTTCCCATTGTCCTGTTGATAATTTTACAAGATCCATGGTTCTTAGATGTGGCACACTATCTTACTTTTGGAGACTATCCTAGTCACTTATCCCCGAAGAATGAATATGAGGTTAAAAGTAGCAAAATATATCATTTAGGGTGATGTCTTATACAAAAAGGGACTAGATGGAACCTTTTTGAGATGTGCAGATAAATAACAACAACACAAGCTTTTGAAAGTTTTTCATAATGAATCCTAAGGTGGACACTTTTCTTCTTCAATCACAGCTTTCAAAATCCTTAGAAATTACTATTATTGGCTAGGTATGTTTAAAAATGCATACAAATTTGTAGCTAACTATGAAAAATGCAAAATGTTTTCAAGAAGGCCACAACTTACAACATTACCTCTAAGGCCTATCTGTAGACACCGAAATCATGTCGACTCCCCTGGTCATCCCTCATGTTATTCTCCCTCGCCTATTTAACCCCTGTCGACCACTTTCCCACTAGCCTTGACCTTGGTAGCATATCAAAATGAGAAAAAGGATAAAGTTAGTCTCTACCCCCATTCTGCATCTGCCGACCATGGTCACCACCTGACTGACGTCACCGACGTCGGTCACTTCTCAGCCGACATCGGTGGTCCTGCCGACGTCGATTCTCCTTAGCACTGCGTTCTCGATCCGAACGCAGGAACCGTTATTTCATTACCCATTATCCATTCAGTTCCCAATCAATTTCCCGATCGGTTATCGAACCATCCCTCACCTTCATTTGTAACCTCTTCATTCGATCAATTAGTTCATTCATTCAACGAACTCTTGCGATCAATCAACTCCGGCATCCAACCAATCTGCATTCACTCTCTCTAGCACAGGGATCCTACTTCGGTCATCTTGCAACACATCAATGACTTCAATCATGTCTTTTATCATACTTGCAGTGTGTAACAGGTAAGTATCTCTCTCTGTGTTTTTGTTTCTCTCTAGTTATTATTTGTTTATTACTACTATCACTCTATTTAGACTCAGAGTATAGACCCGAGACCTTACTCCTTCCCTTTACACCTTTGTCTACCATTCCAAAATATACAGTCACTCTGCCTGGAACCCTGTAAAAACCCCCTGACTCCTAAACCGACTCCCAAACCCCAAACAAACCCTCAGACACCATTCTGCAACCTAAGACCCTGTCTCGACTCGACCAGACCTGACCAAACCCGTCCAAACTCTGTCTAGAACTGTTGCCCCGATCGACGCCGGTCATTACCCCGACCGATGCTGGCATTTCAACCGACGTCGGCACCCTTACCTGACTGACGCTGGCATAGAGACCGACACCAGTGACTGTGCAAAACAGTTCACTAAATATCAAGTACGCATTTGTGCTTTTGTCTTTTATTTCATTTTGTCTTTTATTATTTCCATTTCTAGCAAATATTCTACTTTTTTATCAGTGGGTTGATATCCCTTAAGGAAGTCTTCATACTTCAGGGATCAAGCGTTTGCTTGATAGCCCACCGTCTCTTCGTCTAACATTTTTTCGTGTTTAGTCTATTTTTCTTTGCAGGTGTCATTCCTCCACAGCAAAGAGGAGTACCTTCCAACGTCTAATTTCAATATGCATGACTATATCTAGGTATCATCTAGCCTTGACCATCTCTTAGTTTCTCATTTCTATCTTTTGAATGTAGAAAGCGATTTAGTGTAGAAACATTTTGGCACGCCCGGTGGGACCCTAGGGCCTTCCTTGGGTTCTTTCTTTCTTTTGTTCATATAGGTGCATTAGGTTCCTTCCTTTTCGCCTCTTTCATCTCTTCTTAACGACATTATAAGCAGGACTAAAAAGAACATTTCTTTCCTTTCTTACACTTCTAGACTAACCAAAATTCATACTCTTCGACTCTTTCTCCATTCGTCTTCATACGAACAAACATTTCGACTTGGGCATTAAAACACTCTGCATTGCATTTTTGTTTGCTTGCATCTCTTAGACCACACTTAGTAATTAACAAACGCATATTGAATTAATCTAGTCCACTTGATGTTACACAACCAAACCACTTGCACAAAACAAACATCATAACTTACCTGAGAGAAGGCCCGACTGGGATTTCATCCCCCAGTAGATACCTTACCCGTCCCAGCGATCCTACTTGGATTTCATCACCAAGGGGAAAGCCCACTCCATTCTCTGGCAGAGTCTAATCTCTAGGGGAAGTATATTTTGGCTAAGCGGGCCCAGTTTATCACTGGACTCGTGAAGTGAGGGGAGCTTGCTCCTTAGCACCAGGCCTTGTACGAAACCTAACACAGACTTCTTGAGCACCATAACTAACCCAAAAACATCCATAGACTGCTTCTTCTAGGACCTGACTCAAAAGCCAATCTTCCTCTACACACATTCTAAAGGCATAAGCCACTATAATCTTAAATATTTACTCCTAGGGTTTTAGGATCTGCTTGTGTTCTTCATCTTTTTAGTTCTTATCTGCTTGTTTGAGCTTGTGAGGACATTATTTTCTTGCCTTGAATGGTTATGACTCATAGCCAAGCCAAGGCTCTAGTCGATCACGCGAGGCATCATCCGCTTCCGTCTACCCCATCCATAACCAGCCCTATAATGGAGTTCCACTCGGAGACTGAAAGAACTCCTACTAGACCATCCCAAACCCAGTCGCCTATTGTCTCAAAAGGGGACCAAGATTTTGTGAGATTCTTAGACCTCAATGCCGCAGCCCTCCAAAACTATCTCGCGAGAAACCCAACGCGAGACCTTTCGGGCGAAGCGGCGGTGATATCGACACCGTCCGCTACCCAACCTTTTGCCTCAACCATTAACCCGACTATGGCCAATACGCAAAGTTTGGCCTCCTCATCTATTTTTAGACCAACCTCCATCGGGGTTCCATTACCCCCTCAACCACCTACAATTCAACCAAGTTCTATATCATACCAAAACTTGATTATCTCGACCCCACACACTCTTGCACCCATATATGCAGGAGTGCCTACCTCGCCCTTTGTCAATGCCATCACACAACCACCTTTAGCGATATCTACTCAGCTTATGCCTTCTACCCTCATAACCCAACCACCTTTGGCCTCCACTTCTATCCCTGTGACTAGTCATCCATACGTTGCGCCCTTACTGGTACAACCGACTACGTCGTATGCCTCCTCTAGCCTCTTTCAAGCACCTTACAACCTAGGGGGTGCCTCTTCCACCAATCCATCAGCAGATCTCATCAAAATGTTGATGGATAAAATGTCCAGTCTCGAAACCTCTATCTCTGGCTCACACAATGCTCTCTCGTATGAGTAAATTTGCAACGAGCCCATCCATCCTTCTGTGCCCTTATGAACATACCCTAACCAATGGGAACTCCCTAAATTTACACACTTTCAGAGTAAGGAAGACCCATAACAGCACTTACGAGCATTCAGACATGCCTGTTACCTTATCGCCCATGACGATGCGTTACTTCTACGCACGTTTCCTATGTCCCTTTCTGGCCCTGCCCTTGATTGGTATAGCTCTCTTGCCAGACATTATATCTTTTCATTCATTCAACTTGCCCAATTATTTATTGACCATTTCTCAATCAATATCACTAAACAAGTCTCGATCACAGACCTCTACTCCATTAGGCAATTTGACGATGAATCAATAGTCGATTTTGTCGCCCGTTGGAGAGGCTTGATTAACCAGCTCTCCTTCTCCTTGCCTCAACCTGAGCTCATTGAGATCTTTTATTGAGCATGTGTCAGCCACATCTCCTCCACCTTGCAGATTTAGACATTTTGCACTTTTGATGAGGCTTTCACCATGGCCCGAAAGATTGAACTTCGTGCCATCGAAGAAGATAAGGTCAAATTGCATAATACTAACGCAAGAACTAATGACCATTCTTCTTCCAGACCTTCTTCTTCGGCCAATTCCGAATCCAAAGGAGTGGCCAACACTGTGGTTGTTAGATCACCATCTTCAACAACAACTAATCAACCTCAACCTTCAACATCTCAAAGCATCACAAAATAATTCCAACAACGGTACATACAACCCTTCCCTAACCGTCCTCCTAGCCACAACAACATTCAGACCATGACCAATGACTCTCATGACCATCATATACACACAGTCAACACGGTTTCACCTCTTATCCTTGACTAACCTCCATCACAGGTAGAAGAGCCATCTTCTCCCGTTCATCTTCCACAGGTAAAAGAATCTTCTTCTCCTATTAGTCCTCCATCGACCTCTCCCATATTGGAGGACGCTTTGATCACATCAACACCAGCTACCTCGCCTTCATCCTTCTTATCATCCATAGATGATCATACCTTTTCGAATCCTCAACCACACGCAGAAGCCATGACTACTCTGGCACTCTTTCCACTTAAAGAGCTCACATATTCAATCCCTTCTCCATCGAGAGAAGAACCGTCCACATCTAAGTCCAAACCCGCGTAGGCGTCCATCATGCCCAAAGAGATTAAACCTCTTGGTGTTCGCCCCACATCTAACTTTTCCTCGCACAAAGGTGGCCCTCAATCCAAACCAATGAAGGCAATTCAACCACACCGGAGGGCTCCTCCCCCATGTTCATCATTACCTTCAATTTTGGGCCTGCATCCATCCACTTTAATAGGGGTGCTTCCTACTCCCATACTTCACAGAGGCACGCTGCCTCCATTACTCCCTCAACCCATTAGACATATATCTCCTCCAAACCATCCACCAATGCCTCTGCCTCTCAAACCAAAGTCATCAACCCCTACTGCAATAAGACACACAGACCCGTTAACAGGTTCATATGCCTTGCTGTTACGGCACTTGTTGCAGTCCTCTCGCATCAACCTTCCACCTCTTAGACCATATCAATCTCTTGGACCTAAACCACCCTGGTTCGACGACACTCACATTTGTGCATATCATCGCACGCCTGGGCATGACACCGAGCATTGTTGTGCCCTCAAAGTCACCATTCGCCAATGTCTAGGGAACGACACCCTTCTTCTTGACCACATCATCAATAAACCTTCAATACCGCCCCACTCATCAACTCTCAGATCAAGGCCATCTTGGTTCGACAACTCTAAATTCTGTCATTATCACCACACTCTGGGACATGACACTGAGCATTGTTGCGCTCTTAAAGCTATCATTTGTCAACACCAGAAAAAAGATTCCCTTCTCATCAAGGATCCTCTTGACCACCTCTTCGACAAATCATCAACACCGACCCATGCTTCTCCAACCTCATCACCTAAATCGGGATCTCCACACCAGACTATGGTCCCTTTGCCACCTTTAACCCCCTTATTCAACATCAACACAGTCCATCTGACCACTAAACCTCAACCGACCTTAACCAATCCATCAAACATTCTCCCTAGCCGCTGGGGGAATTCAACCTTCATTCAAACCTCGACCAATTTTTCAACCCAGTCTCAATCAAATATCAATCAATCCTTTAATCCTAAACCTCGACCAAGTATCCATCGACCCTACCTTCGATCAAACATTCAACCAGTCTCGACCAATCAACAATCAAATATCAATCAACCAAATATTCAACCCAAACATTCAACCAACCTTTTTATCAAAACATTCAACCAGTCTCGACCAATCAGCGACCATATCAACCAACTTCACATCCACTCATCAATCAACACCTGACCAATCTGGAAAGAGGCAAATGGGGCAAATTTGCTCTTAATTAACTCAGACCTTATCATATCACGCACAAGCATAGACCAGGGACTTATCATAACCTGAGCCCCTTAATGCCTTTCATCTGCGACCATTCTACTGCTAGTCGAGTACTCATCCACTTGACACTTAACTTGAGCTCATCCCTTGAGCAATCCCTATCCTCTTAGTCCTAATTCCTTTCAACCCTATTCCTCTTAACACTTCCTTTATAATCCTTTTATGATGTATGGATGCTTTGTCCTAATAAAAGGGAGCCCTTGATCTTCTATAGTCTTGTCCATGACTCACATTTCTGTCAAAATAAATCATGATGTCAAAATATCCATGGTCACCATATCAATATCAATTCAAAAGGCAGACTGCTCCCTTGAAGGATAGCTATACTCTCATTGCTGTAATTAATAGACTGCTCCCTCGAAGGACAGCTATTCAAAAGCCCTTATATTAAACGAAATTCTAGACCACTCCCTCGAAGGATGGCTATGACTAATCTGGCAATGAACAACACTATCTTAGAAGCTTCCCGCATCGATCAGCTTCACAACTGACCACCAAGAAAATGACATCTCTTTGCAGGCTTCCCGCATTGATCAGTCTGCACCTAAAAAAAAAAAAAAAATGAGTCATGGACTTGACTTATAGTTGTCTCAGGGTCTCCTATAAAAATGGGCAAAGTTATCTCTGCTCTTAACACGGGTTACCCTTTTTCCTCCTCCTATCACCTGCTCAAGGGACTTCAAGCTCACTTTAATGTCAAAGTGATTCGATTACCGTTCTAACACAACATTTGGTCAACGACATCATGCATGAATGGGGCTCTTGGTTCTAATAACCCCTATCTATGCTGTCATTCTGGTCCTTGTCAATGAAAGAGCAATATGCCTTTCACTTCTTCTACACTTTGGTCACATTCACCTTCATCACTTGTCAAACCTAATCAACTCAACTCCACTCTCTTTTTTTAGACCACTCCCATAGCCTATTCACACTAGTTTCTATGGACACCAATACACATGGAAACTATCGACCAAACACAATTTATGTTAAGCATAAACCAATACTTGCTGAAGCATAAATAGACCTCAATTCATTTTTAGCATACATCCATCACAAATATGGAAAATTGCTAGGGATGAAAGACCCCTCACCCAATGTTATAGAATACACCATTTGGAAAAGGCTGCACCATCATCTTTTTACCCTCATCATTTCATCATGACCAAGACCAATCTATCGACCATTTTGACCACCTGTCTACCACTCAGACCCTTTGTCTGAACTACATTGGTCTGAGGCTCTAAGATCGGGGCTATGTAGGCAGCACTCAGATGATCTGACATCATCTGGGGTTAGCTCGACCATCCTCGTTTGTTCATCTCTCTGATGGACAAACCTTCTCTCCTCCTTTTGACTATGACCTTGCCCTTGACCAAGACCAATTCCATCCCTTTGACCCTTCCTCCCTTCTAGGGAGAACTACATTGGCCTGAGGCCCTTCACACAGGGGCTATGTAGGCAACACTCAGTTGACATGGCATCTTCTGAGGTTAGCTCGGCCACATTCCTTCGTCCATTCCTCCACTTCGACCAATGACCATTGGAGATCATACCTATCTCCTTCGACTTTGACCACTTCCAGGACAATGTTGCCTTGGTTGTTTTTGTCTGTATGCTACCTCATGACTGGTCAACAGAATTGTGCGTAAACTATTTTTTGGACCCTCACAAGTATAGGATCGCAAGCCAGTTGATCCGCACTACTTGTGACCTTTTCATGTTTTTTGGAGCACTTCCTAAGCCTAGGATACCTGAAACACGATGACCCATTGGAGCTTCAGCTTAGATTGAATAACCTGATCAATAGACGACTAAATGCTGGGGCCCAGTTATTTCAATTTTGGCACTCCTTGACCCTTGACCTGCGACACTTTAACCTGACCATCTCGTGAAGTGGTATGCACGCAATCATGACTTTTGCAGCGTTCACCCTCACCCCTCTTTTTCATCCACTCTTTATCAAATCAGCACCCGATTCCTGGTTCCCTTCCCTTGACTCCTACTTTGAGGGGGAATACCTCATCCATAATTGGGGCAATCCACCTCTTGTTTTTGTCTTGCAGTTCAATGGAACAACCAATAAGACAGAATCGACCTTATCCACACTTGGGGAAATCACTCCTATTTTTGTCTTGCAGTTCGTCTAGAACAACCAACAAGACAAAAAGGGGCAAATGTAGACACCGAAATCGTGTCGACTCCCCTGGTCATCCCTCATGTTATTCTCCCTCACCTATTTAACCCCTGTCGACCACTTTCCCACTAGCCTTGACCTTGGCAGCATGTCAAAATGAGCAAAAGGCTAAAGTTAGTCTCTACCCCCATTCTGCATCTGCCGACCATGGTCACCACCTGACTGATGTCGCTGACGTCAGTCACTTCTCGGCTGACGTCGGTGGTCCTACCGATGTCGATTCTCCTTAGCACTGCATTCTCGATCCGAATGCAGGAACCGTTATTCCGTTACCTGTTATCCATTTAGTTCCCAATCGGTTTCTCGATCAGTTATCGAACTGTCCCTCACCTTCATCCATAACCTCTTCATTCGATCAATTAGTTCATTCATTCAATGAACTCTTGCGATCAATCAACTCCGGCATCTAACCAATCTGCATTCGCTCTCTCCAGGACTGGGATCCTACTTCGGTCATCTTGCAACACATCAATGACTTCAATCATGTCTTTTATCATACTTGCAGTGTGTAACAGGTAAGTATCTCTCTCTGTGTTTTTGTTTCTCTCTGGTTATTATTTGTTTATTACTACTATCACTCTATTTAGACTCAGAGTACAGACTCGAGACCTTACTCCTTCCCTTTACACCTCTGTCTACCATTCCAAAATATACAGTCACTCTGCCCGAAACCCTATAAAAACCCCCTGACTCCTAAACCAACTTCCAAACCCCAAACAAACTCTCAGACACCATTCTGCAACCTAAGACCCTATCCTAACTTGACCAGACCCGACCAGACCCATCTAGACTCTGTCCAGAACTGTTGCCTTAACCGACGCCGGTCATTACCCCGACCGATGCTGGCACTTCAACCGACGTCGGCACCCTTACCTGACTGACACCGGCATAGAGACCGACACCGCTGACTATGCAAAATAGTTCACTGAATATCAGGTATGCATTTGTGCTTTTGCCTTTTATTTCATTCTGTCTTTTATTATTTCCATTTTTGGCAAATATTCTACTTTTTTATCAGTGGGTCGATATCCCTTAAGGAAGTCTTCGTACTTTAGGGATCAAGCGTTTGCTTGACAGCCCACCGTCTCTTTGTCTAATTTTTTTTTGTGTTTAGTCTATTTTTATTTGCAGGTGTCATTCCTCCACAGCCAAAGAGGAGTACCTTCCAACGTCTGATTTCGGTGCGCACGACTATATCCAAGTATCATCTAGCCTTGACCATCTCTTAGTTTCTCATTTCTATCTTTTGAATGTAGAAAGCGATTTAGCGTAGAAACACTATCATTATTGAAGAACCTTTCAAACAATAGGGATTAGACTTTATTGGACCTCTCTCACCTTCTTCAAGTGTCAAACACACACACATTCTTATATCAATAGACTATTTTACAAAATGGTTTGAAACAGTCCCTGTGAAGAGAACCACTTCAGAAGTAGTTTGTAATTTTCTCAGAGAGAAATACTGCTACATTTTGGTGTCCCTCAAAAAATTGTAGCAGATAATGCCATAGTTTTTTCTCAATTGAACTTACTTCTTTTTGCTATGAGCATAGTATATATCTCTCTCACTCATCAGACTACTAGCCTCAAGGGAACAGACAAGCTGAGTCCAATAATAAAAATATGATAGCCATCATGAGAAAATTGGTGAGTGAGAATACTAAAGATTGGCATAAAAGATTATATGAAGCACTCTAGGCTGACAGGGTAACCGTAGAAAGGGAAATAGGAATGGTGCCTTTTGATCTAGTTTATGGAATAGGATCTCATTTATCATTACCTCTAGAATTATCTATAGCTAAATTATAGAATGTCATTAAACATCAATACTTTCAAGATTCCTTAGAAAAATGAGTCATGTATTTAACCAGGATTGAGGAGGAAAGGAATGAATTGGTTTATCACATTACTACTCATCAAGCCAAGGTTAAAAAGATTTTTGATCAGAAAACAAGACCCAAAAAATTCATGGAATGATATGAAGTGTTGTTGTGGGATAAGAGGAGAGAACCTAAAGGAGCACATGGAAATTTTGACTTACTTTGGAAGGGACCTTTCAAGATTCATTAGGTGCTGGGTCCTAATTCTTTTGAATTAGAATATTTGGATGGATCTATTTTACCCCTATCTTATAATAGACATGACCTTAAATTGTATCAACTATAGAATAGGTGTCCCCTATTTTGTACATAGTCTTTCCTTTATTTTCATGTGATGTTGTTTTCCTTTTCTAGTTTTGGGTTTGCCTTGTTTCTTTTTCTTCCATCCTGGCATTTCAATTTGTGTGTAACTAGAGTTTTTGAGTTCTTTGTATTTTGTCATAAAATGCAGTCTCTAGTCAGAGCCAATGTTACCTATTAATTCACCCTTATTCATTTTTTTCGTGAACCTTCCCTAAGCAAAAGTCAACCTACCATCTTAAATTATTGATCATATGTTTATTTCTTAAGTTAGCTCTTTGTTTTGAAATTTTATCTACTTGTCTTCATATGTGCAAAATTATTGAAGAATTGAACCTTCAAACTTGAACTCTTTTCAAAGTTCAAGAGTTCAATGGTTCAAGAGTTCAATGGTTCAATATTTATTAAAAGTTGTGAACTGTTGGTCACTTTGTGTAACTCAATTCATATCTTTGAACCTTTGTATTGAACCTTGTTTAAAGAGTTCAAAGGTTCAACGGTACAAAGGTTGAACATTTCCTAACTTTAGTCCCACCTTTCCCGAAATCTTTTAAGTCAAAATTTGTGGGAGATTTTAAAAGAAGTAAATCATTTAGAGAAAAATATATCCAAAACATTTTACGAAATAGAAAGTTCTAATTTTGAAAGGTTATGAGTAATCATTACACATTAAGGTCATGTGTGAAAACTACTTACAATTAATGCACCTATTAGAATCTGCATCCTATCAAGCAAATTCAGCACAAGTTAATTGATCCAGTAATTATTTGACCTGATTTCATGCCTTTATCAAGAAAGGACAAGCCAATTTTAAAAATAAACACATAGGTTCTTGCAAAGGAGAGTAGCATTGGAGGTATAAGATTTTTATTACATAGTTTCATAGTAATTTTTGATCTATTAAACGTGAGTTTGACTTTTTCTATAAGCTGATTCCATTACTTTGTTGGAAAGGAGAATCATTTTGATTTTTTTGTATTATTTAATAATTTTAAAGCATTTTTCATTATATCCTCCAATCTATAGCCATGAAATCTACTTGTATTGGTTACGAACACGGTATTAGTCTTGTTTGTTCTCTTTTTGAATTCGGTGATACTTCTCTAGTTCAATATGATTTATAGGATTTTAAGGAGAGGGTTAAAAATCATATGTCAACTCGTATGATGGAGAAAATAGTGGAAAATGGTTTAGTCAAAGCTGTAGCCTTTCCCATGGTAGTACAATGCCCTGAATTAGTTCTAGAATGTATAAGTAGATACGACCCACAAAATAGGTGTATCAAAAATGTGGATGGCAATGTGTTACTACCTGTCAATAGACAAACCCTAATGGTTGTGATGAAAATTCCACCCAAGGATCCATATTCTAATCTTAATATTATTTCCTCTTATGGTCATTTTTCACTAAAGAAAGCAAACTACATGATCATAATTGTGAGAAATTAGTTACTAAAATTTCAAAAAGGAGGTTTAAGACTGCCCAAACCACTAACAAGAGATCACATGATACCAGAAGTAAAGGATATTGTGGTGTTGCTACATAAGCTAAAGGGTAACTCCCAGGCATTGTATTGGGAGGACTAGATGTACTTCTTCATTCAGGTGATCCTCTAAGGAGAATAGTATTTGGATTGGGCAAAAATCATAACCAAATGTTTGCATCTAGTCTGAGTAATTATTTGGGAAATAAGGATTTTTATGTCTTCATATCTCTTTTACTACTTAGTGTCTACAAGAGAATGGAGAGGTTTTCCTCATGCATCCTTAGTTGAAGACAGTAGAATTTATGATTATTACCCACATTTGTAGATGCAAAATTGTAATGAAAATTATGGAAGGTTTAATGATGTTTTTACTAGTAGGATGACTTTTGAATTGGTAGGTAATGTTAATAAAAGAATATCTGATGAATCCACTAAGCTGATCAGTATTTATGGTAGTTTCTTCATTCAATTTTCCAAATTTACTTATATCATATTTGGTGGTTATGACGGTGAACCAATGAAGCTACCCAAATATGTTTTTGAGCACTTTGTATTGATAGAAATTTGCAGGTAGCTAGCCCATGTAGATAAGAAATTTTTGATGAAGAAATAATCTATTATATCTTTTCTCATTGAACTAGGACACTATTCATGCTAGTTAATTTTTTATGACTTAAATTTAGAGGTGGACCTGAAAAAAATCAATCTTCAGTACTATAATGCTAGACCCTAGTTTGATAGCAAAGATTTTGCTAGGGATAATCTAGATTTTGGGATGGGATTTTCACACATTCCCCAAATTGAAGACTATTGGGAGGATTGTCCAGATGAATTTGAAGTTAGAAGAAAGATTTGATGCAAGTTCTGCTTGGGGCAAATAGTTACACTCAATCTGAGTATGAATATCTCTGGAATAATTGATGATGAAGAATAGGTGGTTAATCCTCATTTTAAACAAGTAAAATACCTACCTATTCTAGAAGTTGATTGGAATAAAGATGAAGAGGATCATATTGAAGTCAAAACTCTCTTAGTGATAAGGAGAAATAAGAAATGGTTAAGGGGTTATAGACTGAAGGAGGTTCAAAATGAAGATTCTCAGTGATGTGTACCAATTGGTGAATCACCATCTCCAATAAGCTCTTCTAATCAGCTTATTACTACTTGTGATACAGGTACTCCCAAGCCAAAAATTGGAAAGGGTTATGTTATCAAATTTTTTAAGAAAACCCTTGCAACTATTCTACCTCCTCATACTACCAGACTAAGGACTAAAAGTAAGAAGAAGAAGGAGATCTTAGAAAAAATATTTGTGGACTTAAACTCTGAAGAAGATTTGGGGGAAGCAACAGGAGATGAAGGATTTGATTCACCAATGATAGAAGAGACTAGTATGAACCAACAAGTAGAAGTTGCTTCAGATTCTATCAACCTGATGATGATATCAAATGTGCCTTCTGAAAAATTGAACCCTAATAAAGAAGTTATGACCCTTGCACCAAAATGGTTAGAAAGCTCAATTAGTGATAAAAGAAAAATATTTCTATTTTCATTACCATTGGAGGACATGGTTAGTGAGTGCTTGGGAAATACCCCTAAATTGAAAAGGCTAAAAACCACATCTAGGGTGGACATTGACCCTAATACAGGGAATTAGAGTATAGAAATAACCTAGCTGACAATTGATGAAGTTCAGGACCCCATAGTTTAGGACTTCACAATAGAGAGAATAGACCTTGGGGTTGCATCACATGCCATGGATGTGCACCATTTAGAAGCATCCACCAAAAAGATAGTCAGTCATACCTGGAAGGATGAAAAAGATAAGAGGGAGTTAAAACAAACTTTACAGTCAATGGCAAAGAATATTGAGGCCATTCATAATTCAAATCCATAACCTGTTTCTCAAATACCTCTATCTTTTGACCCAAAATCTTCAATCAACCAGAAACTACTAGATCAGATACACATGAACAAAATGGTCACTAGAGTGTTTGATGATTGGTTATATGGTATCATCCAGAAAGGTATAGAATACATTAATGAATTAAAAAATATATATGATAAAATATGGCTACTATCAAGGATTTGAAAACATAGAATGCTTCTTGGGTAAAAGATGAAGGGAAATGGATGAATGTGATGAATCAAATTGATGAAGTTCAGAAATATGGGGTAAATTTTTTTTTATCATAAAAGAATTTGACAAGTTTGAATGATGATACACTGTATGTAAGTAAGAGAAACATTGAATGTAAAAACTCAGTATCTCATCAAGGGTGAATTGAATTTATAAAAATGATTAAAGAAATAACTAATTTTACCTAGTTTTTGCAGCATGATTTGGAATGCATTGATGTGAAATATATAAAAGATAATGGGGAGCTAGAGAAGGATATTGATACTATGGTTCAATCCTTCAGAGAGAAAATTAGTTTTGTTAAAGAAAATGACAACATATTAATTGAATATTTCTCTCAAATATCAAAGGTAGAATCACTTTTTCACCTCTATGTCGATGCACTCCTAGAGCACGCAGAGAAAGTGGAAAAAATTCAAAGAGAGAAAGATGTTTGGAAAGCAAGGGTTAAACACATTGGCATTCTTAACTTCTTGAAAATCTAGGAATTTGTTACCACATTTTAGGAATGGAAGGTGCAACGGGTCTCCCCAGCCAAACAAAGTAAATCTGGAGATTCTAATATGCCACCCCAATCATGATCTTGCTTGCATAATTTATTTGTTCAATTATTTAGTTTTAAATTATGTTAAAAAACTATCTTTCAATGAAATTGTATGAAACTAAATCCCATATGGGTCAGAGTTTGTTTTAAACTCTGGGTTTAAAAGAATGGTTAATTAGGGTAACTATATATATGTTTTTAGTTGTTAAAACTGATATATAAAAAGTTAAGGTGAAGATACAAGGAATTTTGGAGCTAAAATTTTGTTATTTTATAATATATATGATGTTTGTCTAAAACATTTTTCATCTATAAATGAAAAAGAGAAATGATTGTTGTAGTCTTAAATTTGTATGTTTAAGTTATTTGAAATCAGGTTTATGTGTGAATTCTTCTTTCATGTGGTAATTGTTCTTTCATTGGATAACTCAATCATATATGTTTTATTATTTATTGGTTTAGAAATATACATATTTATATATCTGATCATTATTGAAGATGGAATTTGTGTATTCTATCACTGAAAGATGTTGTAAAGAAGAAAGATATCACATTCATATCATGATGATGTATGGATGTTAGTTTGCCTTTAATGCTTTCTGGTTAAAAGTGCATATGAATAATTAGAATAATTTGAATTCATTGAAGATCTTAAAGGGAGTTGTACCTTAATTCAGAGGGGAACTATTCTTGATAGTTCACCCATTTGTTGTTTAGCTTATTTGTTTATGAAAGAAAGGGGTATAGAGTCATAATAAAACATTTTTAGACCAGGACAAATGTTTTAGCCAACAGGATGGAAAGACAACATGTCCCAACCCTTATAAATACGGGGAGAAGTATGAAATGTACTACCCAAAAACTAATTAGAAAATAAATGGGAACCACATGATGTGTTCACTAAAATAAAAAATGAATCAACCACTATAGATAGAATATATATTTAATTGTATAGTTTCGCTCTAGTTCACTCAAGTTTTCTCCATGTAAAACAAAATGCATGATCGAAAGAGAATGGAAAATGTTCATGCCCCCATCATGATCACATATTTTATTATATAGTTTCACTCAATTTTACTCATGTAGATTAAAATGCATGATCAAAAGAGAATGAAAAATGTTCATGCCCCCATCATGACCTCATAGTTGATTATATAGTTTCACTCAAGTTCATTCAATTTTGAATAAATGCATGACTAAAAGATAATGAATAATATTTATACCCCCGTCATGACTTCAGATTTTATAACTGTGAAGTAGAATGACAACCATTTTTCATTCAACTGTAAATAGTGTTATAATATATGTGCATGAACCAAAATCATGCCTCATGAATCTAAAAGTGTCTATATGTGCACCAACTAGTATCATATGCCCTGAATTTGTACCAGTCTATATAGAATGTTATGCATCTATATGTTAAATCTAAAAACTTGTATTATAAAAAGATGTGTATGTGGAAACATGTAATTACTATTCTTGAAGACTATGTACATATGCCTAGGCATATGCACCCAAGTGTGTATAAATCTATGATCAAGTTTGTGTAAATTGAGTGTATATGCATGACATAAGCTCTTAAATCTATACCGATGTGAACAATATTTTTCATGTGACTGAACCATCTGATATTTTAAACATTATGAATCTCTAAAAATTTTACTATGATATGATCTGTATTCATGGATGATTTTGTCTCTATTACAAGCCCATTATAATGTCCCCGTTTGAGATGAGGGATTTGTCATGTAAGTCACTCATCTCAAAAGAAGAGTTATTTGTATCATGTCATGTATATATATAAAATCATGAATAATCATGTGAACATGTGGAGAGTATGTCATCATAGTAATGTATAGGTCAATCAAGGCACATGTGTAAAATAGGTAATGTAGGACACATATGTTTCATGTATAGATATATGTATCAATGAAACATGTAGTATAAGGATAAATGAATAAGACTATATAGTAACAGTGCATGATATGGATCATGGCACCATTCAATTTCAGCAAGCTTAAAAAATACAAGCTTAAGCATTAGTGTCACACATAAGGCCAAGGGCCGCGTAGAAGGGACATGAATATGTTACAGTAAAGAAGACCAATGACCACACGTAAGTGACATAAATATATCAAAAATAAGGGACATAAATGTGTATCATAAAAAATTTCAACGACCATACACAAAGGAAATAAATATGTCATGAATAAGGCCAAAGGATCACACATAGTATAAAAGCACAAAATAGCCTATCATACAAGAGAATAACAACATCGATAGAGTATAAAATAAGTAAAAACTAGTCTACACAATCCATATGTATCAATTCCTCATCATAGTATAATAGCATATCAATTTAGCACTGTGTAAGTTATGAGTAATTAGAAAGATACATGTAAGCACTCTAGATAGTTTAATAAGGTAGAAGGTTATAGAAATATATAACCTATAATATTAAAACTTGTGCAATAAGATGCCCCCAGTATGGCATGTCTAGTAGATAGAGGAAACTCCAACTTCTATATGACCATGCATAAATTGTATGTCCTACATCACACTCGTATACTATGAAATGCATGTATGTATAAAAATAATATTCCATCTACCAAGCATGTGATAGATAACATATGTAAATTGTGTAATCTAGTATTATATCATGCTCAAGTTATTATTTTTAATGTTTTTTATTTTATTTTTATTTTTTTAGAAATATTTTTAAAATTTATGCTCATAAATCAGTATGTAGGCCATCCTCTTTGGGATTGAATTTGATTTCACCTGGCTTGTCCTTGAGATTATGTAAGCACATTGCCTCTTCTTCCATTGTCTCTAATTGTTCATAGTATGTGCAAGTTTTAATCTTGTTTTTTTTCCTTTTAGTGAGTACCATTGTTATTATGTTGAATCATGATTATATTTCCTTTGTGTGTAATAAAAATATATTGATTTTTTTAATTTATTAAAGCCTGTATTAGGTATAACCATTCCAATCTTAATGTAAATGTCTACTAGTTAGTAGAAGATGTCACCCATATGTATGTATTAATAACATTTGGACCATAAGTAATCAATATGTAAACATGTCCAAGGAATGTACCATGATGTAGGTTAAATAAAATTTTATTTTTTTGTCCCAAATGTCATAAACATGCAATGGTACATAAATTTAGGAGTTGGTCTTCATTAATATGAATTTGTTTCCAATAAGTAGAGCTTGATTCAAATAGTTCATTTTGACTATGTATTACATTAATAATGCCTTCATTATTTTATCTTTTAATATGATTTTGTATTGTGTTAATGTCCTTTGATTATATGATAATCACAATATGATTTACCTTCTTGATGTGAGAGACACCTCACAACTTGATGTCTAGTAGATGTTAATGTGATGACATTATGATCCAATAATTAAAGACTTATTACTTGCAATAGTGTTGAAGCTTTGATAAATGATATCTCCACTTTATTTAATGAAATATATGATTTATTTTTTGTCCAAGTTGTGTTTTATTTTAGTTTTGTTTGTGTCTAGTGTGAGATAATATTATAACTATTGTTTGCATTTTGAATGTGCTCATGATCTGTCATCATTGCCTTTCCTTTACCTTGACAGATTATACCTGAATAGGAACTTTTAATTTGTCTCTTCTTGTTGTATATGAATCATCTTGATATTCTCCAAATCTAATAGGTGTGAATAAATTGTGAAATAAGCATTCATCTGAAGGATTAAATTTTATCATCTATCATATATGTCATGTTGGTATCATTATCATACTATCATTATAATATGTGACAATGACATCTTGATTTTCCAATTTTACTAGTAAAGGAAGTTCAAAAATAGGTCTTAATTGCTCTGTATTAGTTTGTGGTTCATGTTTTATAGTTGATTTTTATGTTATGATTGGTTCCTTATCCTCTTAAATACTTGATTCACCCACCTCAAATGTATGCATCTAAGCTACTGGAATTGGTTGTGATTAAAGAAAAATGGTATGATCTTCCAACTGTGATTGTGACTGATCTTCATTGGTAGATTGGGTCATCTTAAAATATTTTAAAGGTTCATCATATACTGAATTTGTGTAATAATATCCTTTATGCTTGAATTTGATACATCTATGTAATGTTGATGGTAAAAATTCCATATCATGTATCGTTGGTCACCCTAGAAGCAAGTTTTAATGTAATTGATTAGGCATAACATGGAAGGTAATAGTTACCATCTTGGGACATAGTTTCACATCGAATGATATGGTTCCAATTATTACAAGCATTTTTTTATCAAATCCTTTTATGCTTTGATATAATTTTTAATAGTATCTAGGTTAATCCCCAATAGTTGTAAGAATTTAATGTTACAAATATTCAACACAAAACCATTTTTTACCAATACACATTTCACCAAGTTATTTTAAACTTAAACTTGAGTGAATAATGACACATTTTGCTTTATTGTGTGTTGCGTAGATAAGTCTTCTTTATCGAAGGTTATGAATTTTTTATTTATCCTTGAAGGTATTTGTTGATGTGGGTTTTACACACATAAAGGGCTCTTATGGGAAGGTCCCTAAGGTTTTAGGATTAGTGAAAGATTCACTCCAAGGCATGAGTTATGGGTATTAATTTTTTAAATAACCAAGTGGTGGAATAGTGGTGATCAGAATAGTTATTTACCTCGGATGGTTCACATATGATAGATGTATAATTATCAATCTAAATTTTAATTGAGGTAGATGGATGGATCTAAGCTAAGGTGAAAAATTATAAATAAAATAAAAATGAGGGTAGGTTGAGGCAAAAATGAGGGGTCATGTGATCCAATTGGATATTAAACCCTTCCAAACTTATCTACTAAACTAGGCCAAGTACATGTCATGAAATAATGTATATTATGGATTAGCTAAAAGCATAAAACATAGATAAACATAGTGAAGAGTCTAAATAAGCAATTAAAAAAAGATTCGATGACTATAATTTAGGATGTCACTAGTACCAGATTGATATGCATATTCAATGTCACTAACAAGTTGTAAGTATGATCTATAAATAAAGAACTAACAAGACTATTAAAATAGTCAATATTATCTCTACATATTGTGATCATAGGAATCCAATAAGGGAGGTTAGTAGAGTGTTAGAACAAGTACATAAAACTTAATAAAAACACACTAACACTAACACTTACAATCCTAGATCTTAAGAGTGTTCTTAATGAATAAAATACAAATGGAATAACAAATAAAATGTAAAAGACATCAAATCTCATACCTTCCTTGAGAGATCCAAATGCATTATTGGGAGGCTTGCTCAGTTTATGCTCAAAGTATTTGACAATGGAATTGGTGTAGCTCACTCTCTCCTTGGCACCATTGTGACTTGTGTTGGCTGGTTGTGGCTTGGTTTAATATTTTGACATTATAACACTATTGATATGAATATCATGCAATAAAACTTGCATTATAACTCTACAATATCCAAGCTTATAAATTCAATATGCAATGGATTGTATTTATATTAAATGGATCTAACTCTAACCCAAGATGAGTTAAGGTAGAGTTTAAACATGGAATGAGTTCAAACCTAACCTTAGTGAGTCAAGTATAACCCCAATAGAGTTAATAGTTGTCAATTAATCATGATTTGCAATGAATAGGCATGGGTATCCAAAATAAATATTTTAGGATATTTTCAAAGAGCTTGACAACTCATAAAGGCAATGATGAAAGGCTAGGATATTTGAATTTTTGATTTTTTTTTTAGTTATTCACTAATTACACATGTATAATTCAACGAGGTGCCTAATTTGGTTTTAACTTAATTAATTTTGATTAGCCATTTAGCTCTTTCAATATTTGATTATTTTTTATGTGCCCCACTTAATAGGTCCATAGGCCAAGTTGACTATTGTGATGCTGCAGGGTGATTAGGGATGAATTTGTGAGAGGTTATTATTACATATAATAAAATATCCTAATTAGGAATGTCTCAATGTGATTCTAAGATTTGATGAATGATGTACATGATAATTTGAGACATTTAGTGATTCTTAGGCTTAATTAATAATGGTTGGTAGGAATTGGTCTGAAATCCAATCAAAATCTAGTTGTGGTCAGTTTTAGGTGTCTATAGTTTACCCCTATTTGGGAAGATGTTGAAAGTTATAAGCATAGTAATGTCTTCTCAAATAATGAAATATGTTGAAAATAATATAATGAAGGTTATTAAAACTCCAAATAATGTTTGGGAAGCCTATAATTATGCCCCCTCAAGGGAGTGGCCATCACATATGATTGATGGACGGTCCCTCAAAAAGAATCAAGAAGAAGAATGAAATTAATCTATGGGTAAGATTAATCTAATAAAGAAAATTATTGTATGCATTGATTAAAAAAGTATTGATTTACCCAAAGGTGGTTATAATTAATAATAAAGGTTGAGACACTAATTTTCCCAAAGGCATGGTACAGACATATGCCCCAATTAGGTATGATGAGTCAAAATAATGATTTGCCCACAAGCGATTATAATCATTAAAATGACCTGGATTGAATAAAGATGTTTAATTATGACTCATTATGTTAGATTGGCAAGCATAACTCAAGGATATAACCTATTGTATATATTAAATATGAGTAAGTGCAAATGTAGATGTGATGGTTTAATGATTGAAGAAGCCACAAACAACTAGCATGTAAAGATGCACAAAGTGATGAAAGAGATGAATATAAAAATAAGAATTGATCAATGGGGATGATTTAGTTGCACCTTTCAATGTGGATATGCTCATCATTATTAGCATTGATACAACTATAATGGTCAATGGGTTGATTTGATCAAGATGGGTGGGAAGATTTACCAAGGGTACCAAGGAGAAACTTCTATGGATCTATTGCTTGTAAGACTTTACAAGCTAATTTTTATTGTAGAATGTGATGATATGCCTCATATTAGAACACCATGATAAATTTTTTAAAATATGCATAAGGACTAACTCTTGATCCAATAAATAATTGAAAATAATACACCAATGATAATGTTGATATATGAATATGAATGGACTTAAGAATAATGCACTAAGAATCACCCAATGAATACATATAGACTGAGTCAAAGCAAAGTATTGAAATCAAACAAATAGGCAAGCAAATAAATAAACAAATAAGCAAATATACACATAAAAATCCTAAAATTAAAAGCAAAATAAAGCATCCTAATAGTGAATTTGCCTCAGTAGGGTAGATCGAGGATGACTAACTAGGCTTAGACAAGATAAATGTTTTTAGATTTTAAAAATTTTAAATGTTTTTATAATTTTGAGGTATCTTAACTCATTAGAGATTGATAAGATATCACTCATAAAATGATGATAACATTGGCTTATGTTGCTAACAAAATGGTGAAAGTGTATGGAAAAGAGGGACTGAGCTAACCTCAACATGAATTGAGCATGACCTACATAGTCCCATTAGGACCTCAAGTCATAGTAGTTCCACCAACACAAAAGGTGGTGATAACTGACTAGGTCACAACAAGTTCTAAAATTGAGGAAAGTGACTAAGAAAATGAAAATAGTAATGGCAAGGTGATACGACAATGTATGGTAAAGGTGTTGTTCTTAATTTACCCTTAGGTAATTATAATTAAGAAATAACGGGATAGGTTTGTGCTACTAATTTTCTCATAGGTGGTTATAATTAGTAACGTAATGTGGAATACTAATTTGCCCATAGGTGGTTATAATCAATGGCAAAATTCGAACATGAATGAAAGATAACTTGCCAGATTGACTATCACACTACTTTCATAGACTATCATTTAAACATGGAATTGTAAACTGCTGAAACTAGATCAGAATCCCCTTGCACAAGGTGTGGGAAGAACCAAAAGAACCAAGATCAAAAGGGTTGGGTAGGATGGCTTAAAAATAAGCTTTGGTCAATAAAGATGATATGGTAAAATGGCATAGGGTATGACATTATTTAGGATGATATGGTAATTATATATAATGGCAAGAGGGTTGCCCCCAAGTGATGAGGTGAGGGTAAATGACAGCATATGGAATAACAACAATATGAATGACAAATGACAATGGTAAGGCAAATGGCACATGAAAATGGAAATGTAAATGTTTTTTTCCAAGGAAATTATTAAGGTAAATGTTTTTGGCTAGATAGATGGCAAATCACATATGTATAGGTATGGTTTTAAAATTATGGCCAAGGTATGATTTTTTTGTTCCTACTAATGTGGATATGCACATCCTGGTCAACAAATGATACAACTAAAATAATCAATCATGTAAATTACTAACCCATACCTCTTCTAAATAATTTATCTATCAAGAACCTTCTGTAGATTTGGACTCCAAGAATGTTGTTGCGATCTTTGTTGGTTATTGATTTTATTTCCTTCAAATGTTGAGATAAGGTATCTTTGTAGCCTTTGGAAAATAAATTTTAGCCAGGGATGGTATATAGGGATAAATATTAGATGATGTTTTTGATTTAGAAATTTAAAGGTAGATGATAATGGAGTGTATAATAGTTGAGAAACAAATGAAGATCAAGATTTCTAGGCACACATAATGTTTTTGATTCCAAATTTGACATTTTGAAGACTAATTTTCATTAGACATTTTGTCCACTAAAAAAGGTTTGAAGGAAGTGAATGTCTTGGACAAGTCTCATTTGAATCAGGCTAAGTGTTTCGGTAAAATTTTGAAGGGTCATTTATTTTAGACATTTTTTCCATGGTAAAAATCTCAAAGGGTACTTTCCCTTTGGGAATTTTTCCAGCACAAAAAGTCTGAAGGGAGGTCCAATTTCTTTGGTAAAAGGGCTAAGTCTAATTCCTTCGATGAAATTATCAAGTCCATTTTATTTGATAAAAGTTCAAAGGTCCAATTCCTTCAGTAAAAGTGCAAAAGAACAATTTATTTAGGGAAATTATTTCAGATAAAATGTCCAAAATAATTTTCCCAATGAAGGCAAAAATCCAAAGGCCAAATTATTTTGGGCATCTTGCCTAGACAAAAAGTCTGATACATTTCAAATCTCTTGAGAAAAGTGTGAAGTCAAAATATTTAAAGGAAATTATCTCAAACATTTTGTCTAAGATAATTATCCTGTCAGACTGCCCAAAATGATTATTTCATAGAAGGAATGTTGAAGATAGATTATTGTAATGAAATGTATGGGATAATCATGTCAAAGATAAAACACTTGAGAAAATTATTCTGAAGATCAAAAAGCTGATGAAACTAGGAATGCTGAAGACAAAATATCTAATAATTAAAGTCCTAATGAAATTTATGAATTTTCATAGGTGATGGGCTTATAGACGTCATTGAAAGGCACACAAACATCAATCTTAAGCTATAGAAACTAGCCATTGGGGTTCAAATATTCTAGGATGGTTATGCAAGCATCAAATTTAGGCCCCATGAAGTAGCCATTTGTTTTCAAATGGGATCATGAGATGATGTTGTGGTGTGATGACACTCAAAGTAATAAAAATTTCTTACAAGGTTCACAAAAAGCCCATAGAGATGCCAAGTGGCACATCCTTGGGGCCACGTGTAGGTAGTTTACAATGACACTCCATCTCATAGATTAGAATTTGATGATGCACATTTGATTGGAAAAAAGATTTAATATCATAAGGTCACATTTAAAAAGTTAATATATGGTCATAGGCTAAAGATCAAGCATGTTCCTAGAGATTAATGGTACATATTCAAGTTTATATAATCTAATCCACAACATGTATTAAGTCAAGAATTTTCAGAAAAGCCCAAAATGAACATGAGACTTCCACTTAGTAAGAGCACATTAAACCAATATGGTTGACAGAATAAGATGCAAAGAACCTATGAGGCTACCAAGTGGCATGACCTCAAGGCCAAAGATAGCTGATAGCCAATAGCACTTGATATTCTAGATCAAGATCAATGGTCCATGTCAATTTATGCACATATATCTAATGGAGTGAGCCAAGATTGATTTTTTAAAGGGTCCAAGTTGGATGTGATAGTGATATGTGTCATGACCATAATGAGCCAGACATAGATCTATGGTTCATGTTTTCTTGGGTGAGCAAATCTAATGGTACAAGATGATCATGGACATTTTAATGATGTTCAACTGCATATGGAGACAAGTGATGTTGAGGATAGTGTAAAGAAAGGATTTTGGTGAACTAAGTAACATGGTGATGCCTCTTTGACATATATGTTATATAAAGAATAGGACCCTGTGCAAGCCAATTGGCAGAACTTTCACCATTGACAGCTAGTTGACATGGAAAATTTATGAAAGGGACCATGATTTACCCAAGTAAATTAAAAGTTAAAACTAATGCATTTTTTCATTAAAAAATATGAGGTAATCCCTAAAAGTATATATGTGAAAAATATGAATTATAAAATGCAAAATGTGAAAAACAAGTTGGAGCCAAAAGGTTAAATGTTGAAAATGACCTAAGTCTTTTACATTTTTTCATCATTGTGCTTACCCAGGATCCTCCATGGGAGAAATATTATAGGTCTATAAATCCAAGGTGGGCCACTCCAAAGAAGATCTCTCAAGTAGCCATAGATCTAGAATATTCCTAGAGAATCATTGCAAGAGCAGGTTGTTCCATGACATGTAAAGAGAAAAAGGAGCTATCCAGAAGGTTCCAATTATGTAAGCAAGTAGTCCAGGGCATCTTTAGGTAGTTTCACATAAAGAAAAAGTTTTTTTGGCCCTCTACCATGAATATTCTCCTTCTATCTCATGTGAAAGACATATCCTACCATGAAATTAGAAGTCTATTGAAAAATCTTCATCATTCTTTGTAGAGGTAGTTAGAACATTGATTTTTATTGCAAATGGATGAAGATTTCAGGTATGGCAAGGGGATATTTTCTAGATGGATGCATCTTGATGGAATTGAAAATTGTTTTTCACTTTTGAGAGTTGTGACCCATAGTTATAGATTTATAGATGTATAAATAGGGGTTTTTTCCTCTATTCTAAAGTTGTTTTTGGTTGTTGGTTGTTTTAGGCCATTATTTTAGGTATCCATTTTCTCTAAGTATAGGTTCTACAAAAATAAAATTGGGGTCGATTGGTGTGTTTAGATCTTGTCTCCCTTACTAAGGTGGTTGTAGTTGTATAACCATTAGCAATATTTGAGAGCATGTTTATGTATCCCTTATCAAAAGATCAATCTCACCATGCTTGTCCCCATGGTAACATTTTGCTGTGTTGATGTTTGTAATATTTATTTTCAAGTTAATGAAAATGCTTGTGGTTCTTTGTTGTTTCTTATTGATGAAGTGTAGTGACCTATTTTATAAATATTATTGACTACATATCTTGTTCTATGCCCATTATTATTTGTCATTTTGGTTTTTGATCTGGATTATAAATCTCTTTCTACATTATTTTAGAATATGTTACTGAGTAACTCGTTAGGGCGCTCTAGGTCTATGGATTTAATAAGGAAAAGAATTTGAAAGATTAGTTTTAGTGTGTATTCTATTCTCTCAAGGATCATATTGTATTTACCATTATCTTAAATTTGAATATTTTTTCTACATCTTTGTTAAGAAATATTATCATGAAATATTGTGAGATAACCTACTATTTGGGATCCATTAGCATACCACCCTCCATTTTATAATTATCTAACTTATACTACCCTAGAAATAATACACCCCTTACATATTATAAGTATTATTCTCTTTTCAAACACATAAGATCTCACTTATTTGAAATGTGTTTGTAGTTTGTGCTTTAAATCCTAATATTGCAATCTTTTATCAGCTCTTTTATTGTTGAAGATTATTCAGAATGAAGATTACTGTCATAATTTCATCTATCTTTAGTAGCTTGTGTATGACTTAGAGCATTTGTGCATTTTGTGTGACAAACCTTCACAAGTGAAGTATGTAAACTTGGTTATTATCTAGTCATATTTTTTCCTTGTGCCAAAAATCCCCATGTATATTGAATTGTAAAATCTCTCCATGTGAACAAGCTAACCCATAAGTCCTTTAACCTTGGTTCAAGTAGAGCCAAAAGTAGTAGAGAGCTAACCATCCCCTTTATAGGTGCCTCTCAATCATTTTCTACATTTAGTCTAATCTTGATACCAAACCATTCTTGAGCTAAAATGACATACTAGCTGATTTTACATCATTACTCACCATTCTCTCTCAAGTGTGCAAGGTTGAGTGTATGAGGTATACAACTGGGAACCAACACTCTTCTAGTTCCATTATCAAGGACTAAATTGAAATCCTAGTTACCTATGTTTTTGAGGAATCTTGAACATAACTATACATACTTCATCTTGTGAAGTTCTCTGATTTTACTACACTGATTTGACTATCTTGGTTGCCAACATCATAACACTCCACTGGGGATGTGTCTAGAAGTTTTAAGGTTTGACAATTCAACATCTATTGTGTCTATTACAAATAAATGTTAAAATTGCATGTTGAAAGGTGTTTTTTCCCTTTCAAAAATTATTTTTAAAATTTTATATCTTTATTCTCTATCTCATTAAGCTTCAACAAGTTTAATTTTATCATGTATCATAATTAATTTATCATTGATATATTCTATAAGTTTGATTATAGTGGTAAATTCAACTTTATTTTTTGGTTTTAAGAAATATTGGTGTTTATTCTAAATATTTTGCTAAATTTTATCTTTGAGTGTTTTCTTATTTTCAAATCTAGAAGGATTGAGATCATCTTTCAAAGGTGACCCATCTAAAAAACTTGTTGCACCCTTAAGCATTCCTTAAAGAAGAAGGGAACAAGTATAGAGGCCTATTAAAGTTTAACTACTAAGGACCATAAATATCTTTATAATATTAAAATATTTGTTAACCCCCCCATTATTGAGGACTATCACATCTCTTCTACTGATTCTAAGACACATAGTCCCATTTATTTTCTAGCTTCTTCCCAACTAGTTGAATCCCATCCCATATCAGATCCACCAAGTCCACCTCATTCACCCCTCGTATCCATTTACCATTTTTTCTTGAACCTCCAATTGAACCAATCATGAGGTATAGAGATCAAGGTGATAATGAACACACTACATTTTATAATACCAAATTTAGGCCTATCAATTTTGATCCATGGAAGGTTATCTTAATGAAGTCCCAAAGAAAGAAAGAAAGTGCCTTCTAAAAGTTTAAGAGAATAAAGAAATGAGTGGTGATCAAAACCTAAGGGAATTCTAAAATATTATTGAATATTATGAGGTTGAGTATGAGGATGTGTGCATCAAGTTATTTATGCACACACTAGAGGTAGATTCTCATGAACGGTTCAATTCCTTTCTTGTTGGATGCATTGATTCATGAGAAGAGATGCATAATGTTTTTAGAATTTAATATGGTTTTAGGATTGATCTAAGGTTTCTCTTGGATAAAATTGAAAACATAAAGAAAAACTCCAATGAGTGTGTTCAAGATTTCAATACCTGATTCAAAAAGTCTATGATACAACTACCCAAAAACATCAGACCCAGTGATAAGTGCTTGATAAAGTATTATGCCTTTGATAGTAAGGGTATGTACTGTTTGAGGGACAAGGATCTCACTAACCTATGATTAGAATTCAATATGGCATTCCAAATTTAGAACAACATCAAGGTTGTAGGAAAGCCCATAAATAAGCAGATTGATGTGAAGCTGGTCAATCTAGAAAAGACACAGTCCATAAAGACAACCAACCTTAAGGAGACTATTAAAAATTTGGCCTCTACTATCAAGGAAATGTCATATAAGTTAGATAGAACCAAAAAGGGGGTCCCTAATATATATACTATCTAAGAGAGAGCTCTAAATCTAAATCAAGTGTAAAGGGGGCCTACTTTCCACAATCAAGATAATGATAGAGGGAAGAGGCCTGCACATGAGGAATGAAAAAATAAAAACTAGAGTAGAGGGTCTATAAAGGAGGTGCCTAATCCTTTAAATGACAAGGTAAATGTTGTGAATTTTGATTTAGACATTGATTGGTGTGATATGTGCTTCTTTTGATACCCTCCATGTGATACTTATAAACAAGTTGATGAAGATTCAGATGAACCTGAATATGCATCATCTGAATATGATATTTTTATTTTTGATTATCAAAGTTCTCAAAGTGAATCGACTACCTTTGTACAATTGATAAATGATACTATGATTGATTAGTTTTAGAGTATGATTGAAATGGAGAGTATCCCAAATTTTGACTTTTCTTAGGATGTTAATATGTCACAAGCATATGAATTTCCCATTCATGATTTTTATCTCTTACACTCTATGATAATTAAGAAATGTCCTGGGGGAATTTCATTAGTTGAGGACTAGTAGCTGTTAATTAATGTAACAACTACCAAAAAGAAGGAATACAAATTGAGAAGTAGGAAACTGAGTGTTACTCTTCAAGACATTACCCCTACAAATCCAAAGATAGGGAATGTAAGAAAAGAAGGAAAGAAAGATACAGTAAACCTAGAAACTTCCAAAATAGCATCCATGACCCAAGCTGATAAACCTAGAGGTGCTTTTGCTAAGAGAAACAAAATGCCCATATTGTCTAGTATCCCTAAGGGTGATATTGAGTTTAAATAAAATCCACCTTTAAATATTATTGTCAAAGATTCAAATCTACCCTAACCTACTCTGCTTTAGACCTTGAGTGAATGTATTCTAGCTAAAGGTGTTGTTATCGGTCCACTAAATATGCCTCTTCCTCAATATAGTGTGTGTGATATCGCCCAAGTGTTGAGTCAAATAAAAATCTTCATTTCACTTGTTAAACTATTACAAATACTTAAACATAGGAAGAGGGCCTTTGAATATTTATAATTTGGTGAAAATTTTGCTACGAATGAAATTAAGTTACCCCAAGCACCCCCATAAAAAGATGAAGAATTAGAAGATGTTATCAAACCCACTTTGGAGGTCTATTTAGGAACTGCACTTGTAGAAAGTTAGCTAAATGTGGATCCATTTTATATAACCCTGATAATCAATGGTTTGATTTTTCATAACTGCATGTTTTATTCTAGTGATTTTTATAATGTGATGTCATTGGGTGTCCTCAATGAGCTCAGAGTGAAGATTATGTTATCCTTTGGTAAGTGTTAAGTCATGGACTCATGGAAGGTTATAGCTGTTAGACAAGTTAAGGGGTTGGTGGTAAAATTGGTAGTGCATCTAGAAAATTATTTGAATATGGACTTGGTAGTTGTAGACTACCTGCCTAAGTGGGGGATGCTACTATCACAAAAATGGGTTACTAGCATGGGTAGAAGTGTATAGATGGACCTTTCCTATGCTGCCATTACATTAGAGGGTAAGATGGTCAGAATTTATAGAGAGTCAAAGATGTTATATGTGATTGAAGATCCAAAAAATTTGCTAAATGAAGTGTTCTACATAAATACCCAATTGGGAAACTTTGTTTGGAATGTTGATATTAGTGAACATCTTGATATTCTTGATGTTGAACCTAATAAAGAATGTGTAGTCTAGAAGATGTGTTTTGATGAGGCTTGCTCCAATCTTGGAAAATGATCTAGGGTTGTCTTTTATGTCCCTAATGGTAAATGTTTTATGTTTTATTTTCAATTATCCTTTGAGAGTATGAATAATACTATTGAGAATGAGGTACTCTTTTTTGGTTTAAGGATTGCCTATGAATATGGGATCAAAGGTTTGATTGTCAAGGGTGATTTTGAGTTAGTGGTTAAGCAAGTCCATAATGCTTATGCCACCAAGAATAAAAGGTTGAAATAATATCAAAATGTTGTTTGGGATTTGCTTGAATTTTATGATGTGTTTAATCTATGTTATCATGATATAAGTTTCAATAAAGACATTGAAAAACTTGTAGGGCTAAGTGCTCAATTTGATATTACAAATATGAGCCCTCATTATTAGTATCAAGTGAAGGTGTTTATCTGACCTTTAATCCAAAATAATGTTCATCATTGGTAGGTATTTAATGATGATGAATAGATTAAGATGTTTCTAAACTATGAAGTTGAGTTTCATGATTAGCTCATAGACTTGGAATCCATGGTTCAGGTTTATGATGGAAAAGAAACCTTGTTTGGGAAGGACATCATTCAGTTGAAGATAAACACAATCCCAAGGGGATTGGTGAGTTTGGAGGAATATTTTTATGGAGATAATAGAATCAAATCAAGAGACTCATTTATCTCAAAAGATGTGATTGAGTGCAACTTGGGTTCTCATGAGAATCCAAGAAAGGTTTGGCTGGTTACTCACCTAAGTATAGCTAAGAATAAATCTTACATACAATTGTTAATGAAGTACTAAGATTGCTTATTATGGTCTTATTATGAGATAAAAGCATATAGGGAAGACTTATTTTATCATGTCATCCCATTGTAGATTGATAATAAGCCTTTAAATTAGAAATAAAGACCCATTAACCCCATCTTGGCCACCAAGATGTGAGATGAATTAAAGAAGCTAAGGGATGGTGGTGTCATTTAGCCCATCAGGATTCATCATGGGTTGCAAATTTAGTCCCTTTAAGAAAGAAAAATGGCTATATCTACTTGTGTGTGGATTTAAAGTTTTTATATAAATGTTCTTTAAAATATAATTATCCCTTACCTAATATGGAGAACCTACTACAGAGTGTTATTAGATCAAAAATATTATCTACTTTAGACAACTTCTCAGGGTACAACCAGGTTATAGTGAAGGAATCTGAGAGATCCAAGACTATGTTCACTATGCCTTCAGGCACATATGTATATATGAGGATGCCTTTCAGGTTAATGAATGCTGGTACAACATTACAACAAGCTATGGATGTTAATTTTACAAGGATAATTAACTAGTTCATTGTTGTGTATCATGATTACATTACTATGTACTCCAAGACTAGAGAAGAGCATTTGGAACATTTGGAAAAGGTGTTGACCAGATGTAGGGAGTTCTATATTTATCTTAATCTAAATAAGTGCCATTTTAGAGTATAAAAGGCAAGTTTCTAGGACATATAGTGTCTAAATATGGTGTCATGATTAACCCTAAGAGAGTTAAAGCCATTGACAAAGTGCCTATCTCATAGTCTAAGAAAGGAATTTAGTATTTCTTTGGACAAATTAAATTTGTAAGGAGGTTTGTGTCCAATTTGGTAGAGATTACTCTACCTATTAATTCCATGCTAAAGAAGGAGAAGACCATCAAATGGGAAGAGAAGGCTATGTAAACATTTTGCGACATCAAAGGAGCTTTAAAGTTTGCTCTTGTCTTGACTAGACCTAATTACACAAAGCCATTCTATATGTTCTATTATAGGTCATATAATATTATTCTGCTATTTTATTGCAAAAGAATGAGGATGGTCATGAGTAGCCCATAGATTTATTTAGAAAATCTATGCAAAGTCCTGAAATGAACTATACCATCATGGCAAAAAAAACTTTCTCTCTCTTGAAGGTTGTTAAAACATTCAAGCCTTATATTCTTAGTTCAAAGATTATTGCCTACATCCCACACACCATGATAAAGGACATTTTAACTTAGACTAAAATATCTAGTAAGTGGTGCAGGTGGGTCAATAAGTTACAAGAGTATGACATGGATATTCAGACCACCAAGTTAGTAAGAGGGATGGGATTGGCCAAGCTTATGAAATAGATCAGTTTGCAATCTTTTGAGGTAAACACTGTTATTTTTAATGTTGATTCTTTGAGTCAATTTAACATATCTCCATGGTATAGAGATATTTTTTACTACTTGTAAAATCTGATTTTTTCCCCTAACTTGGATAAGAATCAAAGAAGAACTCTCAAACTTGTGTCCTAGAAATACCTTTCGAATGAAAATGGACTAGCATGGAATAATCCAGATGGGGTTCTCCTAAGATGTGTGCTGGAAGAATAGTCTATTGATTTTATTGAAGAATTCCATGTGGAATGTGTTATGGTCAATTTGTACCTAAGGTTATAACTCATAAAATTCTGAGAGTTGGTTATTGGTGGCAATCACTATTCAAATATGTCTATCAAAAAGTTAAAAAATGTGAGAAATGTCATCAATTTATTGGGAGGATGAAAGCTTCAGATTATCTCCCTTCGCAACATGTGATAATTGAAGGCCCATTTATACAATGGGGAATTAATTTCATTGGATAAATTGTTGATTCATTAAGTGCTGAACATAAATGGATACCAACTGATTACTTCACAAAATAGGTTAAATCGGTCCCTACCAAGAAAGAAACACACTAGGTAGTTATATATTTTTTGTTAAATTAGATTATTTGCAAATTTGGTGTGCTTATTAAGATAATTGTTGATAATTTCATGAGCTTCAAAGCCAAACCTTTAGTGTCATTGTGCAAAGATGATGGGATTGAATTGACCTATGCTTCTAACTACAATACTCAAGGGAATGGGCAAGCATAATCAAGTAACAAGAACTTACTCAAAATCATTAGGTGAACATTGGAAGAAAATAAAAAGTGGGGTGAATAACTAAAGTTTGCTTTATGGGCTAACATGATCATACCTAAGAGAGCTACAAGCAAAATCCCTTTTGAACTTTTTTATGGAGCTCAAGTAGTTTTTCCTATGAATTTTTAGTTGCCCACGTATCAACTCATGCAATAAATAGAAGAAGATGAAAAAAATAACCACTATTAGAGTAGGATGAACCAGATTATTGACCTTGCTGAAATTAAAAGACAAGCTCATGAAAGACACCTCGAGTTCAAGGAGAAGCTAAAAAAATATTTGATAGGAAGGTCACTCTAGTAACCTTTTGAGTAGGTGATTTGGTTATACTTTAGGACAATAGACATGAATAAAAATGCAAACATAGAAAATTTGATGCCTTATGTATGGTTCCTTATTCTATTGAATGTCAGATTGGGGACTATACTTCTTGAGAGATCTAGATGGTGAAATACTAGAGCTACCAATTAATGGTAGACATTTGAAACACTTCCTTTATTAATTCCTTAACATGTGTACTATATTGTATAGTATTTTTTTGCTTTGTCCTATTATTTTGTTGCCCCTCTATTTTGGGCCTCATTTATATAGTTTCCATTTGTGTTTTATTATGTCTTAATTTATAGATCCTCCTGATTTAGTTTTGTAAGTCTACCATGTTTTGTAGAGCCTTCATGAATGTTAGATGAAAGTTGCTCCATCTTAATTTCATGACCCAATGGATTGGAACTTGGTCTTACATTCTGGGGTTCTTTGCACACCCATAGGGGGTATGCATCCCTAGGTGAGAGACAATGTTAGTGCTCACAATTATACTAAAGTAATTAGGCCCTTGTCAAGTGTAAATTCCTAAGTCCTTATCCCAAATTTCTATTTTCAAAGTGTTCCTTCAAAGGTCAAGTTCATGTGAAAATTAGCTAAGTCCTAAATCTAGTCTTTGCTTGGTGAATGTGTCTTTCCCTTAGACCTTTTTGGGATTTTTGAATGAACACAATGTCTAATGGAAATAGGTCTTCAAGGTTTTTATCTTGGATAAAAATTCCAAAGATTTATTTCCATCATACATTTTGTTCACTACAAAAGGTTTGAAGGAATTTAATGTCTTGGCCAAGTCCCATTTGTATTGGGCTAAGTGTTTTGACAAAATTATGAAGGTTCATTTATTTCAAACATTTTGTCTACAAAAAAAGTTTGAATGACACTTACCCTTTGCAAAAATTGAAAACTATGAGGGAATATAAAATGTTCAAAGGCCTACACAAAAAGTCTAAATGGCACTTTCCCTTTGGCAAATTTGCAAAGGTCTGATTTCTTCAGCAAAAAGGCTAAGTCCAATTCCTTTGACAAAATTATCAAGTCCATTTTCTTTGGAAAAGGTGAAAAGGTCCAATTCCTTCAATGAAAGTACAAAAGTCCAATTTCTTCAAGGAAATTATTTTAGACAAAATGTTTGAAATAGTTATCTTGATGAAAGTGAAAATCTGAAGGCCAAATTCTTTTGGACATCTTACACACACAAAAAGTCTAATAAAGTTCAAATATTTGAAGAAAAGTGTGAAGTCAAAATCCTTTTGGGAAATTGTCTTGGAGATTTTATCAGAGACAATTGTCCTAACAGAATGCTTGAAAGGATTATTTTAGAGCAAGAATGCTAAAGATAGATTGTTGCAAAGAAATATGTAGGATAATCATGATGAAGATAGAGAAGACAAAGAAAAAAAGCTTGATAAAATCATTTTTAAGACAAAAAGGCTGATGAAATTAGGAATGCCAAAGATAAATATATGATAAGTAAAGTCTTGATGAAATTTATAAATTTGCATAGGTGATGGGCTCATAGATGTCATTGATAGGCACACAAACATCAATCTTAAGCTATAGAAACTAACCATTGGGGTTAAAATATTCTAAGATGGTTATGCAAGCATCAAATTTAGGCCTTGTGAAGTAGCCATTTATTTTCAAATAGGATCATGGGATGCTACCAGATGGTATGATGGCACTCAAAGCAATAGAGATTGTTCACAAGGTTCACAAGCAGCCCATAGAGTTGTCAAGTGGCACATCCTTGGGGCTAAGTGAAAATAGTGCCCAATGACTCTCCATCTCATGCATTATAATTTTATAATGTTCATTTGATTAGGTAGACATATTCAATAGTGTAAGGGCATAGTTGAAAAGTCAATACAGGGTCATAGGCTAAAGATCGAGCACATTCCTAGAGATTGATAGTACACATTTAAGTGTACAAAATTCAATCGATAAAATGTATTAAGTCAAGAATTTTTAGTGAAGAAAAAAATGAATGAGAGACCACCACTTGGAAATAACACATTAGACCAATAGGGTTGATATAATAGGATGTAGATAACCTATAGGGCTGCCAAGTGGCACAACCTCAGGGATAAAGATAGCTGGTAACTTGTAGCACTTGATCTTTCAGATCAAGATCAATAGTATATGTCAATTCATGCACAAAAATATAATAGAATGAACAAAGATAGATTTTTCAAAGGGTCCAAGTTGAATGTGGTAGTGACATGTGTCATGACTACAATGAGCTAGACATAGATCTATGGTATGAATTTGCTCAGGCAAGTAGATCTGATGGTACAGGATGATCATGGATATTTTAATATGAGGGACAACCATGTATGGAGACAAGTGATGTTGAGGCTAGCATAAAGCAAGGATATTGGTGAATTGAGTGACATGGTGATACCTCTTTGGCATAAACATCATATAAATAACATGAACTTGTGCAAGCTAGTTGGTATAACATTCACCATTGATAGCCAGTTGACATGGAAAATTTATGAAAGGGACCAATATTTACCCAAGTAAATCAAAAAACAATGTGAAGAGATGTCCATCCATGCTGACAAAATAATGGGTACTTCTCTTTCCTTAAAATTTTCCATCACCTTTATGATTCTTGATGATATTTTTATTTATTTGGATGATCTTCCTCTATTTATTAGTATCCAAATTGGTGATATCCATATTAAGTGTGCATTGATTAACAATGGCTTTAGTACTTGTGTTGCCTCTCTTGATTTTATCAAAACCCTTAGATATTTTGAATGCAATCTCAAAGCCATATGTAGCACATGACAAAGATATTATCAAAGGAAAATTCCTCATTTAGGTTGTGTGTAGCTTCCAATTACTAATCTAATTATCATCATTCATGTGCAGGGGATGATATTTAACTTTCCTCTATCTTACAACATCTTGTTTAGTAGGCTGTGGACTCACTGTATGAGAGAAGTTACTTCTTCCACTTACCAATGCATTAAATTTCCTTATAATGGATCCATTTATAAGATTTAGGGTGACACTAACCCTTGAAATTTTGAACAATTCCAAGACTGTGGTGTCTTTAAGATTCTTGCTCTTGAGCCTTTGCCTAATGTTCCATTATCTGAGTCTCAATGATTCAACTTTCCCATCAACTTAATTCAAGGTTATAATGATCATCCTAAACTCATTGGGAATATTACCTCTAACCTCTTATATTATAATGATAATTAACCTTATAAGATCAATCTCAAGATTAAAACTTCTGATCTCTCACCTCATCTCATCTCTCAGCTTCCTACTTCTTTGCAATCTCATTCTCATAAACTACCTTGTGATGGTATCCCTATCGTCTTGACTATGACTCAAAATTTCATTCATCAGACCTCATTAGATGATAATGTCATTCTTACCTACATATTTGATCTTCATAAACTTGAGTACAATGATGGTTATACCTTATATGATCCCATTTTAGGTGGTCTTGTTTAGGCCTATGATGTTGAGATTATCCATTAGCATTTCTCTTTGCTTCAATATTTTCATGTATCTTCCCATATTCCATCATTTTCATAATTTTAGTATTTTTCCTCTTTATTATAGGGTATAGATGGCATGGACACCTGTATTTTCTAAAGAACCATGTAGAAGCGTGCTTATGGATCATGTTATGACCGGGCCTTACCACTTTTCTAGGTACTCTAACCCCTATATCTTGCTTATCCCTGAGATGTGTGAAACCATCCCTCAACCTTTTATAAACCTTGCTCCTCCCTTTAGAACCTAATTTAAAGCCCATTATTACTCTTGTTGTAGCTGAGTCTATTCCTACTTCTGATCCCATTATTCCTTGTATTGATCCTAGTCCCATTATTTCATTAACACCACCTTCCCTTGGTGATGGTTCGCTTCCGTTACCACATATGGATCTATTGCCCACCAAAAGGGCTGATGAGCCTTCCTAAGCTCCTTCCATTTTTGTTACACCTCCTCTTATTATTACCTCTACCAAGCCCACTCATAGGCATATTTGTTGCTTCCATAGCATAAATAATCATTTATCCATGTATTATTGCAAGCTATGATAATATATTGACACTTTGCTTCTTTATATCTCTCAATACTCAAATAAGGTCATACCTACCCCAAACATACTACTTGAGTATATTCCTAAGTATGGAGAGGTGTATTATCTTTGGCACTAATGTGGCACCCATCACATGTATTTTTATCACATCCTTAAATAACATCTTAAAGCTCACTTTATAGTTATTCCTAGACCTTCTACCATTCCTCCCATAGGTCATTCTCATAAGAAAGTTCCCCCTTTTTCTCCCATGGTTCCACCTCCTATGGTTATATCCCCTTTTGTGGTCCCTTCATCACCTTCTATTCCTCCACCCATGAATCCTTCACCCATGGACCTTTCCTCACCTATGGATCCTTCACTCGTGAACCTTCCCTTACCTATATATCCTTCCCCACCTATGAGTCCCTCACTTGTGGATCCTTACCCACCAATGATTCTTTCATATCCTATAGAGTCCACTCCCATGCATTATTCTAATAATCCCTTGCTTGATAACCCTCTTTAGCATGATACATCAAGTATTCCTACCTTTTTTGTTGAGAAGATTAGACATGAAGTATGTTAGGGTGTGGAGCTAAAAGCTTCACCAAGGAGCAAACTCAAACAGGTTCGGGTCTACACAGACACCAGCGTTGGTCAAGAGCAACCGACGTCGGTCAGTTGCAGTTGCAGAGGCGCCGACGTCGGCAGTAGGGTCGGCTGGCGACGGTCACAGGCGAACAGGCAGGAACCGACGTCGGTTACCTGTGTGTCCAGAAAGTGATTTCTGAGGACAGAAGCGAGTGTTTACATGATGAGTTTGAGTTGTAGACTCAAGCTCGCGTCTCTATTATTAGCAATGTTATTTTTAGAGCCCTTGTTCAAGAGGCTTAACTATTTGTTGTAAGAGCATGCTCAAGTTTCCTAATTCTATATGTAGGAAAGATCTTCTTAGCTTAGTATGTTGAGTGTGTGAGTATGAGTAGAACATTGTGAATGTTTGAAGGACAGTACTGAGTTGCATCAATCCAGGTTGTTGGATTTGAGTGTACTTGAGAGAGAAAGCTCTTGAGGAATAGAGATCTAGTGAGAGATCTTGTGTGCATCTGAGAGAGGTGTGGAAGAATGAAGTTTCTTCAATTCTATTCCTATTGTAAAGAGTTTTAATACAAGTTTTCAGGGTGTTTTCTTGTATCTCTTGTTCTGTGCTATTTATCATTCTAGTTACTTATCTATCTAATTTATTTCCGTGTTTATTGCTTTCACAAGTGTAATCCATTGTTGGTTGATCCCCAACAAGTGGTATCAGAGCTCAGGTTCACTAACAGGTGGTTCAGATCTGTGTAGTGTGTTTGGATTACAGGTTGCTCACAGGGGTTTCTGTAGGGATTTCTGTTTGAGTGGGAGAAGCAATGGCAGAAGAAAGTAAGTTGAGAATGGAAAAGTTTAATGGCAAGAACTATCAACACTGGAGAATGCAGATAGAGGACTATCTGTATCAGAAGGATCTTTACTTACCGTCAGGTGGGATTGCAAAGAAGCCCAAAGACATGGAGGATGAAGAATGGGAAGTTCTTGACAGAAAGGCTTTGGGGTCTATAAGACTGAGTCTTGCATCCACTGTGATATCTAATTTGTCACAGGCTAAAACTATGGTAGAGTTAATGACTATGTTAGAAAATTTGTATGAAAAACCCTCCGCTTCAAATAAGGTATATCTTATGAAGCAGTTATTTAATTTGCATATGCAAGAAGGTGGATCTGTTTCTAATCACCTAAATGATTTCCATGGTATTGTTAACCAATTAAGTTCAGTCAATATTGTATTTGAAGATGAAATAAAAGCTCTTTTAATATTATGTTCTTTGCCTGAAAGCTGACATGGCTTGGTAATGGCAGTTTCTAATACTGCTTCTGCTTCGAATATTTTAAAAGTAGAGGATGTTGTTAGTGTTATTTTGAATGAGGAAATTCGTAGGAAAAGCATAGAAGAGACATCTGGGAACGCTTTAAATCTCGAGAGCAGGGGAAGGCAAAAAGAAAGGAGCAAGAGGAGATCAAGATCTAAGTCTAAGGGAAGAGGCAGATCCAAATCCAGAAATGGCAGAAGGCCACAATGCTGGAACTGTGGAAAGTTGGGGCACATAAGCAGAGATTGCTGGTCAAAGCCTAAGGAGGAGAATCAGCATGAAGGAAAGGAAGAGACAAAGGTTGCAGGTATTGCACAGGATGCTCTTATTTTCTCTTTGCATAATAATATATAATCTTGGGTATTAGATTCTGGTGCATCTTTCCATGCTACCCCTAACAGAGAATATTTCAGTGACTATATCCATGGAGATTTTGGAATAGTGTACTTAGGGGATGATGAGCCTTGTAAGATTATTGGCAAAGGTAAAGTGCAGCTGAAGATGCAGAATGGCAACACATGGGTGTTGAGAGATGTGATGCATGTTCCTAGTTTGAAAAGAAATTTGATTTCTGCAGGTAAGCTAGGTGATGAGGGTTGTACAGTAACTCTCACAGCAGATTCTTGGAAGGTGACCAAGGGTGCACTTGTTATGGCCAGAGGTAAGAGAGAAGGTACTCTCTATTTGTGTAATTGTGTTACTAACAAATATCCTTTAGTTTTATCTACTTCAGATGTGGATGCTAAATTGTGGCACTCAAGGCTTGGCCACATGAGTGAGAAGGGGATGTCAATTCTTAAGTCTAAAGGTATGCTTTCAGATTTGAAAAATATGGATCTAAAATTTTGTGAGCATTGTGTATTTGGAAAACAGAAAAGGGTTAGTTTTCTCAAGACTGGGTCTCCTAAGAAAAGGCAAAAGTTGCAGCTTGTTCACACAGACGTGTGGGGACCGGCTCAGGTAGCCTCTATTGGAGGATCACGGTACTATGTTACATTCATAGATGATGCTACAAGGAAGGTATGGATCTACTGTATTAAAAAGAAATCTGATGTTTTTGAGACTTTTAAGATTTGGAAAGCTATGGTTGAGAATGAAATAGGCAGAAGATTAAAGTGCTTGAGATCTAATAATGGCGGTGAGTTCTGCAGTCTTAAGTTTAACTGGTATTGTTACACTCATGAAATCCGTAGGCAAAGGACAGTTCGAAGGACACCTCAGCAAAATGGTATTGCTGAAAGGATGAATAGAACTATCATGGAGCGTGCAAGATGTATGAGATTGCATGCTGGGTTGCCCTTAGAGTTTTGGGCAGAAGCAGTTGACACCGCAGTGTACCTGATTAATAGAGGACCCTCTACAGCTCTGGATGGTGGAATTCCAGAAGAGGCATGGACAGGTAAAAAGGTAGATCTCTCATATCTCAAAGTTTTTGGTTATGAAGCCTTTGTGCACATAGATAAGGAAAATAAAAATAAGCTTGATGCTAAGTCTATGAGGTGCACTTTTATTGGCTATGGCTCAGATGATTTTGGTTTCAGATTTTGGAATCTAGGAACTAACAAGGTAATTAGCAGCTGTGATGTTGTTTTCAATGAAAGAGTGATGTACAGTGATCAGATAAGGAAGCTAGATCAATCTGGGTAGAGCAATGGAGAATTGGACGAAGTTATGGTCCAAAATGAGCTCGCGGGAAAAAGAAATAATCACTTACAGGAAAACACAGAGACCGACGTCGGCAGGTTAGGAACCGGCATCGACAGTATAGAAACCGATGTCGGCCATACAGAGACCGACCTTGGTAGAATAGGCACTGACATCGGCCAGGAAGAACCGGCGTCGGCCAGTAACAGGTCTACAGGTGGCCAAGGTCGGTCACTGTCAAAAAATTTGGGTGGACAGCGTGTTGAGAACGAGTCCAAGACACCCATCAGGAGGTCTGAAAGGGTAAGTAAGCCTCCAATTAGATATTCTCCTTCCTTATATTATTTATTACTAACTGATGGTGGAGAACCAGAGAGTTTTGAGGAAGCTTTATAGGTGGAGTCCAGGAGTAAGTGGGAGCATGGCATGGTTGAGGAGATGGAGTCCTTAAGAGAGAACCAAACATGGGATTTGGTTGAATTGCCAGCTGGTAAGAGAACACTGAAGAACAGATGGACCTACAGGTTGAAGGAAGGTGAGGATGGACAGATGAGATATAAGGCCAGATTGGTAGTAAAATGATTTGCACAAAAACCAGGTATTGACTTTGGTGAAATTTTTTCTCCTGTTGTTAAGATGACTTCTATACGGGTTGTATTGTCTTTGGTTGCTTTTGAGGATTTGCATCTTGAGCAGCTAGATGTTAAGACAGCGTTTCTTCATGGAGATTTGGATGAGGAAATATACATGGAACAGCCAAAAGGTTTTGAGGTCAAGGGTAAGGAGAAGTTAGTGTGCAGGTTGAAGAAGAGCTTGTATGGCCTCAAGCAAGCTCCTAGGCAATGGTATTTAAAATTTGACAGATTTATGACTGAGCATGGCTACAGTAGATGTCAATCTGACCATTGTGTATATTTTAAGAGATTTGATAATGGTAGATATATTATTCTATTGTTGTATGTAGATGATATGCTGGTTGCAGGATCTCACATGCAGGATATCTCTGAGCTTAAGGTGAAATTAGCTCAAACGTTTGCTATGAAGGATTTGGGAGCAACAAAGAAAATCCTTGGCATGAGCATTAAGAGAGACAGGAAAAATCATAGGTTGATATTGTCTCAAGAATATTATGTGGACAAGGTGTTGAAACAGTTCAATATGCAAGATGCTAAACCGGTAAGCACACCTTTGGCTGGACATTTTAAGTTGAGTAAAGAACAATGTCCTAATTCACATGATGAGGTAGAGTGCATGAGTAAGGTTCCATATTCTTCCACGGTAGGAAGTTTGATGTATGCAATGGTGTGTACTAGACCGAATATTGCCCAAGCAGTGGGAGTAGTAAGTAAGTATATGGCCAATCTAGGAAAGGAACATTGGAAAGCAGTTTAATGGATCCTTAGATATCTGAGAGGAACCAGCAGTAGACACTTGTGCTATGGAGGTTCAGATACTTCTCTACATGGTTATGTAGATTTAGATATGGGAGGTGATTTGGATGGTAGGAGGAGCACTACAGGTTATGTTTTTACTGTAGGTGGAACGGCGGTTAGTTGGATATCTAAGTTGCAGAAGGTTGTTGCCTTGTCAACTACAGAAGCAGAGTATATTGCAGCCACAAAAGCTAGCAAGGAGATGATATGGATGACACGGTTCATGGAAGAGCTTGGAAGGGAGCATGGGAGTTGTAGATTGTATAGTGACAGTCAGAGTGCAATCCATTTGGCTAAGAACTCATCTTTTCACTCAAGAACCAAGCACATACAACTAAGGTACCATTTCATACGGCAGGTATTGGAAGATGGTGAGTTGAAGCTGGAGAAGATCCATACAGACAAGAATCCTGCTGATATGCTAACCAAGCTGGTTACAAAGGAGAAGTTGAATATTCATTCAACTTCTATTGGTCTTCATGATTGAGTTGAAGATGGAGGAGCTAGAAGATGTTGCTGTACAGGTACTGGTGCAGCTATTTATCTCCAAGTGGGAGATTGTTAGGGTGTGGAGCTAAAAGCTTCACCAAGGAGCAAACTCAAACAGGTTCAGGTCTACACAGACACTGGCATCGATCAGGATCAACCGACATCGGTCAATTGCAGTTGCAGAGGCACCGACGTCGGCAGTAGGGTCGGCCGGTGACGGTCACAAGCGAACATGCAGGAACCGACGTTGGTTACCTGTGTGTCTAGAAAGCAATTTCCGAGGATAGAAGCGAGTGTTTGCATGATGAGTTTGAGTTGTAGACTCAAGCTCGCGTCTCTATTATTAGCAATGTTATTTTTAGAGCCCTTGTTCAAGAGGCTTAACTGTTTGTTGTAAGAGCATGCTCAAGTTTCCTAATTCTATATATAGGAAAGATCTTCTTAGCTTAGTATGTTGAGTGTGTGAGTATGAGTAGAACATTGTGAATGTTTGAAGGACAGTACTGAGTTGCATCAATCCAGGTTGTTGGATTTGAGTGTACTTGAGAGAGAAAGCTCTTGAGGAATAGAGATCTAGTGAGAGATCTTGTGTGCATCTGAGAGAGGTGTGGAAGAATGAAGTTTCTTCAATTCTATTCCTATTGTAAAGAGTTTTAATACAAGTTTTCAAGGTGTTTTCTTGTATCTCTTGTTCTGTGCTATTTATCATTCTAGTTACTTATCTATCTGATTTATTTCCGCGTTTATTGCTTTCACAAGTGTAATCCATTGTTGGTTGATCCCCAACAAAGTATTTTCCTAGTTTTTATTGAAGATAGATGAGACATTAGCTGAAATTCACATCGAGCTTCATAGAGATCTATCCAATGTTATGGATAACGTGTGTGGGAAAATTTATCAGTATTTGTGAACACATGCATGGTGTTCTTACATTTTCATTTGGATTGGATATGTTATCCAATCTTATCTTTGTCTATTTTGTTATATCATTTGATATTGTGTCAAATTCTTATTTATCTTACATGGTGACTTTTGCTTTCACCCTCTATATTTCTTATATCATTTGTTTATAAATGTCTTCTTTATCATTAATTTCTTTTTCTTCTTGAATTTATTTCTTATAAACTCCCTTATTTTCTCTTCATGATTGTTTACTTTTTTTATCTCTATATACATGGATAATTCTCATTGTGACATAGTTATACACACCTTGTTCCTTTTTAGTCATTCCTCATTTACCATGTGATTAGTTAGCAAACAATTAATCTCATTATAATTTCCTTTCACCGATCCACTTTGGATCTCCTTTATTTCCTTTTTAAAAACTAAAAATATACATGGTTGAGACTTGAGATAACATGAGTTCATCATCAAGCCCAATTGTTCTAGTCAGTCTTATTTTTGGCTACTTAGCTTCCTTTAGCCTAAGCCTACAACTCATTTATGTGTGCCACTCTATCTCTCATGATTGGTCATTCCAAGTTCATATGGAGGAGGAATATTAAAAATATTTAAACACATTAAAAATCCAAATCATTTAACAAAAAGTAATGATATAAAAGTCAAAAAAATTTCAAAATTCTTAAAAGTCCAATCACTCTAAAAGACATGATTCAAAGCACATCTCCTTCTAATTAAAGCTCAAACTCCACAATTGGCCTCACGATATAGCCAAAATTAGAAAAGAGAATTAAATTTTTTTTAGTGATACCTACTTTCTCATGTAAGTACCTAATCTTCATAGTAGATTGATGGCTCTATAAGAGGTCCTGAGGAATGGGGAACACATCGTGGGAAGGTAGGTCTATTTTAATTTTCTTTTAGTAATCTACCATCATGAGTTGATCTTATTATCATGCTTATTTTCTTAAACATATTTTCATCTATAGAAAACACGTTTACTTTTTATATTGATGGTCACTAGTCACTTAGTGTCTTCTCATGTCCTTAGTATGCCTCATGTCTCCTAAGATCTTCTCATAAGACACCTTAGTTATGATTTGTACATTATTTTTTTCACTCCCTATATTCCTTATATTTATTTTTGAGAAAAATTGTTTTGTTCACTAATCACTCCCCTTGGGATTCCATTTGTGAGTTACATTGTAAGACCAGGGATAGGACCTGGGCTTCCTCATAAATTACCACAATTTCACATTTCTATCACTAACATCCTTTGTTACCATATTTTCACATTAAATTCCACCTCAATGGTGTTCCCTTTATGAGTTATATTATAAGACCATGGATAGGACCTGGCCTTCCTCACAAAATTTTCTAATAATCCAAGTCATAATAAAAATTATATGTGTCAAGTATAAGATAAGATGTGATTGATCATGAAGTTACACGTCATTGACATGCTTCCCAGCTTGATTTAGTATATTTTATGTTTAATTCATTTATATTTCACTTTTATCTTCTTATTTTTTTATTACATGTAAGAATCCAACCATTTATTAAATTTTTCATGCTTCCCAGCTTGAATTAGTATGATAAATTTAAGACCAATATCACCAATTTCATTTTTCTCTTATATTTCCCAATGTGATTTAGTATGATTGATTGAATTAATTAAATTTTTATACCATTTTTATCCATTACATGATTTCCATTTTATTACATTATTTTCATAGTTCCCAATGTGATTTAGTGTGATTTTACTTATTTTAATTTGGTGTCAATCTTTCACTTGGTTTACAAACAAACTTTTTACCATCGTTCTTTATATTTAGTTATTTTTCTTGTCATTACAAATTTTCCCAACTTGAAAATAGTGTGTAATACATTTTTTGATTAATTATATTTTACCAAGTCTTTTTGCTTGTTTCTTTTTAACCATGCATGTGTCCTACATAATGCTAGAAAATAAACCATAATTTATATATTTATTATAACATATCCAACAATAGCTAAATACATGTTATAGAAATAAATATATCCAAGAATCTAAAACAACCATAATACAAACACATAAAATCAACATCCAAATGCCCAAAAAAACATCTATATAGATATCATGAGTTTTAATACACAATACAACCATATACAAGGCTCTAACTCTATGGTTGGGCCCCATCTTACCCATCTCATGGCCTATCCATGTGACCCATAGATGCCTCAGTCTAACTCTTCTAAATAGAACATTATAAAGAGGTTGTTTGACATCTCAATCCTAATACCTGCCCTTGTAAATGAGCCACTTGAGCCTTTGCCTATCGCAACTAGGTCAAGGTTGCTAGATGTGTTTCTCTTTCCTGGGCCTGTACCTATCCCGTATGTGTCACAATAGCTATATACATAGATCTCTCCTCATCCAAGGCTTTGCATGTCCATGCATCTCTTGCATTCACCTCTACTAATGATTACATTCCCTCTCTATATGCTCACAACTACCTCATAGCATCTCTTGCTAATATAAACTAGTTCACCTTAGCTAAGATAGATGGTACCATGGGATCATCCAATGTGGTCAAGTCATATGGCATCATCACCTCATCTAATATATCATGGAGTGTTCCCCTCATTAAGGACCCCCATCTAGTCTCCTCATCCTCTACAACACCTAAAAAATAAAACTAGATATATATTATATCAATGATATATCTCAAATCTGTCTATATCTACTCTATATCAAATAACTTAAATAAAAATTTAACCATCTCTTATTTTATATGGCCGTGTGTTGCTTACCACTATCTTATCATTTTCACAACCACTGGACATGGTCTCCCATCTGCATGTCCTCCAATAACCTCACATGTCGATCACCACCCAAAAATAAATCCTAAAGTCACCACTCATGCCCATCTTAGGCTATGCCTAAGTGGCCTCTCTATCACCCATCTCTGACCTAACCCACTTGATGGGTCATCTAGGATTTCTACTATCTTTACTCTCTCCTACTCTTGTTACCTCCGTTGATACCATGTTTGTAGTGGTCATTACTCCTCTTGTTATAGAGCTAATGATGGTACCTCTGGTACTCTTACCTCTACATCCATATCATCTTGCTTGACTATTTATCATGCTTGAATAGTCTATGGTCTCTCACAACATCGTTTGAGCTCTGACCTAGAAATTGGTGGCCCTAATCTTCCTCTCCCCCATATCTCTCACAAATGTTAGGCCCAAAATGTGTGCACCACTATCGATGCCACTAGGTGAGGTTTTCCCATCTATCTTGGTTCACATACCACTAGATGTGGCTCTATCCACCAAGTATAGTGCCCTATCACCTCTATCTATGCCAAAGTTGGTGAAATTATCTCCTAGATAGGCCAAATCATAGTGATGTGCTTATTGGTTCCCAGTTGTATACCTCATACACTTGACCTTATAAACTTGAGAGAGAATGGCAATAAATGATGAAAAACCTATAGTATGTCATTGTAGCTAAGGAAGAGTTTAGCATCAATATTATATTGAATGTATAAAATGACTGAGAGCCACCTACAAAGGGTATGGTTATCTCCCTACTACTTTTTTCTCTCCTTGAACCAAGGTGAGAGGACCTATGGGGTAGCTTGCTCACATGGAGAGATTTTGAAATTCAATCTCCATGGGGATTTTTGGAACAAGGAAAAAATATGACCAAAGCATAACCAAGTTTACACACTTCACCCATTAAGGGTTGTCACATGAAATGCACAAATACTCTAAGTCATACATAAACTACTAAAGACAAATGAAATTGTGACTTTAATCTTCATTCTAAAGAATATTCAACAATAAAAGGGTTGAATGAAAGACTACAATACTAGGATCTAAAGTACAAATTGTAAACACATTTCAAATAAGTGAGATCTTATGTGTTTACAAGGTAGATAATACTTATATTATGTAAGGGGTGTATTATTTGTAGGTTTGGACAAGGTAGGATAAGTTAGATAATTATAAAATAGAGGGTGGTATGCTAGTTACTCCCAAATAGGGGTATTTGGTAGTATTTCATGACAATATTTCCTACAAAGATGCAAAAAAAAGATTCAAAAGCAAGATAATGGTAAATACAATATGATCCTTGAGAGACTAGAACATACACTAAAACTAATCTTTCAAATTCCTTTCCTTATTAAATCTATAAACCTAGGGTGCCCTAATAAGTTACTCAACAATAGATTCTAAAATAATACATAAAGGGATTTATAATCTAGATTGAAACCCAAAATTATAATCAATAATGGGCATAGAATAAGATATCTAGTCAACAATATTTGTAAAACATGTCATTTAAATTCATCAATAGGAAACAACAAATAACCAAAAGCATTTTCATTAACTTGAAAATAAATATTACAAACATCAACACTTCAAAATGTTGTCACGGGGACAAGCATGGTGAGATTGCTCTTTTGACAAGGGAGACATAAACATGCTCTCAAATCTTGCTAATGGTTGTACATCTAGAACCACCTTAGCAAAGGAGATAATATCTACACACAATAATTGATCCCAAAAAAAATTCTATAGAACCTAGACTTAGAGAAAATAGATGCTTGAAACAATGACTTAAAACAACCAACAACCAACAATAACTTTTAAAAAGAGGATAAAACCCCTATTTATACATTTTTTAAATCTATAACTGTGGGTCACAACTCATAAAAGTTAAAAATAACTGTTAATTCCATCAAAATGCATCTAACTAGAAAATATTCCCTTGCCATGCCTAAAATCTTCATCCATTTGCAAAAAAATCAATGTTCTAACTGCCTCTACAAAGAATGTTGAAGTTTTTGTAATAAAATCCTAATTTCATAGTAAGTGATGCCTTTCACACAAGTTGGAAGGACAATATTCTTCATAAAGGACCGAAAAAACTTTATCTTTATGTGTAACTACCTGAAGATGCCCTGGACCACTTGCTTGCACAATTGGAACCTTCTAGACAACTCCTCTTCCTCTTTGCACACCATGGAAAAAATTGCTCTTGAAATTATTCCCTAGGTATATTTTAGATCCATGGTTTTTTAAGAGATATTATTTGGAGTGGCCCACCTTGGATTTATAGACCTATAATATTTCTCCCATGGAGGAGCTTGGGCAAGCACAATAATGAAAAAACATAAAATACTTAGGTTATTTTCAACCTTTTTACCTTTTGGCTCCAACTTGTTTTTCACATTCTGCATTTTGAAAATTTTCCTTTTTCACATCTAGCCTTTTAGGGCTTCCCTCATATTTTTTTAATTTTTTCAACACCTTTAAACATTTTGGCTTCTCTCATATTTTTCAATGTTCAAAGCCTGCACAAAAGGTTTGAATGACACTTACCCTTTGGCAAAATTGCAAAGGTCTAAGATCTTCAGCAAAAGGGCTAAGTCTAATTCCTTTGATAAAATTATCAAGTCCATTTTCTTTGGCAAAATTGAAAAGATCCAATTCCTTCAATTAAAGTAAAAAAGACCAATTTATTTTAGGAAATTATTTTAGACAAAATGTCTAAAATAGTTATCCTGATGAAGGTGAAAATCTGAAGGCCAAATTCTTTTGGGAATCTTACCCACAAAAAAATTCTAATAAAGTTCAAATATCTCGAAAAAAGTGTGAATTCAAAATCCTTTGGGGAAATTGTCTCAGACATTTTATCTGAGACAATTATCCTAACAAAATTCTTGAAAGGATTATTGCATATTAGGAATGTCAAAGATAGATTGCTGTAAAGAAATATGTAGGATAATCATGTTGAAGATAGATAAGCCAAAGAAAAAATATCGATAAAATTCTTTTGAAGACCAAAAGTTTGATGAAATTAGGAATGATAAAGATAAAATATATGATAAGTAAATTCTTGATGAAATTTATAAATTTGCATAGGCGATGGGCTCATAGACGTCATTGATAGCACACAAACATTGATCTTAAGCTATAGAAACTAATCATTGGGGTTCAAAGATTCTAGGATGATGGTACAAGCATCAAATTTAGGACTTATGAAGTAGCCATTTATTTTAAAATAGGATCATGAGATGCTGTCACATGGTGCAATGGTGCTTAAAGCAATAAAGACTGCTCACAAGGTTCACAGGAAGCCCACAGAGTTGAAATTTTTCCTTTTTCACATCTAGCCTTTTAGGGATTCCCTCATATTTTTTAATGCAAAAATGCATTAGTTTCAAGGGATGTTCAAATCAAAAAAGAGTTGCATAAGATGGTTTTGATGACACAAAGAGGTCCTCATAAGCTCAATAAATAGAATCTAGGATGGGAGATTAGTGAGTTATATGATGGGATCCCACTCATCATAACCCATAATAAGGTTAGAAATAGATAAATAGTGTTGAATGAGGTCCTTGTAAAGAGGAGTCAAAGTGCATTAGAATTTGTGTTGATAGGAAGGATAAGGTTTAGAATAAGGTTTTAAACTATGTTGAGAAGTGGAAGTAGTTAGTTCAGGTTGGTTTTGTGAATTGGTAGAAGTGTTGATATAATCTTGATTGTCATTGGTGTTAGGTAAATAAGATGGAGGGATGATATAAATAGAATGAAAATTTTTATCCAAGGGAAGAGTGGGAATTGGGTCATCAAAATTTATAAGGTCATCTTTCCATAACTCATTAAAGTTAGTTGGATAAGAATCCTAGATAACATGAAATTTGTGAGACAATGGAGGAGTGTAGATAGGTTGAGGGTCAATAAAATCAACCACACTTTATATATTAGTCATATTAACCACATTCTCTTTAGGAGTAGGGTCAACAAGAATTTTTAAATTGTTAGTGGAAGGGTGGGATTGTCTTGGGTATCTTGATTAGGTTGGTGATTAGGAAGAGGGTATTGATATATAGCCAAATGAGCACTAGCTTGATGTAAATATTGAGATTTAGTATCTGCTTCATGAGACTTAAAAGCAATGTCATAGGCTTATTGACATTTCCTAGTGATAGAATCATGATCAAAATTAGGACCAAGAATAAAATCCATAGCTAACTTATGAAGTTGCCTACAAGTCTCATGAGAATGACCACAACTAGCATGAAACTAACAAAATTTATTGGGATCATAGCAGGATTTCATAGGATGAGTGGGATCAAGTTATCATGGTAGACACCTAGGTAGATGTTTTAGTAATTCAATTGAGGATAAAGGTTTGTGAAAATTGATAGTATTAGGTGAATAGAAATGAGGATTGGTGAATTATTGAGATGGGGGAGCTAGTTCCAAAGTTTGGTTAGGAACAATAGCTTAAATAGTGTGAATGGTGTCATAAGAGTCCATGACAACATCATCGGTAGCATTATGATTTTTGTTTTTAAGTAAAATATGAGTACACGTAGAAGGTTGGGGTGAATCAAATTGATGCATGAGGAATTATTGATGTTTAAACTGGTCAATAACTCCTCCAAAGTACATGGAGAGTGCAGACCTGATATTGTAACTTGGGAAAAAGAACATCGGTAAAGAGATGGAAAAGATTATCATTGGCCATGTTATGTTCACATTTGTTGGGAAATGTTTTCTACATTTTTAACAAAAACTTGGGTAGTTTTATTTTTAAGATATTTATAATTTATAAAGTGGGCCAAAGTATTCTCAAGAAGATCACTAGTTTGGAAATCTTAGACTAGAGCATTTGCTAAATCTTCCAAACTAATAATAGAATTAGTTTTAAGTTGGTTGTACTAATATAAAGCATCACCTATGAGAGTTTTGGCTAAGAGCTTGGTAGTGGTAAAGGTGTTTAATTTGACCTAATATTTATAAAGATTTCCAAATGTTTTGAGATGAAGAGTAGGATCAGTTGACCCATTGTAAGAAATGGTAGGGGTGATACCTCCTATATCAATATTAGTAATTTGAGTGCTAAGAGGCTCATTTTGAAGATTTTTAATTGTATTGTTGACAAGAAGAGGTTGAGGGATGAAATTGCCATGGGAATATAAAAGAGGAAGAGGGGTAAGATTTTGATTATGCCTACCCCAAGGCATTGGTTGAGGGTGGGTGTGAAGATGGAGAAGGCGATTTTGCATTCTCATCATTTGATTTGTATTATGATCATGAAAATTATTCATTTGATTAAGTGTTTGTAATAAGAGTTGATGGGTTTGATTGGCATTGTTAGCATTAACTAAAGCATTAGAGTTGGTATTAGTGGCTTGAGTACCACTATTGGTGTTGATAGGAGCTTGAGAGTAATTATTAGAATGTGAGGCACTAGTGGCAAAATTTGCTTGTGTGGTAAAATATGAACTAGTCAAGTGAGAAGAGGAAGCACTAGAAGGATGATTACCTTAGGTATAAAATGATGAACTAGTGGAAGAGTTAGAAGAGTGGGTTTTGGGAGAGGCCTAATAGATGTATAACCTGTCATGTTAGTGGATATACTAGGCATGGAGGTAAAAGAAGTTAAAGAAGAAGAGGTGATGGTATGAGAAGAGGTTATAATAGAGAGAAGAGACTAAGAATCAAAGAAGGTAGTACCCATAAATCCTTATGATAATGTGGGAGAAGGTGAATGAGGCTCTTCAACTTGACCACTAATCATGAGATGGTAAATGGTAGAGGGATACTTTCCTCGATGTTGAAGAAATTTAGAGATAAAGAAGAGCATTTTAGGGGTATAATCTAATTCAGGTTGATCTTCAAGTGAGAAGAGAGAATTACGTAGTGAAGAGGATTGAGGTGGGGTCCCATAGTTCATTGTGTGTGTTATTACCTTAACCATTAGTGTGTCTAGGGATATGTGTGGTTGACTTGTGGCTTACATACATCTTTTATTTACTTGTTACATTTATCTATGTTCTTAGATAGGTCAGCCTATGGAATAAACTTGGCTAAGTAGACTATATATAGGAGGTAGTGTTTAGTCTTTAATAATTATGTTAAGTATTTTGCTATTAGTGTAATATTTTGGAGGTTTCCCCCTTGAAGTGTCTTTGTTATATTATCTAATATTTTGTTCTATTGTCAATTATCGCTATGTAATCTCTCATATTTTCTTATTCTACACAATATAAAATCATTCTGTGTGAATATCTAAGTAATTTCATTACAAGTGGTATCAGAGCTTCGATTTGGGCAAGTTTCCTATGGTATTTTTTTGGATCTGGTGAGGCATGGCTTCTGGGAGTAGTGAAAGCAAAAAAACATAACTTGTAATCCAGGAAGAATTAATTTTTTCTATCTGCACAATATTGCTTGAAATGCTTTTTTGAAAAAAATATGAAAAAAAAGTCTAGAATTTTTTTTCTCCTTGCACACTTGTAGTCATTGGATTCATCTTGGTAAGATGATCACAACGGTATATTCTATGGTACACTTTTTTGGTACCAAAAATTTTACTCTAGTGTGTAAAGGTAATCATTGGATTCATCTTGACAAGGTGATCACAATGGTACTATTTTTTGGTACACTTTTTTTTTGAGGTCAAAACCCTCCTAGGGTTTGTTTATGGTAGGTCCTTCATCTCAGGGAAGAAAAGGGGCACCAAAAGCTCCTAAGAATCCTTTTGCCAATGACATGGAATCTAGAACTTTAAATCTAGTGATTTCTTAGCTTTAAGAGGGCATAAAAAAACTTGGTGAGGCATGATGTATTTGTTACAATACAAGATAATGTTTTAGGGATGTACAAAGAGATTAATGAAGTTCATAGTGAATTGTAACATATCGCTATGCAATTATCTACCCTCACATCTCAGTTTTAGCCTAACGACCCTCCATTCTAGCATTCAAATCCTCCCCTAAACAACTCCCATGATGGTATGAAATTGATGTTGCCAAAAGTGGACATGTGTAAGTTTGATGGTAAGGATCCTCTCACTTGGATTAACCAAATTGAGAATTTATTTGATCTACATCAAACCCCTAGTTATCAGAGGGTGATGGTGGTGTCCCTATATATGGAACCTGAGTAATTCATTTGGTATCACTAGTTATGTGCTCAAAATAAAAATAATGGTGATCCTATTACATGGAATATTTTTTCTAAGGATTTGATAGCTTATTATAAAAATAATGTATCTAAGAACTATTTCAGCCAATTAGCCAAACTATAACAAACAGGCCCTGTGAAAGATTATATTCATCAAATTCAGAATCTCTCTTTACGAGTGGAAAATATCATTAAGATAAATTTGATGGATCTATTTTTGGGTGGCCTCAAATATAGCATCCAATATGAGGTTTGAATGTTTATCCCAATATATGTATCATAAGCTATCCCTAAGGCATGCATGATAGAAGAAAAAGAGATGGTCAAAAGGAAAACTTTCACTACTGATCATGATCCTAACTTTCTAGCATCATCATTTCCACATCCCACTAGATTAACACAATGAAAAATTGAGGATAAGTGAGCCAAAGAGTTGTGTTATGGTTGTGACAAAAAATGGAGCAAAGACCATCGTTGTGCTGAAAAGAAGCTATTTTACATTGAAGGTGTCATTGATGATGAAGATGATATAGAAGAACATAATGCAGATGCAAAAGTTCCTGAGGAGGAGTCTAAAGACTCTCAACCTACTATTTCATGCCATGCCATGTTAGGTATTATTACTTTCCAAACTCTTAAGGTGATTGGTTTCCTTAAGAAATAGAAGGTCACTATCTTGATTGATTCTAAGAGCACACACAACTTCATCCATAGTAAGTTGGCTAATCATTTAAACTATTTCATTTATCTAGCTCCAAAATTTTAGGTTATGATTGTAAATGGTGGTACCATCAGTTGCTTAGGAAAATGTCATAGTATTAATTTGGCCATAGGAGACTACTTATTGGATTCTCCTATGTTTGCTATTCTGATGGGTGGAGCTAATATTATTCTGGGATTCTAGTGGCTCACCACTTTGGGCATTATTGAGATGAATTTTCAAGAATTATTCATGCATTTTCATTATGAAGAAAGGACATTTGAGCTAAGAGGATTGAAGACTAAATCTTCTCGACTTGTTAGCTCCCATCAAATGACAAAGATTCTTTATAAGGGTGTTGAGAGATTTGTAGCTCGCTTGTTTTTTATGGAAGTACAACTAACTCAACCATCTCCACCTCTTGATATACAATAAATAATTTAAGCTCATTCCATTATTTTTGGAGACATGCCAAAAGGAATTCCACCTAGCTACATGCATGACCATGCTATCACACTTATTCCTTGTAGTACACCACCCAACATCAGGCCATACAAGTATCCATATGCCCAAAAAAATGAAATTAAAAAGATGGTATAAGAGATGTTAGATGTAGGAATCACTCACCATAGCCAAAGAGAATACTCTTCACCAATTGTCATGGTGAGAAAGAAAGATGACACTTGGAGGATGTACCTTGACTATATAGAACTCAAAAAGTACACTATCAAAGATAAGTTTTCAATTCCTATCATTGATGCTTTTCTAGATGATTTGAATGGTGATCTTTATTTTACCAAGTTAGATCTACGTTTTGGGTATCATCAAATCAAGATCTATGATGAAGACATACCCAAAACCACTTTTAGGACTCATGAAGACCATTATGAGTTTTTGGTTATGTCTTTTGGCCTAACAAATTCACCATCTAGTTTTTAGAGTTTGATGAATACTATTTTTAAACCATTTTTGAGGAAATTTATTTTGGTATTCTTTAATGATATTCTCAATTATAGTAAAAATTGGGTAGACCATTTGCAACATGTGAAACAGGTACTCTCCATTTTGGAGCAAAATCAATTGTATGCCAAACATTCTAGATGTAATTTTGGGGCTAGTGAGGTTGAATATTTGGGTCATTTGGTGTCTTCTAAAGGAGTGAAAGTGGATCCTAAAAAAATCTAAGTAATGGTGGACTGACCAATTCCTAAGACACTCAAGTAACTTCATGGATTTTTGGGGTTTACTAGTTACTATCACAGATTTGTCAAAAATTATGGTAGTATTTCAGCCCCACTTACCTCTTTTTTAAAGAAAGACTCCTTTCAGTGGACTGATGTAGCTACTCGGACATTTGAAAAATTGAAATTGGCTATGTGCACTACTCCATTATTGGCGACTCCCAATTTTTATAAGACTTTTATGGTTGAATGTGATGTATCTAGGTATAGTATGGGTGTTGTAATCATGCAAGAAGGTAGACCATTGGCATTTGAAATTCATCAACTTAAGGGTAAAAATCAGCACAAGCCCATCTATGAGAAGAAAATGATGGCCATTTTGCATGTAGTCAAACAATGGAGACCTTATTTGATGGGTCATCACTTTTAGGTAAAAATTGATCATGATAGTCTTAAATATTTTTTAGAACAAAGGTTGTCATCTGAAGAACAATAAAAATGGGTAACTAAGATGCTAGGCTATGATTTTGAAATAGTCTATAAAAAAGGTAAGGACAATGTGGTGGAAAATGCACTATCCAGAAAAGATGAATTAGTTGAGGTATTGCTATGTGCCATAACCATTTTATAGGTATATTGGCTAGAGGAAGCATGATCAGAGTGGAGACATGATAGTATTGCTCAAGATTTGATTCAAACTCTTCAGCAAGGTTTAGGTAGATTTGAAAAATTGACATGGAAAGGTAATGCATTATGGTATAAAAATAGATTGTAACTATGTAATCATTCTCTTCTTAAACAAAAAATCTTTTAATAACTTCATGCAACTCCAATTGGGGGTCATTCAAGATTTTTGAAAACCTATCACAAGATCAAACAAGATTTTTTCTGGGAAGGTCTCAAGGCAGATGTCTATAAATATGTGGTTGAATGTATGATCTATCAACAAAACAAAGGTGAAACCATCAAAACTCCAAGTCTTTTACAACCTTTATCTATCCCTAGCCAGCGTTCAAAAGAGGTATCTATGGATTTCATCATAGGGTTACCAAGATCTGATGGTCAAAATGTTATCATGGTTATTATAGATTGTCTCAGTAAGTATGCTCATTTTTATTTATTATCCCAACCATTTTTTTCTAGTACAGTAGCTTTTTCTTTTGTCAATATAGTTTAGAAACTACATGGGATCCCTAAGATCATTGTCAATGATAGAGATCCCATTTTTAATAATAATTTTTGGACTAATTTATTTATATGTTTAGGCACTCAATTGGCTCATAGTTCATCTTATCATCCTCAATCTGATGGACAAACTGAGGTAGTCAATAAATGTTTTGAAGGATATCTCTATTGTTTTGTTTCTGATAAACATGATAAATGGGTTCATTGGTTGCCACTTGCTGAATGGTGGTATAATACTTCTATTCATAGTTCTTCCAAAATGTCTCTTTTTATGTCACTATATGGATACCACCCTCCATATATCAATTCAAGGTTGAAGTTATATCTTAAGGTTCATGTAGTTGAAGAACATATTTACCATCAACAGGTGGTCTTTGTAAGTTTGTGTGAAAATTTAGATATGGCCCAAAATCACATGAAGCAATAAGTAGATCGACATAAAAGTGAGAGGCATTTTTACATTGGTGATTAGGTCTTTGTTTTCTTACAACCTTATAAACATATGTCATTGAAGCAACAAAAAAAAGGATAACAAGCTGTCCCCTAAGTATTATGGGCCTTATTAGATCTTGAAAAAAATTATCAGTGTGGCCTACAAGTTAGATTTTCCTTCATCCACTCATATACATCTAGTATTTCATTTATCATGCCTGAAGAAAGTCATTGGACATAGAGTTACCATTCAAATAGAATTACCATAATTAGATGAGGAAGGTAGAGTTGTTCTTGATCCTGAAGTGATCCTTCAATGACACACCAAGAAATTGTGTTCTAGAGCAATTACAAAATACTTGATCAAATAGAAGAATATACCATGTGAAGATGCCATTTGGGAGGATGAAGCATTTGTGAATCAAAATTCAAAGTTTCCACAACATTGAGGACAATGTTTTTTTAAAGGGGAAGGTCTTTTTATGCCCTTAACCATTGGTGTGTCTAGGGATATGTGTGGTTGACTTGTGGCTTACATACATATTTTATTTACTTGTTACATTTATTTATGTTCTTAGATAGGTTAACCTATATAATAACCTTGGCTAAGTAGACTATATGTAAGAGGTAGTGGTTAGTCTTTAATCATCATGTTAAGTATTTTTCTATTAGTATATTATTGTGGAGGTTGCCCCCTCGAAGTGGCTTTTCTATATTATCCATTATTCTATTCTAATGTCAATTATCACTATGTAATCTCTCATATTTTTTTATTTTGCACAATATAAAATCATTCTATGTGAATATCTAAGTAATTGTATTATAGTGTGAGTGGCTATATGAAAATCACTCTCATCCAGGAGAGGAACCCTACTTTGCTTATGGGAGACCTTATGAGGGTTGGTAAAAATCATCATGTCTATTGAATTCAACTCAATATTGTCTTCAAATAGAAAGTTCACGATGAAGGAAAAGGACTGGATAAGGTAAGGGAGATGTAAAATCAAGGAAATAGAGAGTGAAAAAAATGTACAAAGTCAACTAAGTTGACCTAGTATAGAAAATAGATCCTAAAAGCTATACAAAGTCAACTAGGTTGACCTAGTACAGACAATAGAGGTTTGAAATTATACAGAGTCAACAAGGTCAAACTAATATAAGAAATAAGAAAAATAGATAACCTATAAGATATCATGTCGATATAAATGACTGTGTACTAAAGCAAGAAATATATTTAAAGTATTTAGGAAAGCAAGAAATAAAAGGAAACACATAATAAATTGGGTCAATGAGCTTGATCCAATTGAGGCACACAACACAAAAACTTGTACCAACATCGGCTAATGCAAATTTTTACAATACAACATACAATTTAGTAAAGAATAAATAACTAAATTGGAAGGTAAATGCTCCAAGTGGTCAACCTAAATGTTTTTAAATTAATAAAATATGATTTTAGATGTGATAAGAAGAAGTTGGATGTAAACAAGGAACTAGAAAGTAATTTAAAGATGGTTTTAGGATGTTTGGGCTAAAATGGATTTGTATTGGCAATGGTACTAGCTTGGTATTGGGGCCTACCCCCTCACTTCACACATCACAATGATAAGGGTGTCAGGTACTTAGCCAAAATATACCATTAACCATATGTCTATACTTGGCTAGAAAACCAAGTTAGATTTCCCCTTGGTGATGAAATCCAAGTAGGTAGGCCTTGGGTAGATAATATTTAAAATGATTTTTGAGATTTTTTGATTTGGTAGTGTGTGTATAAAAGAGAAAATAGTGAAAATAAATGGTATATTGAAAAACACCTAATTATATTATGTGATCTATTCTAAGCATGCAAGCAATAAGAAATGAAAGTGTGAGCTAATTACTAGCATATAAGGGTTAATTCCAATTTTGAAACATTGTATAGTGTCGATTCAATCACTAGTGTATGCAGAGAATACAAAAAGGGTTGATAGTGTTGTTTCTATACTATGGAAGCAAGGGTCTAAAAATGAACTACATTAATAGAGTTGACCTAGATTTATAGATAAAACACAAAATACATAACTACATCAACAAGGTCGACCTAGTTGACTTTATAAGGTTAGTTTTAAAGAATAAAAACTATGAAAATGGAACTATAATAAATGTTATGAATGACAAAGAAGGATAGAAAGGAACTATTGGCCATTTTTTGGCCCACATACCAATTTTTTCCCAAGTGTGAGAAGGTGGAATTTCAAGAAAAAGTGGCAAGTTCAGACAACTATGGGTTTCCAGAGGAGCACTACTTAATTACATAATAAGTTGTGAGTAATCAGAAACCCAAAATAAGTAAAGGGGTTCAACAAAGCTGATTTGGTCAAAAAAAGTGCTTCTCAGGTTCTTCAAGGGACAAGTCTTCTCCAAAAGCCAAGGGTCATTTCCAAAAGAAGGTGGTCCCAGAAAAAACCTGAAGGGCCTTTTCACTTTTCTGAAGGGTCTTTCAAAAACTTGAAGGTACAATTCAAATAGACTGAAGGGCTTTTTCAAAATGCTGAAGGGCCTTTTTTTGGTAAAAGGAATCTTTTCAACATTTCTAAAGGACCAAAAAACTTTTTTGAAGTCACTTTCATAAATTTGAAGGGCTTTCTTGACAAATTCCAAAGGTTTTTTTAATCCTAAGGATCATTTCAAAATTATGGAAGGTACATTTGGACAAATGTTGAAGGGCACATGAACAAAATCCAAAGAGTAAGGAGTTGTGGATGAAAAACTTGAAGCAAGTAATGAGCAATGAGAAGTCCAAAGTAATTTGCAATGAGTGTGAAGCCTGAATGAGTAAAATGGAAAGTTTTGAAAGGAAAATTATGGAAACTAGTTTGTAGAAAGCAAACAACCATGGAATATTAAGGTCAAAGGTCAGCAAATCCAAAGGGACAATCAATAAAGGACAAGTGGCATAAGTACATACAACTCACTTCTAGAACATGCAAAGTGGCCAAATAAGGATTAAACACATCCAGGTGGACTAGTGAATATGAAAAAAATTGATTGGGATAGTCCAAGTTGTAGTAAAGAACACACCAAGCCTTAAATACAAAGGACAAAATAACTCATGCTTGGTAGGAACATGTAACTACCTTCGATATGGGTTTGTTAGTTCTGAAGAGGAAGAATTGAATACATGAGCAGCTCAAGGAAATTTATGGTGATCTTAGATGGTTTATTTCATGGTCAAGGTAGTTGCACACTTTGAATTCATAGAGCTCAAGGACAACAATGGTGGTTGTAGCCATTTATGGCTCCCCTTTTTTTGTTTTCTCACATAGTCCATCTTCTCTTTTGTCCCTTCTATATATATGGGCTTTCAAGCCATTGTAGTGGTTCCCACTTTTTTAGATTTTGTTTTATCTTTCTAGGAGATGGGACATTCTTTATGATATTGAAAAATATGCTCAGCTTGATTAGGCTCAACCCTATCAAGCACTTGTAAGAATTACCTCTTGATGCAATAAAAGGACTTTCTTTTCCTATCTCTCACCTTGGATTTGTGTTTGTTGATTTGTACACTATGGTATTATGTGAGGGAGAATCTTCCTCATCCATGGTCCTCCTTTCTGGCCTTGTTTAGGGTGTTTTGAAAGCTATTCATAAGTCTAGTTTGGTGTTTTTTTTCCATTGATGTGAGATTTTAGTGAGTCATAAAACTCCTCTTTGTTTGCATTCATTGCTTCTGAAACCTTCTCCATGAAATACTAATGTAACCAAATTGATCTTGAGATTGTGCAAGTCGATATTGTCCTCTGTAGAATCAATATAGGTTCAAGTTGGTGAGATTTTCCCATTTAGCTTTGGTGCATCACTTGGTTATATTTCTTAGGAGCCCTTATCCCCTTTATAACCCTTTTCAACATGAATCATTAGTTTAGCTTTTAGTTTAGGTGAGCACTAAGGAGGAACCAACCTACTTCAGAGGTTCAACCTCATTATAGGATACCCATAACCTGAGGTTTTTCCCATGCTTGTAGTTGGAAGTGAGAGAGCCTAAAAACTCTCCCACAAGGGTGAAATTCCATGCTACAATAGTTTTTGGTATGCTTGGTGGGACCAAGGTCCAAATAAGTAGAAGGATTTTGATGTTATTATTTTGCATATCAACCTTTGAAGGCATTCAACAAACATTAATGACAACTCTAAGCATTTATCAGCTATTTAAAAGTAGCCCAAGTACCTAATCATCATTATCTAAAGAGGAAAATCTTGGTGTGTCTTTTTTTAATCAGCTTGTGGAAGCAAGCAGTTAGCACCAATGGTGACTCCAAATCAAAGCTTCTAGTTATGATCAAACTAGGTATATCTCATTGAAAATTTTAAAATAGTTCTTATACCTCATTTGATATATGAGACCAATCTGAATAGCTATGGTGGATATCCTTATTATCCATATCTTTATTAGCAATATTGGAAAGTTTTTCATAATCCATTTGAGCTTCATCCACCCTATCAACAACCCTATCAAAGCTATGAGGAACCATGGTAAGTTCCTCATGATCTATTTATACAAGAATATGTCCCTAGTCCTTCTTATGGATAATAAGCCTATCACAATGCTGCTCCTCATCTACCCTATCATGAGCCATCCATACCAATATTGAAGCAAACTTTAATAAGCCTTAACAAACATACTCTATAAGTGTGCTCATAGAAATGTTATGGTCAAGATGTCCCTACTCACCAGATCTATTATGGGAGGGACTCATTACAACAAATAAAAGTAGAATGGGACCCTATTGAGAAAGTAAATTGGAACAATCTCATAGGTGACAGGTTGGATATAGGAGGTTACATTTAGAGCATTGAGGACAAGATGAAAAGACTTGAGGAATAGAAAGGGCAACCTCACCAACCTTTTGTGCCTATCTACATGCCACCTCAGTCTTCTTATGTGTCATCTATTCCTCTTTAGTAGACCATTCCAAGTGATCCTTTGAGTTTTTCAAGTTCTTCATATATTTCTCAGACTTTCCCTTCTTGGAATTCGGTTTAGGAGAACTACCAAAAAGAAAAGGGAATTATTGTGGAATAGCCTACTATTGAGATTCAAAACTCCTTTCTTCCTCAAGAAACCCTTATTAAGTCCTTCAATGTTCCAAGATAGAATCAAGTGGTGAAGTCATGGGGTAAGCAAAATAAAACAAATGCAGATTTGAGGATACAAGTTAAGGAAGAATTTGAACCTTTGCAAACATCCCTCATACCTCTTTAAGAGCCCTCTTGTGTTCCTAACCACCTTAAAGAGGAGATATTTCAAAAGAATATAGTAGAACAAATCAAAGAGTTGGAGATAAGGACAAAGAATCAGGAAGAGAAGCATAATAAAAAGATCAAAGGAGAACTTTTAGCTTTCCCATATTGGAACCAAGTCATGCAGTCAAGCAGACCTAAAGTTACTCAGTCCTCATCCCTCCCTCCTCAACAATATAAGCCTCTATCTTTTCCATCCTAGAAATCCATTCAAAGCAGTATAAAAAAGGAAGAGGTGGTGATTCCTGAAGTTAGGCAAGAGACATTGTAGCCTTCACTTCTTTCCCCTAAAAATCCTAGAGCCTTTCATTCATAGGGAGCCATCCAAAAATGAAATAATCAAGAAGAGGAGGTGAAGGTGATCCAAGTAGAATAACTTCATGAACCTATGGTAGCTTCCTTGAACCTTTCTCACCTTGTTGAGTATTTTCAAGGATATATTATGCCACTCCTTGAGAAGGAGCCTCTTCTCTATGAAGAAAACCAAGAAGACATCCAAAAAGGCTGATAAAGAGGATGCCATGAGTAATTATGAGGAAGAAATCACCATAAGGACCCCACTTAGTGAACAAAATATCAAATCAGCCTTTTTAAAAAAAGGAGAGCTTATTGAATACTCTTTTATAGTTGTGCATAAATTAAAGTGCACCATTGAGGATTCAAAGATACCACCTTATGTTGAAAATGAGGGGGTCGAGGTTATCACTTCCTTGAATGAACTATCATGTTATAAAAAGGGTGAGGAGATGAATGAAATAGTTGATCAAACTGATGAACTTGTGGAGTAGCCATAGGTGACCAATCAGTCAAAATCCTCATTTGAGGACTTGTTTGAGATCTTGAGAGCTAGCTATGTTCTTCTCCAAGGCAATTATGACATGTTTATTGCTAAATAGGGAAACATTATTAAGTATATCAAGGGGGATGGAGTGGGAAACTTTCAACTCTACCACCTCAATATTACATTGTAGATAGGGACTTGTTTTAGATCTTTAGAATGGGATATTAGCTTCTTAATGAGCCCAAAAAACATGAAATAAAGAACAAGCCCAGTCCTACTAAGGACACCATAGAAATCAAAGAGGTATGCCTTGTTGAACCACTATTGGAGGTTATATTTAAGGAACCATATGAAGAATTTGAGACTATTTGTATTCACATAGCTAACCTATTTGGAGTTACTTGGTTCTCATTGGGCATGATGATAAAGAAGTTGATAGTTGCAACAAAGAAGAGGCAGGCATTAAGACCAGGGATCAAGAAGTTGCATGCCTTATTTGATATCTTATCTCATGATGCAAGAAGAGTATCAAAATTTACTTTTGATATAGGTGGAAAGGTACACATAGTTTTAGAGTTTATATATTAGATTAGTCTTGTTAAAATTCCTCCAAATGCTATTTATGGCACATTTGTTTGTTGTCCTTATTTCTAGGCTAGTTTCCTTGCAATAAGTACCTTGGGCACTTTATTTTGTTTTTTAATTGTTGCTTCAAGAAGAGGTTCCAAAAGGGTCAGCCTTATCAAACTCGAGCAATGACTCCATGCCCAATGGACTAGATAAGGAAACATGAGCTGGTTCTCAAACATAGTAGGCATGCTTCCCTGTGAGTCACCAAAAATGTTGGCCATTTTTTTGGTCACATATCAATTTTTGTCGAAGTGTGAGAAGGTGGAATTTCAATCAAAAGTGGCAAGTTTAGAGAACTTTGGGTTTCCAAAGGAGTACTACTTAATTACTTAATAAGTTATAAGTAGCAAGAAACCCAGAATAAGTAAAGGGGCTTGACATACCTAATTTGGTAAAAAAAAGTGCTTCTCAAGTTCTTCAAGGGACAAGTCTTCTCCAAAAGCCAAGGGTCATTTTTGAAAGAAGGTGGTCCCAGAAAAAAAACCAAAGGTCCTTTTCACTTTTATGAAGGGTCTTTTAAAAACATGAAGGTACACTTCAAATAGGAGAAAGGACATTTTCAAAATGTTGAAAGGCATTTTTTTGGGAAAAGGGATCTTTTTAACATTTACGAATGACCAAATAAATTTTTTAAAGGTCACTTTCATAAATCTGAAGGGCTTTCTTGACAAATTCCAAAGGTCTTTTATTTCCAAAGGATCATTTCAAAATTCTAAAAGGTACATTTGGATAAATACGAAAGGGCATATAAACAAAACCCAAAGAGTAAGGAGTTGCAAATGAAAAATTTGAATCAAGTAATGAGCAATGAGAAGTTTGAATTAATTTAAAAGGAGTGTGAAGCTTGAATGAGTAAAATGGAAAGTTCTAAAAGGAAAATTATGGGAAATACAATATAGAAAGAAAATGTTTGTGGAACATTAAGGTCAATGGTTAGCAAATCTAAAGGGCCAATCAGCCAAGGATAAGTGGCACAAGTACATATAGCTCACTTTTAAAACATTAAGAGTGGTCAAACAAGGATTAAACACATCTAGGTGGAGTAGTGAATATGCAAAAAATTGACTAGGATAGTCCAAGTTATAGTAAAGAACATATCGAGCCTTAAATGTAAAGGACAAAATCACTCACACTTGGCAGGAACATGCAACTACCTATGATATGGCTTCATTAGTTCTAAAGAGGAAGAATTGAATACATTAGGAGCTCAAGGAGATTTGTGGTGATCTTGGATGGTTCATTTTATGGTCAAGGTAGTTGCACACTTTGAATGCAAATATATCAAGGACAACAGTGGTGGTTATAGCCATTTATGGCTCCCCTCTTTCTATTTTCTCACACAGTCCCTCTTCTCTTTGTCCCCTCTTCTATATAAATGGGATTTTAAACCATTTTAGTGGTTCCTAGTCTTTTATATTTTGTTTTATCTTTTTGGGAGATGGGACATTCTTTGAGGTATTATAAAATATGCTCATCTTGATTAGGCTTAACCCTATCAAGCACTTGTAAGAACTACCTCTTCATGTAATAAAAGGAATTTTGTTGCCTATCTCTAACCTTAGATTCATGTCTATTGAGCTGTGCACTATGGTAATGTGTGAAGGAGAATCTTCCTCATCCATGGTCCTCCTTTCTGGCCTTATTTAGGGTGTTTTCAAAGCTATTTGTAGGTCTAATTTAGTTTTCTTTTAGAAATTAATGTGAACTTTTAGTGAGTCTTATAACTCCTCTCTATTTTCATTCATTACTTATGAAACTTTCTCCATGAAATACTAATGCAACCAACTTAATCTTGAGATTGTGCAAGTCAATATTATCCTCTACAAAATTAGTGTGGGTTCAAGCTAGTGAGATTTTCCTATTTAGCTTTGGTGCATCACCTAGTTATATTTTTTAGGAGCCCTTATCCCCTTTCTAATCCTTTTACCTATGAATAATTGGTTTAGCTTTTAGTTTAGGTGAGCATCAAAAAGGAACTAGCCTACTCTAGAGGTTCAACTTCACTACAAGATACCCATAGCCTGAGGTTATTCCCATGCTTATAGTTGGAAGTGAGAGAGCCTAAAAAACTCTCCCACAAAGGTACAATTCCATGCTATAAAAAGAACCTTGGTGGGTTGGAGGATAGAGAGGAAAATATGATTTCTATTAAAGAACCTTTGATTTATACTTAAAAATTCTACTAATTATATCAACTGGGTCGACCTAGATTTACAAATCTTATTTGCTAAAAACTTAAAAATGTACAGGGTCAACCTAGTATGCTAGGGTAGATGCTTGAAAATATATAGGGTTGACTGGGTTGACCTAGTATCTTGATCCTGGTAAAATCTCATATAGATAGAATAGAGTCATATTGATGCGATAATATGTTAAACCTATATATAGAAGTTAGAACTGTGTCGATACAGTTAACCGAATATTACAAATATATGATAATAAAAATGATATAATAATGAAATAAGTGAAACAAAAAATTGAAAGGGTTAGGTTCACATTGGGCTCACTAGAATGTATGCAATAAGAAATGCATCATGCCTATAAACCAATCCTAACTCAAAATAGATAGATCATTCCATACACTTTCGATTGGGGACACATTTGTTAAGTGGGAACATGACCAATATGGGGATCCACTAGACCCAATTAGGGGATCTCTTACTATAATACACCATGCTAGGGAGGGTTATAAATCCTCTATTCAAGCACAATCACACTTTAATCCTAAGGGAGTCCTATGTTTTGATATCTCACTAAACTAACAAGTAAAGTAAATCTAATTTAGTTCTCACCAAAGCTTGTAGCACAAAGTAGGGGTTAAAAATAATAAAAGTAAAGATACATAGAAGATGCATACTCATGCCAATGTATATAAAATCTAAATTCTTGGAATATAAGTACAAATACATATCTATCTACTCATATAAAGGAGGAATAAAGTTGGGAATACTTATCTTTGAAGATGAACCCATCGAGACTCAATCTCTCCCTTGCCCAAGGTGTCTTGCAAGAGGTTATTATGGTAGGTAAGGATGATAAAGATAAATCATCTCTAGGATACACAACATATCAATGCATCAAAAAGAATTTTTCACAAGACAAGATCTATATCTCCAAAGAAAATATGAAACCTTAAACTTTCTCCTCAAGTAGAATGGTGGATAAGCAGATGCACAATAGCTCTTACTTCTTTTCTTCTCTAAATAATGGTGAAATAAAATTATATATTATAGGTAGATTTGATCCTATACCCTTCCAAAAATATTTAATGATAGGGTTGAACTAGTGGACCTAGCAAAATTTTAGATAATAATTCACTAGGTCATGAGTTAGGTTGGCCAAGGGCCAAACTAGTTCCTAAGTGAAAATCACCCAAAACTATACACATTCAACCTAGTTCACCTAGTACAATTGAATAATAAAGGGGATTAAAATAAGGAAAATGAGGATAAAATGTAGGAAATAACTGGAGAGGGTATAATAGAAAAGAACAAACTTAGGGATAAGGTTTTTAGGAGACAAGTGTGTAGATAACAAGTGACAAAATGGAAAATAATCTTATGAAGCACTAATGGTCTAGCCACCCCTTTTTTGGCACACCCCTTAAGGCATGAATTTAGATAAATTGAGACTTGATAAGTTCCTTCAAGATATAAAGTAACAATAATCGATAAAAGTTTGAAAATATTATATGTATATAATAACTGATGTTCTTTGGTACCCATCTGCGACTTATGAGCTTCAATAATGGTGTCATGGGTGAAACTTGTGAATTATCTCGAGCTTAGTTGAATTGAGAATGAAAATAGTAGAGAGAGTAAATTATTAGGAATTCAAATGAAAATGTAGGTAGTAGTAGTTAGGTTGGGTAGCCTTTTATAAATTACCTTGATTAATTTAAGGTTTGATGGTGATTCTGGTTCATGCTATATTAATGACGAGTTCATCACCTTTACATTTGAAACACCCAAACCATTATTTTTAATATTTAATTGATTTTAGTATTTAAATTTAGCATTGATTCAATTTTGGTTCATCAATAATTTTAGCTTTGAATCTAGAGGTTGCTACCTTTTGACATGTGGCATGCCACTTCAGACCCAACTAGGTATTTGTGGGGATTGAAAATGACTAGGCTACTTAGTCGACTCAAATATTGACATATGGCATCATGTCACTCTCAAAGATGGGCTTTTTGATCTCAATATATAACTTTTCTAGACTAACAGGTGGTATCATCACATGGGTTCAAGCTAGATACACATCACTTCATAGGTAATTCTATTGATCTTGGGTTGTAGTTCTATGGGAATGACATGTGGCATCATCTCATGTGTCTAATGGGGGGACACATCACTAAAATGAGCCTTCAAAGGTGTTCTAGTGGATCCTTGGATATAAGTAGTCTAAGCATGATAAGTGTCATCATCATGTAGATCTATAGGAGACACACATTGTTTTTATGAGCTTCTCTTCATTCTTATGCCACTTATTTTTCTCAAAAAGGGCCATGGATAATTATAAACCATTGATCCTTGATCAGATGGCCCAAATACATCTACATGTTCTTCTTAGAGCTCTTTGAATATTTGTATTAGATGTGATGTAGTTTTGACATGCATCATTATCAGATGAATCTAAAGGGGACATGCAGAACTTTAAAAGGCTGCTCAAGTTTGGATGGTCATGTTTGAGACACATGGTGACATATTGTGGGCTTTAATATTTTAGTGTGATTAATGGTGACTTGAATTGAATTATCTTGCTCACAAGAGCTAAGATCTTGATATTTATCCTATGGATTTTAATTCCAATGACTAGCTCCCTCACAAGCTTTTGGGATGATGCCACATGGCTCGTAGGTTTCATAGATTTGTTCCAAGTGTCCTGCATGGGGTGATGATTCCTTAAGGTATCACAAAGGTTAGTGAGGTGGACACCCATCCTCTTTAGGTTAAAATATTAAATTTGACATCTTGTAAGGCATCTCAAACCACTAATTTAACTTTGACATCCTATGAAGCCAATAGAGAAGTTGAATTAGACTTCTAAAAATGTCAAACACCCTTCACAAGCAAATTAATCTAAAGTAAAATTACATAAGTATATGCTTTAAACAAAATTTAAGGTTAATCTAGTAAGATTTGGTAAGGCTTGTGGCTCTCATGCCAATTTGAAAACTAGGTAGAATCTTCTTTGTGAAGGCTTGTCTACACCATTTTAAAGCATTCATGGTTATTAATCTATTGTTCGAATGAAACTTGAAGAAAATTTGCAATAACTTGAATATGTCAATAAGTATTACAAAATGACCAATTAACCAAAAATTATTAGGAAGTATTAAATTAATTTTTATGCAGGTAAATGCCATAATGACCTTAACATCTTAGGCATTTTAGAGAATTTAGTAAATGAAGGTCCTCATTCTGGGAATAGGGGTAGTTGAGCATCAATAAATGGTAACCTCTATGAGGAAACATTGTAAAATGTTAGAATCCAGATCTTTTATTCAAAGATGAATAAAAAATTAGTCACCTCATTATGGTTCTTATTCAATATCAAAATTTCTTTTCAAAACTAATGAAAGCTTACAATATGGAACTAGCATTTAAACCTTGTAGACAATCATACTATTTGTGTGCTATAAAGTTTGTTAACCATTAACATTGGGTTTAGAAATGATATTTTTCAAGCTTCAAAACATTATACATGAAATGACTCAAGCCTTATTTAGATTTAAATAATAATACATTACTAAATTAGGGATGGCTTGGGCATTGCTCTACTGCCAGCTAGGCATCCATAGCCTCGACAAAGATACCTTTGGCTCCAATTTAGGCCTTGCTCTACTACCAGCTAGACATCTATAACCCTAATACATATTTTCTAAATTTCCATTCATGGAACATGAAACATTTTATGATTTCACTCATTGGTGTATCATATATTTTTTTATACTTGCATTCATAAACTAGAATGTTTGGGAACCAAAATTAGTCAGGTGTAAGGATTGTTTCAAGACATAGTCTAATGTATCCACATTAAGATAGCAAGTTCTACCTAGGCATTTCATTTAGTGGATTTGAGTGACAATATGATTGCTCACATAGATTCAAACTTTAGTTCAAGTGAATGCTTAATCATTTAAACTATATTATAACCTTAAAATAACTTAGGATTTTCATGAGAAGACTAAATTTTAACTAACTCCACCCAAATTTTCTAAATTAGAATGAATTATATAGGCTTCCAAACTTTGGACTACCAATGTTTACAATTAATAATCCCTTCTTCTCATTTTAGTATCAGATGGATAGAAATCGAGCCAATGAATTCTTGTGTAGAGGACTTATTACTAAGATAAAGCACATGAAATAAAACAAACACATAATAGAAGGTGAAAAGAGAATAATGGAAAATCAAAGCAAGAAATAAAAATAGAAAGAAATATAGAAAGGGAAAATACACTACCCTTACGTACTCTAAATTTAAACAAGCTTACTATCCTTCTAGGATTTTTTATAGAATAATAGAGAAGTAATGATTCATGTATTGACCATTGACTAGCAAGGTTAAGTCATTCCCTTGCAATTCTTTGAGTCTAAATGTATTTTCACCAAGTATCTCTGCTACTTGACAGGGTCCAATCCAAAGGGGACTGAACTTGTCATGATGTCCTTTTTTCTCATGGCATTTATCTCATAGTAGGACTCAGTCTAAGTTTTAAAACACTTTAATTTTAGCTCACTTATCAAACCATATTTTCACAACATCTTGATGATTGCTAAAATTTTTCAATGCTTCGTCTCTAACATTCTCCATTTGAATGATGTTTAGTATCCTAGACTACACTATTTCATCATCTTCCATGTACTCATCCATGAAATCATAGGTGGCTAGTTTTAATGTAATGGCAAATATAGGTTGTTTACCATAAACTAATAGGAATGGGGATGCCTTGAGTACCTATTTATATCTGGTTTAGTCTGCCTATAGAGCATATTTTATTAGGGACTATCATTCTCTTGGTTTCTTTTCTATAGACTTCTTGATGACATTAATAAAGTTTTTATTAGTGGATTCAACCACTCTATTACCTTAGAGGTAGTAATTTAAAGTAGACTTGATGATGATATGGTTGTCATACACCCATTCAGTGAACTTAATTGATGTAATGGCTAGGCCGTTATCACATACTAGAGATAATGGTGCTCCAAATCAAGTGATAATGTTTTCTTCAAGGAAATTGATGACATCAATCATTCTGCTATTCTTGGTGGCCACTTCTTCAGTCCACTTGGTGAAATAGTCTATGGTGGTAAGTATAAATTTATGTCTCACCAAGGAGTTGGGGTTGATTACACCCATGAAGTCTAGGCCCCATTTTGAAAATGGCTTTGCGTCAATTAATAGTTACAAAGGTATGGATACCTTTACTTCTCATTAGTCAAACACTTAAAATTGGCGGCATGTTCACACATGAGCATGTGCATATTTGAAAATGATTGACCAATAATAGCCAACCCTTAATATCTTGTGTGTAGTAGTACATCATGAAGGATGGCCACTTCTTATCTTGTCATGGAAACTATACATGATGTTAGTGGATTCAATTTTAGAAACACACCTCAAATAAATTCCTTCATAGTTATTTTTGTAGAGGACTCCTCTTTTGATCATAAAGTGGGATGATATCAATATGAGGGCTCATTTCTATTCTCTCTTGAGGTGTGGGGGACATGCTCCATGCAAAAAGCAATGAACAATTATTAGGAATTAAATGAATTAAAATAATATTTAACTCACCATAAAATCATAACTTAAAACAAATAAATTAGATTTTAAATGTGTAAAATCAGATTTCTCTATGCACTACTTTCATCACGGAATCAATTCCTCAAATCACTGTAAATATTGCTTTAATAAAGAAAATAAAAAATAGCAATATAGATCAGAAATAACACATAAGTTAAGTATACTATGGTTCACCCAATGTGGGCTACATCCACCAATAAATTCCTCAATAAAATAATAACATATCAAGAGTACAAACTCTCTAAAGAGAACCTCTCACAGAGATTGAATATCTCCTAAAAATTCACCAAATAATTCTCTAAATTACTGATCCAAATCTAATGTCTGTCAACAATGCTATGCCACACTTGTACCTATATAAAATCACTCCACAAGCTACTATACCACACCCTATAATAATAAACATCAATTTGCAAAGTCACACCACCACCTATACATATACAAATATGGAATAAATGCACCCAAGAAGGAGAAAAATCACCATCCTTATCCAAGATAGCCTTATCCTTAAGGAAACATGCCATCCTCCACCTAGTTAAGCTTATCATCAAACCCTTCAAGGAAGGAACACACCATCCTTATCTCTCCTCAAAAAAAGGCTCACACAAGTAACAATGAGATAATAACTAACTCCCTAAAAATAAGTAAGTCAATCCCACTTCCACAAAACATGGAAGTCAACATGGAAATTACATATTTAACAACTAACTCCCTAAAATAAGGAAGTTAATCCTACTTCCACAAAACATGGAAGTCAACATAGAAATTAGAAAAATATCTAAGAATATTCCACTCACATGGAAGCAAAGTTTCATAAAATGTAGAGTCACAAGAAAATGTGCTCCCCACATTTATGGAGCTCTGTAAGCCCCAAAATGCTCCACCAAGGTCATGTGATAGCTAGAAAGAGATCCACACTAAAAAATAATGTCCTTATATGAATCTTCACTAGGTACTTGGCTCACTTCCACTTACAAAACATTAATGCAAGGATCAATGTTTCCAATGAGTTGGATAAGACCTTAACCTCTTATTAACTTAGTATATTTTATATCTAAGTCATATTCTTGAATCTTGGTCATCAATTTCCCTCTTCTTTCCCAAAATTCATTTTGTCCCAACTTCAATTTGACAGCTGGATCAGACACTATGTCATAACTCTTATTTCTTAGGATGTAGTGTTTGAATTTATTTACAACCTTCACTAGTGTGTAAGATTTCTTGTATAGAGTATAATAATTTGGAATTGCATTCTTCAAATTAGTGCTCATGAAGGCTATGGGGTGCTCTTTATCATCTTCTTTTTGTGTTAAGATAGTAACACTATTATGATCATAAGTAAAAGAGTATAGATAGAAATCTTTATTAAAATTAGGACTTATCAGAATAGGATCTTGAACAATAGCATCCTTGATGTATTAAAAGGGCTTATTCACCTCAGTTGTTCATCCAATCTTGGCATCCTTATTTAACATAGAATTGAGTGGTCTCACAATCTCTACAAAACCATAGATAAACTTTCTCATAAAGTTGATTTGACAAAATAAAGGTTTTAACTCTTTTTTTATTTGGAACTTCTACCTTTGAAATTGAATTGATCCTATTAGGGTTAATAGTCATACCTTCTTGATTGATCACATGTACTAATATTTTACCTCAGTCATACAAAAGATGATTTCTTGGGGTTCAAGGAAATGCCATACCTTCTACACATATCTAGCACTTGTTCTAAATGCATCATGTGATTTCATTTAGTTTTAGAGAAATTTTTTAAATCATCCATGTAAATTACAATGCATTTACCTATCAACCCATGGAACGTGTGGTTCATTGCTCACTGAAAAGTTGCTCCTACATTGATAAATTTTAATGGCATTTATTTGTAGGCAAACATTCCCCACTTAGTTATGAAGGTAGTATTCATATTATTGCTCTTGTTTACTAGGACTTGGTTATAACTTGAAAACCCATCTAGGAATGACATAATTATAGAAACACTTACCAAATGTATGCATTCATCCAAAGATGGCAAAAAGTAATTATCCTTCTTAGAAGATCTATTCAAGTTCCATAAATCAACATAAAGTCTGATTTCTCCATTCTTTTTCTAGACTAGCACCAGATTGGTAACCCATGTGAAGTGCCATATGGGGAAGATTATCCTTGCATCAAGAAATTTATTCACTTCTTTATAAATCAGTGGTTCCAACACTCAAATTAATGGTCTTCATCTCTGATTGAAAGGTTTTCAAGCTTCCTTTAAAGGGATAGTGTGAGTGATCACACTAGTGTCAAATATATTTAGGTCATCATATGAACATGTAATAACATCCTTGAACTTGGTTAAGAGAGAATAAACTTTCTTCACTTCTTCATCGGTGTAAACTATACCAATGTTGACATTTTTTTAATCCCTAGGACCTCCCAAGTTGACTTGCTTGTGGTCCTTCCCACTTAATTTAGGTTGATTGGCTTCAGTCTCTTGCTTATCTAGATTGAAAATCCTTTATAAAGAGATCATGAATTTGGGGATTTGATTCTCTTTAAGTTAGACTACTCCATCTTCATTATCCTTTAAATCTTGTACATGACTTTCATCTTGTTCATTAATGATATGAGAATCAAGAATGCCAGCACTACATAGAAAATAAATTATCTTTTAATCATCATAAAAAAATTGGAAGTGATTGATGTTTTCTATTATAAAGGGGCATAAAATTATCTCCACAATGAATTATTACAAGTTCAAGGCCTTTAGAGGCACCAATTTTGCTGTTATTGATGTTAGGGCATTTGCAAATTGGTTATGTTCCCTAGACAAGGAAATAATATTGAATGAGTCAAAATAATTGATTAAATCCCAAGCTTTAAATTTATATTTTCTTAAACATGAAATTTTACATTGGTACCTACTTCTAATTTGATTAACTACTAACTCAGAATCACCATAGACTAGCAGTTCTTTGACCTTATGTTTAATTACAAATTAAAGCCCTGAGATAAGAGCTTCATATTTTGTAAAATTGTTAGTATAATAGAAATGTAATTGATAAGAAGCTAGATATTCTTTGAATTTAGGATTTTTTAGCACAATTCCCATGCCTGAGCCTTGTTTATCTTGTGCACCATCAAAATGTAATGTCTAAGGACCTCTACTTTATTCTTCTTCTATCTTTCTATCACTTCAAAAAATGTTAGTGGTTTCTAGGGTATATACACCTAAGTTAGAGGACTAGTAATTTACCTTCTCATTCTAAGCATTGTACTCTATAATAATATATTTCATCTTGGGCTCTTGATCGATCCTGTTCTAATTGGGAATTATTCACCAAGGTATCCAAATGTGAGAGCAATCCATGGACATGTATCCATTCAAGGATTTAGTCCAATCATAGATTAATAAAAATTCATAAGATTTAGGTATGTTAATGAATCAAATGTCTATGAACTATTATATTTGATGCTCATGAGATAGTTATATATGGATGTTCAACAATTCACTTATTACCTTTAATCTTGACTTGTCCAACTGTACCACCACCTTCTCAGATTTAACTAGGTTTAACCCTATTTTTTCATAAATTCTTGAAGTCATAATATTAGCTGAAGCACTAGAATCAAGGAAACAATTATGGAGATTCTTACCAAAAATTCTAATAGTTAATAGGAATGGAGGAACTTCATGCTTACCTTTATACATTACCACATTGGCATGGGCTTACTTAGCCTTGCTAGAGCTAGGTTTTTCATTGGGTGATTTCAAAATCAAATCACATTATTCAATGATTTATGTGAGCTCGTGTAATGTTATATTTTCCTTAATCTTCTTCATGTCTTCCACTATGTTGTATCCACCCTTTGATTTCATGTAGGGAGCCTCTATTGCTGGTTGACTCTCTTTACCTTTGGGGTGTGGAGGGTTATGATCTCTCTTACTATCAAGGGGTATTTATAATTTATTAGGTCGAGTGGAGGTTGTTAAGGGTGGGTTCTAACCTTTGCTTCTCAAGGCATAGTTTCTTCACTACTACTACTGGAAAGCATGTTATTTCATGTAAATTTTCACTCTAAGTTCTAGGAAAGAGAGAAAAGAAAATTGATATGGGTGTGGTTGAAAAACTTGCTTGTTTTTGCATGCATTGAATTAGAAGATTGTGAAGAGATCCTCTTTGGCTTGGGTGGAAGACCTATAGATAGGAAATCACTAAAGCAAACTTGTTTGTTAGACAAATAGTTAGGTGGATTTCCTAGTGATATTTAGATCCTGTAAGTGAGGGATTCCTTAGGGGCTATCAATATATACATTTTAATTAATTAAGTTCACAAAATTGGAAAGAAGGTACTTGTATAAATAATTAAAAGGTTTTGAAATTGAACACAAGAATGCTTACTCAATAAAATAGATTAGAAATGATCAAATTAGTGATAAAATAATTAATACTAGTGCTAAGGGGTTGGGGTATGCTTCAAAAAATTTGAAAGAGGTTTGTGAGTGATAAAAACACAAACAACTAGGTTTGGTTGAGGGCAAGTGGGCAAAAATAGCTTACTAGTTTTCACTACCATAGTGATCATCAGTGGTTAGGGCGACTATCAGTAGTTAAGGTGACCATTGATGGTTAAGATGACTATTGATAGTTGTGAATACCATCTATGGTTGAGTCAACCATCGATGGTTACTATGTGAAGATCTGGGTTATTAATTACTAAATCATAGGGTCTAAAAGATGGATTTTAGGAGATGGCCAAGGCTAAACTAATTGTGAAATAGAAATAAAGCATGTGAATATTTAAAAATAAGTAATTATCTTACTATAAGTCGATTAGGTAAGTGGTTGAAGTAGTTAGCCTATTGGTGGAATCTAGCTTGATCTTGATAGAGTAACGGTACTTGAGATCTTGGTTGAGAGGTGATGATAAATTGAGTCTCAATGAGATTGTTGATAATTCTTGATAATGCTAATAGACCTACAAAATAAAACTCCTATATCCTTGAGCTTTTGATAATTATTATAGATGAATTTTACCTCCTAGGCCTCTCTATCTTATAAGTACAAATAAGAGGTGGAAGTGAAGGTGTAACTAGGCCATCTAAATATAAATTGTCCATACAAAGGCTCACAATAATATTTAGATAATATATATTTAGAAAAGTAATGTGGGTGGTTTTCATGTGGTTTTTTAAGGATGTAGACCCTGACAATCAATGGTCAGGGTTTCCCATATTGATCATCGATGGTCACCTTGACTGTCAATGATCAGGTTCCAAAGGAAAGAGTTCTTAAAGGCCAAGTTGAGTTAGCTTGTGAATCTAATTATGGGTAGGCTTAGTTAGGAAAAAATGGTTTAAATTGGTCCTAAGAGGGTTATAGGTAGGTCTGGGGGGTTATTGACATTCAAAAGTGTAGGTGTGCAAATTTATAGTGTCTACATTTTGTCCCTTTTGTTGTGTTGCTTATGTGAATGAGATGTGAAACAAAATTAGAATATAGGTTAAAGATTTGGCATCCCAAAGAGTAGGAAGAAATGTTTCCACTCAAGTTGGGAGTTGATGAGGTGAAACTAAAATTGGGTTAAGGTTTGATAAATGGTAATTGGTAATGGAAATAGGTGAATGATAGGTTGGGCACTTGAAATGCAAACTTGTACAGAAAGTTTGACAAAAGGATGAGATAGCCAAGATCATGCATATACTAAGTTGCCAATGTTGGTAAAAATAAGGGTCAGTGCCAAAAAAGATAATTGAATCACATGATTGCTTATAGGCATGACAGCTAGGAACACTTATAAATGGAAGCCTCTTAAAAAATTATGTGTTTTTGGTGGGTATCCAAGGTAGGAAGTGCTCCCATTGAAAACATAAATTAGTCAAGTGTTGTGGGTATTTGAGGTAAGAAGTGCTCCCAAAAAGACACAAGTAGGTTGGTATGCACGAGGTAGTGCAAGATCAAAAGGGGTCAATATGGTAATGGTGTCACTATGATCAAAATACTAAGCAAAAAATTATCTAAAATTATATGTTAGATGGGCCAAAATAGACCAATAATGAGTTGATGAGGTGGTAGGGTTCATTGGAGAAGGTAATCTCCAAAAGTGGGTAAATCTTGGTTTAGTTTTGCTAAGAAGGGCTACTCTAGGTACAAGTGTAAATTTTGGGTATCCTAACCATCAATGGTCAGGGGTCCCAAAAAGTGACCATCGATGGTCAGGGCAAACCCTAACAATATGTAGGGTAAAAAGTGAAAACAAAGTTACTTTTTATCATTTATAACTTTATGGTTTGGTTGACTTTATTCTGGTGATTACAGCACTTGTGGAGAGATTACTTGTTAAATTGGTGACTGATTATTGGTTAGAGGTGTGTGGGTTCAATCTTCAGGGGCTCAAGATACAGGGAACACATGGGTGTGGTTAGGCATCTATTTATGATCTCTCACCTTGATAGAGATCAAGAAATGAGGTAGGTGGTATCTTTAATTTGGTAGATAGGCATGATATTATGTAATTAAATTTGGTTAGGGGGTCAAGGTTGTACTAGGAATGCTTTGTTTGGGTCAGAATCCCTTAGGTAGGGTTTTTGGGGGTTTTGTGGGAAAATTTGCATGAATAAATAATAATGGTTGGGGTGGGGTAGGGAAATTGATGTGTGTGAGTGTTAGGCATAGAAAATGGGGTTGTATTTCATACTTTTTAGAATAGAATTTGGTGTGGTAGGGTTTGGGAATTTTGGCCATGGAAGACCCATAGTGGTCGTCGATGGTCGACACCCATATAAAAAGTGGGTGTTTGACCATCAATGGTCACCATGACCATCAATGGTCACTTGTTAAATAAAAGGTTTTTAATAAGTGTTAAAAAATTCATGAGGTAAAAATGGGTTGGATTTTTTTAGATAGCTAGATCTTGTAAGGCTTTAGATTGTATACTTTATGGGTAAATAGGTATAATATGTCAGGTGGGTTAAAATCTAGGGTAGATAATAATAGAATTGTGTAAGCCAATTTTTTGATATGATGTAGGTCAGGGAGTAGATTCATATTCACAACCATGTGTCATGCATATTTCCTAAGATACATGTGGGGATGACTCTAGAAGATTGGGCCCATATGGAAAAGGTAGGACAAGGGGATATGATGCACTACTAGTATGTGCCCTAAGATGCATCCATGGTTCTAGCACTCATCGAGAGATGGGATCCTACTATGAACACTTTCTTGCTCTCAATTGGGGAGATCACTATTCTCCTGAAGGACATTCATAGGATTATTAGGCTCCCACTACATGGCAAGGTAATTTATCATATCAAACATGAGGAGTGAGAGGATTTTCTCAAGTATTTGTATGGGGATGAGAGCAATCAAGTCTGATGGCATGTAGGGGATTCTGGTACTTGAGATCAAATTAGAGAGATCTGACTAAGAGGAGGCTTATGACCATGCTTATGATCATAGTGACATGATTTAGGATTTGATTAGTGGGAGGGTTCCAAATTTTTTATTTGGGGTTTCGGTATTGTCTCTGTTAGGCCAGATGATATTTGATTGGGTCCCTATTTTGCTTATGCAGATCTATAGGAAGTTGTGGGGGTTTAGGCACCATAGGAGATACAACATTAGTGTCAACCTAGTTCTACATTATTTGGGTACTAAAACTAGTAGGATTATTGTGGGCAAGCTATACTCAGATAGAGTTCCCTATTGGCTTCATGTGATGAGGGATGATATGGCTATATCAGGTGAAAGAGGTGGTACCCATGATGTTGAGTGGTTCAAGGGTGCACTAGGTGCACTAGTGGTTGAAAACATCACTTGGAGGTTATATATTTAGTTTTGATATGGCCAAGGTACATGAGGTAGACCCTTACCCTTCAAAGATAAAAATGGATTATCAACAGGTGAGAGGGGGAGGTGGAACTGATCCCATTTGATAGGGTGCATCAATAGTTTGGTTTGGTATAGGGTATCCCATGCCCATTTCTTAGGTCAAAGAAGGAGGATTAAGAAGTTCTATTACCAGTGCCCTAGCTTGCTCCCATAATTTTAGATGGTGGGTATGAGGAGCTCCATATTAGGGATTTGATAAATGATGCTAGGTATACAAATGGATATATGGCCTAGTATCAGCACATATATACAATTATAAATACTGGTGGAGATGATGGAGGCATGAGGCCAATGGCAATAGATCTAGTTGGTCATAATGGATAGGTAGGGGGATTTAGTTTTAGCTCAGGCATAGGTATAAACATTACAAGGATAGGTGGCCACACTATAGGCATAGATGGTGACCCTAATTACTAAGTGAGATCAGACAATGATCTCTCTTAGGGCAGTGACACAAGAGAGAGACTCATTGAGGCAGAGGGTAGGGGTGGCCACGGTGGTGTTGGAGGACCACCAAACATTGTGCCATGAGTATGTTATCTAGCTACTATGGAGGAGCTCTCATATTATGAGTCCATAGTGTTAGCATAACTTCCTCTTGAGATGAGATATGGTGAGTACCAAGCTAGTTTTGTAGGGGGTACCTCTATAACTACTCTAGGATAGTGGGCTTCTACAATGAGCCATGTAGGGACACCAAGGGGTCACCACTAGATGGGAGTGTAGGTACAGGTATAGGTAGAGCTAGTAAAATTGGCATATGTCTAGGTGGGGCTAATTGTAGTGGTGCCTTATGATCAATGTTTAGAAAATGTTTTGATATATATTAGTAGCGATAGGTGTACACTATTTTGATATTGACCTGCATGCCAATGTAGTGAGATGTACATGTTTTAAGAGAAATTTTATACATTGTTACATGTATTATTTATGATGACATGATGTCTGGTGTTATATATTATGTTATGGATGATGTATGTTTATGGTTTACATGTTATTTTGGACATTTATGTTTATACTTATGGTTGATGGTCTATGGTTTCCTACATATATGTTATGAGATGTTGACTCAGTAGCTTAAGCATGTGATGTTTGAAAGATAGTTATGATGCTTTAATTTTTTTTTATGGATATGATAGGATGTGTTATGGATGGATATGATGATGTAATCATTAAGGGCTTCAGTTATGGTTATGATGATGTAGTTTGCATGAGATGTATTATGGTAATGTTTGGATAGATTGGTACATGACATATGGTATTGTTCATGATGTTTTGACTATTGATTTTGTTTATGCTCATGAGAATTAATTAGGATATAATATATGTTTACATGATGTTTTTATGGTATAGGGATAGGATTATGTTTATGGCATGATGTGATATGATATGCTTTCATGGTGTTTTGATCATAGATAGGTAGATGATGTGGTTCATGGATATAGCTCATAATGTTATGATTTTGATTTGATATTTGTTGTTTATGATCATGGAGATAAAATGTTTATATGGTTGAAGATCTGATGAGAATACATAAAGTAGGTAGATAAAAAACTAAATGTTTAGGATGGTGAGAGGAATCATGAGAGATATGTGTACATGAACCAATAAAAGATAAGAAAAGAAACATAATGCCTCCTCATTGATAAGGGCAAAAACAAAACCCAAAGTTAGATTGGTTTAATTAAAAGTAAGCCTTTCAAATGATATCTTGATCACATTGCATCAAGTAAGCTCATAGTCCCATGTATATGATATATGGAGGGAGGATAGATGAGAATGGAGCCTTTTGTGAGACTAGCATGCCTCTTACAGAGGCTTCCAAGAGGATGGTATAAGCAAGTCTATGTTCATATATAAATTGTAGACTAATCGATGTGAGAAGTCTACTAAGGAAAGCCTATTATAGCTTTTTGAGATTATTGCTTTTATGAGAGCCGATTATGGCATTTATCATTAATTTTACTTTTGCTTATGGGTTTTTACTTATTTTGATTTTACTTGGGGTTGGGGAAGCTGATTGATGTAAGAAGATTTCAATAAATTATTATCTTTTAACAAGTGTGTTATTTATCCATCCTTAAAGGGAGGGGTCTAAGTTTATGTGCCTACAAATGCTTTTGATAGTTGTCCTTCAAGGGAGCAGTCCACCTTACATTTTGAAATTTTAGATAAGTTTTCAATAATTTTCCTTTAATGGAGTAGTCTATGAATGCTAAGAATGACCCATGATTTGGTTGTGACTTTGATATTAATATTGATTTTGTTTGATTTTACTTGACATAGACTTGCTTATACATGCTCAAAGGGTTACCTTTATCAAGGCAAAGCTAGAGGTACAAGAAGGTTTAGTAGGTGAAAAAGGGTGTAGGTGACAATGACCATGGGAACTAATCTTGAGGAGATGAGAAGTACCATGAGAATCATGCCATAGGTATATTCATGGTACCTATAGTTCAATATTAGGCTATGACTATGATGGATAATCACATGATTCAGCTATAGTTAGTTACCCCTAAGAAGAGGGAAATGAGTGTGATTGTAGGGGATGAGCTTAAGTTAGATCAATGGTGATTGTGATCCTTCTTTAATAATAAAAAGGACATAGATGCAAAGCATTGAGAGGCTTAGGTTCTAGTTTTCCTTTGAGAGAGAATAAATGATAAGCTCATAATCCATACTTATGAGTTATGATGTAAGGTCCAAGCCAGTTGAAAGTAAATTTGCCTCTTTTGTTTTTCTCCATATTAGTGACATGTTGATTTTCCTTGAGGACAAGATCTCTAATATTGATTTTTTGTACTTTTAGTTATTTATTATAAGCATGCTTGATTCATTCTTAATAGACACTGAGATAGAAAAGAATGGACAAATGATGCTCATCAAGTAGCTCAAGTTGTCTAAATGTTCTTGATGATAATTGTCTTCCAAAATGAGATCATGTAAAGATATGCAAAGAGAAGGTATTTAGATCTCGAGAGGAAGTATAGCCTCAGCTCCAAACATGATAGAAAAAGGTGTAGCACTTGTAGGGGTTTGAATGCTAGTACGATATGCCCATAAGGTGAAAGGGATGTGCAAGTGCCAAACCTGACCTAATGCATTGACCATTTTAATAATCATGTTGTTAAGGGTTTTGTTAGAGGCCTTTGCTTGTCCATTTTCTTATGGGAAATAAGGTGATGAAAAACTCAATTTAATTCCAAATATGTCACGAAGACCTTGAACTTGTTTATTTTTGAAAGATTTGCCATTATTAGTGATTATATTATGGGGAACACCAAAGAAATAGATGATAAGATGGGTGATAAATTTGACAATCTTTGTATATTTTATCAAGACAAGAGGAATAACCTCTACCCATTTGGTGAAATATTTAGTCACAGTGATGATAGAGTGATGTAGTTGTGAAGAGTGGGGGTTAATTTCATCGATAAGGTCCATACCCCATTGTGAAAAAGGCCAAAAATAAGTGGAAACTTGAAGGCCATAGCTGGGTGCATAATGCAAATTAGTGTATTTTTAACACTTGACACACTTTTTCACATAATTACAACAATATTGGTTAAGGGTAGGCCAATAATAGCCTAGGTAGAGGATGCATTTAGCCACAATGAGTTTGCTAAAGTGATCCCCACCGATACCATCATGCATCTCCTTGATAATACGAGAGGATTCTAGACCATAGAGCCAATGAAATAGGAGGCCATCAAAACTGTGTTTATATAGGATCCCTCCCATAATGGTGTAATGAGAGGTGATTTGAATAAATGCTCGATGGGCATTCTTAGAGAGGTTAGAAGGAACTATGTGAAGGTTGAGGTATTTGAAGGTTTGCTGATACCAAAGGTCAAACAAGAACTCCACATTAAAGATGATTAGAGTGTTTGACTTGACATAGGAAGGTTCAATGAGATGGACACTGATTGATAGCTTAGAGTTAGATGGTGATGATGGGATTTGGGAAGTAAGAGAAGACATGGTGTTGACAAACTTGTTTGTAGATGATGGGGTGTTTTGAATATGGTAGTGTTCAAATGATGTCAAGAGTTCTATGACTAACTACCTATATAGTTGCAAAATCTCATTCTTACACTAGTAGATGCCATTGACCTGATTGAAAACAAGTTAGGAGTCACCAAAGATGTCAATTATTCTAACTCTCAAGGTTAACATGGTTTGGAAACCTATTGCTAGGTCTTCCCTATTCAACCACATTATTGGTACATTCAAAGTTGAGTTTAAAAGATAAAGGAAGTGGTTCATAGACAAGCGGGATAAGGATGATACTAGCTCCCCTACCATGATAACATTTGGAACCATCAAAGAACATGGTTACATGATTGGTGAAGTCTGTTTGGGATAGGTTTGTGATAGAATCATCTAGAAATTTGAGAGGAGGTTGGTTGCTTGGTAAGGGTACATCAAACAACTGGTTAGCAATGATTTTCCCCTTAATTAACTTCTATTATAGGAACTCAAGGTCAAACTCAGCTAAAATCATGAGCCACTTGGACATACGTTGGTTTTGGTATGACTTGGATTACATGTACTTGAGTGGGTTGGTATTGGTTATGATAAAAGTTTTATGGTTAAGAAGGTAGTGGTAAATTTTGGTGGCCACGAAGACTAGGGTCAAGCAAAGTTTCTCGATATGAGTATACTAAGTTTCATAATCTACAAGGGTGCAACTTATATAATAGATGGCTTTCTCTTTGTGTTGTTCATCCCAATGGGTAAGCATTTCCCTTAGGGAATGGTTAGTGATAGAGATATAAAGGTAGAAAGGTTGGTCATCTTTAGGAGGTATGAGGATAGGTGGAGATAAAAGGTACTCTTTGAGTGCATCAAAGGCCTTTTAAAAATTGGCATTCCCCTTGAAAGATATATCCTTTTTCAAGAGGTGATGGAAGGGTTGACATTGATTTGAGAGCTGAGAAATGAAGTGGTAAATGGATTGGAGCTTCCCTTACAAATTGTGGAGTTGCTTAAGATTGGTCAAAGGTAGCATTTTGAGGATGGATTTCATCTTGGATATATCAACCTTGATTCCCCAAAGGGAAATGATGAAGCTAAGGAGTTTTCCTAACAAGACCCCAAAAATACATTTCTTGGAATTGAGGTAGACATGGTAATGGATAAGTCTCTCAAAGATAATATTGAGAATGACTAAGTGGTCATTGTAAAGTTTTGATTTTTTGAGGTCATCTACATAGTCCTTGATGATTGTGTGGATAATATTGTGGAAGATGTAGGCTATAAAATTTTGGTAGGTTTCACCAGTGTTCTTAATAATGAAGGGCATGACCCTATAATACAAAGTCCCCCATGAGGTGATAAAGATAGTTTTGTGTTGATCTTTAGGGGAAATTAAAATTTTATTATAATCTGAGAATCTATCCATGAGAGACAACATCTCATGGCCTAATGTAAGATCAACAAGTTGGTCAATGATAGGTAGGGTGAAGTCATCCTTTGGGTAGGTAAGGTTAAGGTCATGAAAGTCCACATAGATACATAGTCCCCCTATGGTTTTAGTGATAGGCACGATGTTCAAAACCCACTGGGGATAATCAATGGGTTGAATTAAGTCAACATAGAGGAGGCATTGAATCTCTTATTTGACAAGAAGGGATATGTAAGGATGCATTCATCAAAGTTTATATCTAATATTCTTGGCATCATGATTGGTTATAATGTTATGGGTGGTAATGATTGGGTCAATACTTTGCATATTAGCATATGACCAGGTGAATGCAATGATATGGTCTTGGAGGAAGGTAGAAAAGTCCTAAAGTTTCTCAAAAGTTAGAGATTGGCCTAGTTTTAAAATATGAGGGTTCCCCAAAGTACCTATGTTAATATACATAGTGAAGTCATTCAACATGGTTGAGGATTTAGGAGGTAAGGATTTGTGGATGGAAGAATCAGGTGCACCAAGGTAGGTGAAAATAGTGTTGATGTTTAAAATTGTGCTTTGTTTTAGACACCAATGATGGAAAGTTTCAAGATGTGGGACATGCGACTTGAAACAACCTCCATATTTTTAAGAAGCTAGTCTCTTCTTTATATCAAGTGTTAGGGGCAAAAGGGATAGGAATTTAAATTAGAAACACAAATGCAGTAAAGGAAATCTAATCTATGGCAATGCACTTAAATGTAATTTGACCTTAATCCTAAGCATAGTGAGACTATATGTAGGATTCATTTACATTTAAGAGAAAACAAATGCATGATCAATGTAAATGATGGAAACAATAGAAACAAAGGCTCACAACATAGACTACTTTTGCTGTGACACAGAAAATGTCAACAAAGGCATAGGGTTCAATCTTCTTATTTGAATTTTCTAGTCATATAAGAGGCGTAGAAACATGTACAGTTATATAAACCTTTTAACTCAAGAAAATGAGACAAAAGCAAATGACATTCATAATCATAGTTCTAGAAAGTCTATAGCCTAGACTACGTTTGCAAATGACACAGAAAATATCAACAAAGGCATAGGGTTCAATCTTCTTATTTGAATTTTCTAGTCATATAAGAGGCACAGAAACATGTACAGTTATATAAACCTTTTAACTCTAGAAAATGAGACAAAAGCAAATGATATTACTTAGTCATAGTTCTAGAAAGTCTAGACTCTTTACAATAATTCTCTCTGATATCTGATGATCCCCCCTTTTTTGGTGATCTATGCACCCTTATTTATAGCCTTGGATTCACTCCAGATTGTCTACTTGTTCCCAATCTAATGGCCCAAATGAAATCTAACAAAACTAGAAGTGTTTAACAGAAGATATCTTATAGATTCTGAAATGCTTTGTCTTTTAGCAGTTCATTGGTGGAAATAGATTGCAGAATGCTCCCTTCTCTTAAATGCTAGGTAACACTTAGCCAATTTATTCTTATTACTTTAGAAAACACCAAAGGATGACACTTGTTGTGTTCCATAGCACCCCTCAAAGACACGCAACACTTTCCACGTAACTTATACTCTTTTGTGTCTTTGCTCAGCCATGTTCCACCTTTGACACTTGTTGTTATCCACTTCCTTGAAACTTCAATAGCTTAAAAGAAACTAAGATTCATGACATTTCTTACCTGAGCAACTTTGAAAAGGAGCATAGGGACAGGTGGCAATCTCTACTTGCTTTAACAAAGGATACGTGGCAGTCTCTACTCTACTTATCTAGGGTTACATGGTGGTCTCCACTCCTTTTAGTAACCCTTTTAGAAACCTACAGAAGATGACACATGGCATTCTCTACTTTACCCTATTTATACCATAGAAACAAATGGGTCTCATTTCTCATTTACATGGATAGTGACACCTAGCAGCTTTTTCTTTCTTTAGAAACACAACTTGGGACCCACCACGGTCTTTGCTATATCAGTGAAGCAAAGATGAAGATAATTTAGACCGCAACATGTAGTGGCTTCCACTTTCTTTTGCTAGAGTATGTGGCAGCTTTTGTCTCTTTTAGATAAGCAAAATTGAGACCTTCCATGACTACCACTTGGCACTTTTCGATTGATATCAATACTTATCTTAAAAGAAAATACCCATTCACCAAAAAGAGATGAAATGCGGGTGCTGATATGAAACCATAGACGGTGACACTTGTCACATTATGCTAAATTGCTATGAGATACGTGGCACATTCTAACTAACTCATAGAAAATATGAAAGGTGCCTCAAACTAAAACACTTGGCATTTTCTACTGAGAAAGGATGCCTTAGACAATGACACTTGTCAAATTTCACTTGATTTCAACACTTAGACAAAAATGAATCAAAAAGGAAAATAGAGTCCATGCTTTGTTTCAAACTTTGCCATCTCAGACCAAAGTATGCGAAGACAAAAATTTGCAGTGCATGACTAAAAAAATAGGATGAAATGTAGAGTAATTTTTACTCTATAGTTACTGGTGACCCCAAGACTTTTGAGCATGCTTGAAAAGAAACCACAACTCTTGCTAGATTAAAATTTCAAAATCACAGCTTCAACAATGCTATCTGGTAGGTAGACCACTCTTCATCAGATAACCCTTGCTTATTATACAATTCATTAAAGGCTAAATCAAGGTTAATGATATCCTCGTGTGAATTTTTTTTCAAAATTTAAACAATAGCCTTCAATTTGAATTTGAGCTAGGAAATAGGAACCAATATAGCTTCTATTTTAGGGACTGATGAATCATCCCTTAGATCTTGGAAAACTATTTGATCCTTCTATTTGGCCAATAGCAAAGGTTCAATTTCTTCTACCATCAACACAGTGTTGTCATCAGGAAATGGAGAAGGAAAACCTAGTTATACTAGATCTTCAACATGTTGCTTCATTTCATTGATTCATTCCTTCATGACATCTAGAAGCTCTCTGCAACTAGTGGCTATGGAATTGCAATTAAGAACCTCATTTACTCACTTGGCAGTAACCATTCTATCATTGATTCTTGCTGCTGACAATGTTGCATCCATTACATCATATAGCTTTTGCAGCAACATTTGTGAGTCCATTACTCTCTTAGAGACTGTAGCCAGAGTATTTACAATTGAACTCTCTACCTTTTTGCACAATTTTTGTGCATTTAGCAGAAAGGTGAGAGAAGGCTTGTGCTGATTAATCTCTGAAGAGATTATCTTCCACATGGATTTGTATAGCTCCCTTACTAGACTTAATACTCCAACACTCTTTAGCCTATTTGTTAACTCTAGTGCTAATTGTGCTACTCTTTGTTGCTCTACTTGAAGTTGGGCTTGTACAACCACAATATTATTCTGTTCAGCCAATAGCTTTTATTACAATTGGGTAAATTGCAATAGGTGTTCCTTGCATTTCCCTTGCAATGCTACCTTTTTTTGCCTAAGGGTCATCACTGCATCCTTTACCTATATGAGCCCTACCTTTAAAGAATCATTTTGGGCTTGAACTTCCCAATGAGTCTAAAGAGAAATAATATTTTGCAATTGTTTATTTAGATTCTCTATCTCATTATTTTTAATATTAATCTCTGAGGTCAAACTGTTACAGTTTGCCTTTTCCTTGGTTATCTCAGCTTCCATCTTCTGTAGCCTTCTTGATATCTTCAAGTAATCTTCAGTAACTATAGAAGTGGATTCAGTCAGTAGTTCAATTTTGTCCTGTGACCTGAAGAGGGACATGTCAATGGCCACCACATTCATCATATAATCTTCTAGCTACATCTGATCCATTAACTTTATTAAATTTGGTGACAAATGAGTCACCATCAATTACTGCTAGATGGGATCAATTCATGACCATAAATGGGGTGTAGCCAAATCTTTATTCTCTTTAATCTTCTTTCTCTCTCTTCGGGCTTCCCTTGCCTTCCTGGCAACATCTGCTTGGGTCTCGAAGGTGGAAGGAGAGGTAATGTGCCCACCCAAAAAAGGATGTCCTTATGGAAGACCATATTGAATAGCCAATTGTTGGCTATGGGTAATTTGAGGAGAAAGATTCTTCAGAATAAAGGGAGAGAAATGAGGTAATGTTAAGGCTAGAGGTGGCACAGATGGGGCGAAGTGAGAAATGGGAATGGTAGAAGTGGCAAAGGATGTCATTTAGCTAGATGAAGTCATCATGCCAATGAGAGAAGAAATAGACTGAGAAGGAGAGGGAGGAATAATACTTACCTGAGGAGTGATTATAGTACCCTGTAATTGGCGCTGTGTGGTGTCTGTCTCCTCTTTTGAATCAAATTGAAACTGTACCCTCTTTCATTTCTTAGGTGTTTCTTCTTCTTGCTACATCATTTTTCCTTCCACATTTACTTCTTGTGGAGAACTAGGAATATCTATAACCAGGGCCGATGGGGAAGCTTGTGATCATGAAGGCACCACACTTTTCTACATTTTTGTGGTGCTGAGAGATTGAGGCCAAATTGATACAATTACTATAGCTACAGTTTGCTCTGAGGCTTGTGACTCTTGACTTGACCCAGCCCTAGCTTCATGCTCTAAACCTGGTGTTGGAAAATTACTTGTCTCTGGGCTAGATATAGGGGAGAGATGACACTCATCCCATAGTTCTTCCCATCTTTCATTTGTGTCTACATTCCTAAAAGAATGGGTTATTTGACAAATTTCCTGCCTATATTTTCTATAGGCCTCTATCTTCTCAGTATCCCAATCTTTATTCTTTAATGTTCTTCTTAAGCTAGATGTCATTCTGACTTTAGGATCATAATCTCTTTGTTTGAAATATAATGTTTCCCATGGCCTATTTTTTGGTAGGGGCAAGTCTGTTAACTCAACATAAAATCCAGGAGTATCTTCCCTAGGATTTTTTTTTGGTTTCTCAAAAGGGGCAGCCCTCATGTGCAATTATGATTACAACTCTTTTAGTTCTTATCCAGGAGGATATGAAATCATTTGGGTCATAAACCCATTTATCCTCTATTAAAAGGAAACCCAGAAAGGCTAGCTTTTTGAGCAACACAACTTCAGCATCTCTAGTTTCCAAAACCATGTTGGTTGTCATCCATGGTAGATTATACATTTTTATTTTCCTCTTCCCAGAGCCAAATTCATTGTCAACTATGGATACCTGCCTGGTGACCTCTAGGAATGCTAACCTAAGAGTCAAAATCTTAGGTAGCAATATTGGTTCCCCATAAAAACCATGGACTCTTATAATGGTATGGTGGGATCCAAAATAGAAATTACAAGGAATTGGGAAATTGGCCAGAAGATTTGAAACACTTGGGAATAATCTATTCATAACTGGTTCAGGGTTGAGGTGGCAAAAAATAGGGGTAACAAATGATTCCTAAAATTCATAAGGATCACTAGTCTTTGACAAAATGTGTGTCCATGTAGACACAGGAATGGTCCTTTAGAGATCAAAATCTGGGTCATATATATTAAGATACATATGTGGGGCAAAGAGGTTAGAGTTATAAAAAATCATGAGGTGGAACAAGTAGGAAGAATACCTGAACACTCCTTTTGATCTGAAATGGGCCAGTTGTTCTACCATTGAGAAAGCAATTTGCTTAGAAAATTTGAGCTGATACTCCTGTGTTTTATCAACGGTCTTTAGCTTGAAGAGAATAGCCATTTGTTCTGCATACACTGCCATATCATATTTCATTCCAAAGATGAAAGCCATCATTGACAATTTGTCTTGGGTATCCTGGGTGAATTGAGCTCTTGGGGCAGGGAGTGTGGGTACCATAGTGTCATCATCACCCATTTGTAACTCAGATCTCAAGAACCTTGACTGAGTGTTAATATTTTCCCATGTTCTTTACATCTTAGCAATAATGGGAAACATAGCTGTACTATCATGATGCAGGGCTAACATATCCCTGATAGCTTGCGATGTGATTTTCACCGTGAATGGGCCTCATTGAATGGTACATGAGGGTGCATGGAGCAAGTCTGCACATAATTTGACTAGGTCAAGGCATGAATGCACAGTTGGGACAATGAACTAAGCCATTTGTGAGGTCCATATCCTCATGGTGAATGTTTCATATTTCCCTACTTTGGCCCTCTATAGACACCTTTGATGTGTCCCTTCTCTAATATTTTTACTACTAGCTCTATGCAGAATTGGATCCATGATGCCATCTGTATAATCCTTTATTTTTATTAAATCACTTGTTGGAATAGCTTCAAGAAACTTGGTCCTTGGATAGGTCTTCAATGGTTGTGTGGGAGCTAAATCATATGATTTACTTGCAAGAAACTTATCAAGGGATTCATACATCCCAGCTCCTTGTTGTGAAGATTGTGCCCCCTCCATCTTGTATCTTCTCTGTGGTAACTTGTAATGAACTTTTGCAGAATAGAGACACTTTCACTGAAGCAAGTTTAATAAGCATATAAAATTCAAATAGTAGGATATTTGTGTGTAAATGTAAGAATGTTTGAGAAATTATAACTTTAAATCTTGCTAAGAGGTATTTATTGACCTATCAAGTCTCAAAATGGCATTAAACTCAGATAACCATTAGCAGATCCTACTCAATCTTTATGGAATAGTGAGATAGACACATTATGCAAGTGGTAGCACAAGGTACCTTGGGGATTTCTAAAGATTTGGGAGACATTGAATGTATAGGAGAAATTTTGAAAAATTTGAAAATTATGAGCTGTCGACTATGTGTTCAAAGAACACTTATTTTAAAGAAAAGTGGGAAAACAAAAAATGAGAAAACAAAGCAATATGGAAAGGGGAAACTACCTAACTACATTAATCAAGTATATTTTCCTACCTCCTAAATCAAAAGGAATATTTCTAAAGTATCCTTTATGATACAAAAACTTATGATGCCAAACAGGTGATTGAATGGTATGAAACTCTGATGACTTGATCTTCTTGTTTGTCACCTTAATTTGCCTGCATTTGAATGAATCAGAGTCAAACATGTCCCCAACATATACATACTCTTCTTGTTCTTTAACAATTATTTAATGTTGATTTTTATGTTGTTGTGTCTCATCAAGAAATCAATGTCTATTGGCTTTTCACCCTGTGTCTCTTGACATACATCATTTTTTGGCTTATCTCCTTCTGCCTCATGCTCAGGTTCCATTTCATGATCTTCCTCTTTGATTACTTCAAAAATAGTATCTTTAGTTTTATCAACCTCTTGAAAGAACAATTTTGACATTTTACAGCAATTTCGCATACTTATTTGAGTCTCAATGCTGCCTTTTACACCTAAAGCCAACTCACAGTCTTCTTGAAGAATAGTGTAACCTGCCCCAATGACTTCAAATAAGTCATTCAAAATATGATAAAAAATTATCTCTTTTTCATCAGAGATAGAAGAAAAAGCTTGTGATTTGTCCTTTGGTTCATCAAAGACTGTACCTATAGTGATTTCTTCTTCATCTACACTCATGAAATCTTCTTGACTAGCCATGAACTGAGCATACTCCTCTGCATACTTATTTGCTTCCTCCAAAATATATTCCTCTTTGAAAAGGGATAAAGAAGAAGACTAATGGTTATACATATGCGGAAGAGGAGATAATTCTTGAGCTAGAATCAAATGATCCTCTTCTTTCCATTTGTCCATCACTTCATCTATATCAGATGTAGCTTGATAGCTCTCTTGGAGGGATGTAGATGGGGTGTGTTCAAATGTAAGATCTTCTGCTTGATCATCATCATGAGTGAGAGCAGCCTTAACCTCTTCAAGGCTTTGAGCAAAATTTTTCTCCTCCTTCTTTCTACTCCATGATTCCATTGTTTGTTTCTAACTCATGACCTTGTGACCAAAACTTTTCCCTTGGGAATAGGTATCAATTTTATCTTCTTCAACATCCCTAGCTGGTTCATGATTTTCCCTCTTCCAAATTAGAATTTGGACATCATGTTGAGAGATCTAATGATTGGTAGAGGAGGTATTTTTTGGCGTAGGCTCCTCTCTAAGGTCTGAAAGCTCTATCTCTCTTTCTCTAAGAAATCTCATCTTTGCCTCTAATTCCTCGACTTGCTTAGATAGATTTTATTGAAAGAGTCTTTCTTGGAGACCATAGGAATCATCATAGAAGTGGGGAGTGCATGAAGGCTGCAACGAAAAACAAGAAGCTTCTTGAGGAAGGGTGAGAGGGACTTGAGGGGAAAGTGAAGGTTTGGAGTCCACTTCCCTTTCTGCCAACATAGACTCGACATTATTAGGGAAATGTCCTTGATAGGTTCGACTTGGCTCATGAGCAGGGGTTGCATATATCTGATATGAAACTTGTGGTAGTGAATATGCAGGTTGATAGACTTGGTAAGGCTGTCTCTCATGAATGCTCAGCTTCTCTTCTAAAAATGTAATCAAGCCACACACATCCAACATCTCATATGTAAGCCTTTGCCAATTTGCTCTTTCAATGGTATCCCATTCACTTTTAATCAGATCTACTACATTTCTTACTTGATGGATGACATAATTAGGAATTTATTGGCCAAATCTTCTTCTATTGTCAAGCTCTAATACATATTTTTTATATCCTTGTAATGCTTTTTTGAAGGTGGAAATGAGATTAGATTGAGCATGGGGTGTAACATATTGGGAAGATTGGGCATAAGACTGATATAGCTCATGACAAGGTTGAGGTTGGTCATATCAGACCTGTGAAGGGCAACACTTATAACCATATGCATCCTTGTTGTTTGATGTGATTCCAAAATCAACCTAATCTTGATTAAAAATATATGAAGGGACATAAGACCCATAGCTCTGAGTAACATAATTATACATACCAAATGGTGATTTCTTGATGATACTAAAACTGCTTAACCAGTTGATTCAACTCAGAGTCACCATTGGTGTTGATAAAATAAAAACCTCCAAAGGCTCGTTAGCTAAAGAACACACCAAAAATTCTTCAACTTCTTGAAAGATTGGTCCCACCGGGCATGCCAAAAACTATTGATGTTTAAAATTGCACTTTGTTTAGACACCAATGATGGGAAGTTTCAAGATGTGAGACATGCAACTTGAAACAACATCTAGATTTTTAAGAAGGTGGTCTCTTCTTTATATCAAGTGTTGGGGGGAAAAGCGATAGGAATTTAAATCAAAAACACAAATGCAAGAAAGGAAATCTAATCTATGGCGATGCACCTGAATGTGATTTGACCTTAATCCTAAGCATAGTGAGACTATATGTAGGATTCATTTACATTTAAGAGAAAACAAGTGCATGATCAATGTAAATGATGGAAACAATAGAAACATAGGCTCATAACATAGACTACTTTTGCTATGATACAAAAAATGTCAACAAAGGCATAGGGTTCAATCTTCTTATTTGAATTTTCTAGTCATATAAGAGGCACATAAACACATATAGTTATATAAACCTTTTAACTCAAGAAAATGAGACAAAAGCAAATGACATTCCTAATCACAGTTATAGAAAGTCTACAGCCTAGACTACTTTTACAAATGACACAAAAAATATCAACAAAGGCATAGGGTTCAATCTTCTTATTTGAATTTTCTAGTCATATAAGAGGCATAGAAACACGTACAATTATATAAACCTTTCAACTCCAAAAAATGAGACAAAAGCAAATGATATTACTTAGTCACATTTCTAGAAAGTCTAGAATCTTTACAATAATTCTCTCTCAAAAATTCTGTCTAATATCTGATGATCCCCCCTTTTCTGGTGATCTCAGTACCCTTATTTATAGCCTTGGATTCACTCTAGATTGTTTGCTTGTTCCCAATATAATGGCCCAAATGAAATCTAATCGAATTGGAAGTGTCTAACAAAAGATATCTTATAGATTCTGAAATGCTTTGTCTTCTAGCAGTTCATTGCTGGAAACAAATTGTATAATTCTCCCTTCTCTTAAACTCTAGGTAGCACTTAGCCAATTTCTTCTTATTACTTTAGGAAACACTAGAGGATGACACTTGCCATGTTCTGTAGCACCCTTCGAAGACACGCAACACTTTCCATGTAACTTATACTCTTTTATGTCTTTGCTCAGCCATGTTCCACCTTTGACACTTATCTCTATCCGCTTCCTTGAAACTTCAACAGCTTAAAATAAAATAAGATTCGCAACATTTATTACCTGAACAACTTTGAAAAGGATCATAGGGACAGGTGGCAATCTCCACTTGCTTTAACAAAGGATATGTGGCAGTCTCTTCTCTACTTATCTGTGGTTACGTGGTGGTCTCCGCTCCTTTTAACAACCCTTTTAGAAACTTGTAGAAGATGACACATGGAATTCTCTACTTTACCCTATTTATACCATAGAAATAAATGGGTCTCATTTCTCATTTACACAGATAGCAACACCTGGCGGCTTTCACTTGCTTCAGACACATAACTTGGGACCCACCATGATATTTGCTATATCAGTGAAGCAAAGATGAAGATAATTCAGACCGTGACACATGGTGGCTTGCACTTTCTTTTGCTGGAGTATGTGGTAACTTCTATCACTTTTAGAAAAGCAAAACTGAGACCTTCTATGACTGCCACTTGGTGCTTTTTGCCTGATCCCGATACTTAGCTTAAAAGAAAATACCCTTCACTAAAAAGAGATGAAATGTGGGTGCCGATATGAAACCATAGATGGTGACACTTTTCACATTCCACTGAGTCACTATGATATACATGGCACATTCTAACTAACTCATAGAAAATATGAAAGGTACCTCAAACTACAACACTTGGCAATTTCTACTGAGAAAGGATGCCTCAAACGATGACACTTGTTGGCTTCCACTTTATTTCAACACTTAGACAAAATGAATAAAAAAGGAAAATAGAGTCCATGCTCTATTTCAAACTTCACCATCTCAGACCAAAGTATGCGAAGACAAAAAATCATGGTGTATGACTAAAAAATAGGATGAAATGTAGAGTAATTTTTACTCTACAAATATAATCATCATCCTGACACTAGATAGTGTTAATGGTAGGAGAGTCTTCTCCCACCAGTTCAAGATGGATCAAAGGTATGGATACTAGTGCCTCTTCATTTTGATAAGTCAGGGGTTTGAGGGTAATCATGTTGATGAAAAAAATTTAGGTAGGATGATGTCCTCATCCTCACACTCAGGTAGAGGGGGTGATGGTGAGGAATGGGTCTCTTTTTCAATAGTGGTAGTAATAGGTTGTTTGTATTTCTTATTATTGGGTTTAATGAAGCCAAGGCCATGCTTCTCATGAGGATTTCAGGTCTCAATCAAGATAGATGTGTGTGGGTCATGCTCATATCATCCTAAGCCAAACCCTTTCTAGGCACACCTATGGAGGTATAATTTTGCAAAGTTTGGGTTGTCCAAGTAAGATAATGTAGAGGTAAATGGTTATGGTGAAGAGGGGGTGGTAGTGGTATTAAGTGGCTTGTCAATTCCTATATAGATAAAGTGGGTTTGGAAGCTCAAAGGCCCTAGGGGAGTAATAGCTCCAATGTTGGGGTCATAACCTAGTTAGTGGTTGAGTTTCCCATACTTTTGGGGAGTAGGGAAAGCATCGAGGGTAAAGAAATGGTATAATCCAAGGTAAGGCATTAGAATATAGATTCTAAGGGATCAATGGTGGGTATTTAGTCCACAAGAATAGATAAACTGGTAGATGCCTCTATGAAAGGAGAAGTAATGGCTTCATTTTCTATGGTTGAGGGCTTGGTGATAGATTCTTGGGGTGATTTTGTCAGAGGTAGGAGGATGTCATTGGGTCGATAGGTCATATTACATGCTACAAAAGGGCTTGGCTCAGCTTGTATGGTAACAACCTGACCCTCATAATCAAATTTAACACAACAGTGAAGGGTAGAAGGTACATAACCCATAACTTAGATCCAATGTATCTATAGAAAAACATTGTATTAGAATTTACCTTCGAACACATAGAAGAGTTTGGGGAGTGTACATGGTCTAAGCTGAATGTGGAGGACATCAATTCCCAAGGTAGTGGTCATGGTGTCATTAAAGGATCTAAGGAGATCTGAAGTTTTGGACATGACATATTTTAATAATTTGAGTTGGTCATAGGCATGGGAAGAGATGATGTTGATACTAGCTCCCCCATCAATCATAAACCATTTGATGTAGGTTTGGTTGATGTGGGTGGTAATAAAGAGAGGAGGATCTAGAGCCTTAGGGTGGATGGAGGGTATCTATGAGTCCTTGAAAGTAGCAAAGGTGGAGAGTTGGAGAGCACTTATAAAGGCCTTTATAGGTGGGGAGTCACATGATCTGACCGCAATAGCTTACATAAATTCTATCATGGCCTGACAATGGTGAGGTGAGGTGGAAATGAGATTGTAGAGGCTCATCTTAGTTGGAGTTTGGTGGATTTTCTTAAAAATGATCCTCCTAATGGATTTAGAGGGGTTAGCCTTAGAGGTTCCTGAGATGGTAAATTTGGGATTACCTGAAGACAAAGAGATTAAGATCTAGTGTGGTTTAGGATAAGAAGGTGGGTATGTCTATGGGATGGACACTTGGTCTTACCTTTATCCTTTTTTTGTGATTGTGTGACCACATTAATAGTATAGATAGAGGGGAAAGGTGTGATAAGAGTTTGGGTAGATTTTCCATCACTCTGAGGTGAGAGTGGAGCATTATAGATGCATTGGCAAATGGTTATTAGGTGCATTAGTATAGGAGTCAAGGGAAGTTCATCTAGTAAAAGATCATCCTCATCATAGAGCTAATGGATAATGTCCTAGAGAGCTCTATAATTCTCCATGTCATGTTTGGGTGTCTTATGATAGGAACAGATTTGACGATCATTATACGAAGCCAATTTCAAACCAAGAGGATTGAAGGGCCTAATAGTGGGTAAAATGAGGTAAGACACTTGTAGTAACCTTTGGAAAATGGTTATATAGGATCTAGATAAAGGTGGGAGAGGTCCTGAGGTTGAGGTTTTAGTTGGTAAGATGGGCATGTTGGCAGTAATGGGTTTGGTGAGAGAGGGTTTAGGTAAGATGGTTTGTTTGGTCAATGGTTTTGGTTTGGGTATGCTAGTGGTTGGGGTATCTAAGTTTGATAGTCTATCTATTGGTAATATAGGAAGGACAGACACATTAGACAGTAAGTGGGATGTTGTAACCAATAGTGATGGATGACATATGTTAAAAGGAGCTTGATTTTTAGGTAAAGTTGAGGGATGAGGCCCTAAGATAGAAGGCAAGGCAGAGGGAGGTAGAATACTATCCATGTGGCTCTTTAATGGTTTTTCCCCTTGGTTAGTTTGGATATAGGTTTGGATGAGGTTAATTCCACTTTCAAGGATGGGTGAACCAAGATTTATGTAGGGAAGGCACCAAGAGTTTTGGAAGGTTTGGTTGGTGGTGTGGTCATTAGAAAGGTGACTATTTTGCTTGATGAAGAAGGTGAGGGGTTGGTAAAATTTTTGATTGGTTTAAGAGATGGTGGAAAAATGATGGATTGGTTTTTTATAGGCATGATGAAAGGTTAAATTTTATTGATCTAAGGAAGCCCTCATTATAGCTCGAAAGTGGTTTGATCCATGTTTAGTTTTGTGAGCATACCTAACTTTTGAATGAGTTTGGAAAAATGTTTGTATACTGGTCTATCCTCCTGGGTAGTGGGTGTCAAGGATAAACCTATGGGCTAAGGAGGAGGATTGGTAGCCTTATATATTTCCTTAAGTAAGGGATAAGTTTAGACTATGTGGCTGTTTCATGAGGGATGTTTGTGAAAAATTTGTTCTCGTAGGCATGGTGTCCATAGTTATGGTTTGTCCTACAGTTCAGGGAGATGGTGGATTAGGAATGGTAGTTTGTTTAGATAGGTTATTCAAAGGGGTGTTTGATGATTATAAAGCCTATATGAGTGAATCTAAGGAAAAAATAACCTCCTCAATTTGGGCCTTTAAAGGAAGTGAAAGTGACTCCACGACCTGGGTGGGTGAAGTGGGGGAGAAGTAGGTAGGTTGGATGGTAGGTTCCCCATTGATAAGCATATTAAGGACCATATTGACTATGTGGGCATCATGAGCATATTTATCTAGTGTGTCCTTAGTTTTGGCAAGGGCATGGATGGGAAAAGGCTTCTTGAAGATATTAAGATCTTGATTTTGAGGGGCATTGGGATTATCCAACATAAGTCCCCCCTTGTCGATAAGGCTCTAAACAACATTATTGAAAGTATTATATCGACTGACATCATTTCCAATTACCCAATTAAAAGTAAAAAGGTCATTATCATAGTACCAAGTAGGTGATAAATGAGAATAATAAAACTAATGAGGAGGTTTGATGGGGGAAAGCTATATGAGGTGAGATTTTAGAAGTTTCTCCATAACTGAGGCATAAGATTCTCCAAGTGGAGTGAACTATTTTTGGTTACTTTAGTTTGGGTTCTTTGTATTTTGGTTGAAGGTAATGGGAGATATATTTTGATTGACATTGGGTGGAGGGGAGGTTTTAAGGAAAATTTTATTTTTAGTTCCCTTGCTCTTGGTTTCGGTGTTGGCTTGGTCACCTAGTTTGGAGGAAGAAGTTTCATTGGTATTGAAGGTAGAGTTTTTGTTTTTTGATTTCAATTTTTCCTCATCTATGGCCTATTTTTCTAGCTTAGGTTTCATGGTAAAAGCTTCACCAAAATTTCTAAATCTTTGGACATTTAGTGTAGAAGACATATGTTTGGTGCAAGCTTGAGCAAAAAACTCTCCAAGTTTAGGTTGAGGTAAGGAAAATGAAAGATGATTAATCAAGCTTATCCAATGAGGGATGAAATTAGAAATGGATTCATCATCAAATTATCAAATAGATTAAATATTGGTGATATATACCTTCTTGGAAATGTTAATGAAAAAGTGATCTAAGAAGACTTGAGCTAGTTGGGTAAAAGAAAAGATTGAATGCTTGGTAAGGGCACTATACCAGTCAAGTGCTAGACTAGATAAATACATGGGGAAGGTTCAAAGGAGAAGGGAATAATAGTAAGAAATCATGTAACATGCATGCCTAGAATCCCTAAGGTGTTAATGGGGGTCCTCCTTACTCTAAAATTTGGTAAATTTTAGAAGTTCCCATTGAGGAGGTTAAGGTTTAATAGTGATAGAGGGATGAATAAGTTTGTTACAAATCTGCTCATAGGATAAGATGTTATGAGCCCCTAAAATGGATGACTCAAGGTTTGTCATCTTATCCATGATTATCTTCATTAGGTCAGTTTGAGGTGGTAGACCAAAAGGGTTTTAAGGTGGATATTGTGGTTGAGATTGGGTAACATATTGGTAATTATTTGACGGTATAGAGGGTGTAACATTTTGGAATGTGGATGCTAAAGGTTAGGTAAGTGGTATGTAAGGATAGGTGGATGGTAGTGGTAGAGTAGTGGGTACATACCATTGTGGGTTAGGGATGTATCCTAGATTAGGTGTGATGGGTACCTACTAAGGGATTCTTGTAGATTGGGCAAGAATGATCGTTGGGTTGGTAACAAATGGAGAGGTAGTGAGCTTCATGCTAATAAGTGGTGAAGTAGAAGGTATAGATACCCCTAAGCTTGGTAAAGGGGTATTGACTAATGGGTTGGGGTTGATAGTGCTGGTAATGGTGCTCCAATAATAAGTGGAGCATGATGAGTTAATGACAGGGTTGTTCCTAAGGTGGAGGAGTCATTGGTAGGGGTGAAAGGTGTAAGGGTAATGATTGGTTGGATAGGTTGGTTTTTAGCTATGACATCAAAGGGGCTTGTAGATGAAGATTCCTAGGTAGTTGAAGGTTGGGTGGTGACCATGGTAATAAGGATACCCCTCATAAGGTGGGATGACATGCCATAAGGAGGATCCTGAGGTGGAATTAGAACCAAGGCATGGTGAGGGGAGGTGTTAAGATAATGATAGAGGGAAACTAGATTGTTGTTTAAAAAAGTGGTAAAGTCGATGTCTCCTTAGGAAAATACCCAAGGGAAAATAGGGATTCCAAATGGACAAGGTGAGTCTTCTGCCTCAAAGGCATACTCTATAGATGAAGATGTAGAAGAGGTTAATTTGAGTGATGGGTTTTTCTCTGCTAGGTCTCTTCACTATTGGCGAGTGAGAACCATACAAGAAAGGGGGAGAAAAAACAAGAATAAACTCACTACTCAAATAGGAAGAAGATAAGAAAATGATCAAGGCAATCAAGACAAACACTATAAAGTATATTAAGCCTAGAGGTTAGTTTTAATCTCATTTTTGGTTTATGCCTTAGTTTATGAGAATGTATGATAGAAGTTAACTTGTTAAATCAGGTACTATAGAATAAATCTATAGTTGGTTTTGGGTTTTTTAGGTGCTCAAAATAATTTGTATCAAAATCAATATGTGGCTTTGTATTGGGGCCTACCCCCTCACTTCACATACCATAATGATAAGGGTGTTGAGTGATTAGCCAATATATATTGATATCTAGAGTTTACACTCAACTAGAGAGTTGAGTTGGCTCTCCCCTTAGTAATGAACTCCAAGTAGGATTGTAGAGAAAGGGTAAGGTGACCAATAGGTGATGAAATCCTAATTGGGCCTTATCTCAAATTGTTTTGATGTTTGATTGATTAAAGTGGTTTGGCTAGTGTGTGTAACAAAAGTGGTGATACAATAAGATTACTATGCTTTAATTCAAAGTGAACTAAATTTTTTTAAAAATTAATGGATGCATTTGATTTTAAGCCCAAAATAAATTTTAGTTTCAATTATGAGCACAAATAGAGAGAAGAGCATACAAATGCAAATAAAAATGTGAGTAAAGAATCTAGGTCCCACTAGGTGTGCTAGAATGTTTCATGTAGATTTTCACTTTAAGTTCTATGGAAGAGAGGAAAGAAACTTGATACAGGGGTGGTTAAAAAAATTGTTTGTTTGTGCACGTGTTGAATTAGAAGATTGTGAAGAGATCCTGTTTGGCTTGGGAGGAAGACCTACAAATAGGAAAGCACTAAAAGAAAATTATTTGTTAGACAAATAGTTGGGTGGATTGCCTAACGATAGATAGATCTTGAAAGTGAGAGCTTCCTTAAAGGCTGTCAATCCACATGTTTTAAAAATTTTAAGTTCACAAAACTAGAAAGAAGGTACTTGCATCAATAATCAAAAGGTATTGAAATTGAACACAAGAATGCTTGCTCAAGAAAATAGACTAGAGATGATCATATTAGTGATAAAATAATTAATACTAGTATAAGGGGTTAGGGTATGCTTTAGAAAATTTGAAAGATGTTTGTGAGTGATTGGAAACATAGAAAATCAGGTTTGGTTGAGGGTAAGTGGGAAAAAGTAGCTTGTTAGTTTTCACTACCATAGTGACCATCAATGGTTAGGGTGACTGTCAATGGTTAAGGTGACCTTCGATGGTCAAAATGACCATTAGAAGTTATGCAAACCATCGAACATTGAGTCAACCATTGAAAGTTACTATGTGAAGATATGGGTTGTTAATTACTAAATCATGGGGTCTAAAAGATGGATTATAGGAAATGGGCAAGGGCTAAACTGATTGTGAAATGGAAATAAAGTATGTGAATATTGAAAAATAAGTACTTGTATTATCAAAATTTGAGTGGGTAAGTGGTTGAAATAGTTATCCTATTGGTGGAATCTATCTTAATCCTAAAAAAGTAATGATACTTGATAATTTGGTTGAGAGGTGATGGCAAGTCAACTCTCAATGAGATTGATGATGACACTTGATAACACTAATTAACCTGATTGACTTGAAAAATAAAACTCCTATATTCTTGAGCTCTTGATAATTATTGCAAATGGATTTGACCTCTTAGGCCTCTCTCTTATAGGCACAAGAAAGAGGTGGAAGTGAAGCTGTAACTAGGACATCCAAATATAAATTATCCATGGAAAGGTCAACAACAAGATTTAGATAAGCTATATTTAGAAAAACAATGTGGGTGGTTTGCATGTGATGTGTAAGGAGGTGGACCCTAACCATTGATGGTTAGGGTTTCCCATGGTGACCATCAATGGTCAAGTTCCAAAGGAAAGAGGTCCTAAAGGCCAGGTTGAGTCATCTTGTGAATCTAACTATGGGTGGGCTTGGTTAGGTGAAATTAGTGTAAATTAGTCCCAAGTGGGTTGTAGGTAGGTCCATGGGGTTGTTGACATTTAGAATCATAGGTGCGTATATTTTAGGTGTCTACACATGTACCTCTTAAAAATTATCTTTGAGTTAATTCTCATCTTAATTGGGGAAGTTATAAGTCTCAACCATGAGGATAGATTCAAGTGATCTAAAAGCATCATTGGAGTTATTAGAGATTTTACATTGCATTGATCAGTGGAATTCACTTTGAATCCTTCCATCTAACTTTATATGGATTCAAATGCATGGTAGGACTTGACACAGTTTAAATCTCTTTGTCTAGCAATATTGTGCACTCAACACCAGTTAGGCAAGTCCATCTCATAGATATAATCTCAAGAAGTTTGCTCAAAGGGGGAACACTATTGTTTCTAGGTCTATTATATTTTTGGAAGTTATAATTTTTGTTAGATCTCTTAGCAGTGCTACCCATTTGCTTTTTGAGATATAATAAATCTTTAGAATTTTTTTGGACAGTTCTTTGTATTAAGTCTAACTCTCCCTTTAGGGGTTTTGGGTTCATATTTTGGGTGGTAGCTTAGACATTGGTGTTATTTACAGGAATCATTTCTTGATTATTTTGGGGGTGTGCTATAACATTTACTTGGTTAAAGAATCCAAGATACTAGTTAGGTGTGGCATCACTCAAAGAAAACTAGTTGAGTACTGGTACTGGTTCAATATATGCAGGTTTTGATTAATGTAAAGGATGAGATTTAGAGTAGGTAGATTTGGATCAAAGTTTGGTATGGTAAAGGCAGGGTGCCCTTGTGGGTGAATTTACTCATCAATATGAATAGCCTCCACATAGGCTAAAGTCAATGTGTCAATGACCATGGCCCTCCTCAAGAATATGGATATCATTAGGTCTAAATTATTCTTATATATTTCTAAGGCTAAATCATCTGCAAGATTATACGATGGGGATGTCAAGGTGTACATCTTTTGGAACCTAGCATTGAACATTTTGATTGGCTCTTTTAGGTCCCTTTTTAGGGTGGTAAATTATTGATATATAACTCTTAGACTAATTACCCTTCTAAATAGGGAGATAAAGGTATCATTAAATTGACCCCATTTTGTGATGGAATCTTTAGGTCAGTTAAACAACCAATCATAAGCTACATCCCTAAAGGTGAATGGAAAAAGGTGATAATCCACATCCTCATGAATCATGTTGAGAAAACTTAAATATGCCTTAAATTACTTCATGTTTTCTTTAGCAGTCACTCTCCCAGTAAGGGTGAAGAGAGGTATGTACTTTTATAGATTCATTGGTAGAACATTGATGGATGAACCATAGAATCATGCAATGATTGGAATGAGAGGATACACATTTTGGTTAGATGGGGAATTTGGTTAGGTATTATATTTCTTAAATCTACCTCTATCCACTCTTACCTTCCTATGGGTTTCTAAGGATGCTAAAGGGGTCTTGGGTTCATATCGAGACCTGGTTCTAATCCTAAGAATCTCTAAGATGTAGGATGGGTACTAAATCACAATAATCTCTGAAGGTGACCTCACATGTGTTAAATATCATGAATACTAGTGAATATATGACATGAAATATAAGATCAAGAAACTTCACCTTGATATTTGAGGATCTAAGCTATGAAACCTCAAATTTCTCAAGACCTACACAAATATTGTTATCTCTATATGTTAACCTACAAAGATTTGTGTTAAACCAACACATCAAGGTGTATCTATGCCTTATTTAAAGAGCTAAGAATGTTTAAGGATTTTAGAAAAACTTCAATCACAAAGCTAAACAAAGGTTCACTTAAGTCCAAGCAAATTATAGCAATATGAACTCAAATGTTCAGATCTAATACAAGCAACATCTTAGAGATTGATATCTACATAAATATCTAAATTCTTTAACAAACTTATATCAAAATTTGCAAAGATGATCAAAATAACCCCTAATATGTGTAGAGGATGAGGTGTTTCACCTATATTTACATGAATTTGAGTAAATATCTAGATTATTTTACCAAATTTGCATAAATGAACACCAATAATGATGAAATATTTTAAATAATGCAAAGATCCATACAAAAGATGCAAAGATTCCTATAAATAATGTATATCCTTAGTGTTATTTAATAATATTCATGTACTTTGAAATAATTAAGCATGTATATAATTAAGTACACTCTAATTCCACAAAGATTTATGAAAATAGTTGCATACGGCCCTCTTTCTAGCACCAAAAAATTTCCCTTCTTGTTGATGCACTTATTGTACTCCTTGGTCACTAGGGAACAAGGGGAAAGTAAGAAACTAAATTTTTTGTCTTGAAATGACTTGGGGCTTTAGGTATTTATACAAATATTTTTGGGAATAACATAAACAATAGAAATATGGTCACCACTTTGAAAGTATGCAAGTAGACCCTATTGTAGGGATAACAAATGTTTATGTAGTGACACTTTTCTTGCTAATCTTTATGAATTATCTTAATATTTTCCAATTACTATCCAAAATACAAATAAAAAGTGGGTATTTACAACATTATTGAGACTAAGGTGATTCATGGATAGATCCAAAAGTGAGTAAGGTAGGGAAGAAAAGAGATTGTGATTGAGATGACTAAAGATACATATTTTGATAAATTTTGAGGCAAAATACATGAAACTAACACCTACCAGCCCTAACATAATGCTCAAAGATAAATAAATAAAATTTACAAGATGACTCACTCATAGTAAATTGCATAAGCACATCTAGTAGCAAATGAGATGAAAATAGAGAAAATACACTAATAGATTAGTCAACCTAGCATTAAGTTCAAACTAAAATATGCATGCATAAAATTTAATTAAAAAATAAATTTGAAAAAAGAAATAATAAAACATCTAAAATCATGAGGAACATCAACTACAAAAATAAACAATTAGGTACCATAAACAAACTTGTGAATTCTTTGGCTTTCTTGTATTAATTCTTATAAAATAGCTATTTTTTATTACAATTGCAAGGAGAAACCCTATTTATAGGCTTTAAAATGCCTAATAAAAGTTTAAATGGGCCCACAAAAGGTTCCCAATATAAAACCAAGTGGCCTAAAATGCCATGTATAATAGAATATCCTGAATCTAAATTTACAAAACATGTTAGAATATTCCTAAGATCCCTAAGGCTATTGAGATGTTGTTTCTATTGTTACTGATTTTTTTTAATTTTCTTCTTATTATTTGGTCCATACCTCTACATAGGCCTGGTAAACTTGGTTAACTTGAGCAAAGTCTAGGATCATGGGCCTAAATAAATTAGGTATGCCTTAAATCAGCTTATCATGCTCCATGGGTATGGGCCTTAATGCTTCCTCAATTTCCTCCACTTTTTGTATCCCTTGATTGGAAAATGCCATAATATCTATCACTTTAGAAGTTGTCTTGGCACTGTATACATCCTATTGGAACTAAGAAATGAAAACCTTTATCTGAGCTTTGAATTCTTGTTCATCCATAAAGGAGCCATTAGGCTTGGTTCTCTATTGATCATGGTGTCCTTTAGTAAGTGGGTTATCTTAAATTCAATTTTCTCAAATGATGTATTTATAGCCTTGAGCTAATCTAACAATGTATTAAAAACCCTCCTTTAATTCATGAGGATGGTCTATGAAGGAATAATGTTGTTGAGAGGTAAGGCTTTTAGGTCAGGAAACTTATTGCTTATTACCACTCTCATTAAGTTTGTTAACTTGGTGTCATAAAGGGCAAGACTTTGTTCAAGTTTAATGACCTATTAGGTTTGCTTGATCCTATCCTCTTACCTTTTATTAATAACTTTGTATAAGTTAAATACATTGATTATTGAAATCAAAGTACCCTCTGGCATAGTGGGTAGTGTTTCCACTTTTAGCCTCTTCAATTACTACTACATCCCCTTCATTAAGGAAATAAATGATTATGATTATGCTTACACTAAGGATAGAGGATCCTTTTCATACTCTTGTACCTCTCAAGGGCCAATCTTCCTCTTCTTATTCAAAGTGAAAAGTGGCTCTTCGATTTTTTATATCATAGTCAAGATTGACTATGGTTGTTTTACTTATCTTTTGACCACCCTTTTCATGGTGCCAGTGTTAGCATCAAATCTCATTCCAATTTGGGTTGCAACTTGGATTGCATGAGGCCTCCCTTGCCTTATTGTCTATAACATGTCCCTTACCCAATTTGGGGTGACTATAAATTCAAAATGAGTGGGAGGTAATTTTAATGGGAGTTCCTAGGAAGAGGAAGAAGAAGCTAGGTTTACAATTGGGATATATAAATTGGTTGGTTCTAATTGACCAAGTGGATAAAACAAGGAATTATCAAGGCCCATGTTGAGTATAAATAAGGTTAGTGCTAAAGGCTCAATCATTTTAGATAATATGGTGAGGTGGTGTGGTTTCTACCAAGTGAATGATTTTGGGATGGGTTTTAGTGGCCTTATAGATGTAGGGGAGCCAAGGGTGAGTGATACACTTGATGTGGTAGCTTGAGAAGAAGTATAACCCATATCTTGGATAAAACTAGTGCTTTGGGAGCTTGGTGGAGGTGGAATGTTGATGGTGGCATGGGATATGAATTGGGGAATGGTTCCCCCAAAGGAAACAATGTTGGGGGATGTGAACATGGGAGTGTGAGCAGTAGTAGAATTAGGAGCAGTTGTAAATGTGCCAATGACTTGGAAATGAAACAATGGTGGATTAATATAGGGAGATTAGGAAACTGATGGAGGGGACACTACTCTTCTCATTGTAGTCTTGGGGGCCCTATTCCTTATATAAACTTTTTTGAAATTTCTCCAAGATAGCACCTATAGTACCTCCATTGAGACCTCAATTCCTTGTTATCCTTCCTCAAGATCAATGACATTGGGACCTGATTGGCCTAAGTTTTATATGGAAGCTTACTCAATAGATACATAGACTATTGTAGGCCCTTATGAAAGGCTATACTAGATGCTTGACTCTCCTTGTTTAGAGCTCATAAGTAGGTCTTGCATACTTATATTGGATTTTAATAAAGGCCCATAAGGCCTATTTATGATAAGAGGAACATTGTCCTCTTTTTCTTCTTCTTTTTCCTCATAATTCACATTGAACATGATCCCATGAGTTAGTGAGAACTGAGGCTTTACTATGTCTTCTTTCTTCCTTTCTCAGTTGAGCCTCATTTCACGTGGCATATTCTTCCTTGTAGCATTTCTTAAGACCACCTCATCATTCATTAAATCTAGGTATATCCATTAATGTACCTCATCTTGGTGCTTATATTCCATAATCACATCCCTTTTGAACTTGAAGAGGTGCTTGGTAATGACTTGGTTTGGATCTCACATCTTAATGTCATCTTTGTGTAACAGGTAAGAATCTCTATGCCTTGTAGCCACCATAATGTATTTCTATTTCATTATCTTGATTCCCCTTAGGTTATAAGGAGTATTATGTGGGGATATCTTTTTCTTCCTCTTGAAGACACCATCAACTTCATGGAGGAGTTGATAAGCCATCTCCTCCTCTATCAAGTTCTTTAGTAGATAGCTTAGTAGACTGATTGGAACTACCATTACCCCTTCCATCTTGATAACTATGCAGTCATGGTAGAGACAGAAGGTTACCATGTCTCTTAATGTCATTCTAACTTTTGGATGGACCCTTGACATCTCACACTCAGTTATAGACTTTTAAATGGGGTGGTATAAATATTATGCAATTATCTTTATGTGGTGTTTAAAGTAGTGAATATGGATTGTAGAATATATTTGTGGCACAATTTCATCTTGCTCTGGAGTCCATGTGTTTAGTCCTAATTGTGCAATTTCACATATAACATCTAAAAAATATCTCATCATGTATAATGGACCCCCATTTTGGCATATATCATGCATAGCTAAAATCAGGTTGCTACTAATAATATCCCTAAGTGAGGGGATTTTTTAATCTCCTAGAATTATTTATAATAGTGGAATAACCCTTATATCCACATATCCAATATGTGCATTATTAAATAATCTATTTATTAGGATAAGTTCAATATTGACTCTTTGTATGAATTGGAAAATGGGTATATCCCTTAGTCATCCATTAAAACTCTAGTTGGGTTTGTTGTCTAATAATCTAAAACTGTCTCTGGCCTATGTGCCTTGTACTAGTTGTAAAATAACATTATGGTTGTAGTCAAACATTGGTAGGGTTAGGTCATAATATTTTTTGAAACTCCACCCCAAAATGAAGGCAATGGGAAACCCTTGGTTCATTGACTTGAGCAATCCATATTCACATCTTTACCTCCCAAAGATGCCATAGACTAGGTTAGTACATGACATGACCTCTGGTTTTGTTGTGGCCTTGTGAAGGCCAACAACTTAGATTGCAAGGATATTTGAAGCAAGCTAAATAATATGGGGAATGGTTTTGGAATCATAGAGATCCATAGCTCCCTCAACATTATAATAAACACTACTATAATGTATGTCCCTTGAGTTTATGGCTTTGGGGTGAACTCTATGTCCTTGAACATGCCTAGATTACCATATTGAAATATCAAATCATCACTTCTAAATATAATGCTTTTACTCAGGGTGGAAATTAATTCCTATGACATTTTTTTAGTGTTTGGGTAGAAACTGATGTTCTCTAGTACCCATCTACAACGTCTAAGCTTTGACAATGGTGGCCTAGGTGAAACTTGTGAATTAGCTTGAGCTTGGTTGAATTGAGAACAAAAATAACATAGAGAGCAAACATTTAGTGATTCAAATGCAAATGTAGGTACCAATAATTGGGTTGGGTAGATTTTTTAGATTGATTTTATTAATGCAAGGTTTGATGGCAATTCTAGTTTGTGTTATATTAATGGCAAGCTAGTCACCTTTGCATTCAAAATACTCCAACCATTGATTTTAGAATTCAAATTTAGCACTGATTCACTTTTAATTTTCCATCAATTTTAACTTTGAATCTAAAGGTCACCACCTTTTAACATGTGTCATGCCACCTTAGACCCAACTAGGTATTCATAGGGATTGAAGATAACCAGGCTACTTAGTCAAATCAAATTTGGACACATGGCATTTATTAATTACTCTCGACCCTTTGGGGTGAAACTTAGTGTGATGAGTCATTTATACTATGCCAAGTGGAATCTCTTTATTCATAGTGAGATTTAAGGTGGGGCCCTTTAGCTTTGGTTGGTTGTGGGAGGGTCATGTGTCACTCTTGTAGGAAATTATAGTTTCTTATTTACTAGGTGGCTCTCTCATGGGTGATCACGACTTTACCTTGATAGGTGTCACCTTCAAAAGGTCTCTGGGAAACTGTTATCAACTTTGTTTAAAATGTGTGGCTTAGGTGAAGCCACATGTCACTCTTGGAGATGGGCTAGTCAATCTCAAGATACAGATTTATTAGACTAGTAGGTGGCATCATCATGTGGGTTTATGTTGGACACATGTTGCTTTAAAGGTAATTTTATTGATCTCAAGTCATAAATCCATAAGAATGACATGTGTCATCTTCTTATGGGTCTAAAAGGGACACATATCACTTTGGTGGCCTTTTAGAGGTGTTTTAGTGGATATTTGGATAGAAGCAGTGCAAGCATGGTATGTGTCATCATCATGAAGATCCATAAGGGACACACATCATTATTGAGAGCTTATCTTCATTCTTCTACCATTTTTCACTCTCAAAAAGGGCCATGGACAATTGTACACCATCAATCCTTGATTGGATGGCCAAGATACATCCACGTGTTCTTCTTAGATCTCTTTGAGATTTGGATCAGATGTGATGTAGTGTTGACATGCATTATTCTTGGATGAATATGAAGGGCACATGCAACACTTCAAAAGACTTATCAAGTTTGAGTGGTCATGCTTGAGACACATGGTGACATATCATGGGATTTAGGATTACAGTGTGATGCATGGTGACTCAGATTGAATGGGATTGCTCACTGGAGTTAGGATCTTGACATGTAGCCTATGGATTTGAATTCCAATGGCTAACTCCCTCATGAGCTTTTGGGATGATGTGATGTGGCTAATAGGTTTTGTAGATTTATTTCAAGTTCCCTATATAGGGTAATAAATCTTTAAGGTGTCACGATGGCTGATGAGGTGGATAATTATCCTCTTTAGGTTGAAATATTAAATTTGACATCCTATGAGGTGTTTAAAATTGCTACTTTAACTTTGACATCCTACGAAGCCAAGCAAAGCACTGAATTAGACTTATAAAAATTTCAAATGCCCATCATAAGAAAATTTAAACAATTCTAAAGAAAAATTACACAAGTAAATGCTTTAAACAAAGTGTAAGGTTAGTCTAGTAAGATTTAACAAGGCTTATGGCTCTCATGATGATTTGAAAACCAAGTAAAATCTTCTCAGTGAAGGCTTGTCTACACATTTTTGAAGCATTCATAGTTAATAATCTATTGTTTGAATGAAACTTGAATAAAATTTGTAATAAATTGAATATGTCAATAAGTATTGCCAAATGAACAATTAACTAGAAATTGCTAGGAAGTATTAAATCAATTTTTATGCAGGCAAATGACATAGTGACCATGGCATCTTAGGAATTTTGGAAAATTTAGGAAAGGAGGTCCTGATTATAGGAATAGGGGGTAACTAAGCATCAATAGACACATCTCTATATTCCTCATTGGATCACCCTTTAGATATTATTTTGGGGTCTTCTTTAGATTCTTCCTCGGTCACACCTATAGTCTCCTCTATTATTATTCCTTTAGTTTCCACCTTGGATGTACACTTGGGTTCCACCCATGATATCACCTCATCTTCTTCATTAGAATATTAGAGCCCAAAGTGCCTTCTAGCCCTAATTATTTACTATTTCTTAGGTTACCACCTATTTTCAAACTTGACGAGTTTTACCCTTGCACACAAACTTCTATTTTACCTTTGTTATTTCCCTTCATTACATTCACTCTTATAAATTTAATTCCCATAAGTTATGCCCTAAAGAGGATGATGTTCTTATAGATTCCTCTTTGGATTCTCCGTTAGAGTAGTCCTTTGATACATCTCTAGATTCCTTTAGACATCCTTTCAGGTCCCTCTTTTGAGTCTCCTTTGATCAAGCCTATAAAATATTCTTTAGATTCTCCATTAGAGTTTTCTTTAGCTACACCTATGGATTCCTTTTCAAGCATCCTTTAGAAATACTTTTGGGTCTTCCTTTCAATTTTTCTTTAGTAACACCTATAATTAACTCTAGAACCTCTCTTTTAGATGAACACTTGGACTCCACTCACACTTTTTCTTCACCATCTTCCTTAGAAACTACCTTGCCAAGTAAAAAACCTTCATATTATGATTATTTAGATTATCTTAGTTTTCTACCCACTCCAAAGGAGGTTTTTATTTATGAATAACATCCCCTCCATTATTTCCTTTAGGTTAATGCTAACCCTATTAATAATGAGGATATCTCTCTTTCATTACATCCCATAGCTAGTGAGCCCACATGTCATAATTGTCCTCTTCCCATCTTACCACCTATTTAACCCTAAATTTAGATGTGCGGTATAAGGTTAGGATAATAGAATTAGCTCAATCACAAGGGTGATAAATTAATCTATAGCAAGATAATTAATTAGAAACTTAGATAAATGAATATTCTAAATTATAATAGTGGGATATGCTTAAGATAGAAAGTATTAAATTTTAAAAATATTCAATTACTTATAATACCAAAGAAATGATACTTAGCTAGGTTTTACTACATGTAGGTAGATTTGGGCTAGAAATAGGTGCAAAGTATGTAGGATCAGTCATTGGATTTTGGAAATTATACTTCTATAGCTACAAACACTAATATCAAAGCTTGAAACTATAATTGATGCTAGTATCTGAATATGATATAGGTGTCCAATATAGATTAATGAATGGATCTAGATGCAACCAACTTCATTATTATATGTTTTCTATCATATTTATGTTATTGTATTCAAATTTGGTATACAGGTTGTCTCTCTTCACTGATTGATCAAACCCTAGATCTTCACCATTCTTCACCCTTGGATTGAATTTTTTAAACATGGGTTAGTGGGCTTATGTTTTCAAGCTAACCCCAAAGACCCCTCTATTAATGGGTGCTGCCTACATAGCCAATACTCCAAGGAGGGCCTTAGACTTATGCAATTATCCCTTATGTGTGGAAATACGTGTACACACGGGTGTAATATACTATATGAAATGTATATAGTGATATACCTTGTAATTTGACAAATATTTCTCATGGTTTACTCTATGGATGATTTGAACTTGTAATATGATTACTTATATTCTTGATATTGAAAAATGGATGAATATGTAAAAATATCTTAGTTGTGAAGTTTATTGATTTAGATTTGGTAGGTTTTTTCTTGGTATTCTATAAATGGTGAATTAGAAGTATTATTTTTATTTATACCATACCTTTTGAAAATATCTCATGATAGCATTCAATAAGATAAATAGGTTGACCCATAGGTTTCAAAACATTTATAATTTAGATGACTTTTAGAAACTAGACACTAGATAAGGATTTGGACACTATTATCAATGGTAGTGTCTCGCTATGGCTAGTAGTGTCTATAAGGCTAGAAAATAGGTATGGGTTTGAAATTAAAATTGAAGGATGTTTATCAAGTTTTAAGATTTTTGTGTAGTATAAGAAACTTGAGCCATAAGAATGATATGGATCAGACTAAGAGATAATAATTTAGGCACAATGAGATGGTGAGTGCAAGCCTTTCGATAGTAGGGAGGTCTATAACTAAGGGGTAGAGCCCTAATTGATATTTTACAAATGAACAAGATTGAGATGCTATAAATATTTATTTTTAGTATCTACTTTTTCCCTCTTTAATCTAGTAATGCATAAGGATGAAATTAATAGTTTAAAGGAAAAAATGTGTACCTTAGTGTGTATAACATAGTTTACCTTTACTTGAGCCAATGTTAAGTGATTTTATGGTGTATGAATTGTAACCAATAACATGTTATAATATAAATCAATGCATATAGCCTAGAATTTGAAATAATTGAAATGCTTGAAAATAAATAAAGCAAGGAAGAGGTACACCTATGTATTGATGTAACCATGTTTCCTCTTGATGCTTTGACTTCATAAAGATGCTTATTTATGAAGCATTAGAGATATAAAGGTTCAACCCTAAACCTTAGAGATTTGAAGAGGCATATTGTAAGGTATTAATCTCCCAATCTAGTGCAGGGATGAGTTGTGACATGGCCATTGAGATTATTATATGTAAATCACACAACACAAGTGTGAATATATATTTTGGTGAGGGTGACTGATTTAATCAACTCATCCTATACATATGGTGAGATTATGTGATTTAATCCTATAGAATTTACCAACTGATGCAATAGAAAAGGCTTTATAATAGTACATACTGGTGTAATCAATGCATCTTGATGAGTCATATAATTGGCAAGTTTTACAATTTTTAGTGGAATAGCATGGCATATGCACCTATAATATGTCTACTATACGTATGCATATAAATTTTATTGCTTAATTTATCATCACTAATATTATTATTTATTGACATTAACCTCACTAATTTTGTCTAATAATTAAAAATCTCAACCAACTTTGTCTAGTTCATCATTACTAATATCTTTCTAATCATTTCTCTAACACTCCCTCATTTTTATTCACCACACTAACTTTATTCACATCCCAAAAAATATTAATCCTTTCATAATCCCACTTATTAATATCCCATTTACTTAATAAATCTTCCTATGCTCACTTGTGAATTTTAAATTCATAAAATCACACCTATCCCCTAGGCTTTCCCACATGCCTAGTACCTAGTTTCCAAATAATTCCCCATTATCCACTAACTAATCCCACTTGTCTAATATTTTGGAATTTAAAATTCCCATAATCCTAGCTACCCTAGCCTATTCCTAGGCTCTCCTACACCCATAGTCCTTGATCACCCATATAATCACCTACTAATCATGATTAAACATCCATAAAAAATATAGAGGCTTCTACCTCTAGAATATTCCCTAATCTATAATCATCCAAGAGATTTTTAATTCCTTGAATAATTCTCCACCATTAATCATCCTACACCCAACTTTGAATTTTCACCATTGATTTTCCCTCCTCCCAATATAAATAACCAACTAATCCTCTATTGAGTCCAACTATGAATTTCATGAGCCTTCATGTCAATGTCTTAATCCAATCCATCAATCCTTTCATCAAGATATTAATTAATCCTTGAATCCATTTGATCCAAGTCTTTTAATCAAACTAATATCATGCTAAAATTTTGAGTCTATATATAAGCAATCCATTATCCATATCATTTAGTCCTTTTCTTGTCTTGATATTGTTTGGAGAATTAGATTCATAATGTTGGTTTTTAATGTTTATTTGTGTACATTTTGATCTGTTGGCTTTAAATTATGAAGTAGATTGTAGATATTAGTGATTTTGATATAATTTGCATATCTAAATATTATTGATCAAAATTTTTTGTCTCACATTTGGTGACCATAGTGGGAGTCCTCATTTGAACCAACCATTATGTATGAAGTGTGAAAAAATTCAATTTAAAGTTCTGATTAGGAATAATTTAGGCTCCAAATTTCAAAACTTGCATGTTCCAAGTGAAAAGTGATTTTGCTCTACAAGAAATGATTGAAATTCATTGTAGGCAAATATTCCCCACTTAGTTATGAAGGTAGCATTAATTATATCACTCTTATTTACTAGAATTTGGTTGTAACCCAAAAACCCATCTAGGAATGACATCATTCTAGAACTACTTACCAACTATATGACTTCATCCAAAGATGGTAAAGGGTAACTATCCTTCTCAGAAGATCTATTCAAGTTCCACAAATCAACACAAAGTCTAATTTCTCCATTATTTTTCAAGATTGACACCATATTGGTAAACCATTTTAGGTGTCGTATAGGGAAGATTATCCTTACATCAAGCAATTTATTCACTTCTTTATAAATTAGTGGTTCCAACACTAAAATTACTAGTCTTTATCTTTGATTGAAAGGTTTACAGGCTTCCTTTAAGGGGATAGTGTGAATGATCAAACTAATGTAAAATATATTTAGGTCATCATATGACCATGGAATAACATCCTTGAACTTGGTTAAGAGATTAGTAAATTTATTCACTTCTTCATCAATGCAAATTAGACCAATGTTGACATTTTGTTCATCCCTAAGACCTCCCAAGTTGACTTGCTTGTATTCCTTCCCACTTATTTTGGGTTATTTGGCTTCAGTATCTTGCTTATCTGGATCAAACATCCTTTCCAAGGAGATCATTCCTTTGGGTATTTGATTCTATTTAAGTTATACTACTCCATTTTTGTTGTCCTTTAAATCTTGTACAAGAATTTTATCTTGTTCATCAATGACATGAGATTCGAATGCACTAGCACTACATGGAGAATAAATTATGTATTGATAAAAATCAAAAAATTGGAAGTGATTGATGTTGTCTAGTATAGATGGGCATGAAATTATCTTCATAATGAATTTTTTCATGTTTAAGGCCTCTAGAGGCACCAAGTTTATTGTTATTGATGCTAGGGCATCTGCCAACTAGTTATGTTCCCTGGACAAGGAAAAAATATTGAATGAGTTAAAATAATTGATTAAATCCCAAGATATAAATTTATATTATATTAAACAAGAAAGTTTGCATTGGTACCTACTTCTAATTTGATTAACTACTATATCAAAATCACCATAGACTAGCAGTTCTTTAACCTTATGTTTGATTACAAATTGAAGTCCTAAGATAAGAGCTTCATATTTTACTAAATTATTAATTTAATATAATTTTAATCTATAATAAGATAGATAATCTTTGCCTTTGGGATTTATTAGCATAATTCCCATGCTTGAACCGTGTTTAGTTTGCACACCATCAAAGTGTAATGATAGAGAACCTCTACTTTTTTATTCTTTTGTCTTGCTATCATTTGAAAAAATATTAGTGTTTTTAGGGCATATACACCTAAATTAGAGGAATAGTAATTTAACTTCTCATTATTGGCATTGTACTTTGTAATCATATATTTCATCTTGGTCTCCCGATTGATCCTAATCTAATTAGGATTTCCTTACCAAGGTAGCCACATGTGAGAGAAATATGTGGACATATATCCATTCAAGGATTTAGTCCAATCATAGATTAGTAATAATACATAAGCTTCAAGTATGTTAATGATCTAAATGTATATGAACTATTATATTTGTGGCTCATGAGATAGATACATATGGATGTTCAACAATTCACCTATTACTTTTAATCTTGACTTGTCAAACTATAACACCACCTTCTCAGATTTAACTAAGTTTAACCCCAAATTTTCAAAAATTTATAAAGTCATAATATTTGATAAAACACCAAAATAAAACAAGTAATTATGGATATTCTTACTAAAAATTCTAAGATTTAATAGGAAAGGGGGAACCTCATGCTTACTTTTGTACATTAACACATTGGCATGAGATTACTTAGCCTTGTTGGATCTAGGTTTTTCATTTAGTGATTTCAAAAGAAAATCATGTTTTTCAGTGATTTATGTGATCTCATACAATGTTATATTTTCCTTCATCTTCTTCATGTCTTCCACTATGTTGTATCCACCCTTTGATTCCATGCAGGGAGCCTCTATTGCTATTTGAATCTCCTTACCTTTAAGGTGTGGATGTTTATTGGTTATCCTTTTATCAGGGGGTGTGTCTAGTTTATTAGGTGGAGTGGAGGTTGTTAAGTGTGGGTTTTGACCTTTGATTTTCAAGGCATAGTTTATTCATTGGTACTACTTGAAAGCATGCACCTCTTCAAAATTATCTTTGGGTTCATTTTCATCTTGACTAGGAAAGTCATAAGTCTCAACCATGATGACTGATTCAGGTGCTCTAGAAGCATATTTGGAGTTATTAGGGATTTTAACATTACCTTGATTAGTGAAATTCACTTTGAATCCATTCATCTAGCTCTAGATGGATTTAAATGAATGGAAAAACTTGACACAGTCTATATCTCCTTGTCTAGCTATATTGTGCACTTGGCACTAGTTAGGCAAGTCCATCTCACATATATTAATCTCAAGAATTTTGCTCAAATTGGGATCAATATTGTTACTATGACTATTAAAATGTATATTTTATATTTGGAAGTTATAATTTCTATTAGAGCTCTTAGCAATGTTACCCATTTACTTCTTGAGATCCAAGAAATCATTAGTAAGTTTTTTGACAATTATTTGGATTGAGTCTAACTCTCCCTTTGGGGGTTCTAGGTTATATTATTGGGTGGTAGCTTAGACATTAGCATTTTTTACAAGAACCATTTCTTGATTATTATAAGGGTGTACTTTGGCATTTACTTGGTTGAAGAATCCAAGCTCCTAGTTAGGTGCGACATGACTCAAAGGTAACTGGTTAAGTACTAGTACTTAGTTAAATGTAGGTTTATTTTGACTCATGTTAGTGATGAGATTTAGAGCATCTAGTTTTAGGTCAAAGTTTGGTATGACAAAGGTAGGGTGCCCTTGTGGGTTAATTTTCTCATCAATATGAATAGCCTCATCATAGGCTAAAGGTAATTTGTCAATACCCATAGCTATCCTCAAGAATATGGCTATCATTGGGTCCAAACAATTCTTTTATATTTATAAGGCTAAATTATCTACAAGCTTATATGGTGGGTATGTCAAGGTGTACATCTTTTGGAACCTAGCATTGAACATCTTGATTAACTTTTTTGGGTCCCTTTTCAGGGTGGTAAACTATTGGTATACAATTCTCATACTAATTATCCTTCTAAATTGGGTGATAAAGGTATCATTAAACTAACCCTATCTTGTGATGGAATCTTTAGGTAAGTTAAAGAACCAATCATAAGCTACATCCCTAAAGGTGAAGGAAAAAAGGTGACAAGGAACATCCTCATGAATCACATTGACTAACCTTAAAGATACCTTAAATGAATTCACTTGTTCTTTAGCAGTCACTCTCCCAATTGGGGTGAAGAGAGGTAGGTACTTTTCTGGATTCCTAAGTAGATCATGTATGGGCCTAGGAACATTGATAGATGAATCAAATGACCATGCCATGATTGGCATGAGAGGCTAAATTTTTTGGTTAGATGGGGAATTTATTTGGGTCCTAGACTTCCTACATCTACCTCTATCCACTCTTGCCTTCTTATGGGTTTCTAAGGATGCTAAAGGGGTCTTGGGTTCATATCGAGACCTAGTTATAATCCTAGATGACTAAAAGATGTAGGATGGGTACTAAATCAAAAATACCTCTAAATATTACCTCACAAGTGTTAAATATCATGAAGACTAGTGAATCTTTGACATGAAAGCTTAGATCAAGAAACTTCACCTTGATCTTTGAGGATTTAAGCTATAAAACCTTAAATTTCTCAAGACCTGCATAAATATCATTAGCTCTATATGTTAACCTATAAATATCTATGTTAAAGCAACACATCAAGGTGTATCTATAACTTATTTAATGAGGTAAAAATGTTTGAGGATTTTAAAACAAATTCAAGCACAAAGCTAAGCAAAGGTTCACTTAAGTCCAAATAGATTGTAGCAATATGATCTCAAATGTTTAGATCTAATACAAGCAACATCTTAGAGATTGATCTCTCCATGAATATCTAGATTTTTTAACAAATTTATATCAAAATTTGTAAAGATGATCAAAATAACCCTTAATATATGTAAAGGATGAGGTATTTCACCTATATTTACATGAATTTGAGCAAATATCTAGATTATTTTACCATATTTGCATAAATGAACACCAATAATGATGAAATATTTCAAAGAAAGCAAATATCCATACAAAGGATGCAAAGATTCCTATAAATAATGTAGATCCTTAGTGTTATTAATAATATTAATGTACTTTGAAATAACTATGCATGTATATAACAAAGTACACTCTAATTCCAAAAATATTTATGAAAATAGTTGCATAAGGCCCTCTTTCTAGTGCCAAAAAATTTCCCTTCCTATTGATGCACTTATTGTGTTCCCTGTGTCACTAGGGAATAACGAGAATGTAAGAAACTCAAATTTTAGTCCTAAAATGACTTGGGTCTTGAGGTATTTATACAACTATTGCTAGGAATAACACAAACAATAGTGATATGATACCACTTTGAAAGTTTGCAAGAAAAAGCTATTGTAGGGATAACAAATGTTTATGCATTGACACTTTTCTTGCTAATCTTTATGAATTATCCTAATATATACCAATTAAATATATAAAATACAAACAAACAATGGGTATGTACAACATGATTTAAGCTAAGGTGATTCATGGGTAGATATAGGAGTGAGTAGGGTAGGGAAGAAAATAGATTGTGCTTGAGATGCCTAAAGATACAAATTTTGCTAACTTTTGAGGCAAAATACATGAAAATAATACCTACCAACCCTAGAATAAAGATAAAAGCTAAATAAATGTGATTGAAGATTCTAAGGAAGGAAAATAAATATGTATAATAGTGCACATTGCACAAGATAACTCACTCATAGTAAATTACATAAGCACATCTAGTAGCAAATGAGATGAAAAAAGAGCAAGTACACTAATAGATTAGTCAACCTAGTGTTAAAATAAAACTAATAAATGGATTTATAAAATTTAATTACCAAATAAATTTGAAAAAAAGAAACAATCAAACATCTAAAATTATGAGGAACATTAACTACAAAAATAAATAATTAGGCACCCCAAACAAACTTGTGAATTCTTTAGCTTTCTTGTATTAATTCTTGCAAAATAACTATTTGTGATTACAAATGAGGGGAAAACCCCTATTTAAAGGCTTAAAAATGCCTAAGACAAGTTTGAGTGGGCCCGCAAAAGGTTCCCAATATACAACCAAGTGGCCTAAAATTCCATACATAATAGAAAATCCCAAATTTAAATTTACAAAACATGTTAGAATATTCCTCAAATCCCTGAGGCTATTGAGATGCTTGCTTTTGATATTGTTTTTATGTTTTTTGCTTCTTTTTTCATCTTATTTGGTCCATACCTCTACATAAGTTTGGTAATCTTGGTCAATTTGAGTAAAGTCTAGGATCATGGGCCTAAATAAATTAGGTATGTCCTAGATCAACTTATCGTGCTCCATGAGTATGGGCCTCAGTGTTTCCTCAATTGCCTCCACTTTTTGTAGCCTTTATTTTTAAAATGCCATAATGCCTATCAATTTTGTAGATATATTGGAACCAAATACATCCTATTGGAACTAAGAAATGAAAACCTTCATTTCTACTCTAAATTCTTGCTCATCTATGAAGGATCCATCAGGCTTGGTCACTCTATTGAACATGGCATCCTTCAGTAAGTGGGCTATGTTAAATTTATTTTTTTGAAAGGATGTATTTTCATCCTTGAGCTGATACAACAATGTATTCAAAATCCCCCTTCTATTTATGAGGATGGTCTACATAAGAATAATGTCATCGAGAGGTAAGACTTTTAGGTCAGGAAAATTATTACTTATTTCCACTTTCCCCAAGTTTGTTAACTTGGTGTTATAGAGGGAAAGAATTTGGTCAAGTTTAATGACCCCTTTGGCTTTTTTAATCCTATCCTCATGACTTTTCTTCATAACTTTGTATAAGTTAAAGACATTGATTACAACATTGATGATTGAAATCAAAGTTCCCTTTGGCTTAGTGGGTAGTGTTTTCTCTTTTAGCCTCTTTAGTTCCTACTACATCCTCTTCAATAAGGCAATAGTTGATTATGTTTGTGCTTTCACTAAGGATATAGGATCTTATGCATACTTTTTTACCTCTTGAGGGCTAGTCTTCCTCTTCTTAGTCAAAGTGAAAAGTGGCTTGTCACTTTATATATCATAGTCAAGATTCACTATGGATTATTTACTTGTCTTTTGACCACCCTTTGTATGGTGCTAGTGTCAACATCAAATCTCATGATAATTTGGGTTACAACTTGGCTTAACTAAGGTCTCCCTTGCCTTATTATTTATATCATGTCCCTTACCCAATTTGGGGTGACTATAGTTGTTGGCTAAGTGGGAGGTGGTTATAATGGGAGTTCTTGGGAAGAATAATAAGCTAGGGATACAATTGGGATATATAAATTGGTTGGATCTAATTGACCAAGTTGATCAAACAAGGAATTAGTAGGGCCTATGTTGAGTATAAATGAGGGTAGTGTTGAAGGCCCAATCATTTTAGATTTTATGGTGAGGAAAAGTGGTTTTTGCCAAGTGAATGATTTTGGAATGGGTTTTATTGTCCTTATAGATGCAAGGGAGCCAAGGGAAATCGATGCACTTGATGTGGTAGCCTAAGAAGGAGTAAAATTCATATCTTAGCTAACACTAATGTTTTGGGAACCTGGTGGAGGTGGAATGTTGATGGTGGTATGAGATATGATTTGAAGAACGGTTCCCCCAAAGGAAGAAATGGTGAGGGATGCGAATATGGAAGTGTGAGTAGGAGTAGAAGCAAGAGTAGTTGTAAATGTGAAAATGACTAAGAAATAAGATAATGGTGGATTAATTATAAAGGGATATTAAGAAGCTGATGGAGGGGACACCACTCTTCTCACTATAGTCTTGGGAGACCCCTTCCTTGTATAAACATTTTTGATAGTCCTCATAGCTATCACCTATAGTTTCTTCATTGAGACATTAATACATTGGGACCTAATTGGCCTATGTTTTCTATGGAAACTTCCTTAGTAGATACATAGATTGTTATAAGAAATTGTAAAAAGTTAGGTTAGCTGTTTGAATCTCCTTATTTAGAGCTTGGAGGTAGGTCTTGCCCACTTGTAGTGGCTTTTAATGGACGTCTATAGGGCCTATTTCTAATAAGAATAAAATTATCATCTTTTTTATCTTCTTCCTTCTCCTCATAATTCACATTGAACATGCTCCCATGAGTTTGTGGGAGTTGAGGCTTTACTATGTCTTATTTCTTCCTTTCTTAATCAAGCCTAATTTCAAGAAATATATTCTTATTTATAATATTTCTTAGGATGACCTCATCATTCATTGCATTCAAGTATATCCATTGGTGAAACTCATCTTGGTGCTTATATTACATAATCACATCCATTATGAACTTGAAGAGGTGCTTGGAAATGACTTGGTTTGCATCCCACATCCTAAATTCATCATTGGGCAACATGTAAAAGTCCCTATACCTTGCAACCACCATAACATCTTGCCATTTCATTATCTTGGTTATCCCCAACTTATAAGGAATCTTGTGGGGAGATATCATTTTCTTCCTCTTGAAGGCACCATCAATATTCATGGAGTTGATAAGCCATATCCTCCTATACCAAATTTATTTTTACATATCTCGATAGACTGAGTGGAACTAACATTACCCCTTCCATCCTAATAATTATGCAGTCATGGTAGATACATAAGCTACCCATGTCTCTCAATGTCATTATGAATTTTGGAAGGACCTTGACATCTCACACTTGGTGATAGACTTGTAAATTGGGGGGGGGGTATAAATAATCTATAATTATCTTGATGCGGTGCCTGAAGTGGTGAATATACATTATAGAATATGTATGGGGAACAACTTCATCTCACTTTGGAGTTTATGTGTTTGGTCCTAATTCTACAATTATACATATAACATATAAAAAATATCTCATCATGTATAATGGATCCCCATTTTGGCATGTATCATGCATAACTAAAATAAAATTATTACTAATAATATCCTCAAGTAAGGGGATCTATTGATCTTCTAGAATTATTTGTAGTAGTGGGATAACCCTTATATCCACATATCCAATTTGTGTATTATTAAATACTATATTTATCAAGATAAGGCTAATAATGACTCCTTGTATGAATTGGAAAATGGGTATATGTAGACACCGAAATCATGTCGACTCCCCTGGTCATTCCTCGTCTTATTCTTCTTCGCCTATTTAACCCTTGTCGATCACTTGTTCCACCAACCTTGACCCTGGCAGCATGTAAACATGAGCACAGAGTTAAAGCTAGACTCTATCCCCATTATACATCTACCGACGACGGTCTTTACCTGGCCGATGTCGCCGACGTCGGTCACCTTGCCGTTATCCGTTATCAGTTATCATTCGGTTTCCCGAAACGGTTGACGAACCGTCTCTGGAACCGTCCCCCGCCTTCATCAACCTCTGCCAACCATTCGAGACCTGACCCCCGAACGCTATTCAACCATTCGAAACACTGATCAATCGAACCCGAGTAATCAACCAACCTGCGAACTTCGACATCAACACTACGACATCAACACTCTCGGCATCAACCAATCTGCACTCAACCCGGCACTGCACAGACAACTCCAACTATGGCTTTCATCGCGTCTTCTGGCAGGTAAGTATTATTCCGTTTGTTTTATTTATTCCTTGGTTATTCTTTATCAGTTCTGTCATCCCGATCCTTCAAACCCCTGGACTCTGTTCAGACCCGACCTGACCTTACCCAGACCCTGTCCCGACTCTGTTCAGACCTAGCATCCCTCGTTTACATCCCTGCCCCTGTCCTGACTCTCTCAGACCTTGCCCAGACCCTGTCCCGATTCTCCCAGACCCTGTCCCGAACCTGTTCAGACTTTTCCAGAACCTGCCCCTACCGACGCCGGTCACTACCCCGACCGACGACGGCACCTTAACCGACGTCGACACCTTCCCTAACCGACACCGGCACCACAGAGACCGACGCCAGTGACTGTGCAGAACAGTGCTGCATATCAGGTACGCACTTTATTTTCTGTCATTTATTTTTGTCATTATTATCTACTTTCGTCTAATATTCTGCTTTTTTATCAGTCGGTTGATATCCTTCTAGGAAGTCTTCGTACTTCCAAGATCGGGCGTTCGCCTGACAGCCCACCATATCTTTGACTAACGCTTTTCTGTGTTTTATCCTTTTCTTCCCAGGTGTCATTCCTCCACAGCAAAAGAGGAGAATCTTCCAACGTCTGATTTCGGTGTGCACGACTTTATCAGGTACTTCTAGCCTTGACCATTTCCTTAGTTTCTTTATTTCTTCTTTGAATGTAGAAAGCAATTTTGCGTAGAAACATTCTGGCACGCCCGGTGGGACCCTAGGTCCTCCTTGGGTTCTTTCTTTCTTTCATTCATTTAGGTGCATTAGGTTTCTTCCTTTTCGCCTCCTTTCGTCTCTTCTTAAACGACATCATAAGCAGAACTAAAACAAACATTTCTTTCTTTCTTGCACTTCTAGACTAGCTAAAACTCATATCCTTCGACTCTTTCTCCATTCGTCTTCATACGAACAAACATTTCGACTTGGGCATTAAAACACTTTGCATTCATCTCTGTTTGCCTGCATCTTTTAGACCACACATAGTAATTAAACCGCATATTGAATTAATCTAGATCACTTGATGTTACACGACCAAACCACCTGCACAAAACAAACATTTTAACTTACCTGAGACAAGGCCCGACTGGGATTTCATCCCCCAGCGGATACCTTACCCGTCCCGGTGACCCTACTTGGATTTCATCACCAAGGGGGAAGCCCACTCCGTTCTCTGGCAGAGGATAAACTCTAGTGGAAGTATATTTTGGCTAAGCGAAACCAGCTAACCACTGGAATCGTGAAGTGAGGGGAGCTTGCTCCTTAGCACCAGGCCTATACGGAAGCTAACATAGATTTCTTGAGCACCATAACAAAACCCGAAACCATCCATAGACTACTTCTTCTAGGACCCGACTCACAAAGCCAATCTTCCTCTACACACATATTCTAAGGCATAAGCCACTGTAATCCTAATAATTTACTTCTAGGGTTTTAGGATCTGCTTGTGTCTTCATCTTTTTGGTTACTATCTGCTTGTTTGAGCTTGTGAGGATGTTCTTCCTTGCCTTGAATGGTTCTGACTCGTAGCCAAGCCAAGGCTCTAGTCGATCACGCGAGGCATCATCCTCTTCCATCTACCTCGCCTACAACCAGCCCTACAATGGAGTTCAACTCGAAAACTGAAAGAACTCCTACCAGACCATCTCTGACCCAAATGCCTATTATCCCAGAAGGGGACCAAGACTTCGCACGATTCTTGGACCTCAATACCAAAGCCCTGCAACACTATCTCGCGAATAGCCAAACGCGAGACCCCTTTGGCAATCCAATTTATGGAATGCCGACTTCTCTCCTCGCGACTGCGGTTGTATCAACAACGTCCGTAGTCCAACCCTTAGACACCCAGGCTGTTGCCTCAACCAATGACCAACCTTTTACCAACCATCCAAGTGTGGCCTCTCCTTCCATCGTTGGGCCCACTTTCACCGGGGTTTCGGCCCCCAATCAATCTCAGTCCACTCAACCACTTTCTACCCCCTTTCAAAACTTGGTCGTCTCTATTCCGCCCACCCTTACTCCTATCAACACTAGGGTGGCTACCCATCCATTAGCCCATGTTACCTCTAACCAACCTCCCATGACAACATCAAACCTAGCCATACCTTCCATCCAACCATCTTTAGTCACTTCTTCTGTCCCTACGACTAGTCATCCGTACGTTGCGCCCTTATTGGTACAACCGACTACGTCGTATACCTCTTCTAGCCTCTTTCAAGCACCTTACAATCTAGGAGGTGCTCCACCCGCCAATCCGTCAGTAGATATTATCAAGATGCTGATGGATAAAATGTCCAACCTAGAAACCTCCATTACCGGCTCACGCAACACTCTCTCGTACGAACAAATCTGTAACGAGCCCATCCATCCTTCTGTCCCCATCAGACCATATCCCAGCCAGTGGGAACTTCCTAAGTTTTCTCATTTCCAGAGCAAGGAAGACCCACAACAACATTTACGGGAATTCAGACATGCCTGTTACCTTATCGCCCATGACGATGCGTTGCTCTTACACACGTTCCCCATGTCTCTCTCGGGTGCTGCACTTGACTGGTACAGCTCTCTTCCCAGCCATTCCATCCTCACGTTCACTCAGCTGGCCCAGCTCTTCCTCGATCATTTCTCCATCAATATCACCAAGAAGGTCTCTATCACAGACCTCTATTCTATTCGCCAGTTCGAGGATGAATCTATTGCTGATTTCGTCGCTCGGTGGAGGAGCCTTATCAATCAACTTTCATTTTCCTTACCTCAGCCTGAGCTTATTGAACTTTTCTCTCAAGCCTGCGCTAAACATATTTCTTCTACCTTGAGGGTTCAAACCTTCCGCACTTTTGACGAAGCCTTCACGATGGCTCGTAAACTTGAGTTACGTGCCGTTGAGGAGAATAAAGTCAAGTTGCGGAGTAAGAATCCCAACTCCAAAACCAATGACCCTTCTTCTAAGCCCTCCTCATCCAATCCTAAATCTAAAGCTTTAGCAAATGCTGTGGTTGTTAGATCTTCCTCTTCTTCACCTTCAACTAATCAACTTGAACCATCCACGTCCATGAGCGACACTCGTCAATTTCAGCAGAGATACATACAGTGACAGTTTACTCCACTTGGAGAATCATACGCATCTGTGCTGGAAAAACTCGTCAAGCAGGGGGTCCTCAATCTCCCTCAGATCCGACCTCCACCACAATTTGATCCCTCACGCGCCATCCCTGCGTGGTATAGGGAGAATGACTTCTGCCACTACCACCGTGTTAAAGGTCATGACACGGGCAACTGTAAAACCCTTAAAAACATAGTCCAAGACATGTTGGAAAAGGGTGACCTCATCCTCGACAATCCTAACGCCCCTCCTAATCAGGGTATCGATATCTTCAAACAACCATTCCCTAATCATCCACCAACCCAAAACAACGTCCAGACCTTGACTGACAATACCCATGAACATAATATTCAAACAGTCAATACGGTCTCGCCCCTCATTTCTAACCAACCCCAAGAGGTGAGTTCATCCATCAGTCCATCACATGTGGACGAACCTCTTTCTCTGGCTAGTTCTCCCTCAACTTCTCTCATTTTGGAGGACACCTCGACCTTACCAGCACCGCCAGTTTCACCATCTTCCTTCTTGCTGCCCATGGAGGACCCAACCTTTCCTACTCCTCGACCACAAGTGGAGGGTACTATCATCCCTGCCCTTTACCCGCTAGAGGAGCTTCATTCACCAGTTTCTTCTCCACCCAGAGAAGAACCTATCTCTCCTTCATCTCCAACCAAACATGAACCTGTCACAACTTCACCATGCTTTGGGCCCGAGACTACTACACCCGTCTCACCTTCAGTCCCACAACCATCGGCATCTTCTCAAGAGCCTAAACTTCATCCCACATCTTCTCAGCCATTTTCCCGACTAGTGGAGAGACTCGAACTTCTCCCTTCTAGGAAAGTGGAACATCAGGGATTGTGGGACCGTCTCACAGCTCTTCAACAAGCCCGGGCCCTCTCATCTCATGCTGCTAATCCACCCATGACGGAACCTCCTAAGACTATCAACAAAAATCCGATCTCCACTTCCAAACCGTCTACATCTTCATCAACTTCATCAAAACCAAAACCCTCATCTACTCCACCTAAACCTATCAAATCACTTGGCATTCGCCCCGTCTCCAACCTCACTCATCCACAAGTGAAGGTGGACTTAACCCAAACTTCAACTAATAGTAGTCTTCAACCTAAATCTCAAAAGACTGCCAAACCACAGAGGCGAACGCCTCCTCTTCCGTCACCATTGCCCTCCATTTTGGGCCCACATCCTTCAACCTTAACCAGAGTCCTTCTCGCTCCAACCTCTAACCAAAACTGGTTGCCTCCTTTGCTTCCTTTACCTACCGCTAGCCTACCCTCTCCCAAAAGGGCGATACCTCTCATGAAGAGTGTACCGTCTCCACTTGTCATCGCACCATCAACCCAGAAGGTGGTACGAAAACCCCCTCCCATTTCACCCAAGCAAAAGTCACCGACATTGCATACATCGATGAGCATTGACCCTTTAGTGGGCTCATACTCTTTGATCTTGCAATGACTTTTGAAAACTTCTAGCATAACTCTTCCACCCATCAAGCCCTTTCAACCTCTCGGGTCTAAACCTTCCTGGTTCGACGACACGAAGATTTGTTTATATCATCGTACACCAGGACATGACACTGAGACTTGCTGTGCCCTCAAGGCTGTCATTCGCCGTTATCTGGAGAAAGACACTCTTCTCTTCAAGGACACTTTCGACCGTCCCCCGACTCCTTCTCATAACCCTTCAACCTCTTCAAACCCATCCACATCTCATCAACCTGTTACAACCCCTTCATCATCTTCACCTCCCATCTTTGAAATCAATGCCATTCACATCACCACTAGGTCACAAAAGGATAAGGCGAAAGAAAAAGCCGCCATTCCTTGGACCTACCCTTTTGTCAATCCACCACAACCGCCTAAGCCTAAGATTTCTATCCTTGGCGTGCCTCAACCCTCTTCTTCTTCTTCTTCTTCTTCCGGACCAATCCACGACTCCATGTTGAAACAGCTTCACCAGACGCCTGTGAAGATGTCCCTCTACGGTCTCATCCAAACCTCACCCCAACATCGTCAGGCCCTCATCCAAGCCCTGCAGGCAGCGGAGGTCCAACCTAAGGATCCCCAACCACTTGCTGCCCTTGTCCACTCCTTAGCCCCTGTTGCCTCCATCACATTCAGCGATTCTGAGATTCCCACATCCAACACGGAAGATCAGGACACCGCCCTCTTCATCACTGCCTACATCGATTGGACACGCATTAAACACGTTATGATCGACGGGGGCGCTAGCATCAACATCATCTCCACTCATGCCTTTGATCAGTTGGCTCTTCCCAAGAATTGCGTCTCCAAAACTGACACGATCTTACGCTCTTTCAACGACACCACTGCCACGACCATTGGCACAGTCATCCTTCATATCCGCGTTGGTCCACGCACAGTCCCAGAGCTCTTCTACATCATCGAAGGAGAGTTCCAATACAACATCTTGCTGGGCCGACCCTGGATCCGCGCCATGGCCTGTGTCCCCTCCACCCTGCACCGTTGTGTGAAGTTTGAGCATGACGGACAAGTCCACACCATTCCCGCTGACCCTTCGCCTTTCAAAACATGCAATACCACATATCGTCCAAATGATGTCCTCATTCCTATCAAGCTGTCAACCCCAGCACCGCCTCCATCCGCGGAAGCTTCGACCAGTTCACAACAGGCGGTCACCCTTACACCTCCCCTTCAAGCGACAACCACAGACCCCATGGAAGACGTCTTCCAAAGACTTTCATTGGGAGAGTATCGCTTGCTGGCTTTAGACATGTTCCAAACTCCGCAAGAGTATGGACGCCTTCATCACAGCCCCAGCTACGACCATCGGATTGGGATGATCATACCTTATGGTCCCCCTCACCTCCGCACCAACCTCGTCTATGGAGGGCTTAATCAAGCTCCTACTGACGGTAATCCTCTTTCTTCACCCCAACCTTTCACATCAGATTTTTTGTTTCTTGGCAACCCCACCTTTGCACATACTTACCTTTACAGGTGTGCATGGAAGGGTTTTGGTTTCGGACGCTATGAGCAGGGCTCCCATCAGCCTATCCAACCGCTCAATGATGACGACGCCAAGAAACGGTATGGTCTGGGATATCACGACCCCACTCAAGACCCTGTAGACCTTTATCCTGAACCAATCCTTGATCAATCTCCTCCACACTCGCCTATTTTGCCACCTTCACCTACGGAGCCAGTGGTTTCCATTCCTCCTAGTTTTTTTTTTCCATAAACACCATCCGCCTGGACCCCTTGACTTATCAGCTCAATGGGGTATCCAAGTCTCTCCCTCTCATTCTTCCCACCATGATCGAAGATGAGTCGGCAACCATTCACACTATTCACTGCGTTGACGATGACGCCATTCTTTCCTACATGGGCGCTGATGATTCTTTCATCCAGCGCTCCCTCCCTTCTGAGACCCAGGTTATGTTAAATGAATCCACCATTGACATCAACCTTCCTTCTTCTGATGTTCCTCATGTCTTAAATATTGGCCAATCTTTAGACGCTCAGGAGCAGCTTGACTATACCCAGTTCCTCTCCAACCATAGCAAGGCCTTTTCCTGGACTTACAGTGATATGCCTGGCATCGACCCCACCATCGTTACCCATAACATTGTCACCAAACCAGAGGCTAAGCCTGTCAGGCAAAAGCTTTGAAAGATGCATCCTCACGTTGCCCTCCTTGTCAAGGAGGAGCTTCAGCGTCTCCTTTCTGTCTCCTTCATCCAGCCCATCGATTATCCACAGTGGGTCTCTAACATCGTCCCAGTCACCAAGGCAACTGGGGGGATTCAGATCTGCACAGACTATCGTGACCTTAATCTAGCTTGTCCTAAAGACGACTTTCCTCTTCCTAACATCGACCAGCTTGTTGATCTTACGGCTGGCCATGAGATGCTATCTCTTATGGACGGGTTTTCAGGATACAATCAAATCCTGATTGCTCCGGAAGATCAGCACAAGACTACTTTCATCACCCCATGGGGGACTTTTTGCTATCGAGTCATGCCTTTCAGCTTGAAGAATGGAGGCGCCACTTATCAGCGTGCCATGACCTACATTTTCCACGATCTCCTCCACAAAATCATGGAGGACTATGTGGATGACCTTCTCGGCAAGTCCAAATTTCGCCGTGACCATCTGACCATTCTCAACATCATCTTTTCTCGTCTTCTTCAGTACAATGTCTGTCTTAACCCCAAGAAATGTGTCTTTGGGGTCCTCTCTGGCAAGCTTCTCAGCTTCATCGTTTCCTTCTGTGGCATCGAGATAGATCCCGCCAAGATTCGCGCTATTCTCGAAATGCCTCCCCCGACCAATCTTAAGCAGCTTCGCAGTTTGCAAGGCAAGCTCCAGTCCATTCGTCGCTTCATCTCGCAGCTTTCTGACCGCTGCCAACCTTTTCATCATCTCCTTAAGAAGGATGTCATTTTTACATGGGATAAGGACTGTCAAGAGGCTTTTGAAGCCTTAAAATGCTATCTGGTCTCTCCACCAGTTCTCATTCCACCTAAAGATGACCAACCCTTCTACCTTTATATCTCAGCCACTCACCATTCGTTAGGTGCCATGATCGCGCACCGAGACGAGCATCACCATGAGCAAGCCGTTTATTATATCAGCCGAACACTGGTCGACTATGAAACTCGGTATACCCATATCGAGAAACTCTGTTTGGCGTTAGTCTTTGCTGCTACTAAGCTTCACCACTATCTTCTCAGTCACAAAACCTTTGTCATCACCCACACCGACCCTCTCAAATATATGCACTCCAAGCCATATCAAAATCAACGTATGGCTCGGTGGCTCATGCTGCTTGCTGAGTTTGATCTCGAATTCATCTAGCAGAAATCTATCAAGGGGCAAGCCATCGCTGATCAACTAGCACATGCCCCTCTTCCTGACACTCAACCTTCGCAGTGTGAATTCCCTGACGAGTCTATCGCTGCGCTTTCCTCTGACGACACCACCTATCAGATGACTATGTTCTTTGACGGATCCAAATGTCAACTAGGTGGAGGTGCTGGGGTCATTCTCATCCCACTCAAAGGGGAGCCCATGCCTTTATCTTTCAAACTCAACTTTGATTGTACCAATAATATGGCCGAATACGAGGCCTTAATTTTGGGACTTCAGACCGCCCTCTCTCTCAGCATCAAGTCCATCAACATCTTCGACGACTCGCAGCTCGTTGTCAATCAGGTCAACGGTTCATACCTCTGTAAAAATGACATTTTGCAAAGGTACAAAAATCGTGCTGACATTCTCCTTGCATCTTTCGACCATTTCCTCTTGCAGACTGTTCCTCGATCCACGAACAAGTTTGCTGACACTATGGCTTCTTTCGCTTCCCATATCCCATCTTCCTCATCTGCATCCAGACTTTTTGTCACGGTGTGTCGTGTGCCGTTGCCTTCATATATCTCTCCTCACATTCATCATGTCAACACTATAGACCCAAACCCACAAGATGCTTGGTATAAGCAACTTGTGGGCTTCTTATCTCTCTCTGTCATTCCTCCCAACCTCTCTAGTAATGCACGATGAGCTTTTATCAAGCGTACTACTCGCTATACCATGCTAGGGGGTCTTCTCTATAAGCGAGGCTTCGACGGCCTCCTTCTTCGTTGTCTCACCTCCACTGAAGCATCTCACGCCATTCAGCAAGTCCACGACGGGATTTGTGGTAGACATTTCAATGGAAATTCGGTTGCCAAGCGCATCCTTCGTCTGGGCTATTATTGGCCTACCCTTCATCAAGACTATAGTGATTATGTTCGGCATTGCATCAAGTGTCAGCAGCACTCTAACTTGCTTCATCTCCCCAGTCACGCCTTACAAGTTGCTCAGGATTTCTGGCCTTTCTCTCAGTGGGGTTTAGATCTCATCGGTGAGATTAACCCTCATTCGTCTCTTCGTCATCAATCCATCATCACAGCCATTGAATATTTCACCAAGTGGGTGGAAGCCATTCCTCTCGTCTCTACAAAAGCTGACAAGATTGTCGACTTCATCAACACCCACATCATCTGTCATTTCGGTGTCCCTCATAAAATCATCACTAATAACGGCAAGTCCTTCAAAAACAAAACTGTCCAAAAGCTATGTGACTCCTTCGGCATCAAACTCAGTTTCTCTTCGCCTTACTACCCACAAGCAAATGGGCAGGCTGAGGCTTCCAACAAAATTCTCACCAAAATTCTCATGAAAGTGGTCAGTGACACAGGCAAGGATTGGCACATTCACATTCCCTTCGCTTTGTGGGCTTACCGCACTAGCATCCGAACCTCTACGGGTGCTACCCCTTTTTCTCTCGTGTACGGAACAGAGGCTGTCTTACCTCTTGAAGTACAGATCCCGTCTCTCCGCATTTCTCTACATGATATCCTTTCCAACGATGAATTTCATCAAGATCGCTTAGCTCAACTTGAGTTACTTGACGAACACTGTCTTGCTGCCCTTAATCATCTCCATGTCTATCAACATCGCATCAAGCGCACCTATGACAAAAATCTGCGAGAATGAGATTTCAACATCGGAGACCTCGTCCTCAAAGAGAATCAACACGTGACCAACATGGAGCGAAGTAAACGAGGCAAGTTTGCTCCTAATTGGCTCGGACCTTTTATTATCACGCACAAGTATGGATCAGGGACTTACCGTCTGTCTTCTCTTGATGGACGCCCAGAACCTGAGCCTCTTAATGCGTTGCATCTGCGACCGTTCTACTGCTAGTTGAGTATTCGTCCACTTGACACTTAACTTAAGCTCGTCCCTTGAGCAATCCCCGTCCTCTTCATCCTACTTCCTTTCAACCCTATTCCTCTTAACAATTCCTATAACCCTTTTATGATGTATGGATGCTTTGTCCTAATAAAAGGGAGCCCTTGACCTTCTACAATCTTGTCCATGACTCACATTTCTATAAAAACAAATCAAGATGTCAAAACATATCCATGGTCACTATATCAATATCAAAATCACAAAAAACAGACTGCTCCCTCGAAGGACAGCTGTACTATCATTGCTGTAATAAATAGACTGCTCCCTTGAAGGACAGCTATTCAAAAGCCTTTATATTAAACAAAAATCTAGACCACTCCCTCGAAGGATGGCTATGACTAATCTGGAAATAAATAGCATTATTTTAGAAGCTTCCCGCATTGATCAGCTTCACAAACTGACCACCAAGCAAATGACATCTCTATGCAGGCTTCCCGCATTGATCAGTCTGCGCCAAAAAAAAAAAAAAAAAAAAAAAAAAAAAAAACGAGTCACGGACTTGGCTTGTAGTTGTCTCAGGGTCTCCTATAAAAAGGGGCAAAGTTATCTCTGCTCTAAAAATGGGTTACCCTCTTTCCTCCTCCTATTACCTGCTCAAGGGACTTCGAGCTCACTTTAATGTCTAAGTGATTCGATTACCGCTCTAACATAACTATGGTCAACGACGTCACGCATGAATGGGGCTCTTGGTTCTCATAACCCCTATCTATGCTATCTTTTTGGTCCTTGTCAATGAAAGAGCGATTTGCCTTTCATCTTTTCTCTACACTTTGGTCACATTCACCCTCATTACTTGTCAATCAACTTAGCTCAACTCTCTTTTCAGACCATCAACATGACCTAGCCTATTCACCCTAGTTTCTATGGACACCAATACACATGGAAACTATCGACTAGACCCAATTTATGTTAAGCATAAACCAATACTTGCTGAAGCATAAATAGACCTCAATTCATTTTTAGCATACATCCATCACGAATATGGAATATTGCTAGGGATGAAAAACCCCTCAACCAATGTTGCAGAATACACCATTTGGAAAAGGCTGCCACATCTTTTTTTCCTCATCATTTCATCATAACCATGACCAATCTATCAACTATTTTAACCACCTGTCTACCACTCGGACCCTTTGTCCGAACTACATTGGTCTGAGGCCCTATGACCAGGGCTATGTAGGCAGCACTCAGATGACACGACTGTCTTCTGGGGTTAGCTCGACCATTCTCATTTGTTCGTCTCTCTGATGGACACACCTTCTTTCCTTCTTTTAACCATAACCTTGTCCTTCACCACGACCCATTTCCATCCCTTTGACCCTTCCTCCCTTCTAGGGAGAACTACATCGGCCTGAGGCCCTATCACCAGGGCTATGTAGGCAGCACTCAGTTGACATGGGGTCTTCTGGGGTTAGCTCGGCCGCATCCTTTCATCCATTCATCCATCCATCGACCACCAACCATTGGAGATCATGCCTATCTCCTCCGACCTCGACCACTTCTAAGACGTTGTTGCCTTGGTTGTTTTTGCATGTATGCTACCTCATGACTGGTTAGCAGAATTGTGCGCAGACCTTTTTTTGGACCCCCACAAGTATAGGATCGCACATCAGTTGATCCGCACTACTTGTGACTTTTTCATGTTTCTAGGAGCACTTCCTGAGCCCGGGATACCTGGAATGCGATGACCCATTTGGAGCTTCAGCTTAGATTGAGTGACCTGATCAGCAGACGACTAAATGCTGGGGCCCAGTTACTTCAACTTTGGCACTCCTCGACCCTTGACCTGTGACACTTTGGCCTGACCTTCTCGTGCAGTGGTATGCACACAATCACGACCTTTGCCGCGTTCACCCTCACCCCTTTTTAATCCACTCTTTGTCAAATCAGCACCCGATTCCCGGTTCCCTTCCCTCGACTCCTGCTTTGAGGGGGAATACCTTATCCCTCACCTGGGGCAATCCCTCCTGTTTTTGTCTTGAAGTTCGTCCAGAACAACCAACAAGACAAAAAGGGGCAAATGTAGACACCGAAATCGTGTCAACTCCCCTGGTCATTCCTCGTCTTATTCTTCTTCGCCTATTTAACCCTTGTCGATCACTTGTTCCACCAACCTTGACCCTGGTAGCATGTAAACATGAGCACAGAGTTAAAGCTAGACTCTATCCCCATTGTACATCTGCCGACGACGGTCTTTACCCGGCCGATGTCGCCGACGTCGGTCACCTATCGGCCGACGTCGGCAATCTTGCTGACGTCAGTCACCTTGCCGTTATCCGTTATCAGTTATCATTCAGTTTCCCAAAATGGTTGACGAACCGTCTCTGGAACCGTCCCCCACCTTCATCAACCTCTGCCAACCATTCGAGACCCGACCCCCGAACGCTATTCAACCATTCGAAACGCTGATCAATCGAAACTGAGCAATCAACCAACCTGCAAACTTCGACATCAACACTACGACATCAACACTCTCAGCATCAACCAATCTGCACTCAACCTGGCACTGCACAGACAACTCCAACTATGGCTTTCATCGCGTCTTCTGGCAGGTAAGTATTATTCCGTTTGTTTTATTTCTTCCTTGGTTATTCTTTATCAGTTCTGTCATCCCGATCCTTCAAACCCCCGGACTCTATTCAGACCCGACCTGACCTTACCCAGACCCTGTCCCGACTCTGTTCAGACCCAGCATCCCTCATTTACATCCTTGCCCCTGTCCCGACTCTCTCAGACCTTGCCCAGACCCTGTCCCGATTCTCCCAGACCCTGTCCCGAACCTGTTCAGACTTTTCCAGAACCTGCCCCTATCGACGCCGGTCACTACCCCGACCGACGACGGCACCTTAACCGACGTCAACACCTTCCCTAACCGACGCCGGCACCACAGAGACCGACGCCGGCGACTGTGCAGAACAGTGCTACATATCAGGTACGCACTTTATTTTCTGTCATTTATTTCTGTCATTATTATCTACTTTCATCCAATATTCTACTTTTTTATCAGTGGGTTGATATCCTTCTAGGAAGTCTTCATACTTTCGGGATCGGGCGTTCGCCTGACAGCCCACCATATCTTTGACTAACGCTTTTCCGTGTTTTATCCTTTTCTTCGCAGGTGTCATTCCTCCACAGCAAAAGAGGAGAATCTTCCAACGTCTGATTTCGGTGCGCATGACTTTATCAGGTACTTCTAGCCTTGACCATTTCCTTGGTTTCTTTATTTCTTCTTTGAATGTAGAAAGCAATTTTGCGTAGAAACAGTATATTCCCTTGGTCATACATGAAGACTCCAATTGGGTTTGTTATCCATGAATCTAAGATTATTTCTAGCCTATGTGACTTGTACTAGTTGTTAATAATGCTCTGGTTTTAGTCCAACATTGGTAGGGGTAGGTCATAATATTTTTAAAAAATTGGCCCCATAATGAAGGAAATGATAAACCCTTGGTTCATTTAATTGAGCAATCCATATATACATCTTGACCTCCTAAATATGCCATAGACTAGGTCAGTGCATGGCATGACCTCTGGTTTTGTTGTGGCCTTATGAAGGCCAAAAAATTGGATTGCAAGGATATTTTAAGCAAGATAAATAATTTGGGGCATGGTTTTGGGTTCATAAAGATCCATATCTTCCTTAACATTATAATAAACACTACTATAATGCATATCCCTTGAGTTTATAGCTTTGGGGTGAACTCTATGTCCTTGAACATGACTGAATTACCATATTGAAATAGAAAATCATCAATTCTAAATGTGATGCTCTTACCCAAGGTGGAGGTATTACCTATGCCATTATTATAGTGTTTGGGTAGAAACTAACATTCTCTAGTACCCATCTGTAACTTCTAAGCTTCGATAATGGTGGCTTGGGTATAACTTGTGAATTATCTCAAGCTTGGTTGAATTAAGAATGTAGATAATAGAGAGAATAAATGCTTAGTGATTTGAATGAAAATTTAGGTAGAAATAGTTGGGTTGGGTAGCATTTTTTAGATTACCTTGATTAATGTAAGGTTTTATGGTGATTTTGGTTCATGCTATATTAATGGCAAGCTAGTCACCTTTGCATTCAAAACACTCAAACCATTACTTTTGGCATTTAATTGATTTTAAAATTCAAATTTAGCACCAATTCACTTTTGATTCACCATAAATTTTAGCTTTAAAGCTAAATGTTACCACCTTTTAACATGTGGTATGCCACCTCAAACCCAGCTACATATTTACAGGGCTTGAATATGACTTGGCTACTTAGTTAGCTCAAATTTGGACACATGGAATTTCTTATTTACTCTTGGCCCTTTGGGGTACATCTTAGTGTGATGAGTCACTTTTACTATTATATTAATGGATTAGGGTGAAACCCTAACTTCAATTTAATTAACCCATGTTTAAATAGAAATAAGGGAGGGAGATTTTATGGAATGTAAAATTCCATGTAATTCTCTAGAGAGAACTCTCTAGAGAGTTGAAGGGAATTATAAGGAATTTAAAATTCCTTAGAATTATCTAGAGAGAAAACTTTCTAGAGAAGATTCCATTAGGGAATCTAATGATGATTAGGGGAAGATTGTAAGAAGGGTTAGGTGAGGAGTAGGGAGTGGGATTGTAGGAAAGCCTAGGGATAGGTGTGATTTTATGAATTTAAAATTCACAAGTGGGCATAAGAGGGATTTAGGTGATAAATGGGATGTTACTAAGAAATAAATAGATAATTAATATTGGATGAGAAATATGAAGGTTAGTATAGGATAAGAAATATATCTAAAGGGGATTAGATTATTGAGTAAGGGGGAATATGTAATGTTATATGAAATTAGTGTTGACTAATAATAATATTAGTGATGAGAAATAAGGTGAGAAAATTTAGGTGCATATATTTTTCCCCTCTTTGAAAGGGCATTGTGAGTGAATGAAGTAGGAGTAATGGTCTTTTAAATAAGAAAGACATTCATGTATGAATGCTAGTAAATGATGTTATTAGACATATGATGCCCCCTTGAGGAGACATGCTGGGAGGAAGGAATTGGATGGATATTCAAAAGTAAGAAATGATGGGTGGGATGTGTGAAGAGATTTGGGATACTAGATGTGGAATTGATGATGAATAAGATGAAATTAACATGATCATTGAGATAAAAATTGATGATTACCCTAGAAAATAAATATATGTATGGAGTAGAAATGATTGTGTCATGGTTATCAACACATCTCAATGGGGAATCAACCATAACATGATGATGATAAGATAAAAGGGTGTAAGCTTTAGACATATCCTAGGAAAGGACACATGTTAGGGAGAGATATAGACCAAGATGATTGATATATAAGGACACAATATATCAACATATCCCAAGCAGGGATGCATGAGAGAGCATCAGGCAAAAATAAGATAATGATTTGATAAGATTAATGATGAGTGTAACTCAAAGATAAAGCTGAATGATATGATGGATATGTGAGAGAAGAAATGTTATGATTAAATGACAAAAAAATGAAGGGAAAGAGATAGTCTGTAATGCATTGAATCAATGAACTATAATGTAATTGATAGCAATAATTCCCATATAAAGGACTCATATAGGGGAGTGGGAGATAATAATAAAGTTATGGTCCTAATCATGCCCAAATCAGAAGTGGAAACTATAATCTTTAAATGATGAATTTATTAATCAATGATAATGGATGATTGATGGAAGAAAATATGGACATTATGATTAATCAAACCTAATCAATAGGGGAAGATTATTGATGAAAATATTACAGGCATGGTGATTGATCAATAGATTTATTGATATTATAACTCAAGGATTTGATTGATGTAAGACTTGGGGATGATGAGGGATAATGATGAATGATGGGGAAATAGGAGAGAGTGGTTGAGCTGACCTTAGGTACACCATATGACTTAGTGTTACCTACATAGTCTAAAAATAACTTAGGATAATGTAGTTTAGACTATATGATGGATGGCAAGATAGACTAGAGGATGATGATGGATGCTATACATGTTATTTTTTAGATAGATGATTCAACTTAGATATTAGACATGAAGATAAAGGACTTCATGGGAGATGAGGTGTTAGATGTTTATTACTATAGAGTTGATAGATGAGTAACTAGAGGATATATTCAGGATAATAAATGGTTTAAAGGAATTATTGGATATTATATGAGTGGAGTGAGATGATAGACTTGATGATGGGATTAAGATGATTAGACATTTAGAGATGTGATAGAGGATATGAGAAATGATGAGTGTATTCCATTATAAATCCATCATTGTTGTAATAAGGATCATCATAGTCTAACCAATATAATGCAAATATAACACTAAAAACTATGCCCCATGATATAAGTATGACCAAGAGGACATTGTGCCAAAGTGCATGATTATAAAAGGGGAAAATGATGAACTCTATTTAGGGAACTTAAAATCATCATTATAGATTTTTTGGCTCCATCATATATTCCTCATTCATTCACCCTTGATGCAAGACTAATTGAAATACTAATAAAATAAGATAAATATAGACAATAAACATATGAAAATATATACATGATAAAAGACATACAAACAAGTCAAAAACACAAAGTATACAAGTAACACACACAAGTGTCTATATAGAGTTATATTGTGATTAGTGTCTTATCTATTATCTTGATGAGAGTTGAGGGGATGATTGATTAGGTGATGAGTTGGATAAATTTAGTCATGATGTGAAGGTGGATTAAGGATATGTATTTAGATAGGGGTATAGATTTTGAGTAGACTAAAGACTTGGATTTCATGATTATGATATAGGACAAAAAAATATGACAAAATAAAAAGATGATAAGATGGATAAGACATAAGATATAATAATATGACATGAACAACTTAGGATATAGGATAATATGATTAGGATACTCAAGGCATATGTCAAGAGGATAAGAAACAAGACAACTTAGATGTTTTGGGATTTTTTAGATTTTATAGATTTTAGGGTTTTTAGAATTTTTTAATTTCTAGGTTTTTTGGGATATATATGTACACTATACAAATGGGGTTACTAGAAAAGGGAATACCAAGCCTACCAACTAGGATAAGTATGGATGGAATAATGAATGGGATGAAAAAAGGATAAGGGTGATGCTGAAAAGGGGATGAAGACCAAAGAAGAATGGACTAGGGATTTCCAGTGACCACATCATGAACCATATATCTAGTTGCCTTAGTGTCCATTAGAGGATATGCTATGATAATTATATAACATTTATCAAGACATATTTCACTCCCTTAGGAATGTTAATATTAGAAGGAATGATAGACTATATAGGGATAAGGGATAGGTGGACATGATAGACAAAGATGTTTGGACCATGACATGGATGGTTTTGACATAGAACATGGGATATGACTATAGAGATGAAGTGGATTTTTCACCCAAGTGTTGGGATACTTGTAGACAATAGACTATTTTACCATGATTTCAAAAATTGGTTTTCATCATAGTACTTGCCCAAGGTACCAAAAGACTAGTTTTCACCATTTGATGAATGATTTTTTTTTTGAATTTTGGCATCTTGATTTATTAAAGGTATGTGAGATGTAGTGATGAAAATATTAACTTGATCTTTATCCAACACTTATTTTAGATATATGTGATACTATGATCATGTTTTTGTTGTTGGATTCACTGATTCCATAATGACCTTCAATGACTCTTGATTGAGACCCCTCTAAACATATAGACTTGGGGTCTTCATCACCCCTACAAGAGATAATGGTTCTTAGGTTTGTGAGGTATGGAATGGAGGGGTTTAGTGTTTGGATTTTTTAGTGAAGTATAGGACTTGATTGGATGATAGGAAGGTGTGATGGTTGTTTGAGAAGTATGACTAACAATCACACACAACATTGGAGATGCTGGATATTATACATTTTATTGGTGCTATATGACAAAAATATTTAAAGAGATCCAAGAATTTTGTACTATGTAATTATTATTTGATCTAATTATTTGAAGGATTATAGGTCATACTGATAATTATTTTGACATTATTTTGATTTTCAAGCTTGGTTATATCTTGACTACCCCTAGTTCTTGACTTTGGGCTTCACTAGAAGAGATTGATTATTTTGACTTTGATGGTCCCCTAGTGCCTAAAAAATGGTTTCACTAGGGGAAGTCACTTTTTTAATAGGCTAGTGATTTGATTTTCTTAATTTATTGATGGATTGGGATTAATTTTAGTCTTGATTATTTGAATATTATTATTTTGGTCCCTTGTATTTTTGGCACATGATATGTTGTGCAAGGAAGATTCCAATGATGTATGGCCTTGTTCATCCCTATGGATGGAAGTGATTAAATGATCATTAATAGGAAGAAAAGGGTTTATGATGGATGAATATGTGGGATATGTTATGATGAAGTCAATGAATAGTGGTGGGGAAAAATAGTCCTCGTAGAGGTTCCTAGGAAACCCAAATTTGACATCAGATAAAATCTCCTCAAGATCAATAAAAGGATCACTAAGAATATCTATAATGTATACATCTGATGTGGGATTAGATTCACTTTGACTATCTTTGATAGATAAATCTTATAAAAACTCTATTATCACTACATCATTCTAATTGGGATAAAAATATATGCTTTATGATTAGTTGACATCCAAATTGGAGGTACTCTTAAATAAACATGAATAGTCATCATATATTGCAATATCTTTGAGGGATGACATTTTTGATGAGGAATCTGATTTAGATATTGGTGTTGAACATGATCTTGATCTAGATAAGATTAGTGTTAACTCCAATATTAAATTTGATGTGCAAGATGTAATACTATTAGTAGAGGATTAATTGTTTGAAAGTAACCTCTCAACATAGGGTCTTTGATATGATGGATGAAAGGAAGATGATGGAGGGATAATGGATTCACCAAAGATAGGTCCATATAAGAAAGACTCATTAAATAAAGGAAGAATATGTTTATGGTAAATGGAATCATTATCAATGGAGGATTTATCGAATATAGGTGGACCATGAGGATGGACTTGGTGTCTTCTCCTTGGATTAAAAGTAGAAGTGATTTATCATGATTAGGAAAGGAATATTGGCATACTCCTTCTTGGTCACCCTTGAATGTAGAATTATTTGGTTAACCCTCGATCTCAATGTCACCTTGGTTGATGAGGTATTGTACATACTTTTTAAAATTATGACATCGATTAATGCTATGCCCCTAGGTTTGATGATATATATGGTAGTGGTTTGATTTTTACTAAAAAAGCTTGGGGTTGGTAGGATCAAGATGTCATATGAGTCGATAGACCATCATTTCTACAATAATAAGTTTGTGAAAGAGGTATAAGGATATAGAAAGAGGAGTATAGGGCCTCTCATCACTTATTAACTTGTATGATGAAGCATTAAAATTTATATCATATGGTTGTTTTCATAATTGGGTGTGTAGACTAGTAGTAGATGAGTTGGACAAGATTGGATCCCCATTACTAGTTTAGGAAGGGGTAGATGACTAGCTATGATTGGTGGATGGAGGATTTAAATATGACTAGGTAGTATTAAGGCTAGATTAGACTGACATGCATAGATGTATATTTGAGGTAATGTTGGGTGGATGGGGTTAAAGTATGTAGGACATGGAGTAATTATCTCAAGGAAGTGAGAAAGGATTACATCCCTATTAGCTATGAGGCATTTCTTAATTAGGGTATTGACCAAATTTGTTTTTGATTCCATAGATCAATATGGGAGAAATTAAAAATGATGTGGTTTTCTAGCCTCAATCGGTAGGTGTAGGGGATTGAATGGAAATATTGAGGGATAAAGATGGGATGTGTGAAAACAATTTGGACGAAAGGCTTTCTTTAGTTTGATCTCAAGCCTAACTAAATGATATGAGATATTGGATAGGGTAAGACAATATTAAGTAAACAAAATTAGGATGTGAGATAGACTTCAATGATTTATACTTGATATAACTGAGTGAGCTATGACAAGCTCTAGGACTCGATTGGGGCTAGACTAGCCCAATATACTAGTTTAGACTAGGGATGACTAGATTAAGACTAGCTCAAGACCAAAATGATTGACTCAAATATAATGAGATAATTTTATTGATAGGTTGATAGGATTTTAATTATGACTCAAACTTGATTAGACACAAGCAAGCTTATAATAAGGACCTCGATGAAAATATTTATTTGTGAATATAGATGAATATTAGCATACAAATATAAAATTGATGTGATGACTAGTATAGATAAGGGTATGACAAGGTAAAGACAAGTTGGACTATGATTAGGACTATATTTTATAGACAAGGAATATGGTGATGGATAAGGTGATAAGGCTAAATAAGGCCAAGAGGAGTGACATGGTTTTTATTAGGGTGACCTAAGGCTAGAGAGTGATAGGTTATGATTAAGTTTTAAGAATGAATGGATGATGGGATTAGATTCTGGGGATGGATTTGATTAGGTGATAAGAGGGAATGACTTGATGCTTTATACAAGTCTAGATAAGATGAAGACAATGTGACAAGGTTGGACTAGGATGGGGTGAAGACTAAGACAAGAACAAGGTGAGCAATGAGATGTGAAAAGTATTATGGTAAGATCAAGGATAATAAGGTATGAATAAGGACAAGGTCAAAGAGGGATATAATATTGAATGAATAAGTCAAGGGACTAGGATGAATGAAGAGAAATGTCAAGAAAAGGTTATGACTTAGGTCAAAGGAGTGACTAAATGAAGTGTGTTTTAACTAGGGAGGACTAGGATAAGAGATGAAGACTAGGATGCTATATATATACATGAACAAGGTCAAGTCAAAACAATAATATAGGGACATGAGATAATTATGGAGAATAAGATTATGTGTAAATAGGGATTATGTTTTACCGAGGGACTATGTTTGACTAAGGGGATAAGAATTTGTGGGTTTTATTTTAGGGGATGCAAATAATACAAGCCTCCATAACACACAAAAAATGCAAGAAAGCCATAATCTTAGACTTATGCCTGACTCAAGAGTGTAACTCGATGACTGTATCATCTAAAAAATTTATGGGTAAGGTTGTAGGATGGTGACCCAATATAAAATCTCTTGAACCCTCTCAAACCTATTTACACTTAACTATCACTTAAGAACTGATACTGATTTTAGAAGTAAGTTACCTATTATGATTGATGGTCTTATTATAGGATATACAAACTATCTAAAGGTGTCCTTGATATACAATAGGTACATGGGGACTAAATCCATATAGGGTGTTGTTTGATGCTTGGATCAAAGATTTAACTCTTTCCCTTTAGGGAAGACCTATATGGGGTCAAATACTTAATCTAATGATAATTGTTCCTAATTTTTAAACTCCACTAGAACAGAAAGTGTGGATTTAGAAATAGTGGTGAAATACATGGTCATAATCCCCTTAGAACTATGACAAGTACATAGGTGTCACTTTCACACCACGTTGCCTCTTAAAAAATAAAAAAGGGAGGGTTTATTAGTGGTTTTTGATCCTTTGAGATTCACCATTAGGACATAGGGAGGAGATCATACACCACTATAGCTCTCAGGTACAAACAAGTACATAGAATAATTAATTTATATGTGATATATATAAAATATATACAAATATGTTTTTTCAAAATGACAAAATCTTTGACAGATGTCCTACAAAGCAAGTGATTTGTAGTTTCAATTGGAAATCTTGAGGTGTAACCTACAAGATAAGACATTAGATAAAAATGTGACCTACAAGATAAGATTTTATTAGTCTTAAGCAAACCAAATTGCCACTATATTCACCCATAGAATAATCCTAATAAAATATTAGTTCTACAAGCCTCAATAAAAACACTAAAAAAAATCATGGGTTTTGCACTATAAATTTTTTTAATGATAAGATTAATACAAAAAAATATTAATATTAAATATTATTAGATGTTTTATTGCTATGGACACACTCAAATTTTGTGATATCATGATATTGGCTTGATTGACTTTGATAAGTATACTAGTTTGGCATGAGAGGATCATATATTTCATAGTTAGTTTGGCAATGGAGGGGTGGCTGATTTAAATAGAGGAAGGAGGGAGAATCAATGGAAAAAATTCAAATTTCGGTGTAGGAAGATCAATGGTGGATAATTATTCAAAGAATTAAAAATTACTTGGATGATTATAGAGGAGGGAATGTTCTAGAGGTTGAAGCCTCTCAATTCACTTCAAAAGTCTAATGATAATTATTATATGATTAGTCATGTGATTAGGGGGTACTAGAGATTCTAGGGGAGTAGGAGAGGATACTCATAGGCTAGGGTAGGTGGGATGGAATTTTAAATTCCAAAATAGTATATAAGTGGGATTAGAATAATATTATATGATAAATGACATTATAAGAAGGATTAATTGACTTGTGGGGTAGGAATAAGGTTAGTATTGTGAAAAAAATGAAGGAATGTTATAAAAATGATTATAAGGAGATTTGGGAAAGATTATTATGAATCATCTTGTTATAACTATACCACACATTTATTTTGACCCTACTCATAGTTTTTTGTACTGCTTACTTCATCTTCTATTGTGGAATGGGCAGACTTCCAATACACCCTTCATATTCTTCTTTTAGAAAAGGGAAGAAACATTATTCGCTATAGATGGAGCTTCTTTGGTCTTCAAGTAGAGTATCTCATCAACAACATTCATAATTTTATGAGCTATATTATAGACAACTTGAACATCTTATATGGATACTTCTTAACTCTTCTCTCTATCTGCTCTATTGCTCTCACTTGTGGACACATTTTTGACTATGCCCAATGTCCATAAGTCATGCATTATTTCTTACCTTGTACTATTTTAGGGGAGGAATTTTTTCATATGGGTTTTATCATTTTATCCACCTTATGGGAGTTTTTTTTTGCATGTTTACCTCATTAGGCCTCATTTTTAGGACCTAATTCTTCTACCCACTTAGGTTATGCTTTGGGGGGGGGGGTGTTAGTGTAGGTTTTTTCTAGTTTGGTTTACCTACATAGTTGTTCTATTTAACTTTCTTAGGTCACATGAGGTATTTGAGGAAGATAGACCCACTTTAATATGATCATGGGGTCATGTTTTATCTCTCATATATATAAGCACCATGGTATTTGTAATATGTAACTTGAAATCTCATTTAATGTATTCATTTTTTTTGCTTTACAATTTTGGCTTCCACCTACTTCTAGGATTTTATGCATTTATGAATAGTTAGAGATCTTGGATGAATCCAAAATTATAAGCTAAAATTAAGGGTGAATTTTCCTAGATTTATGCATCATGCCATTTAAGTCATGGCATAAAAGTATGTGTAGGTTTCTTCCATCTAACATCATGGAATTATTCAGCTCATTTACCAACATCATTTCATAAAAACACAAGATGGAAAAGCTACTTGGGAAGTGTTTCTACAAAAGAAGATAAAGAGGGGGAAAAAAAAAGGAGATCTCTCTTTTCCTCCCTTACACCAAGATATATTTTAAGTTAAGGAACTTCTAGTGAAGATCTAACTCCAAAGGTAGGGAAGGAAAAGAGTATGAAAACATAGACACCTAAACCTAGTTCCAAGGAAATCCTAGAACCAACCACTATCCAAGATCATACCTTGGATATCTCTAATGAATAGAAACTAGCTCTAAGGGTATCATTAACCATAATCCTAAGGAGAAGCTCAAGAATAAAGACTCCAAGTGAGGAGTCTAGGTCATTACCTCTCCAAATAATAATAAGAAGACTTATATTAGAGGAGGAAGATTATCAAGATAGGGATGTTGTAGAGATCCTTTGTAGTTTAAATCAAGGACATCCTATTAAGACTCCAAGGATTAAATAAATATCTGTAGAAGAAGAAATGATAGATAAATCCCCATTCAATATTGAAGAATTGGCAACCATGGAATAAAAATTTGAGGAAGCTGTGGAGGAACACCTTCCATCTTCTTCATTTCAAATAAAGGATAAATAAAAATCTCAAATCATGGAGATAATAAAAAATCACTCCTCAAGCCATGATGAATAGGAACAAGTACAATATGCTCAAATCCTATACAAATATGAAGATACTATAAGATAACAATAAAATAAATTGGCTTCATCAAAATGAAGCTATAAACTAAGGAATACACTATCTCATCTTTATAAAAGGAATTAGAAGAAACTAAGATTCAATATTTGCATAAATATAAGAAGATAGTGTATTTAAAATAAAAATTGGATAGGCCAAAAGCATAAGAAGACCAAGCAGTTCAGACACAATTATCTTCTCATGACATCATGACCACTTGTAATGAAACTTGTCAAGAATTAAAGAGGTGCAAGATAAAAAACATGAAATTAAATATACACATTCAATAAGAAATAAAATACAAGGAAAAATTAGAGTTTATCCTTCAAGTAGCTTGTGATCTAGGAGAAAAAATTTTAGCCTACAAGAGACCTGCCTTAGCCTATAGTCTTTTCCTTCATGACCAATTCCTTAGATGGAAACTACTAAGAATTTCCTATGGAATACTTCATGACTTAGAGGATGAAAACTAATTCATGGAAGATTATCAAACTAGTACCCCAAATCAACATAATTTGTTGTGTGAATTTTATTTGTGTAGATTTATCTTAGAGCATATGTCTTCTTTCTTGATCAATCTATTTATAGGATAATCTTATCTTAGAGCTTACACTTATACTCTACAAAACTAAATTGCATGGAATATAAGAAAATCACGAATATTTTCAAAAAATAAAAACTACGAGTCTTTGTATGATAGTTCAATTCCCAAATGAAAAAGAGAAAATTATACTATTGAGAAACATTTTATACTAACCAACATTTAAAGAACATTGACCACGAGTTCTGCAATAGAATAACATATATTTTCTAGAATTTGTGTAGCACCATTTTAATGAAGCATTAAATATAAGTGATAAAATATGGGATACCTTGAATATCCCATGGAAACAAAGAGAGGTGATTTCACCTACCAACATTCTATGGAGTTTTATAAGAGCTAGTGTTGTTGTTGAGATAATTAGTCAGATATATGGTTATGAGTGGATATGTATGAGATTGAAACCTTCACTCATCCTTAAACCTATATCTCCATGGAAGAATGTGACATGTGAATCGATTAAGTAGTTTGAAAAATGGAGAGAACTAACATAGAGTCATAAAGGGTGTGTTGACCCATTGGAGAATAATTGGGAAACATGCTATGATATTTATGATCTCAACCACAATTTAGAGAGGAAAATTCTCAATCATGAATAGGGAAGGCACTAGCTTGCAAGAGGCTATTTTAAAAATGAATAGTGTCACTTTATACTATCTTAAAATTTTTAGTCTCTCACACATCAAATAATCTGGGCTTAAATTTTACATCCTCATGGCCATCACAAGTTATAAATTGACCTACAAAAACTTGAGTGTGCTTGGACAGTGATTGGAATGTACCTAGGTTGATTATGGGTGAGTTAGATTTTGATGAGGGTATTTTCACATCAATCAGAGTCCATAAAGATTACCAATAAATTGGTCAAAGTCTATGGTGATTACCATCAAGGTTTTTATAGTCTAGCAATGTTACTAGTAGGCCTATTTGGTTCAAATGGTGTTGCTAGTATGACTATTGGTTTTGATGTCTATGGTGGTAGGGTTATCAGGATCTAATGAGTGTGTTAGTAGGATATTAAGAATATGTTGGTAGGGTTATTAGAATCTAATGATTGTGTTTTTGATTCTATCAAGATTCGATGAGTGTGGACATAAACATCTAAAATTTCTTGTGAGGGTTGAAAATCCTACCAAGTTGAATAAACCTAAAAAAAATGTAGATTTTATATGGATCTTTAAAAAATATCAAATACCAATTTGATAAATTGAAAAACCTATTAAAAACTAGAAATTATTTCCTGGTTTGAGAATCCCATTATATAGAAATGCATAAAACCACTGAAAAAGCCTCAAAACCTTCAAAAAATGGCCAAAAATATCTGACACAAATATAGGTCATGGTTACAACCACTTATAGGGTCTTGTCATGTTCCAGATATGATATCACTATCTATTTTGAAATAGGAGACGCCAACTATATAGTTTACATGGATATTCATGAAATCCCACCAAACCCATGAAAAACTTAAAAAATAAGAAAGTTAACATAATGTATGCAAGAAAGATCTCACTAAGGATTTTAGAAATGAAAAATGGCCATCAAATCAGATCTTTGATACCATGTTAGATCACTCCAAGATATTTAAATGTCATAGATTGCAGAAAAACCTTAGGATTAGGTGAGAGCAAGATGTAAAGTAAAAGTGAACTTGATAAATATTTATTAGATGATTATCCAAAAAGTACAAAGGAGGTACATTATATAGTGAGATATTAGGTCATCATAAAGTTAACAAATCAACTCATAATTAGAAATAAAATTAAGTGTATTTCCCCTGATGACCTTAATAACCCTAATCAAGCTGACTAACAACCGTGTAGGTAAAACCAAAAGTGGGAAAAAGCCTAAACTAAAAAGGTGCACAAGTTTAGTGGAAAGAATCCACTCACTTAAATATTTCAAATATAAAATTTATTTTATTTACACCAAAATCCATGTACACAAAATGTGGTCATGACATCTCTATATCTAGAACTTGATTAATTCATTTGATATAGGTGGTTTTGTGCTCAAAATAAAAATAATGACCTTCATGTTACCTAGTCAATATTTAATAAGGAGTTGTAGATGCACTATCACAAAAATGTCTTGGAAAACTAATTTAGTCAGTCAAAAAAGTTGTGGTAAATAGGGGTTGTTAAATATTATATTCAACAATTCTAGAATCTATATTTACACATGAATGGCATTAACAAGGACAACATGACTGACCTATTCTTGGGTGGGCTCAAGGATAACATCCAAATTAAGGCTAACATGTTTAATCCAACTTTAATATCTGAATCCATACCATTAACATGCAAGGCTAAGAAAAAATATCTAGTGAAAGGAAGGGCTTTCTCTAATTATTATGAATTCATATCCACATCATAATCATTTCCTTAGCCTATTCTATTGACCCCTCAATAAATTGAAGAGAAACATGTAAAAAGGTTATGTTTCAGCTGTGAGAGTAAATGAAACAAATGACATAATTGTGTTAAAAAAAATTACATTGAAGGTGCCAATGAATATAAAAAAGATGACGAGGCATCAGGTGAGGGTATGTATGAGTAAGAGGAGGAATCTAAAGATTCTCACCCTATTATCTCTAGTCATGTACTTTCAGGTGTATTACTACTCCTCAAACTCTTAAGTGATGGGTTTCCTTAAGAAATAAATGGTGATAATGTTGATTGAATTAAAAATTACACAAACTTAATCAATAGTTTGTTGGATACTAGTTTAAATTGTTTCATATACACAACTCTATAATTTCAGGTCATGATTGTAGATGGTGGCATAATCAACTGTTCTATAAAATTCCATAGTAATAAACTAGCTATGGGAGACTACATGTTAGATTCTCCTATGTTTGATATTTCCATGTGGGTTGATATTATTAGGGATTATAATGGATCACAACTTTGGGCATAATAGAATTGAATTTACAAAAACTATTCATGTGCTTTCATTATGGATTATAGGAAAAATATCCATAATTGGTTAGTTCTCATTAGATGATAGATTTATTAAAAATAGGCTTAAGGATTTACAGCATGATTATTTTCCATATAAGTTAAACCAAAAAATGTGTCTACACATTTTGGTTTATAGATGATTCTTGATGACCACCCAACTATTTTTAGCATCATGCCAAAAGGATTACCACCAAGAAGATATCATGATCATGCAAAAAGACTGCTTAGAGGGAGTACACCACCAAAAATCAGACCATACATGTATCCATACGCTTAGATGAGTGAAATTAAAAATATGATATAAAAGATGTGGGAGGCAACTATTATTAGACATAGCCAAAGTGAATATTCATCTTTGGTAGTCAGGTGCATATGAAGGATGGCACTTGGAGGTTGTATCCAGACTAAAAATAACTCAAGAAGTACACCATAAAATATAAGTCACCTATTATAGTAAATAATTATTTACTAGATGAATTACATGGTGTTATTTATTTTACCAAACTAGATCTTAGTTTTGGGTATCATCAAATTTGGATTAGATATGAGGATCCTAAAAAAACTTTCAAAACACATGAATGCCATTATGAGTTTATGGTCATGCCTTTTGGTCTAAAAAATACACCATATACATTTCATAATTTGATGTACTAATTTTAAGCCTTTATTAAGGAAGTTTGTGTTGGTGTTTTTTGATGATATCCTATATACAACAAAACTTGGGAAGAAAATTTGAAGCATGTGAAACATGTACTATTAGTTTTAGAACAACATCAAATTTATGCCAAACCTTCCAAATATGATTTTGGAGTCCCAAGAGATGGATTTCTTGGGTCATATTGTTTCACATGAAGGATTCAAATTTAACCCTAAGAATATCAAAGCAATATGGAGTGGAAAGTGCTAAAGAACCTCAAGAACCTTCATAGATTTTTAAAGATAACATGTTACTATCATTGATTTGTAAAATAATATGGTAGCATAACAACTCCACTCAAGGCCTTGTTGAATAAAAACTTGTTATATTATAATGAAACAACTACCAAAGCATTCGAGAATTTGAAAGAGGATATATGCACCACTCCAATTTTGGATACCCCTAATTTTTATAAAAAATTTGTTGTTGAATGTGATGCATTGGGATATTGCATGAGTGTATTACTCATGTATAAAGGAAGACACATTACATTTGAGAGTCATAAAGTCAAGGGAAAAAATAGACTCAAGCTAATATGTCATGCCCAAAGTTTTGTCCAAAAACTCATGTAATTTTTTAAACTTAATTCAATAATGATTACTTATTAACTGTAGCTACTTAATTATTTAATAATTATTAATTTTATATTAATGCCATAATTGAAGTATAAATCATGCCCTCCATGAACCCTGATGCTTGGTTGATCCTATAAAGTTTGAGACCATGGCTTGGATAGCAACCACACCATTGTTAGTTGTGTTTAGAGGAAAGAATACTAAACAACTAGATTTGCACATATGAACAACATAAATGATAGAAAAAAAGAAATACAAAGAAGAGAATAAACCAATTCAAAATAAGACCAAGATGATATTTCTTATTCAAAGAATGGCCTGATTTACACTTTCCTGTATGATTGCATATAAAAGTTTCCAAATGAATATTCAATTTCCTCTTTGACTCTTCTTCTTTAAAAATCTTTGACTTCTTTTTGACACGTCAAATATCTATTTTCTCATTTTTACTATAAATAATGGTAAATAATACTAAATATTATTGCCTTTTACTTATACTAACACTCACCCCCACTTAAAAGGTGTTTCATCCCAAGACACAAAAAGGATCTAAACATTCAAATTTTTACAATTTCAATCCATTACAAATGCATTTGAGAACCTAAAATACTCCTATTCCTAATCTCCACAACCTCTCATGCCAAAGCTCCTTCTCTTCTATAATTAACTAATCTAACTTTAAATACATTTATAATTTTACAAAAATATAAATAACTTTGATTTGTTTAGACATATTATAATAAATATCATGTGAGTAAGAGTAAGATAGGTAAATATCAATAAGAGCCAAATACTTAAACCATAATCTATTATTTTGATGGGAATAATTCCAAACATATGAACCCAATAAAAGTCATAATTATCCCCTTATGCATTGGTTTATATTTTAAAAATAATTTTATATCAATGATTTTAACTTTGTAAAATTTCCAAACTATTACACAACACCAAATTTGGACTTGAACTTCTACCATTGTGTGTCTGGTGATTTTTTTGAGCATTTAGTAACAATAGAATTATGACTTGATCCACCCTAGTGCTTATGAGTGCTATCACAATCTACTCCACCTTCTTCATGAATCTAAGTGGATTAGGTAACAATATAAATAATCCTTTTATATAGACACATCTTTGAAAAATTAAAACTAGCTAGAGTAGGTTTAACTCATGGGAGCACTGCATTCACACCAAACAACATGCACTCATAACATCACGTGCTCCTCCTCCCCAACATTTCTTTCCATTACACCATTTTGCATATTCTCTTTTAGGTGCAATTTCATCTACATGAAAAACTTAATTTTATCTTTGTAAGCCATAATATGTGCTCATCACAGGACACTACATCCTTGAAAAACTATATTATATCATTATCATTGTTGCTCAGAGCTATATGCACCTCTCAAACTACCCACTCCATTACTATCATATGAGTTTTTTGTTGTATTTTGCCTCTTATATGCATTTTGATATTCACATATATCACATTGCATATTTTATAACCTACTTACATATATTTATGAGTAGAAAATGATATAGAAAGAAGGTATTGCACTATCTTGAAATCACTGAGGACTCCTAGCTTGAATAAGTTATTCATAGAAAGTGAAAAATAAATGGAATGACATAAAAGTCTCTACTTTATATTTTCAAAAAAATATAATGATGCATTACCTATGTATAAAATAATGATACCTTCATAAATTCAAATGCTTGATCTTAAAACTCATACATACCACAAGACTGGACCCCTTGCATGTGGCAATAACACATTCACCCAATAGGTGATCATCATCCATTCGTGTTGGATCCTCAACATAGGAAAGTGAAACAATATAGAATCAAACTTAAGGATTATCATGTATTCAATCCTCCACAACTACATTAGCCATTACCATAGGCCATCTACAGATGAAGTATGTCCTCTATGAACCCTGATGCTTGGTCGATCCTACAATGTTAGATACCATGGCTCAGATAGCACCCACACCATTTTTAGCTATGTTTAGAGGCAATAATATTAAATAACTATATTTTCACATATAATAAACATAAATGATAGAAAATAAGAAGTACAAAAAAGAGAATAAACCAACTCAAAATGAGACCAAAATGATATTTCTTATTTAAAGAATGACATGATTTACACTTTCTCGTACAATTGACTATAAAGGCTTCCAAATGAATCTTAAATTTCCTTTATGAATATTCCTCTCTAAAGAATCTTTTAATTCTTTTTGACACCTCAATTATTTATTTTTCTCCTTTTTACTAGAAATAATGGTGAATAACACTAAATATTATTACCCTTTACCCCTACTAACAATTATCATGTGTGTAATTTAATCTATTTAATTTACACCATAAGCCTTATGTAGGAAACATAATATAAATATATTAGAGAAAGGTTAAGATCAAATATGATTTTATAATTAATTTAATTTACATAATATAAGTGACTCATATTGATTCATCACCCTAACTTAATCATAATACAAACATACTAGTTTATTAATTATTCTAATTACTTATATTGATGGATTAGGGTGAAACACTAACTTTAATTTAGATTTAAGCTCATGGAAAAAATTTATATTATAAAATAATCTCAATTTTTTCACATTTTGGTTAATTCCAGAGACTTTTTATTGAGTCAATGGCATACTGAGTTACTATTGAAGTTTTCTGAAGGAAATATTACTGTAGGATTTTAGAATTAAGTCATATTATAGTCTTTATAGTTTGTGGACTAAGTCATTCTATTATTTTGGAATTAAGTCTTTCTTTGATCACCAATTTATTGATTTGGGATCCACCATCCCATATAACATTTACCATCTATCACTTTCTCATCTGTTTGGAACTATCTCATCTATCTCCTTAATTATGGCATCAAAACCTTGATTCACCCCATTTTTACCTTCATAATTAGTGATTTATAAATGATATTTATTGTTTTACTAATACATACTTGTATTTTATAAATTATGCTTTGGTTGATGGTTTGAATTCCCTAATGAGGAAATGTGTCCAAATCAATGACTTGGATTGAAAGATGAACCCTACAAAATCAAACAAAATTGTCAAGCATAAATCCTTTGGAGAAATGACAAGGAAAAAACATTAAATAATTGAATCATTAATAGAGAATCCATAATAAATCTAGACCAAATGCAATAAATAAATGAGAGTTTTTCTATTTGGACATAGACACTCACATTAGTTAGATTTCAATTTAAACATAGGCCCTTCTATACGCATTGAACATGTATAAATATTATTATTAATTAAGAATAAGTATTTGAAAATGAAATAATATTATTTTTAATCCTAATAAACTAATGGAAAATTTATATTTAATTGACTAACATCCTCCTCATTCCTTTAATAGTTTTTATGTTTATTAAAATCATCAAATTTATACCCATCAAGTGCTAGGTGGCACATCCTTATTGGCTTGGAGGCCCAGGGTTTATGGTTTGGTTATGGGTAGATGCCAATTAAATTTAAGATCAAGGTAATGATGAAATGATTAGGGTACCACATGACACCCCCTAATTAATCTATGTCTTTGGTCTAGGTACACAAGAGGATGGCACATGGAATTAAGTTGGGGGTTTTAGATAACTTCTATAATTAATTTTGTCCCCATGGTCCTAGGATCTCAAGAAGTTACCACATGGTGACCTATCAATCCCTTAGGATCGTGGGACTATTAAAATGCCTAGATTATCCTTTAAAAATAAGTTCTTAGGTTCCATATAAATCACAACATGGTGACCTCTTAGGTCATTGAGGGATCAAAGCCTTTAGACTATTGCTAGAGTCTTTGTAGTCTCGGGCTCATAGTAAGTCACCATGTGGCAACCTATCGATCCCTCAGAGCCATAAAACCTTTAAACCTTGGATTAATTCCTCATCAACCTAGGCTACTAGGATCATGCCACATGACATAATCTCAAGGATATTGGGGATATTTCATATTATAAACTTGGAAACTTGGAAACTTTTTAGATTTGGAAATATTTTGGACTTACCTGAATGCTCAAAATGATACAATAGTGACATGTGGAAAGGTTTAGGGGATGAAAATAATCAAGGATTAGATTGAAATAAATAATAATGGCTAAGGCATTGGGCTTATATTTTTAGGCATGGTCAATTCAGCTTGATTGGTTTGGACTTTGAATATTTTGAGCTCACTTAACTCAATTTAATAAATTAAGAGCTTGTTAGAGCTTGAATCATTTGATTAAAGTGACTCAAATTCAAGGGACTTAAGATCAAAAGATAAGGGATCAGTTAAACTATGCTTGACATGACTTGAAATAAAGTATGCCCCAAAAGGCTAAATGTATATGGGTTATTCAAATGATAAAATAAATCAAGACTTAACATATGGATATTAATTCAATAACCTAAGTTTATAAAATAAAACTTAACTCAAGATATAGCCATGAGGATCATAGTAATCATAAAAACTTAACATATTTAACCATTCACAAATATGCAAAAGACTACTCCCAAAAAATCTCTCAAACATGCAAGTTCCCTTAGACCAAATATAGCAACATTCAACTTAGCTAAGAAAAAGAGGGTCCCCATTTTCAAATTGAGAATGGGTAATGTTGTGCAAGAAACAATAAAAGGTAATTCTTAAAATTTTGTAGTGAAAACATCATATCTAAGGCCTCTCACTTTATTTTAGTGTAATTTTTATCTAATGCCAACAACTTTCTTTTTACGAAGTAAATGGGGTGATCCAAAGCTCTATCTTTTGGCTAAGCCAATACAACTCCTAATTTAGTTCTTGAAGAATATACATGCACATGAAATGGCTTGATGAAATTAGATAATACTAATATTGGGTTTGTTACTAACCTCTAGTCCAAACCCATAAAATATGTTCAACACTTAATAGTCTATTCAAACTTTGTATCTTTGTGAATTAATCTCTTCATTGGGGTTTATATAGCTGGGTACACTTTGATAAAAATATGGTAATATATTATATGTCCAAAAAATTATCTCACTTGAGTAGAGCTTATAGGAGGTGGATTACCCACAATTACTTTGATTTTGGCTTGGTCAGCCAAAATACCATTGCTAAATACTATATGACCCAAGAGAACACCAAATGGTGTAAAAAATAAACACTTTTTAAAATTCAATGTGATGCACATAGTTCAACGTCATTCTAACATGAGAGTCAACTTGGATAGGTGTTATTTAAATAAAGAAAATACAATCCAATAATAAATATATAATTCCATAAAATCATGGATGAAATCTTTGAACACGGTTACCACATCCCTAGAAAAAACATAAGGAACATTATTCAAACCAAATGACATTACCTTATATGTTAATGAGCCCCATTTTTTTGAAAAGGTGGTTTTATCCTAATATTCAGTTGAAATTGGTATTTGATGGTATACATTGAAACCATATATGAAGGAATAAATTTTTATTCCCTATGAGTGAATCTAGAAATTTGTTTGTGAAGGGAATGATAAATGGGTCATTAATGCAAGCATCATTTAAGGCCCTATAGTCCCACAAACTCTGATTTCCCATAAAATTTTGGGTTGAAACACCATTGGAATAACCCAATCTACTTTTTCTACTAGATAAATAATTTTTACTTTTCACATATGGTTAATTTAAAGCTATACTTAAGCTTCATATTTTGATTTACCCTATATGGGTGATTTTTAATGGGTTGTGTGCACTTTATGTGTATCTTTCTCAATGAAGGGTCTACACCATGGAATTTTGAAAATTTTATTGGGAGCACATCTTGATAGTATTTTATAAATTTAAAACCTTTATATATATATATATATATATATTTGTGTCTAATAGTCATCTAAATTTACAATTTTTGTGGTAGCCTCAGTACTAATGTTACCTACGAATTTATTTAGTGGTTCTTGAAATATCTTGTTGGACCCACTTGGCATAGAGCCTCACAATGTACTTTACCCTTCTTTTTCTTGAATTTTTAAATTTCATAACTATGCATATTAAATTTTATATTCAATTTAAGATTTTGTCTCCTCTACTTCTCACTCAAGTTTGAAATAACCCTTCAAGTCTAGGTCCTCATTGCTATCACTAGATTCTATCTGTTATCTATCATCCATGATTTTATTTCAATGTTACACCAAATACTTATCTTTTTGCTTATTACAATTGTAATTTTTGATAGTTGTATTAAAATTTAAAGTGGTTTTCTGTTATGAAGAGGAGTCTATCATAGTGCTTAGATCCTCTAATTTTCCATGCCATAAAAACATCTTCAACTTTTGAAGAACGTTCTACACCAAGGGATTCTCATCCTCAAAGCTAAAGGTTATAATATAATCTTACTAAAATTGTGGCCAATTATAGTTTCTATCTACATTTTTGGTTCATGTGATAGAATATTGAAATAGGTGTTATGGTTTAATTGAATACATGTACCCATTATCTATATTCTATAACCTCTGAAGACCATACATCAACAAATTTATGAATATGCATTTCAGGACACTATCCTTCCAAGAAAAATAACCATTAAAGCATGAACACAAATGCTATTTGAAATGGATCTTATATAATTTTTCAAGCCTATTCCTAGTGAAACTAATTTTACCTGTGTATTACCCACCATGTCATATAAACAAAATTTAGAGCATAGTTCAGTTACCTGACTCATTGATCTACATTTGGAACATGTTGCTCCAATCTCAAAATAAATTAGTCCAAGTACTCAGTTATAAAGTATTAAGGCAATTTTCATTTTGTATAGAAAATCATTCACATTGGTGTCACCTCATGGCCTCCTCTCATCCAATTCAACATATCTGTAACTAAATTACTATTTACTGAAGATGTAATTTCCAAAGTTAGAACACCTTTCTGAGTTGGCTTGATGTAATCCATGTTTTTCACACCTACTATATATATCAAATATACTTAGGAACTATTTGGTGATCACATAGATGGAGACTTGTATTTATCTATATGTAAATGTTAAAATTGTTCTTTTATTATCATAGGTTTAGATGAAGGCTTCTTTAGTTGTTTTAATGACCTAAAGGTTATGTTTCATGATGGAAAAAGTTAAACTCTACAAGTCATAGTGCATTATGCTTAAGATCTATACCAACCTTAAACCATATATTATCCCCATATTCATAGGGTGATTTAGGATATTTAATAATTATATAATATTTCATTTTAGCTTTATTCATAGGTATGATGATATTATTATCCCCTTGGTGTACCTATAACTAATTACACAATATGTTTATGGTCATATAACCATTGTATGCCCACTTTTTATGATCAATGTAGGATAGTGTGTTTTAACCATATTTATATTTATAACTAAATAGTCACCTCACAAATTTAGATCAAAAACTTTGATGTCTACATCATTTAGTCACCCAATAGGTTCCACCATTCTATATTCTATGAGGCTCAACATAACTAGGTTATAACCAAGATCAAGTTGTCTAATGGCTTTGCATGTCGAGTAAGGGAACATATTTACTATACTTCCAAAGTTGAATACAACAATTAGAAATTAATTTATTACCAATTTGATATTCATTCAAGAGTTAACATCCCATTGTTTTTTGGTCTTTTTATACCATACCACCTTATCAATGGACTACTCACCTATTTGTACATAGTCTAATAGGATATTCAAAATATTTATGATGTTATAAGACATATATTAATTTCACAAAGTGTTTACCAATTTTAGTAGATCTATAAAAGTAGTAACTACTCCATCCTACCTCATATTACACATAATCTAATCATACATATGTTTGTCAATGACTATAACATTATTCTTAAATGCATTTTGGTTTTGTATATTATAAAATACCTACATTTCATGATACATTAGACCCTTTTTATTTTATAGGATTAGGATATTTGTCCTATTACACCTTTATAATTTGTTGATCTTGTGGAATGTTTAAAGGTGGTAATCCTTATTTTGTGCTGATGCCATGTGACTAGTTATATGTACATATGATCCCTTGGGTTTGATTTAACCATGTTTACATTTTGCACTAGTTTTTATTTTATCTATTTTTAACACAAGATAATATTCTATGTGATGCTACCTTATAAATCTACAATATACATAATAGACATGTCTTTGTGGATTGGTTGGACAATGAAGTGATTGTATTCTCTACATAGAAAACCGATAATTGGTGGTTGGCCTTGTCTCTCATCTAGTCTAAGATTACCTCATTAACATTTTATTTAGTACCCACCTCTGTATCCCCCTTGTCTCTATTAAAACCAAAACCTTACTTCTAATTATCATCATATCCTCCTTGTCAGTATGGGGAGCCCCACCCTTGTTGTTTTAAAGTACCTAGGGATATGATTTATTAATGTATATGAGTTGATTGATATGCCAACATGTGGCCCACATGTCATCATATCCATAAAGCCACATACATTAATATATCATATCATTAAGTAAATTAAAGTTTTTATTGGCCATCATATTCCCCCTATAATCTTTGGGGAGAAGATGGGTCCTATCATGTTTGATATTATTGGGGCGACGTAATACTCTATGGCTATTAGTATCAAGGAGATGGTGAAGTACATATTATTTGGTATTGTGGTGTCAAAATTTATCGGCCCCAAAGATAATACTAAGGTGAGTTTGGCATCCATCTAGGAGGAATTTGATTCATACTTGTCATTTTATATTTGAGCTTAGTATGCCTAGTTTTGCAACAAGGATATTTTGTGCTACTACTATGAAGACATTCTTGGTGATGTATTCATTAAATTATTATAGGGATATAAAATTTTATAATCATGATTGTGAAACTTGTAGAAATTAAAATATAATATTTTAAATTATTGGGTATGTTATTGTAACGAATTTCATTTTAAAGTTGCATGCCTTACTACACAAAAAATCTCATATTTTTTTTTTGACTTTTGGGTAGAATTCATGTGGTGCCCCTCTTTTACACACTCCATACACTATATTGTTGGAGATTTTTCAATGATTTCATAGTGATGTCATGGAAGTGTCCAGGTGAGTCGATGAAGTGCCTTGATAGTCTAAGTGATAATGACAAAGTGTGCAATGTGCTTAAAGTTGGCTTGGTTTATCTTTAGAGTTTAACTATTTAGAGATGATTAGGGATGAGTCTAAATTATTAATATTATGAAATAGGTTATATGAGAGGTCAATGATATATTGAGTGCTTGTTTGCATAAGTGGAATTCATCTGGTAGTCCATAGTTTTCATCTAGACATGTTGGGTCCAATGGCAAAAAATCTGAGTAGATAGTTTGATGGCATCATAATTACCATGTGTGGATGAGTTAAGGGGAGTTGGTAATATGGTTTTGATAAAATTAGTCCAAAGTTGATATGGTAAAAGTATCAAGTCATGCGATAAAGTGAAGCCAAAGATATATGTGTGCAAATTTGGGATCCCAATCATTTTGGCAATGTTTTTTATGTTCAAATAGAGTCGAGTAAGTAAATTGGTGACATCATATCTCACATATATGAAAGTTTTAGGTCAATATTTATATATGGAAGAATTAATCTATGAGATAAGATATTATGTGATAAATATTGGGTCATTCTACTAAGTGTGATAAAAGATATGCAAGTGGAAATTTGGGCTCCCAGGTAGTGTAACAATGTTTTATCCCATACTTAGCCAAATTTGCATGTGGCAAGAAAAGTTGAGTAGGCATTTTGATATAGTCATATTTTTTACATGTGGTAGTTTTATAAAATTTAATCATATTGGTTTTTTAAATTTTATTATTAGTTTTTATGCACTAAGTTTTATGTCATGCGATGAATCACATCAAAATATATGGGCAAAGTTGGCCTTTCAGGCAGTTATAGGCATAGTTGGCTTTGTGGCGGAAAAATCTAAGTGAGAAGATTAATGTCATTATATCTTATACATAAAAAATTTATAATAAAATATTGATATATTTTTGGATTATCCTATGTGAGGAGATCATATGGTCCAAATTTTAGATCATGCATCTAAGTACAACAAAAGTGATTGAGGTCCAAAGTTGGCCTTCCAAGCAAATTACAATGGTTCCCATACTTAGTCGAGTTTGCAAAAGGTAAAGTTTTTGAAACTCTTGAGGAGATAAATAGATCACATTTACTCAAAGATGTTAGGAAGTAGTGAGAAGGTAAAAAGTCTTCACATTTTAACACTAAGCAAAGGTAAAAGATAAGGATCTAACGGTTCATGTTTAATCATGTGATTGAGATTGATGGTGTGAGTGGAGTCAAAGTGGTCAACCTATTCAAAGTTTAACATCATTAAAGATCAATATACTTAAAATAATATTGATATTTTTTTATTAATATAAGTAGTGAAGATATGAGATGATAGCATGGTTTCCAAAGTTTAACTGTGATTATTTGAATTCAAATATTTGAATTTGATAAAGGAAAGACTAGTGTCTAGTTTTTGGGACATATCTTTTGATACAGGTGGAATTTTCTCATGGTTTAAAAAGATAATTTATATAAAAAAATAATTCACATCTGGAAATATATATGTTAAGGTTTGAAAGTGTGTACATTCAAATTTATTAAGGTTAAAAGTTGACTATGTTTTCATGTTTGCTTTGCAAGTAACTCGAGAAGGGTAATTGAGCTGTACTTATTGGTATCTCAATGTTTAAAGGTGAGATAGATATTAAAGTATGTTTTATAATATGTGAGGACCATATATGTGAATTATAAATGTTTGACCAATAATATTTAGTATGATCAAAGGGTTAAAAGTCATATATGTTTTCATTCATAATGACAATGTATAAAAAGGTGTTTGAGCTAATTACGTGTTAACAAAAGGGTGTTGTGATGGATATGGACACTTAATAAAAAAAAATAGATCATGTGTCATGGGTCCATGTACTTGGAAAGTTTTCATATGTTCTTAGTTTTCTTGAAGAAGTATTAAAGAGGTGAATGGGTCTCCATAGGACCTAAAAGCTGACTTAGGCTTATTTAAAACAGAGTTATGCTTAAGTGTGACCCATGTTAGATGCCTTAAGGGTGAAGGCATATATTTTGGATAATAAGTAAATATTTTAGAATTGATAATTCATAAATTATCTATAAATAATTAAACCAAATGTGATGGTTTTTAGACTTGTGAGAGATTTTAGTGAGCATAGATAGCGTTGGTACAAGGGAAAGAAGAGAGAGTGTGTGACCAATGGATGGATTAATGTGTAGGGAAATTTGAGGACTATGTGTATGACCTATGGGTCATGTTTTTTATGTTATAATAGTTCTCTTTTAGGTTGAAGATGAGCAAAGAGGTCTAGGGTGATCCAAAAGGATGTTTTGGATGCTTTGAGTGTGAACGAAGGATAGATGTTATTTATGTGAGCTTGGTGGTTGATTTGGGAGATAAATCAGAGTGTGGATTATTTATATTATCATCTGGTCAATTTTTTTGTAAAAAATTTATTTTTGAGGAGTGAAGAGTGATCCAAAAGGTGGCTTTGGATGTATTATAGTTGGAGAGAGTTGATATACAGTGTATCTCCATCAGATTGGTAGGCAATTAGTGTTCAAGGAGATGTTTTATTTATAGGTGTTGTTATGGATACTCAACATATATGGGTTTTTAACCTCCTTACAAGGTGAAACTTACTAAAGGTCTAGTTGTTATGGTATCTCATCTAGATAGGTGCATTAGCTCCTTATGGGATTATAGTCTCACTAAAATAAGGGATGATAGTTTCTTAATCAATTATAATTGGTCTAAATTAGTTCTTGATATTATAGGATAGTAATATAATTATAGGTTACATTGGGTTTTATCCCCCAAGAGGGTTTCCCACATATTTCATGTGTTATGTGCTTGATATTGCATTGTCTCTCTTGTTTATTGCTATAAATGATGTGTATGCTTCATGAATGCTTTTGGTAATTGATTAAGAGTTTGAAAGGATTAAAATTGAAGTTAAATTATCTAGGCTCACTAATTCACCCCCTCTCAATGATTATACATATAATAATTGGTATTAGAGTAGGTCCTTTGGTAAAGGCTTGATAGCTTGAAGGTGATCCAAGTTATAATATGGGTAGTCATCAAATGCAAGGAGGTTTATCTACTAAGTAATCATTGATGTTCAATGGATACAATTATTATTTTTAGAGTGAAAATATGAGGACATACATTATTTCCCTAGGTTTTGATGTATTTCAATCTATTGTGGATGGTTATGTTGGTCATACTACTCTTTCTTCTAGTGCTGCAAACAAGAAGTTATTTGAGAATAATTCTAATCAAATGAATGCCATTACTTGTATTCTTATAGAGACTAATTTCACCAAGGTAATCCATTATAAATATGCTAAAGAGACATGGGAAAAATTGTAGATCGTTCATGAAGTATATTCAAAGGTTAAGTTGGCAAAGTTGTAGACTCATTGAAGACAATTTGAGAGTCTTAAAATGAAGGAAGCAAATTATGTGGCATCCTTTCTGCATAGAGTTGATGAGATTGTGAATATCATCAAAGGTCTTAGAGAGAACCTTAAAGAGGCTAATCTAGTTAAAAATTTATTAAGGTCTCTATCTCTCAATTTTGATCCAAAAGTATTTGCTATAGAACAAAGTCATGATCTTATTCAGTTGAAGATGGATCAATTGCATGGTACCCTTATTGCCCATGAGATGAGAGTAAATGATGATATACCACCAAATAAGGAAGCATCATTCAAGATAGAAATGAAGTCAAAGAAGAATTTCTAAGGTAAGAAACCCAAAGAGGATGAGATATCTGACATTGATGAGGATGAACTAATTACTTTGATTACTAGGAAATTAGAAACAGGTTTAGGGAAGTATAAGGGTAAACTACCCTTAAAATTTTTCAACTATGGAGAGATAGAACATTTTGCTGATAAGTTCCCTCATAAGAATGAGAAGAATGATGATGAAGAATATGTTGAAGTCCAATATGAAGATAATAATATATATAGGAAAAAAGGATTTAGAAAGTATAACAATAAGAATAAGTCTTTCAAGAACAAGAAGAGTCTCTACACCAGAGCAGATTACATCTCATCAGATGAGAGTGAAGACATTGACTCAGAGAATGATCATGAAGATGATGGTCATGTTGAAGATGAAGCCTTGTTCATGGTTGAGGAAAGAAGTTTATCATATCAAAAAGAGTTTACTTGGAGTGATTCATATGTTGATAGAGATGAGGTGGATTATGATACTAAATTGATAAATGCCCTTGAAGAACTGAAGATTGAGAAGAAGATTAATAAGAAGATGAAGTCTCAAATAAAGGACTCTGAGGATCAATTTAGTGTGTATTAAGAAATAATGAATGAATACACCAAGGATCATGAAGATATGGTCAAGAATATTGGTTTCCAAATGGAAATCCTATCTACAAGTTTGAAAGTTAAATAAAATGAATGTTCAAGGTATGAAATTGAAAATGAGTAATTGAAATCTAAGTTAGAGAATACATCTAGTAAGGTGAAGTTATTTGTGAGATTTGAAAAGATCTCAAGTGATCTAGATAATATTTTTAATGATCAAAAGCATGCAAGTGATAAAACCAGTCTTGGATACAAAGAAGAACTAGAGAATGCAACTCAAGACAAGATGAAGACCAATGTGAATAAGAATAATCTGACTTTGAAGATAAATAATTAGATAAGGAATGAAGGTGTTGGAAGATGTTAGAGGTACAATCATTGGGGGGTTAATCAGTGAGCCCAAATAATCCAAATTTAATTTTGATCTTTACAAACACTTAATTAGTTACCACAAGATTTCATGAAGCATACATATCATTGATAGCAAAGAGCAAGAGAGATAATGCAAGATCAATCACATAATATGTGACATACTTTGGAAACCCTCTTGGGGAATAAAACCCACTAGAACCTACAATTGGAATATTATGCTATAATAAGTAAAACCAATTTAGACCATCTACAAATGGTCAAGGGACTAAAATCCTTATTTAGTGAGACTACAATCCCATAAGGTGTTGACACACTCATCTAGCTGAGCTACAACAACAACCAAACCTTTTAGAAAGTTTCACCTTGAAAGGAGGCTTAAATCACTTTAGATGCCGAGCTGACACAATAACACATATGAATACATCTACCTCTAAATTGATTTCTACAACACCTGATGATGGACCTATATTTATCACTCTTCACCTTTTCTCACACTCAGATAGTAATCACACTATTATCCCAATATAATTATAACCAAAAAGTCATATAAATAGTCCTCAATCTATTTTTCTCTTTAACTCATCCTTATGGCACTCTACCCCTCCTTTTTTGTACACTTCACACACACTAGCCTCTCCAATCTTTCCCAATTCTCTCACACAAAGTCTATAAACCATCATTTTTTATTCCACTATTTATAGGGCATACTTGATAATCAAAACCTTGGTTAGCCATTAGGCATGAATTATCCCTTAAGGTATATATCACATAAATACATAACTCAAAACAATCTTCATAGGTTGGCCGTAGCATTTATGGGTCACCCTTAAGTAGCTACACCTTTTAATAAGGCCCTTGTAGCTCTTATAAGTCTCATGGAGACCTATTGACCTATTTATCACACCATCGAGCAAACAAGAACATAGGAAAAATTTTAAATACATGGGTCCACTCATTATGTCTTATTCAATATCCTTAAATGATCATAGTCAACTTTTCTCACCTCTACATATGCTCAATCAACTCAAACATAGACCTTACACAAAGGAACACCATTACTGAGCATACAATCAACTTATTCAGAATTGTTCATACTCAAGATAGATTTAGCACACCTCCAAAATGCTCATAAAGCATCCTCATGGAGTCTACAATACTTCCAAATATAAAAGTCATCATGATAATTTGAAACAATGTCAAATGAGTTCAAATATCCTTCTCAGGTCACTTTCAAAATAAGTGTGAACACACAATCAACTTTTAGGCTCAACATATTTGACTATACTCACTTTTAGATATTCAAATCCATATTTATAGATGCAACTTGGAGTCCTCTACCACTTTTATTTTTACTATATGAGAAAATTCTTCCTTGATCAAAAGATATGGTCCAAAAACCACATAATGGTTTTTCCTTTTCAAATTCAAATACAAATAGTGACAATTAATACAATACTCACATATCATGTCCTCTTAGCTTTATATTAATCTCACAAGTTGGATATGTTCATGAATTTGCTTCTTAGCTATGCCAAGGAAAAGAAGAAGAATAAGAAGAATAAATCCAAGGCTAAGACCCATCACTCTACTACCTCTTTCAATTCCTCCTCCTCAACTGACCTAAAAGGGAAAGCCAAGTGTTATAGTAGCAAGCTCATTACTACCATTGACATAACATCTATTGGTTATGAGTGATTTTTCAACATGCACTTAGGTCAAGTAATTTACCCCGTTGGAAATTCTATTAGAGTTAGACTTATGGTCCCACCCATATGGGCAAGGAATCCCAAAGTTAGGTTTGAATTTTTTCATAATATCCCTTGCCAAGATAGGTAGCACCCTTACTCTATCATAGAGGAGATGAAGTCCCTTTCTACTAGAATATCTATCTAGGACCTTCTCCACCTTTACCTTGAGAAAAAACTCTCATGTTTTATGAGATCAGTCTCTCCAATGATGTACCATTATGGTATGATGTTGAGGTTTCATTCAACTCAGACATCCTTGGGCACCCCCACTTGCCTACCTTATTATTTGAACCTATCTCCTTTCTAAACCCTTTAATTCTTGAAAAGAGGGCTAAATTCCCACTCTACATTGAGACATCAGTCAATGATAACCACATCAAGAGATGCATTATTAATGAGGGTGGCCACATTGAACATCACACCTTTCTAGGAGTTTAATGAATTAGTATTAGCCATAAGAAACTTTATGATTCTCACCATAACTATGTTGGTTTCAATAACTACTCATTTGCATTGGTGGGTCATGTGAAGCTTCAGGTCAATTTTAGACCCAAGATGGTTAGGATCAAGTTTTGTGTGTTATATTTATATCTCTCATAAAACATGATCCCCGCGTCCATGTAGGTCATTATGTCTACAACATTTCATGTAGTTTAGTTTGTGAATGATGGGTGATGTTTATACCATAGATACTGACTCAGATCCTTGCATGTGGTTATATGTCAAGGTAAATACCTTTAATAAGGCCTTGGTTATCTCTTTGTGCGGCCCTACCATTTCACCCTAGGCACTTGTTGATGAATATTTTTTGCTTATGGATGAATGTTTTGATCTTGTTGGCTACATATTGATGTTTGCTCCTTTGGTGCCTATAATTCACTCTTTATCGGTCACTCCCTCTATTGGGTGTCAAGGTGGTTTTTACTCTTAGGAGACATTTTTTGAGACATCTCCATGACTATCAAACCTCTGCTTGTTCACTCTTTGCATCTTCCCCATCATGGAATTAAAAATATTAATGTATCACCCACATAGTCCTATAGAGTTCTCAACTTGGAACTCAAGTACTATTTTATCCATATCATAGTACATAACTTATCCAAGGAAAACATATAAAAGCTCATGAAGGCTTGTCATAAACACTACATTACTATCACTCATTTAGGTTTGGAGATCTCAAACATCAATGATGGCTCTACCATTGGTTTTCCCCATGTTCAGGTTATGTATGTGGAGTTGAAAGAGTTTGATTAATAACTACCCCTTGATCTTGATTGCTTTGAGAAATTTAATACCATGGATGTTGAAGGTTTCATCGATGTCAACCTTAGCATAACTACATATCCAAATATCATAAATATTAGTGTTAGTCTCTATGAAGAGGAAATGGATGTCTTATTTACATTATTATGAGAGTTTTTAGATGTATTCACTTGGGGATAATCTATTATGTAGGGTATAGACCCCATTTTCAACATCCATAACCTCATTGTGGAGGATGGGGCTAGACTCATCTACCAAAATTAGTAATTGATGGTTGTTAAAGTCTAGTTAATCATGGTAGAGATTAAAAAACTCATTCGTGTTGGCTTCATAAAAGTCATTGATTATCCTCTATGGGTCTCCAACATCATCTCTATTCTCAATAATAATTGGATAATATGTATCTAAATTAACTTATATGATCTTAATTTGGCTTACCTAAAGGATAATTTTCATACTCCTTTGATTAACCATATTATAGATTCCACTATTGGTTTGAGATGATGTCTCTTATGGATGGATTATTGGGTTACAATCAAGTTTGTATTACACCCAAAGATCATCACAAGATGATATTCACTACCCCTAAGAGTACCTTCTATTACGACATTATGTATTTTGGTCTAAATAATGTTAGTGCTATGTATCAATGTGCCATGATCTCCTAAATAATTCCCACAAATGAGAGGAGCATGTGTAAAACCTCAAAATCATCTTTGATTGCCTCAGGGAGTTTCATATTAGTCTCAACCTTGAGAAGTGTATTTTTAGCATTTTTGCCAAAAAACTTCTTAGATTACTCATTTTTTAGTGAGGCATTGAAACGGTTCTTGCCAAGATTAAAATAATCCTTGAAATGCCTCCCCCATATAACTTGGTCTAGTTGTGTTCCTTCCTTGAAAGGCTTAAATTTCTTTGATGATTTCTTAAGGACTATGTGTGTAATTTAATGTTCCTCATGCATCTCTTGCACTATAATTCCCCATTATTATGAGCCCCTAAAGTTCAGATTTCCTTTAAGGAGTTGAAGCATGTGATTCACAATCATACATCTTTATGACACCCATTGAGGGTTGAGAGTTTTATTTTACACCTCCATCACTGATGATTCCATCAAGCACATGCTTTCCCAAAATAATGATGATGGTAGAGAGAGCAGTTTATTACATCTCTCTCACATAGTTGGAGTCAATCTCAACTATACTATCATGAAGAGGCAATGACTCACCCTTGTCTTCATTATAAATACGTTATGACATTACATGATGTTGTATACCACCAATGTAATTATCAAGTTTGATCTACCTTATTACTTGTTGGTAAAGATAGACATAGGAGGTAGGACCATAGATGGATCACGATTCTCCATGAGATTGACTTATGCATCATAAACTAAAAATCCACCAAAGTCTTAGTTGTAGATAAACAACTCACTGAGTACCCATTTCCCAACATTTTTGGAAAGTTGGTTGATGATATGTTTCCCAATGAGATGGTCTACTTAGTAAACTAGATGGAAATATCTAATTATGAGTGGTACCAAGATATCATCTATTACATAGAAGACCAATCTTATCTCATTGATGCTTCCTTAAAATAATGATACCAAATTTATAAGATCATTGTCCATTATATCATTATTGGTAGGATCTTATTCAAAACAGGTCTCAATGGATTAATGATGTAGTGTCTCACCACTAAAGATACACCTCTTGATTTATAGGAGTCTAATGGGATTATCTATGGTGGCCACCTAGGAAAGCAAGTAACTACCTAGTGTATTATTTGGATGGGCTACTACTAGCCCACTTTTTTTAAGGATGTTATCTAATATGAAAAAATTTGTAGGATTTTTTAGCTAATTGGGAATGCTATTATTACCCCTTTTGGAGTTTTGAATTTTTCTTTGATACTTTAAATTTTTTCTATTTGGGTTCTTAAATTTGTTGGAAAGTTCAAACTTGATTTAGTAGATAGACATTATTAGTTCATCACCGCCATTGACTAATTCACCAAATGGGTAGAAGTTATGCCCCTTAGTGTAATAAATAGGAAGATTATCACTAGGTTCATCTTAAACTAGATCATTTGTCAGCTTAGGGTTTTTGATTATAATCATGGTTGATAATGGCTTGGGATTCCAAAGCCTCTAGATACATGAATTAGCCAAATGTTTTGGTTTCAATCTACATATATCCTCTACCTATTACCCATAGGTAATGGGTAGGATAAATCTTCCAACAAGACATTGAAGAAGATTCTCCTCTATAATATTTCTAAGTCCAAGTGAGACTAGCATCTCATGCTCTATCCCCCCTTTAACATTATCATACTTCTATCAGTATAACCATGAGCGAAACCCCATATATGTTGGTCTATAGGTATGAGATTGTTCTCACTTTCAAGGTCTTAAACCCACCATTGTGGGTTAATAGCTTGAAGTCACTTCCTAATGAAGAGGAATGCGCTAATCACTTCACTAAGATTGAAAAGTTGGATGAACATCATATTATTCCCTTGATAATAATCATTCTTTTCAGATTTATCAATGCCAATATTTTGAGAAGCTAGTGTAGCCTCATCCTTTTTAGGTAGGTGATATAGTGCTCCTCTTTGATAAGGAGTACCAAAAGTATGGAAAATTGGATCATAAGTGGTTTGGTCCTTTTGTGATCACCACATCCTTAGATAATGACACCTATCACCTATCCACCCTCGAGAGTAATCCCCTCCAGTACCCAAATAATGGGTTCTGTCTCATGATGTTTCACATCTAAGGGTCTACTCAGACCTTTTTGGAAACCCATCTATAATGGTATGGTAGAGCTTTCCTCTCTTATTTAACCACTAATCGAGGTGTCACATGTATATGTGTGTGTACATGGGTTCTTTATTATAATTTAAACATGTTTATCACATTATATTTATTAGTCCTAAAAACATGAAACATACATTACACACATCACTCATATAATGATCCAATTATTGGGCACCTTATTTTGTTAAGTATAGGATTCACACCAACAAAAAATTCACATCAGTGCGAAGGAATCATTTTGCTTAATTATTAGCCTTTTGGAATTTTAGTGCCAGCTAGAGGGTGTAACACATATCTTATGCTAGTTGGTAGGTGGCTAACTAGATCCAAGATTCCTAGGGAAAAATAAGGGATTTGGTGAGATATGGTGACTACATCATAAATTTTGTAAGGTGATAGATCCTATAGGTTTGATGACTAAGCTCTAGATTGGCACTCAACATGCACCTTCCACTTTGGTAAAGATGCTCCTAAAAGTTATTTAAGGAGTTGACGAACAAGCTTTGGATTAATACTCAACATGAACCTTTGAGCCAAACGTTAAAAATATATCACTTTGACCTCATGAACTTCATATATCTATACAGATCAACCAAATATTTAACTATAAATGTTCACCATTTGATCAAACTATATAAATGCCTGTTTTCCATTAATTCATTATCCTTTACCTTTTCTCAGTCATTAGACATCATACACCTATCCTCATATCACTTCTTCCTAAATTTTTGAAAAAAAATGTGCATCATCAATCTTGCTTGAAATTTAACTTGTGCAGAAATGACTATGGGAACCTTGCTTATCTACCTAGAAGGTCAACTTTAGACCTTAATAACTTCCATCATGCTTTGACTTATGATCTTAAATTTTGACCAGATAATCTCCTCACATAGAATAATCTAACCAGGTGAAAAAATTCTCTTGAATTATTTGCATGTGAAATATATATCACCATTAAAATGCTTTTCAAAATCTTCTATCACAGAGCCAACTATGCTTAGAATTTTTTTGGGAGACCAACTTTGCTCCTGCATAAATTTTGTCGTGCTTTAGTACATGATCTAAAATTTAGCACAAATAAACTAGGATCAATACTAAACAAACCCATATGATTAATTTATCTTGACACCTTCACACGTGAAATATATAATATCAACAAAATGCCTACTTAGCTTTTTTTGTCACACACAAATTTGGCTATGGAAAAATGTAGTCAAACTGCCTGGGATCCCAACTTTGCATATGCATATATTTTAACATGCTTCATCACATGATATGAAATTTAGTGAAAATAAAATAGGCATAACAATGAAAAAAACCATATGATAATTCTATCTTGACACCTCCATTTATGTAAATGATGATATTATTAACATGCTTACTTGGTTCTTTCTAGCCACATACAAACTTGGCTACGTATGGGAAAATAATGAATTCTAACTAAGAATCCAACTTTTCACCTCATATATTTAATCAATTATATATATATGACTTGAGATTTATCACATATCAAATAGGCACAAATGTGATCAAAACCATATGACCAAACCCCCTTGAATCATTCCCATGTGGTAATGGTGACATCATCAAACTGCCTACTTAGATATTCTGCCACTAGACCAAAATGTCTAGATGAACACAATGAAGAACTAGATGAATACAACTCATGCACATAAGATCTCAAAGAATAGAAAACTTCTTATGGGACCCATTTCACATGATTAATAATTTAGATTCATCCCTAAACATCTCAAACCAAGAAAACTCTGAAGATCAACCAAGCCTTCTTCAAGTATACTAGGACAAACACATTGCCTAGTTTATCATCGTTACTTAAGATATCAAAACACTTCATCCACTCATAAATATAAATAAATTAAATCACCATTGCATAAATAAAAACTCTCCAAAAATCTCCCCCTTTGTCATTACTAGCAACAAACATCATATATATAAATACACAACTCACCTTCTCTTTCTTCAAGCACTCCCGCAATAGAAACTTTCTCCCCCTTTGACATAATCACAAAGTGGGCACCAACTGATCCTAAGGAACTAAAAATAATATAAAATAGGAAAGGACCATCTTATAAAGATGATAAAAACTCCCCCTTACCTTGAGCCTACTTGTTCTTACCTTGACAACTTCTTCTTGCTCCATGCCAACACTCTTCTTCAAACAAACACTGCAACTAATGAAGAAAGAACCAAAAAAACACTAAAATATAATGGAACTTACCAAAATACATATAAGAGGAACTCCCCCTAATATATTTGAGTCATTTCACCTTTTGAGCATCTTTAGATCTTCACACACCATGAAGAACCACCATACATGCTTACTAGCCTTCTCTCTCAAGCTACCACAAAGACCACCAATATAAATTCATGAAACTCAATAAATAGTAAACATGATCTCAACAAACCTAAGAAATCTCCTCTAAACAAACACTCTTTTCACTTTTTTGAGAAACTAAGCAAAAAACACTCTTCTTCAAACTAGGCATGTCTAGCTTCCTTGTAGCCCTACCTAGAACTTGAAGAGCCCACAAATTAATGTAGACACAAATTCAAGACCTAAAAATTCATATATAGAGAAATCTCATATTCCCCCCTGAGCACACCAATTTGTAACAACACCATCATCTTCTGTAACATACTTCCTTCACAAACCTACTACCCAATTAGGCCTCCAACTTGAAAAAACTTGAAAAAATTAAGAACCACAAACCTTAAAATCTTTATGAAGATTTATTTGAAAACCCATTTTACCCATTAAACATATTAAGAATCCTCAAACCTTAACTCATAAGGCACACCACTTTTCTAGCATAGTCCAAAACCCTATAATCTTAAAACAAAGTCAACACAACACCTTCTAGTTAACATCTACCTCTAAAATTTTTATACCCATGGAGACAACCATTACAAACTTATGGACCAAAATTTGAGATTCCACACCATTGAGAACCTTGACTTCCTATAACCCATTTTAGGACCTACAAGTTCTTAAGCACAAATTGGGAAACCTAAGAGCTAATAATTTTTTTAATTTGACTTCAACATAACTTTATACCACAAAAACACATAGATAACATCACAAAGAAGTGTATATAAATTTTTGAGCATCAAATTCTTCTTGATATTTTTCATCAACCTCATTAAGCCACCTAGAACCACCCATTCTGACTTTGTACTACAATGCCTTCACAAACCAATAGAGTAAACTCATGAAGTTATTTCTCCCCCTTAACCAATGACCTTATAACATCACCACAAGTATTTTTATTTATTGGAATTATGATCTTGATCCCACAAACTTACTTTGACATAATAAAAATATCTCATAAGAATCATAGGCAGAGACACCCTATTTCACAATATCCTAAGACAATGTGAAACTAGAAGTTACCCAAAACTCCTCATATTCCTTATCCTCCTTGGTAATTTGATGTTAATAGTTATTATTATTATTCTTATGCTTAAGAGAAGCAACATGCTCAACCACTACAACATTCTCCTTTTCTTTTAGAATTGGATTGACAATACAAGGAGACAACAAAAATTCATTACATACCTTTTCATCTAAAGTATCCACCTTGAAATTTGGAACCTCATCATTAGGAATAGAAAATTGATGTTCTTTACATGATATATGCTCAACAACAATAGGATTTTCACTTGGATCCATACATATCTCATGACTAGCCTCAACAAGTATCTTGGTCTTCTCTTTAATTTTGATATCTTCTTTCTCAACATGAGTATAAATTGAGACCTCTTGTTACTCTTCAACTTATAAAGCATTCTCTACCATAACAAACAAATTACTTGGACCTACAATCTTGTCATGAATCATAATTGTTAGCTTTGGCTTCCATGTGTTAACATGCCTTCTTTCTTTTACTCTAAGAGTTTGTTTGAACTCATTTTGACTTGACGGCCTTTATTTATAGAATTTAGCAATGTGACACCTCTATTCACAATTGTAGCACACCATACTCCTTGATGGAAACATAATTTATCTTATCATGTTTGGATAGAAACTTTCCATATGTATTTTGTCATGACAAATAAAACAAACTCCCCTTTTTGAAGAGAACTCACCTTGTTTAATCTTATATGGACAATGGTTTGTAAAGTGTCCCACATAAAGATAATTAAATAACTTAATTTTAATCTCTCCTTTTGACTGATGAACCCCATCATAGTCCCATGGAAACTCATTTATCTTTCATTCTCTAGCCCTATGACCAAATTTATTACATGTATAATAATAATGATTGAATCTTACATACCTCATGACATTTGGCTATTTGATCTGATTTGTCTTTATTTTTCAAGCATATTCAATCCTTTTCTGATGATTTGTCTTCAAATTATTATTGTCCTAGTTCAAATTAGTCTTCATCTTATCTTGAGTAACATTATTGTGTTCTTTTTCATATTCAAGACTAGTTTTATCACTAGCATAATTTTGACCACTCAAAATGTTGTCTAGATCACATGAGCTCTTTTCAAATCTTATAAATGACCTCACCTTACTAGATATGTTTTCTAACTTAGATTTCAAAGAATCATTTTTAGAAAAATACCTTGAACATTCTTCTTCTCTAGATCTTAGAATTTTAGACATAAATTCCAACTTAGAATTAAGAAACATGAGAACACCTTCATGCTCCTTAGAGTCTTCAACCAATCTTGCCTCAAATACACTAAATTTATCCTCATATTCCTTGATCTTATATTTCATATTCTTATTTATATTCTTCTTAATCTTTAGTTCTTTAAGAGCATTCATCAATACAATCTCATAGTCCACCTCATCTTCATCATCCTCTGAATCACTCCAAATAGACTCCTTTTGATGTGAGTAACTTCCTTCCTCATCTATAAAAAGAGATTCATCTTCAGTAAGACCATCATCTTCATGAAAATATTATGATTCAATTTCTTCAATATCATTTGATGAGCTACAATCTTCTTTGGTATAAAGACCCTTCTTGTTCTTGAAGGACTTCTTCCTGTTCTTATAATTTTTAAATCCTTTCTTCTTGTATATCTTATTGTCTTCATCTTGGCCTTAAACATGATCTTCATCAACATTATTCTCATTCTTATGAGGGAAATTTTGAGAAAAATGTCCTATCTCTCCATAGTTGAAATATTTTAAGGGTAGGTTACCCTGATATTTCCTTGAGCCTATGTTCAATCTCTTAGTAATCAAAGCAATTAGTTCATCATAATCAATATCAGATATGTCATCCTCTTTGGATTTCTTACATTATAACTTCATCTCTATCTTCAATGTAGCTTCCTTATTTGGTGGTATATCATCATTTACTCTTATATCAGATGCAGTAAGGGTGCCACGTAATTGATCCATCTTCAACTGAGTAAGATCATGACTCTCTTCTATAACATATACTTTTGGATCAAAATTTAGAGATGGATACATTAATAAATTTTGGACTAAAATATCCTCTTCAGGATTCTCTTCAATACTTCTGATGATGTTCATAGTCTCATCAACTTTCTATAGAAAGGATGCCATAAAATCTTCTTCCTTCATCTTCAGACTTTCAAATTACCTTTTGTGAGTCTAAAAATTTACAAGATTAACCTTTGAATCTCCTTAAAAAACTATATTCATTTTTTCCCATATCTCTTTATTATATTTATAATGAATTACCTTGGTGTATTCAGTCTCTGGAAGACCACAAGTGATAGTATTCACCACCTTGGAACTGTTCTTAAACAACTTCTTATTTACAACACTAGATGTAAGAATAATAAGAGCAACATAACCATCTATAACATATTTACATACATAAAACCCTAGGGACATAATATATGTCCTCATCCTTATAATCAAAAAATTATAATTAGATCCATTGAACACTGGTGATTGCTTAGTAGAGAAACCTCCTTGATGACTACCCATATTGTACCTTGGATGACCTTCAAGCTATTAATCATTTACTAAAGGACTTAATTTGATACTAATTTTTAGATGTAAAATCAATAAGGTGGGGTGAATCAGTGAGCCCAAATAATCCAAATTCATTTTTGATCTTTACAAAAAATTAGTTACCATAAGCCTTCATGAAGCATACACATCATTCATAATAATGAGCAAGAGAGACAATGCAAGATCAATCACATAACACATGACATGCATGGGAAACCCTCTTAAGGAATAAAATACACTAGAACATACAATTAGATTACTATTATATAATAACAAAACCAATTTAGACCATCTAAAAATGATCAAGGAACTACAATCCCTATATAGTTAGACTACAATCCCACAAGATGATGCCACACTTATCTAGCTGAGCTAAAACAACCAAACCTTTTAACAAGTTTAACCTTGTAGGAGGTTACAAACACCTTAGATGTTGAGATGCCACAACAAAACCTATGAACACATCTACCTATGAACTGATGTCAAAACCACCTGATGATGGACGTTTGCTTATCACTCTTCACCTTCACTCACACTCAAACAACATGCACACTATTCTCCTAAATAAAAATATGAAAAATAGGTCATAAAAATAGTACTTAATATATTATATTATTTATCTCATCCTTATGGAACTCTAACCCTTCTTCAATCCATAATTCACACACACAATCCTCTCTCCAATCTCTCCCAAGTCTCTCACACAAAGTTTAGAAACCATCATCTTTGGTTTCACTATTTATAAAGCATACTTAATAATCAAAACCTTGGTAAGACATTATGAATATATTATCCCTTAAATAATCTATCATATAAATGCATGGATTAAAATAATCTTCATAGGTCATCCATAACATATATGGGTCACCCTTAAGAAGCTACACCTTTTAATAAGGCCCTTGTAGCTCTTATAAGCATTGTGGAGACCTATTCACCCATCTAGCACACCATCAAGCAAAAAAAAACATAGGACCACTTTTAAATACATGGGTATAATAATTATTTCCCCTTCAACATCTTCAAATGATCAAAGTAAGCTTTTCTCACCTATGTGTATGCTCAATCAACTCAAACTAAGACCATATACATAGGAAAACCATTACCAAACATACAATAAAATTCTTAAGCATTGTTCATACTCAAGAGAGATTTATCAAACTTCAAAATCATCCTTATGTATTCTAAAACACTCCCAAATATCAAAGTCATCATGAGACATCGAAACAACATCAAAACAAGCTCAAATATCCTTCTCAGATCATATGTAAAATAAACATGAACACATAGTCAACTTTTAGGCTCAATATATTTGTATGTTTTCACTTTCAGATCTTTAAATCCATATTGGTAGATTCACCTTAGAGTCCTCTACCACTTTTATTTTTATTGCATGAGAATTTTTTTCCTTGATCAAAAGATATGGTCCAAAAATGAAGACTAGTTTTTCATTTACAAATTCAAATATTCAAATATAAATGGTCATAGTTAACCTTCAAACATAAGGCTCACATCTTGTGTCCTCTCAGCTTTAGATCAATCTCACACCATCAATCTTGTCTAAATTTTAATGCATATTATACCAAATCCAAATGTTAAACATCTATCACTTTGACCTCATCTCATGTAATATAGCAACTTTGTCCTCATGCATTCCATCGATCTTTATGGATCAACTAGATATTTAACTATATATTCTCGTAATTTGATCAAAATATATGAATGCTCACTTGCCATTAGATCCTTATCCTTTACCTTTGCTTAGTCATTAAACATCATGTACCTATCCTCATCTCACTACTGCCTAACTTTTTGAAGCAATGTGAACCATCGATCTTGTTCAAACTTTAACTTTTTCAGAAATGACTAAGTATGGGAACCTTGCTTATCTTCCTAGAAGGCCAACTTTGGAACTTGTAACTTCCACTGTGATTTGATGCATGATCTCAAATTTTGACTAGATGATATCCTCACATAGGAGAATACAACCATGTGACAAATTTCTCATGAAGCCTTTGAATATGTGAGATATATCACCATTAAAATTCCTTATCAAAATATTCTATCATAGAGCCAACTATGCTTAGAATTTATTTGGGAGACCAACTTTGCTCTTGCATAAATTTTGTCATGCTTTAGCACATGATCTGAAATTCAACACAAATAAACTAGGATCAAAACTAAAAAAATCCATATGATCATTTTATATTGACACCTTCACACATGTAAGATATAGTATCAAAAAAATTCCTAGTTATCTTTTCTTATCACACACAAATTTGGCTACGTATGGAAAAACATAGCCAAACTACCTAGGATCCCAACTTTGCATATTCATATCTTTTGATGTGCTTCATCATATAATCTAAAATTTAGCACAAATAAATTAGGCATAAAAATGAACAAAACCATATGATTATTTTGTATATACACCTCCATGTGTGTGAATTTTAACCTTATCAACATGATTACTTAGCTCTTTTTGGCCACATGCAAATTTGGCTAAGTATGGGAAAATAATGAATTCTAACTGAGAAGCCAACTTTGCACCCTCATATCTTTGACCATAATTAGATGCATGAATTTATATTTATCACATATTAACTAAAAAAAATGTGATCAAAACCATATGACCAATTCCCATTGACTCATTCCCACGTGGTAATGGTGACATCATCAAACTACCTATTCAAAATTTTTACCACTGGACCAAAATGTCTAGATGAACACTATGAAGAACTAGATGAATATCACTCATGAAAATAAGTTTTCAAAGAATATGCACTTTTTATAGGACCTATTTCACATGATAAATACTTTATATTCATCCCCAAAGATCTCAAACCAATCAAACTCTAAAGATCAACCAAGCCTTCTTTAAGCATACTAAGACAAGCACATTGCACACTTTGTCATTGTTACTTAGGTTATCAAAGCACTTCATCCAATCATAATAAAAACTCCTTAACATCACCTTGACATCATTTATAACTCTCTAATATAATATTTAAGATAAATTAGATCATACAACTAAATGCCATGAGGTATGCAAGTTTCAATGGTTACTGTTACACATGTAATTAGTTTGGGTATAGAGCTAAAGAATGCAAGAGACCTGTTAGAAATGAGTTTGCATGGAACTATGATGGGGCTCATTAGTAAAATGTGTGAAAAAAATTAAGTGATTAAACTATCTTGATGAGGGAGACTTTCCTAAGTAGTGTCCAAATAAGGTAAGGCAAGGTGAATCTCCTTCAAAAGATAGAGTTTGTTTCAATTGTTATGACATAAGACACATTGCAATATTTTATCCATATTAAGTAGGGAAAGTTGATTCCACTTAAAATATAATGGTTTAATACAACTATGATAATACTGGTCACATTACTAGATTCTACAAGTAATGACCATCAAGTTAAAATGAGTTCAATCAAGTTCTTAGAGTGCAAGGAAGAAAGCAAGTTAACTCATGGAAAACAGAGGTGGTAAGTATGATTCATGATGGGTTTACTAGTCTAAGTAATATATTTTATATGGTGGATAATTCTACATAAGTTAAATATTATCAAGGGCTCTCATTATCTGCTCATGTTATGGATAAAGAGATTGATCTGAAGGAGAGAACCAAGGTACTAGTTGAGGCTAGTTCTGAGAAGAGTATGGATCCAAGAGAACATCCTATTGTTGCTTAGAAAGTTTCATGAGAAGCATATCAGTTGTCAGTGCCTAGTCATGAGGTTAAAAACTACAAGGATTATTCTTCAAATGAAAAGGTATGTCATGAATCTTTGTTGTCTCCATGTATTATTAGTTCAATCTTAGAAGATAAGGATAATGTTGTTGTGGTTGATCATGTTAATTATCTTAAGCCTAAGAAGAAGAAGAATAACTAAAAGTGTTACATGACCAAGGAAGAGAAGGAATATGAGGAGTTGTGGGAAACTCCTAGTTTCACATTGTTCTAGAACATTGTGAAGTATGGTGTCTCTATCTATGCTTCTTAAGATATTCCTATTAGTAGAAAATCAAGTATTGTTGTGTATGTAGTGTATACAAGGTCAAAATGGGTGTTTTCAAGTGGACTAATGAGATTGATAAAATTTCAATAAGATTTTTATGTTTAAAAAGCTTTGTGCACTTCCTTGTGATGTGTTCTAAGTATTTTTGTGTCTTGATGATCTTGTTTGTGCCAACTAAATATTTTTGAGTGCTCTCAATTTTCTCAATTTTGACTTAAGGGAAAGCAGGCCTAAAATGGGTTATAATAAGTCAAATTTACCTAAGGTATGGAGGCTCAAATTTTTGTCCATAAGTATGTGATGGTTTTCTCAAAGTGTGAAATAAGTTTTAGAAAAGGGTGTTGACTAGAAGGAGGTTTATTGATCTTGTTTATTTTGAGATTTTAGGGTTTTAAACTCTACTAGAAAATTTGTTTGACTTATGAGTTGAGATTTGAAGATTATTAATAGGTTAAATGGGATAAATGCGTTTTAAAATCAAGATTCATAGAGATTTGAATGTTTTTGGATTTCAAGTTATTCAAGTTTTTGTCAAAATGGAGGCCTAATTGGCTAGTAGGTTTGTGAAGGAATTATGTTGCAGAAGATGATCTAGGTAATGAAAATTGGTTTGATTGAGGGGTTATATGATAGTGATCTAGATATGAAGTTTAAAATTTTGAAGTTGTGTCTATAGAAATTTTTGAGCTCTATAAGTTCCAGGTAGGGCTATAAGGAGACTAGAAAGGCCTAGTGTGAAGAAAAGTGATTTTTTTGATTAGTTTCTACAAAAGAGAGATATTTATGTTTCAAGGTGAGTTTTCAAGTTGGTTTGTAACATGATTTATATTTAGTGAGTGGTATGAAGTATTGTTGATGGTCCTTGAGGTGGCTTAAGAGAAAAGTCTAGTAAACCTATGTGGTGATTCTTCATGGTGTGTGGAGATATAAATATGATCAAGAGGTGAAATGGATTATATATCTTAGGGAGATTCCCTATCATATGTTTTTTGGTGAGTTCCATCAGATTTCACTATTTTGTGTGTTCTTTTTTCATTGGTTATAGTGCTTGGTTAAAGAAGAATGTTGGAATATTACAAGAGGAAGTTATCAAGGAAAGAAGAGGTAGGCTCAAGCTAAAGGGGAGTTTGTACTATCTTTATAAGATGGTTTTCTCAATCTAGTAGTATTTTTAGGTCCTTAGGATTAGTAGGTACCCACTTTATCAATGTGTCAAAGGGGGAGAAAGTTTTTTTATGAGCATGTTTGAAGAGAGAGAAGGAAGGTGAGTTGTATGAGATGTTGACATCAATGACAAAGGAGGAGATTGTTGGAAAGTTGTCAATGATGTCATAGTGATGTCATTAAAGTGTCTAGGTGAATGGATGAAGTGCCTTGATATTCTAAGTGATAATGATAAAGTGTGTAATGTGTTTGTCATAGTATGCTTGAAGTTGGCTTGGTTGATCTTCAGAGTTTGACTATTTAGATATGATTAGTGTGATCTAGGAATTTGACTCAAGAGAGGATGGTTAGTATGGTTTTTTTTGTCAAAATGAAAACAAAATGAGAGAAACACACTAATCAACATAATATCTCTAGGCTTAAACACTAGGGAGAGTTTAGTTAATAAACATGAATAAAACACACAACTAAAATTCAAAAGAAAACCTCTTTTACCTTAGATGCTCTGAAATTCTTGTTATAGTGGCTTGCTCAGCTTGTGCTCAAGAAGTCTTCATCAAAGGAGGCTTAGCTATCTCCTCTTCTCCTTGGCACTTTGGATTTGGCTTCACTTGGCTCAATATTTTGGAATCATAAATTTGGCATGTGATAGCTCTTGGAATCAATTTAACATGGTAAATTTGCATAAATTAAGCTTAGAAATGATGTGGTAAGGCATCTTATTTATATATTTTTGAGATTGATTAGAATCATTTTGAACCATCCATCTTAAGATTGAGATGTGTGGTTGAGGATTAATTCAATTTTAGAATTAAGTTTATAATTATCCTCATCATGAAATTAGAATAAGGAGAAATTAATAGGTATGGAGGGCATCATAAAAGGTATTGATGAGACATGAAGGGCATGAATTCTGATATTTGTGGCATTTATCACCTAGGGATGTCTTCCCAAGAAATGAGATCATCTGATGATATAAATATTCAATATTCATTTCCAAAAACAAGTATTCAACAAGTTTATATGAAATTATTAATTAGGCCTTGATTTAGGTTAATTAGCTCTTAAGTAGGTTTAAGCACTTTGTGCACAAATTACTTAGATTGATCAAAATTCCTTATTATTGGTGAAAATTTTGATTAGATTGGAATTAGAATTCAATTTCAAATGTATTAGAACCATATTCCTATTTAGGATGTTACCAAAAACAAATAACAAAGGCACATGTTTCATGTAAGATATTTGATAGGAAAGAGTAATCTAGAGTACCCAAGTGCAAAATTGGCATTTTGGCTCGAAATGATCTAATCAAAGTTAGCTGGCTCATAAATTATATTACCCCATTTAGAGATACCCTAGCCAAAATCAACACTTGAATATGTTCGTTTCACATCATTTAGCATGTTTTAGTGTTCTTAGGCCAAATTGTGCATTTTGGTGGAAATTGGCCAAAATTCTGGTTGGAGGTTATTGGTGGCCAGATTTAGGTGTCTACAATTTGCCCATATTTGGGAAGGTATTGCAATATATAAGCATAGTAACATCTTCTCAAAGAATGAGAAGCTTTTGTATACCTACAACTACAACAATGATAAACTAATTATATGATGCCCCCTTAAGGGAATGGATGGCACAAGTAGGTCAGCAAACGGTCCCTTGAAAAGAAAGAAGTGAAATGAGGGGACCAAAGAAAGGAAAAATGATGAGGTGAAAACACAATGATATTGAAAAAGTAATCAAAGTCATGAAAAATGCAAGTGGGATGGTGTATAATGGTTTGCCCAAAGGTGGTTATAAGCATTGTATCCTGATAGTGGTAATGTGGTATGATAACACAATGATTTGTCCAAAAGTGGTTATAATCATTGAGAAGATGGAGCTGCCCTAGTTAGGATAGACAAAAAAGATAACATGCCCCTATATGGGTAGAAAAAGTAAAAGTGGTGACAACACAATGATTTGTCTAAAGGTGGTTATAATCATTAAGAATGACAGGTGGGATGATGTGCAATGATTTACCCATAGGTAGTTATAATCATTGGACACTGATTATGGCAAACATGAGAAACTTAGCCAATGATGATGATATCTTAACACAGAGGGTAATGATGAATTGGAATAACCTACTAGTAGGGATATGCTCATCCAAACTAATAAAGGTTGAAATTCTTTAATGGTTAATTACTCTATTTGGGATATGATTGGAAGTTAATCAGGATGTCAGTGCTAAAGAGATGCTACCATTGCTAAATAGACTTCTTGATGCTAAGATTTGTTATAACACATGTCGGTAGGCATCATGGTATAACATCATGAAGACTTGGCCAAAATATGCATGAGGATTGACTCCCATAATCTAATACTCAATAGAAAATAATGCACCAATGATAGAAATCATGATGAAAATATAGACATATGAATATGGATGGATTCAAGTATAAGTATGGGAAAATAATCACCCAATGAACACACATAAGCCAAATCAAGGAAATAATGTTGAATGCAAATAAACAAGTAGACAAACAAACAAAATAAGTAGAAACAAAAAATAAATAATGCAATAGAAACCATACAAACATTACCCCTAGAAAATAGGTGACAACTAAACAAATGAACAACATGGGGAATAGAAGAAAAGAAAGGGGTGGCCTAGTTGTCTCCATATGCACTAGGCAAGTGGATGCTACCTACATAGTTTCATAGATGTAATATCCAACAAAAACTTTAGGCCAAATGTAGTTCTCCTAGGGAATGAGATGAATGTGATAACTAAAAAAATAAATAGAATGGATGTGACAAAAGAAGAGGAATGGTCTTGAAAAATGGAAAGTGTGTGAGAGAAAAGGCCAAAAAGGATGAGGAAACTAAGTGACAAGTGGTTTACTTACAACTTAGTAAGGGTTCCTAAAATCCTTAAGGCAAAGAAGTGGTCAATGTTTTTGTTCTATTATAATGATTTTTCAAATGTTTTTGGAATTGGTTTAGAGTATATCAACTTAATTGAGAATGACGAGACACTAAAGGGTTTAAGCTCAAAAAATGGTGAGAGTGTTTAAACTAAGGTTTCTCATAAAATGGCAAGATCATTCAAACTTAGGTTTCTCATAAAATGGCAAGAGCATGGTATAAAGGGTGACTGAGCTAACCTCAAAAGTATCAAGTGTTGCCTACATAGTCGTAGAGTAGGACCTCAAGTCATTGTAGCTCTGCCCTATAGTAGAGGAATTTGACTAGTGGAGCAATTAATTCAAACAAAACATGCATAGTTGGTAAAAAAGCAAAGTATGGCATATGAAGTGGCAAGTTGGTATGTCAAAGATTAATAAACAAATGTTGCCCCTAGTTTGACCATAGGCGGTTATAACTAGGACAAAATAGCATGGATAAATGGTACTAATTTTCCCAAAGGTGGTTATAATTAGTAACAAGACCGGTGATAAGAAAGGAATTAAAAAAAAGGATACAACTACTAAAATTTCTGTCATAGTGATCCAAAATATGATCTATGTTTAAAGTACATAAACTAACTGATGAAATAGATCAGATACCTTGATGCTAAAAATGCATAATGAATGGCAAAAACCAAGGTCAAATGGGTTAGGATTTAGAACACACTAAGTTGATAGGTTGGAAGCAAAAAGTGGATATGGCTAAGAGGATAGATAAGGATGATATTTATACAAAGAATAATAGTGATAAAATGACATAATTGAAATGGTCCTTATAAATAATATGCCTTAACACTCAAGAAAAGTACCTCTTGAGATAAATAATATTCATCAGCTCATAAAGTTCATCTCTATCAACTATGGCAAGCTTGTATGCTCTGGATCCATAATCTATAGTAATGATGAAAGGCCCTATCTAGTTTGGTTTGAATTTTTCCTTATGCTTCTTCTTAGCCATGGTATTATTTTGGTTTTCTTTGAGAACAAGATCACCAAGTTAAAATTTTCTATACTTAACATGCTAATTATAATGACATTTAAGTCAGTTATGATATGCTTAAAGATTATTGAGTGTAACTATGCATTTCTTATCAAGTAGGTCTAGTTTTTACAGGTGAGCTACTCAATAGTCATGATCATTTAGGACATGATTGAAAGAGATGCATAGTGAAGGCAATTCAACCTCAATGGGAAGGATGGCTTCAATACCATAAAAAAGTGAGTATGGAGTGGCTCTTATGGGGGTATGATGATTGGTATGGTATGCTCAAAGGGTAAGGAATATCTATAAGTGTCAATCACGACTAACATTATTGAAAATATTTTTGAGAATATTAATAATGGTTTTATTTGATGCTTCAGCTTGGCCATTACCTTGAGGGTAATATGCTATAGAAAAATGTTGTGTGATGATATATTTGGTACATATCTGATCTATACCCTTGTTCTTGAATGATCATCCATTATTATATATAATATCAGAGGGGATACCATATTGACAAATGAAATGGTTGAAGATGACTTTAAAAATTTTCTTTCCAATCACGTGAGGGGTATAGGTTTAACCCAATTAGTGAAATACTCATTGGTGATAAGGATATGTTTATTGCCATCAGATGAAGTGGGGTTGATCTTCCCAATGAGGTCAAGTCCCCATGTAGAAAATGGCCATGGTGTCAACATCAGTTTTAGATTTTTGACTGAGGCATGAATAAAATTAACATGACATTGACATTTATCACACTTATTAACATATGTAGTGACATCTACATCCATCATGGGCTAATAATAACTAGTATATAAGAGCTTTTTGGATAAGACTACCCTACTAGAATGAGCTCCACATACCCCTTTGTGAACTTCTCTTAATGTTAGTGTAGACTCTACTTAAGTTAAACAATGAAGAAAAGTTCCATCAAAATTATGATGGTAAAAGGTGGATCCAAGTAGAGTATAATGAGTGGAATGATGAATGAAGGATTTGGTTTATTTTTGAGATAGGTTAGATGGTATAACTTGGTCATGAAGGTAGTTATAAAGGTCTAGGTACTAGATAGAATTAGGACAAATAATGTCACAAATCATTGCAATGGTTGAAGGTTCATGAGCAGGTGCTATTAAATTCTTGACAAGGAATTGATACTCTCTAGATTTATCTATTTTCTAGATCAAAGATCCAATAATAAACATGGCATCTACAGTTCTATTACTAGCCCTTGGTATGTGCTCAAACTAAATGTTGGCAATTTATTGCTTAATAGTGTTGACTATAGCTTTATATGGAACCAACTTGTCATCTTTGGTCTGAAAATGATCTATGACCTGATTAATGATTAACTAAGAATCACCATAAAATTGGAGATGAGATATGTTCCAATGCACTACCTATCGAAGTCTTACAATAAGTGCTTCATACTCAGCCATGTTGTTTGTACAAGAAAAGTTGATTCTAAATGATTTAGGGATTAGATCCCCCTATGGTGTAATAAACAATAGGCCTGCCCCTAATCCATGTGAAATAAATGAACCAATTAAATATAGCTTCTAGGGATGCTCCTCAAGAGGTGTGTCAATGATAGTCATTATGGATTCATCAAGAAATTGAAATATGAGTGGTTGTGTCTATGAGAGGTTCTTCAACAAGTTGATCTGCAAGAACTGATCCCTTGATTGCCTTCTAATTGACATAATCTATGTTAAAATCACTAAGAATCATGATCCATTTAGTCATTATACCTTGAAAATCTATTTTAGATAGTATATACTTGAGTAGATCTAATTTTCAAATGACCATGGTCTTATTATTCAACATTTAATGGCACAATTTTTGATCTGTAAAGACCATGGCTAGATAATCTTTTTCAATAGGTTCATATGTGACCAAGGTATGGCTTAGGTAGTATACATCATTCTATTTTTTATTGTCATCATGTTGAGCCAAGAGTGTCCCTAGAGCATGATCAGTAGCTAATTAGTATAACAAGAATGGCTTTCTTATCATAAGAAGCAATAAAACATGTGGATTAACAAGATAGTCTTTGATTTGTTGAAAATCTATTTGGCCATGATCATCTTAGTGAAATGTAACTAATTTCTTCAAAATGTGTGTAAATGGATGACATTTGTCTACTAACTGAGAGATGAAGTGTCAAATTGATTATATTTTACCCTATAAACTATAGAGTTACTTTAAATTGGTTGGTGGTGGCATCTCAATTATAGCATGGAATTTAGTTGGATCAACTTCAATACCTCTATGAAACATGATGAAGCCAAGTAATTTTCTTAAATTTATATCAAACACACATTTATTTGGATTGAGTCTAACTTTTTACTCTCGTAATATTTCAAAGATCTTATGTATCACTGCTAGATGGTCAGCCCTAGTTTTGGATTTTCCTAATATGTCATTGACATAGTCTTCAATAATATCATGCATCATATCATGTAATATGATATTCATGGCCCTTTTATATGTAGCTACATAATTATTAAGTCCAAATGGCATTACTTTATAACAAAATGTTTCCCATGGAGTGGTGAACATTATTTTATGTTGGTCTTCTAGTGTTATTCTAATCTGGTTGTATCCTAAAAAGCCATTTATGAGTGAAAGCATCTCATAACATATCATGGAGTTGATGATCATGTCAATATTAGGAAATGGAAAGTCATACTTAGGATAAACTTTATTGATGTCTCAAAAATTAGTACAAATTCAAATTCCTTTATGATTTTTGCTAATACGTATAACATTAGATATTCATTTTGAGTAGTCAATGGATCGGATACATCCTGCTTCTAAGATTTTTTCCAATTCTTTATTTACCAATATAATAATGTGAGGATGCATCTTACGTGGATTTTGTTTTACTAGTTTGGCATTAGGATTAACCATAAGGTGGGGTCTAAACCTAGAATGTCAGAATAAGACCATGCAAAGATATCTACAAATTCTCTTAACCAAGCCATAAAGACTTCATATTACTCCTTAGTGAGGGACGTGCCTAATTTTATCCATTTTGGGTCTGATGGATTCTCTATGTTTATCTCTATTGTATCTTTGACTAAAAGGGTCAAACTATATTCTAGGATAGTAGGCAATGACTTAAACTATTGGACTATGTTAGGGTCCTTTGCTAGGACTTGCTCTTCAACTTCTCCTAGGCATGATGAATTTGAGTCCCCTAATGGGAGATCTAGCCATGTGATAAAAATAATCATAAATTATTGAAGAATTTGATCAAATACTTACTGTGAAAAACTAAACTTGGATCCATAGGCAAGTTCATCATTGGTGGTCTCTTGGTATAAATTTGAAGAAGAATGAACATCCCCATCTAATGGCACCTAAAATAGGTTGTCACCACTAGAATATACTTTATTTTTACTTTTTCCCTGGTTAAAATTCACCTCAAAGATGTTTCACTTTGGGACCTCAATGTTTTAATTATTTATTTTTGGCTAAGGGTGTTCACCTGCTCTCCAAAATAAGCTACATAATCCAATGTAATTGACAATCCTAACTTATGATCTCCCAACAAAATATTGTCTCAAAGGCCTAAGAAGTCATAGAATGCCTCATCATTCTAAAACTCATCAATCAATAAATTGGATTATTTTTGGTTCCAATCTATCAATTGGGGATAATATAATGGCAATGGGTTGTGATGAATGACCAAGGTAAGGGTACAAATGGCATTGTTATCAAACAGGTTGGTTTCAGCTAGGTCATTAAAGGTGAGGCTATGATCAAACTCTACTTCACTATTGGCATCATCATCAATAGTAATTGGTGATACATTTTGAATAAGAAATGTGGGGTCACCCCCAATCAGTTTAAATCCAAGTCCATAATGTCTTTCATACTTAGTCATAGAAATTGGCTCAATGGTTCATTGCTGATTTGGTTTGAGGCCTCTTCCTTCATAATTGTGATTTTCCATGATCCTATTGAGAATACGATACTTTTCACTTTTATAATAATCAGCTTGGTTGTCATTATATAACCATGAATCATCCCCTTTAAGATGGTCAAGTTCTAGGTTAGATGCTAGTATAAATGTGACAGGTCCCTTATCTTTGTTATTTTGTTTCTAATGTAGATGTGGAGTGACTTTAGGTTTCCCAAAGGTTTTTAGATTCTAAGGAAGATTATAAATATGAAATGTATCATGTGTCACATACTCTCTTAGTCCATTATCTAAAATGGTGAAATTATTAGAAACTTTAGGAGGTGACATGTGAGAAATGGAATCCAAGATATTAGGATCTATGCAATTATTTGGTGAAGGATCAATAAGTATGGCCTTGCCTTTATCCTTCTTAAAATGTGGATTCATGTTGTACTAATAATTGTAGCTTTGAAATGCAGCCTCAAGATATTTCTAGTGTTTATATGGGTGTAAATATCCTAGAATATTCACTTCCATCCTTGAGTGGGAAAACTTGATACATTGGTGCAACGTTTATGAGACTACATGAATCTCATGTAGCCAAAGCCTACCTAGAAGCATATTGTATGAAAACTCAAGATCAAGAACATGGTAAAAAGTATCATGGATCAAAGGTCCAATTATGATTGGAAAACTAATGGTGTCTTGTGATTCTCTTTCCTAATTATCATAGGCTTTGATGGTTAGCCTTTCTGGTTGGAGATCTACCATTGTGTACCAAAGAAGCTTGATGAGATTTAGAGACACTATGTTGAGGCCTAATCTATTTTATATAATGACACATTTCACTTTATGCCACTTTATATAAACTTATATGTACAATGGATTATTATGGAGCTGGCCAAGGGAAGACATATCGCTTTGGTTAAATGTGACTTGTTAGGCTAGAGTTAAGTGTCCAACCAAAGCTTGAAATTTATCAAGGGATATATCAATAGTAATAGTGGATTGGGTTAAAAACTCATTTAAGATGTTCTTATGGATTAATGACATTCATATCAAATCTAGAATAGAAATTTATGCTAGTGTCTTCTACAATTATTTCACAATATCAAACTTCTTGTCTTGGTCAGTATTGAATAGCTTATTCCAAGGCTAAATGGTCAGTTAGATAATAAGTAAAGTGGAAGATGGTTGTGGGCCTAGGATAGTAATCTTCAACCTTTGAGTTGTGCTTACACAATCAAGATTAAATACTGGACCATTATTGCTAACAAATGTTGGGAATGGTGTGGGACCAGACATGACAAGTCTGAGTTGCCAGTGCACTCGTATGTGGTCATGTGGCAAGGATGAGTTATTGATATAAGGTCCAAAATGGGAAGTCCTAGTTTGTTGATTTTCCTGTATGCACTCTTAGGTCAAAGAAGGATTATCCATGTAATTTGGATAAATGTTATTTATCAATGGTCTAGGTTGATTAGTGCTTGGTCTAGGATTAATAGAGATGGTATTAACACTACCCTCTATAATATGACCTACAACCCTGTTATAGTCATGTGCAACTACATGGCAGGTTTGTTAGTTTTTACTATTCTAACTTTGGTTTTGTCTATTTTTCTATCATTTTGGGTTCTACTATTGATTTTGTTGATTCTATTAGTTTGGCCTTTGATTTTGATACTATTGATTTTGTTGTTGCATTGGCCATTGTTGTTGTTGTTGCTAATTATTTTTCTACTACTGATTGTTATGTTAGGGAAATGGGTTTTGATAAATCCCAAAAGTTTGATTGGAAGTGAAAGCACCATTATCCAATATTATCTCCCCATTCTCTAACATATTCTTAATTAAATTCTTGATTTGGACACATCTTCATAGATTATGCTCATTGACCTGATGGTAGTCACATAATTCATTTTCATGGTACCAATCAAGATAAGGAATGCCTTACAGATAATGCTTTGGTGTAGGCAAATAATAATATTGGTGGTATCAAACTTGTGAAATACATACTCAATAGGTTCTCCTAGGTCACTAAAGACACGATGTGTAGGCACAATTCTCCTAGGAGGAGAGGTTTACAATGGTAAAGGCCATTATATTTATTATATAGGTCTTAGTTGTTGTGCTTGAGACATTGGTTGGAGAAATTTTTGGGTAAGAGTAATCTAAAAAAGTGGTGTAGATGACATTTTCACCATTTGGATATAACATGATTTGGTTACTCCATTTCCCATAACATTCCTATTATAGTTGAATTTCTTCAGTCTTTTTTAGTTATTGGGCTATGTTGGTTGTGATGCTTGTGATTGAATGGGATGTTAATGTTTGAAATTTCCCTGATTGGTACCTTAATTTTGACTAGTTAAATTAAGCTTGATGACTCTTTTATTGATGAGCACCCACTCAATCAACAAACCTTTATCAATGATCTCTTTGAAAGTATGTGCACATTGTAGTTCTAGATAATAAGATATCTTACTATGCAAATTTTTAATAAACATAATGGCTAATTGTTTATTTGGTAAATTATGGGTGAAATGACTTGAAAGGGCTTTCCATCATTATATATAACTTTCAAAACTCTCACCAACAGTTTGCTTTTCTTTCATTAAGTCCACTAATGAAATATCATGCTTGAGATTATAGGAAAAGGGTTGTACAAACTTATTAAAAAGATCATCAAAATTTGTTACTAAATTTTTGGGAAACTTTAAAAACCATTCCAAGGCTTGTTCAACCAAACTTCTTGGAAACAAAAACAAAAGGTATATGTCTTTATATGCCACTAGTTGACATGTGACAAAAAATTTAGTTAAATGGGCCTTAGGGTCACCTTTACCTTTGTATTTGTCAAATTTTGGTGGTTTGTATTCTAGAGGAAATGGTATCTACAAATACTCCATGTTGAATGGATAAGAACACACATCATCCAATTTGAACTTTTTAGTCTGTTACCCAGCCTGAATGGTAGCAATTGCATCCTTCAATTGTTACAATTCTTAGGATAAAAAACTAGAAGGAGCATTGGTTTGAGGGAAAATATTGGTTTGGGTAGATGGTTGGGAGGTCATAAGTGGGACACTTTGACTAGGGCATGATGGAAATACCTATTGGGGTATATTGGTCTAGTTGGGGAATGGACTAGGAATATGCATACATGGATTAGGATGTACTTGAAATTACACATTTGGTTGTGCAATATTTTGGTTTGGATTGGCAATAAAGGTTTGAATTGGAGGATTTTGTGGTTGTGATAGAGGGATATAACTATATTTTGCCTGTTGTGATTGAAAAGGGACATGCTGCTAACTATTCAAACCTTTTTATTGAGTGGGAACTCATGGACCAAGACCTTGTCTTTGAATTTATAGCACATTTTGAAGCAATGGTTGTCTAGTCGGTACTTGAGGAACATGGGAGCCTCCTTGTTGTACGAATCCCTATGGGGAAGTGAAAATAGGTTGTAGATTTACCATCTATAATTGACCAATATTTTCACATTATTAACAAGTCATTACTTGGTTTTGGATTAGCATATTAGTCTATGATTGAAGAGGTATGTTTTTCATTACCTAGCGAGGTGGAAAATTAGTTACCCTTGATTAAGGTGGTAATGTATTTGTCCTCTATTATGTTGGTACACTATATTTTGCCTACTATTGTGAAATACTACTTGTTACTTATTGAGGAGTAGGATTCATCACATTTTATCATTAAGGCATGACATTGGCTATTGTTTGACTACCTAATCCCATAGGTTGTACAGTTGAGTAAGTAGTTGGTTGAGGTTGGGATGTAGAAACTCATACTCCTTGGTATGATGATCCACTCATGGAATTAACTATAGGCACATGTTACTGTCTAGTTTTTAATGCATTCATACCACTTTGATCGGGATTGGATGTTGTTTACATATTGTCTACTATATCTTGCTCATTATTCTGTGTAGAGGCCAAAGACACTTCTTCAATAATGGGCATATGTATCAAGTTATCTATCAAAGTGTTTTGCATGAATGGGTCAGAACTCATATTCTTTTATCCAGTTAACTCTATCAACACTCTTGTTGAAGGAACTAAGTCAATAAGAGGTTTGATCATCATATTCATCTGATTGAAATTATATGCTAGATTTAGGTAGGTTTGATCTGCTATCTGCATTTGGTTAAAATGGTCTTCCATGATGTTTTTGCCTCAATTAGATATATTAGGGTCTTGATACATTATTTGGATTAGAGCCATAGGATTGATAGAAGAATCATGTTAATCATAAATGATATTTTGGGGTACTCTTACTAGGCTTGGTAAACTCTCATGGGGGAAGTCTACTAGAAACTTGGCCCCTACCTCTATGGTTCTAACCAAAATCTTGTCTTTGTTCTCTAAAAAATGTTGTTTAAACAAAAATGGATCATATGTGGAAGCTGTATTAGTATAATATGATTATTGAATAAATGGCTCATCCACTATGGGTATTATAGCTAGGTATTGTGAGGTTTATTGTTGGTCTTGTTCTGAATAAGGTGGTGTGTTAACCAAATATTTATCCAAGGGATCTTGGATTTGTGCCCCTGATTGACTTTTATAAGAGGGATAAGAATCCATCTCATAAGAAATATTATTTGTGTAAGGATTTTTCACCATTCCTTCAAGTGAAACTACATTACTAATCCCTAGATTGTATATGAGTCCACTACAAGTGTAGGAATACATGTTGGGATCCATAGTCAATGCTTTGTGATAAAAGGTAAAAGAGTTTTTCAAAATATAAAAAGACAATGTCTAAAATAGATGATGTTTCAACTTGATCTAGATTTTTTAAAAGGATCAAAAGGTTTATGTAAAGATTTGTGAGGAAACAAGCTAGTGTGAAGTATCTAACATTTCACTATTCACATAAAGATAAGCAAGTAAATGGACCAAAAATCAAAATGCAAAACTCTAATGTTGAAGTGTTTCAAATTAGTCTAATTTAAGAATTTAAAAGTTGTTAGGTCTTTTAGCCAAATTATAGGCTCAAATAAGGCATGTGTTAGGACTCTTGGCCAAACAACATCAAAAACAAAACTTTAAAATAGATGAAAGTTTTAATCTATTGGAGTTAAAACACTTTTAACAAACACTAGGCATTTGATTCTTGGACATGAACTTGATCAACTAGGTATAAGGTATGAAACAAAAGGCACCTTAGAGATAGTTTATTTTATCACAAATAATGGTGTAAAACTTGGTTCTTTTAACAAATAATATAAACAAAAGTGTATGATATAATTATGCTAGATAAAGGATCATAAAAGTACACTTAAATTGGTCTGAAAATGTAGGAACAAATTTGAATTATATGCAAGAGGGTCTATGAAACAATATTTGAATTGTTTTGGGTAGTGTAAGAATGATACACTACCCAAAAGGTGTGATAAAAATGTTTGTTTCAAAAACTCTCTAAGGCAAAGATAGTTTCCCATAATTTTGATAGCGTAACACTACTTTTCTTGACTTAATGTTTTATGATGCATAGACTCAAAGTGAAAATGTTTAGCATGAAATGTCTTAAGTTTATCAAGTGGTGATAATGATCTTGAGTCTGAAATGGCCTTCAACCCAAATAGGAAATTGAACCTAAGTTCCTTCAAGTTTAGTCAAAATGGTGAATCCACTCAACAAATTAACCCTATGAACTTATAAAGGTGAAAATTTGAATTTATATTATAAGTGAAGGACTTAAACAACTTTGGTAAAGGTCTAGACTCAATTGGGTAGCATAACTATACCAAAGTGGATGATATAACTCTCAAGATTTTGATAAAAATTTGAATAACGCAAATTGATGATCTCACACAGGCAACATAATGCCTCTTTGTTCAAAGGAAAATGAGGACCATGTGTTTTGGTTTGTATCATTTGTTTACACCAAGTTTTGACTTCAAAAAAGACCTCAATATAGGACAAAATTCAATTGATTAATTGCTCTTAGACTCTAAACTAAAAAGGTTGATTGGTAATATTGGAATCCATCTATATACATCATTTGAGAGTATTTTAAGTGTTCATCCAAAAGTAAATGCAAATTATATAGTAGGATTTTTAGACCCCCTTCTCTCAAATTATAGAACTACGACATGGACTTTGAGACACACCTTGCACCAATAATACTTTCACAACAAGTGGGGATTTGTCTAAGATCTAAAAAATTTCTAAAAATTCTAGGGAAATCAATTGAAAAATTACTTTCATGCCAAACAATGCAAAATAAAAGCATGGATTTTGGGTCTGTATCACTTGGATTGTTGCAAAAAGGTTTAGTCCTTTTTGTAACCACTACATCCTTCTATTCATTTAGTTTTATGCGATGTCCAAAGTGCCACTACGTCCTGTGTGCAACTCCAATTAGGATCCAAATAAAGTCAATGCTGAGAGGTGAAACCCTAGGTCAAATCTTCCCTAAAGAACTCATGGGAGGTGATGAAGTCCCCCTCACAAGCCAAGTTTGCATTAAAATAAAGAAAGCATGAAAATAGAAATATTTTAGGGTCATTTTCAAGTTCACCCAAACTTTGATGATTTTTTTGGGAGTACTTTAGACAACTTTCTTTATAATCCTTGGACTAGGCTACTTGAAATAAGAATGGCGCTTTTGATTCCAAGGGATCCCTAAAGGGGACAAATGGAAGAGCATACATATGACATCCCTCTTTTTGCCAAACAAAAATTAGATCAAGCAACTATTGAAGATAAAAATCTTGGAAAGATGAGTTCATTTTTAAGCCCAAATGAAAATGAGGTGGTGTTCATTTGACCCCTTGGTCTTAGTTTTAACTTTGAAAACTAATGCTAAAAATACTTATTTAAGCACCTAAATGTTACTTTAAGCACCAAAACAATGTTCTTAATTCATTTTTAAGAATGAAAAAGGTGATCTAAACATGTTTTTAGCAAATGTCAAGCTTTGTCCTACAATAAAAATGTTAGCATGTCCTTTAGCCTTGAATTTATTTTGGGTTTGAAATAATGAACTTCAAAAAAATAGCTCTCAAGTTTATGTTTTAAGAAAAACATAGTGATTGACGTCAGTTATATAATCGATGATGGTTACACTTATAAATAATGATGGTAATATAACCAACATAAATTATACCAATAGTGATCAATGATAGCTATCCAACTGATGTCAGTTACTGTGTAAATGCATGACAAAGAAAAATGACAAAACAAAGTTAGAAAATCAAATTGTAAGAGTTTTAATGATCCAAATGAAGATTTTAAAGATAAAAAATGATCTTCTTCATGTGTGGGATGCATCTATTCCCACTAGGCATGCCATATGTGATCTATGAATTTGACTCAAGAGAGGATGGTTAGTATGGTGTTAGTTTCAAAATGAAAATAGCATAACATCTCTAGGCCTAGACACTAGGGAGAGATTAGTTAAAAAAAATGAATAAACACATAACTAAAACGCAAAATAAAATCTCTTTTACTTTCTTTGGATGCTCCAAAATGCTTGTTGTAGTGGCTTGTTTAGCTTGTGCTCATGAAGTCTTCTTCAAAGGAGGATTGGCTATCTCCTCTTCTCCTTGGCACCTTTGGATTTGGTTTGGCTTGGCTCAATATTTTGGCATCATAAATTTGGAATGTGATAGCTCTTAAAATTAGTTTGACATGATAAATTTGCACAAATTAAGCTTAGAAATGATGTGGTAAGGCCTCCTATTTATAGATTTTTGAGATTGATTAGAGTCAATTGAACCATCCATCCTGAGATTGAGATGTGTGGTTGAGAATTAATTAAATTTTTTAAAACTAAGTTTATAATTATCCTCATTATGAAATTGGAAGAAGGGGAAATTAATAGGCATGGAGGGTATCATGGAAGGTATTGATGAGGCATGAAGGGCATGCATCCTGATATTTATGGCATTTATGGCTTAGGGATGTCTTCCCAAGAAATGAGGTCATATAATTATGTAAATATTCAATATTAATTTCAAAAAACAATTATTCAAAAATTTTCCATGGAATTCTTAATTAGGCTTTGATTTGGGTTAATTAGCTCTTAAGCATTTTTAAGCACTGTGTGCACAAATTACTCAGATTGATCAAAATGCCTTGTTATTGGTCCAAAATTTGACTAGATTAGAATTGGAAGTCAATTTTAGATGAATTGGAATTGTATTCCCATTTAGGATGTTATCAATAAAAAATAACAAAGGCACATGTCTCATGTAAGAGATTTGATAGGAAAGAGTAATCTAGAGCACCTAGGTGCAAAATTGGCATTTTGACTCAGAATAATTTGATCAAAGTTAGTTGGCCCATAAATTGCATTGCCCCATTTAGGGATATCTAGAAAAAATCAGCACTTGAATATGTCATTTTCACATCATTTATCATGTTTTAGTGTTTTTAGGCCAAATTGTTCATTTTGGTGAAAATTGGCCAAAATCCTAGTTAGAGTTTATTGGTGGCTATATTTAGGTGTCTATAGTTAGGGATCAATCTAAAGTACTAAGATTGTAAAAAAGGTACTATTATAGTTCAAGGATGCATGAGTGATTGTGTAGATAATTTAAATTCATCTAACAGTCCATAGTTTTCATCTAGACATTTTGGGTCTAATGGTAAAAAATCTGAGTATGCAATTTAATGACATCATAATTTCCATGTGTGGATGAGTCAGGGGGAGTTGATCATCTGGATATGATAAAATTAGTCCCAAGTTTTTATGGTCCTAGTATCAAGTCATTTTATGAAGCAAAACTAAATATATGTGTGTGAAAATTTGGGCTTTCAGGCATTTTGATAGTGCTTTTTATGTTCAAATAAAGCCAAGTACATAATTTGGTGACATCATATCTCACATGTGTGCAAGTTTTAGGAAAAAATTGATATATGGATGAATTACTCTATTAGATAATATCCTATGCAATAAATCTTAGGTTATGCAACTAAGTACAAAAAAATATATACAAGTCCAAATTTGGGCTCCTAGGTAGTTTGACAGTGTTTTCCCATACTTAAATAAATTTGCATGTGGCAAGAAAAGCTGAGTAGAAATTTTGATGTAGTCATATTTTGAATGTGTGGAAGTTTTATAATGAGTTGATCATATGGGTTTATTTAATTTTATTCCTAGTTATTATTCACTAATTTTTAGGTCATGAGATGAAGCACATCAAAAGATACACATATGTAAAGTTGGCCTTCTAGGCAGTTATAGGCATAGTTGGCTCTGTGGAAGAAAAATATGAGTGAGCATATTAATAGAATTATTTATTGATTTTTTTTTTATAAGATCAGATTTATATATTTTTTTATTCTCCTATGTGAGGAGATCATATGGTCCAAATTTTAGATCATGTGTGTAAGGGCAATACAAGTTATTGAGGTCCAAAGTTGGCTTTCCAAGTAGATTGTAATGTTTCCCATAGTTGAGTTTGCAAAAGGTAAAGTTTGAGAAACTCTCAAGGAGATAGATGGAGTCTATTTACTCTAAGATGTTAGGAAGTAGTGAGATGGTAAGAAGTTTTTGAAGTTTAATGTTGAGCAAAGGTAAAGGATAAGGATCTAATGGTTCATGTTTAATCATGTGATTGAGATCGATAGCGTGAGTGAAGTCAAAGTGGTCAAACTATTTGAAGTTTAACATCATTAAAGATTAATATCCTTAAAATAATTCAATGGTGTATGATTAATCTAAGTATTGAGGACATGATATTATATCACGGTGTTCAAAGTTTAATTATGACTGTTTGAATTCAAATATTTCAATTTAACAAAATAAAAACTAGTGTCTAGTTTTTGGGCCATATATTTTGATACAGGTAGAATTTGCTCATGGTGTAAAAATAAAATTTATATAAGACTCAAAGGTGCATCTATAAACATATATTTAAAGGTATAAAATTGTGTACATTCAAAGTTGTGAAGGTTCAAATTTGACTATGTTTTTGTGTTTGCTTTGTGAGTAACCCTAAAAGGGTAAATGAATTGTGTTTGTTGGTTTCTCAATGTTTAAGGTTGAGATAGATATTGGAATATGTTTTATACTATATGAAGACAATTTTTTTGAATTATTAAGGATTAAATAATCATATGAAGTATGATCAAAGGGTTAAAATTTTAATATGTTTTCATTCATAATGATTATGTGTACAAAAAGGTGTGTGAGCTAATTGAGTGTTAACAAAAGGGTGTTGTGATGGATATGGATACTTAATAAGGATTTATAGATCATGTGTCATGGGTATATATACTTGGAAAGTGTTCTTATGTTCTTAATTTTCTCTAAGGAGTATTAAATAGGTGAATGGGTATCCATAGGACCTAAATGGTGACTTTGGCTTATTTGAAAGAGAGTTTGCTTAAGTGTGACCCATGTTAGATGGATTAAGGGTGAAGGAATGTATTATGGTAGACAAGGAATATTTTGGACTTGATAATTCATGAATGATATATAAATAATAAAACCAAATGTGATGGTTTCTAGACTTGTGAGAGGATTTGGTGAGCATATATAGCATTGGTGCAAAGGAAAGAAGAGAGGGTGTGTGCCCAGTGGATGGATTAATGAATATAATAATTTTAGGACTATGTGTATGACCTATGGGTCATGTTTCTAATTTCATAATAGTGATCTTGTAGGTTGAGGATGATAAAAGATGTTTAGGGTGATCCAAAAGGATATTTTGAGTGTGAGTAAAGGATAGATGTTGTCTATGTGAGATTGGTGTTCATTTGAGAGATAGATCAAAGTGTGGAATATGTGTATGACCATCTGGTCATGTTTTTGTTGTGGTGACAAAGTTGTCATTGAGGAGTGAAGAGTGATCCAAAAGGTGTCTTTGGATGCATTAAGTGTGTAGAGTTAAAGATAGCTGATAAACATTATATCTCCATCAAATTTGTAGGCAATAAATGCTTAAGGAGATGTTCTATTCATAGGTGTTATTGTGGTTACTCAAAATCTAGGGGATTACAACCTTATTACAAGGTGAAACTTGTTAAAGTTATATTTTTTATGGAAACTTAGCTATATAGGTGTAGTATCTCCTTGTGGGATTGCAATCTCACTAAAATAAGGGATGGTAGTTCTTTGATCAGTTGTAGCTGGTCTAAATTAGTTCTTGTTAATATAAGATAGTAGTCTAATTACAAGTTCTAGTGGGTTTTCTCCCCCAATAGGGTTTATTACATATGTCATATGTTATGTGTTTGATCTTCTCTCTTGTTCATTGCTATAAATGATGTATATAATTCATGAATGATTGTGGTAAATGATTAAGAGTTTGAAAGGATTGGAATTGAAGATAGATTATTTGGGCTAGCTGATTCAACCCCCTGAGTGATTTTACCTCTAAAAATTAGTATCATATTAGGTCCATTGGTAAAGGCTTGACAACTTAAAGGTGATCCAAGGTACAATATGGGTAGTCATCAAATGCAAGGAGATTTATATACTAAGAAAATATAGATGTTTAATCTATCCAATTATGCTTTTTAGAGTGCAAAGATGAGGGCATACATTTTGTCCTTTGGGTTTGACGTATGATAATATGTTGTGGATGGTTATGTTTCTCCTAGTACTCCTCCATTTAGTGCTATAGACAAGAAGTTACTTGAGAATAATTCTAAGGTAATGAATGTCATTACCTTTGGCCTTATAGAGACTGAGTTCACTAAGGTAATCCATTGTAAATCTACTAAAAGGACATGGGAAAAATTTTAGATCATTAATGAAGGAGATTCAAAGGGTAAGTTGGAAAAGTTTTAGATTCATCAAAGATAATTTGATATTATTAAAATGGAAGAAGATTATGTGGCATCATTTCTTTAGAGTGTTAATAAGATTGTGGATATCATCAGAGGTCTTGGAGAGAACCTTGAAGAGGCTACTATAGTTCAAAAGGTATTAAGGTCTATATCTCTCAAGTTTGATCTAAAAATATCTACTATAGAATAAAGTCATGATCTTACTCAGTTGAAGATGGATCAATTGCATGGCACCCTTATTGCTTATGAGATGAGAGTAAATGATGATATACCACAAAAGAAAGAAGCAACATTGAAAACATAAATGAAATCAAATAAGAAGTTTTAAGGTAATAAATCCAAAGAGGATGAGATATCTGACATTGATGAGGATGAACTATTTTCTTTGATTACTAGGAAATTGAAAATAGGCTCAAAGAAGTACAAGGGTAAACTACCCTTGAAATGTTTCAACTGTGGAGAGATAGGACATTTTGTTCATAAGTACCCTCATAAGCATGAGAATAATGATGATTAAAATCATGGTGAAGTCCAATATGAAGAAAAGAAGACATACAAGAATAAAATATTTAGAAAGTATAAAAAGAAGAAGTCCTTCAAGAACAAAAAGACTCTCTACACCAAAGAATATTGTAGCTCATCAGATGAGAGTGAAGATAGTGACTCACAGTATGATCATGAAGATGATGGTCCTATTAAAGACGAATCCCTATTCATGGCTGAGGAATGAATTTTATCATATCAAAAAGAGTCTACTTGGAGTGATTCAGATGTTGATAGAGATGAGGTAGATTGTGAGATCGAATTGATGAATGCCCTTAAAGAACTAAAGATTGAGAATAAGATTAACAAGAAGATGAAGTCTCAAATCAAAGACTATGAGGATAAATTAAGTGTGTATGAAGAAAGAATGACTAAAGACACCAAAGAGCATGAAGATATGGTTAAGCATCTCAGTTGTCAATTGGAAATTCTATCTACAAGCCTAAAAGCTATAAAAAATGAATGTTCAAGGTATGTAATTGAAAATGAGTAATCAAAATATGGGTTAGAGAAGAAATATAGTAAGGTGAAGTCATTTATGATATTTTAAAAAATATCAAGTGATTTAGATAATATTCTGAATGATAAAAATCATACAAGTGATAGAACTCTTCTTAGATACAAAGAAAAACTAGAGAATGCAACTAAAGATAAGATGAAGACTAATGTGAACAAGAAAAATGTGAATCTGTAGACAAATCATCAGACAAGGAATGAAGGTGCTAGTAGATTGAAGATAAAATAGATCAAAAAATAAAATGCCATGAGGTATGCAAGTTTTAATGGTTACTATTACACATGTAATCAATTTGGGCATAGAAATAGAGAGTTCAAGAGACTTGTTAGAAATGAGTTTGTATGGAACTATGATGGGGATCATTAGTCAAAAGGTGTGAACAAAGTTAAGTGCTTCAACTATCTTGATGAGGGACACTTTACTAAGAAGTGTCCAAATAATGTAAGACAAGGTGAGCCTTATTTAAAAGAAAGAGTTTGTTTTAGTTTTTATGACATAATACACATTGTAAGATTTTGTATATATCAGGTAGGGAAAGTTAAGTCCACTTTAAAAAAAATGGTTTGTTATAACTATGATAAGATTGGTCACATTTCTTGATTATGTAAGCAAAGGCCATCAAGTCAAAATGAGTTCAATCAGGCTCATAAAGTTCAATGAAGAAGACAAGTTAACTCATGAAAACTAAAGGTGGTAAGTATAAGTCATGATGGGTCTGTTGTTCTAAGTAATCTATTTGCTATGGTGGATAATGATATAGAAGTTAGGGAGTGTCAAGGGCTTTCATTATCTACTCATGTGGATAAAGAGACTGAGTTGAAGGAGAGAACCAAGATACTAGTTGAGGTTAGTTCTGAGAAGAGTATGGATCTAAGAGAACATCCTATTATTGTTGAGAAATTTCCATGCAAAGAACATCAGTTGTTAGTTCCTAGTGATGAGGTTCCAAAATACAATGAAGATTATTTAGATGAAAATGTATGTCATGAATCTTTATTGTCTCTAATTATTGTCAATTCAATATTAGAAGAGAAGGAGAATGTTGTAATGGTTGATCATGTTGCTTCTCTTAAGCCTAAGAAAAAGAAGAACTACACGTATCAGATGACCAAAGAAGAGAATAAATATGAGGAGTTGTGGGAAACTCCTAGTTTCACACTATTATAGGACATTATGAAGTATGGTGTCTCTATCCATACTTCTTAAGAGACTCCTATTAGTGGAGAAATAAGTGTTATTATGTATGTAGTGTCTACAAGTTCAGAATGGGTATTTCTAGGTGGCCTAATGAGATTGATGCAATATCAAGAAGAATTTGATGTTTAGAAAGGTCTATGCACTTCCTTGTGATGTGTTGTTTTGTGTCTTGATGATCATGTTTGTGCCAATTAAAGACTTTTGAGTGCTCTCAATTTTCTCATTTTTGACTCAAGGACAAGTAGGCCTAAAATGGGTTATAGGAAGTCAAAGTTCCCAAAGGTATGGAGACTTAAATTTTGATCTAGAAGTGTGTGATGATTCTTCATAGGTGTGTAATAAGCTTTAGGAGGGCGTTGATCATAAGGAGGTTTGCTGACCTTATTTATTTTGAGATTGTAGGGTTTTGGGATCTACTAGAAAAATGGTTTGCCTTATGAGTTGAGACTTAAGGCTTATTAATAGGTTTAATGGGTCAAATGGGTTGACAAATCAATCTTCATATAGATTTTAAGGTTTGTATATTTCAAGTTATTCAAATTTTTATCAAAATGGATGCCTAATTGGCTAGTAGGTTTGTGAAGGAATTATGTTGCAGAGGATGATATAGGTAACGAAAATTGGTGTGCTTGAGGGGTAATATGATATTTATTGTTATATAAAGTTTTAAGTATTGAAGTTGTGTTTATAGAACATTGTGGGCTTTGTAAGTTTTAGGTAGGGCTATAAGGAGACCTGATAGGCTTGGTGTGAAGAAGAGTGCTTTTCTGGATTAGTTTATCCCAAAGATCAAGGTATGTGTGTTTCAAGGTGAGTTATTAGTTTATTTTAGAACATGTTTCCTATTTGGTGAGTGGCATTAAGTACTGTTGATGATCCTTGATGTGGATTAAGAGACAAGGCTAGTAAGACTATGTGGTGATTTTTCATGGTGTGTAGATATATGAAGATGTGCAAGAGGTGAAATGGATCAGAGATATTAAGGGGAGTCCCTCTCAAATGTTTCTTGGTGAGTTCTTGTTGATGCCTTTAAATATATCATAGGTGCCCTTAGTGTTCAAAGAACACTTCTTAATTTAGAATTATGGGAATTCAGAGTATGAGTAGTAGGTTTTGGCAACTTATGTTACTTTTGGTGAAATAACAACATAAAAATGTTTAACTGTTCCATTAAATTTATATTAATTGATGGTTGGGAGCCACCATAGTCCAAATATTTTCAAAGTGTAAATATCTATGCTATTATTGGTGAATTATGATCAAAGTTTAAACTATAAACTAGAGTGATCTGGTTAAAAAGGAAAGCAAAAGAGAAGGGTAAGGTAGAAAGATAATATGTGATTGTTGATCTTAGCCTTAAACATTATGAAAAAGTTTCAATTACAACTAAGTATGTATTTAACTAGTATATAGTGAAAAATAACATAAGCTCAGATCTCACTACACACCAGGCAAACCTTTAAGGATGATATAAAGAAGTACAAGCAAGAACTAAATTTACTTTAAAGATTTGATACCATATTCAAATAGAATTTATACATCCTAGTGTAGAGAAAATAAAATGAAGCAAATTCAAGATCGTTCAACTAATCTAGTATAAGCAAAAACTAGCAACCCTATAATCAAAGATGCAACTCAAAATTCATAAAAAACCTTAAAATTTAAGACTTAGGACTAGAAATTGAGAGAAATCCATATAAAAATTGACACACAAACTTGGATAATCTTTACATAATTCCTTGATTGTATTGAATTTTCAAAGTATACAAATTTTGATCAAAATTCTCTTTCTTTACAAAATGATAATACTACCTTTTATAGGAGGACAAAGTAGTATACCATTTTGTTACAAGATACAAATGTACAAAAGATAAAGATAATTATCCTTATTTACATCTCTAGGATATATTTTATTTTCCAAATAGATTGACCTAGAGGCAAATATGCTAACAAACTAGCATATGCCTTTATAAAGGAATATTCCACATTTAAATATTACAATGCTTTTACAATATGAAATATTAATTAATTGGTGGGCCCTATGCATGAAAATTCACTTGTTGCTATTAAAGGATGTCCATGGCCTTTTGGTGTCACTCATTGATTAGCTCCAAGTCCACAACCAATTTTAGGAGACACTTCTCTTCCTTGTCAGCTAGATCATTCAATTCTCTATCATTTTTGGCCATGGCTTCCTTGATGCTCTTAGCCTCAGTTATCCTTTCTCCTACATTAAAGATCATGTCTAGGATCCTACTATTATCTACCCTAGACTGGCCTTGATTTTTAATTCTTATTTATTATGTTACCAAAGAAGCCATGTGCTTGAATTCATCATATTTCATGATGCCTAGGATAGTGGGCTATTCAGGGTCAGGATCAACCAACAATGTTGATTACTATATGAAAGCAATAAATGCAGAATTAAACCAAAAAGATAAGTAACTAGAATCAGAAAATAGCAAAGAATAAGAGATACAAGAAACCACCCTGAAAACTTGTATTAAACTCTTTATAGAAGGAATACAATTGAAGAAACTTCTTTTCTTCCACACCTCTCTCAGATGTACATATCTCTTTCTAGATCTCTTTCCCTCAAGATTTCTCTCTCTCAATTATAATCAATTCCAACAACCTAGATTGATACACATATACAATCTTGTACTGTTCTTGACCAATTCTACAATTGTGTCCACTAAGCTATGAAGATCTAATCCTATATATAATATTAGGAAACATGAGCATACAATTACATCCATTAGATGCACCTCCTAATCAAGGGCTCTAAATAGTCTTACTTAAAATAGAGATGCGTACTTAAGACTATCACTTAATTCTATCATGCAAACATTCTATTATGTCCACAAAAATAACATTCTGGATGCACAGGTGACCGACGTCGGTCCCTTCCTGTTTGCACCTGACCGACATCAGCTGAACATAACCGACACCAGCATCTCCCAGTCGACTCCTGACCGATGTCGGTCACTCCTGACCGACGCCAGTGACTGTGTAATTCCTACAACTTTGCACTCGCTCATTTGGTGAAGCTTTTATCTCCACACCTTAACAATCTCCCACTTGGAGATAAATAGCTGCACTAGTACTTGTACAACAACATCTTCTAGCTCCTCCATCTTCAAACTCAATCATGAAGACCAACAAAAGTTGAATGAAGATTCAATTTCTCCTTTGTTACCGGCTTGGTTAACATATCAGTAGGGTTCTTATCTGTATGGATCTTCTCCAGCTTCAACTCACCATCCTCCAATACCTGTCTAATGAAGTGGTACCTAAGTTGTATATGCTTTGTTCTTGAATGAAAGGCTGAATTCTTAGCTAAATGAATTGCACTCTGACTATCACTGTATAATCTACAACTCTCTTCCTCCTTTCCAAGCTCTTCCATGAACCATGTCATCCATATCATCTCTTTGCTAGCCTCTGTGACTGCAATATATTCTACTTCTGTAGTTGACAAGGCAACAACCTTCTGCAACTTTGATATCCAGCTAATCACCATTCCACCAACAATAAAAACATATCCTGTGGTGCTTCTCCTGCCATCCAAATCACCTGCCATATCTGAATCTACATAACCATGTAGAGAAGTATCTAAACTTCCATAGCACAAATGCCTACTACTGGTCCCTCTCAGATATCTAAGGATCCACTGAACTACTTTCTAGTGTTCTTTCCCTGGATTGGCCATATACTTACAACTCCCACTGCTTGGGCAATGTCAGGTCTAGTACAAACCATTACATACATTAAACTCCCTACTGCGGAAGCATATGGAACTCTACTCATGTACTCTACCTCATCATGTGAATTAGCACATTGTTCTTTACTCAACTTAAAATGTCTAGCCATAGGTGTACTTACCAGTTTTGCATCTTGCATATTGAACCGTTTCAACACCTTGTTCACATAATCCTCTTGAGACAAAATCAACCTATGATTTTTCCTGTCTCTCTTAATACTCATGCCAAGGATTTTCTTTGCTGCTCCTAAATCTTTCATGGCAAATGTGTGAGCTAATTTCACCTTAAGCTCAGAGATATCCTGCATGTGTGATCCTGAAACCAGCATATCATCTACATACAACAACAAAATAATATATCTACCATTATCTAATCTCTTAAAATACACACAATGGTCAAATTGACACCTACTGTAGCCATGCTCAGTCATAAACCTGTCAAATCTCAAATACCACTGTCTAGGAGCTTGCTTGATGCCATACAAGCTTTTCTTTAATTTGCACACTAACTTCTCCTTACCTTTGACCTCAAATCCTTTCGTCTGATCCATATATATTTCTTCATCCAAATCTCCATGAAGAAATGCTGTCTTAACATCAAGCTGCTCAAGATGCAAATCCTCAATAGCAACTAAAGACAATACAGTCCATATAGAAGTCATTTTAACTACAGAAGAAAAAATCTCACCAAAATCAATACCTAGTTTTTGTGTAAATCCTTTCACTACCAATCTGGCCTTATATCTCATCTGTCCATTCTCACCTTCCTTCAATCTATAGATCCATCTGTTCTTCAGTGTCTTCTTTCCTACTAGCAACTCAACCAAATCCCATGTTTGGTTCTCCTTCAAGCAATCAATTTCCTCATTCATGCCTAGCTCCCACTGATTCTTGGATTCCACCTGTATTGCTTCATCTAAACTCTCTGGTTCTCCACCATCAGTAAGCAATAAATAGAATAATGAAGGGGAATATTGAATTGGAGGTTTAATTACCCTTTCTGACCTCCTGATGGGCGTCTGAGACTCATTCACAACATGATGTCTGCCCAAATTCTCTGACAGTGACCGACCTCAGTCACCTCCAAGCCTGTAACTGGTTGACATTGATTCTCTCTGACAGACGTCAGTTCCTTCCTGGCCAACATCAGTCACTATCTGACTGACATCGGTTCCTATATTGCCGATGTTGGTTCTTGCCTGACTGATGTCAGTCTCTTTGTTTTCCTGTCTGTGATTAATTTTTCTTGTGAGCTCATTTTAGACCGTCACCTTGTCCAATTCTCCATTGCTCTACCCATATTAATTTATCTTCTTGAGCTGATCACTATACATCACTTTTTCATTAAAAACAACATCATGGATCCTAATTATTTTGTTAGTTCCTAGATTCCAAAACCTGAATCTGAAATCATCTGAGCCATAACCAATAAATGTGCACCTCATAGACTTAGCATCCAGCTTCTTTCTCTTTTCCTTATCAACGTGCACAAAGGCTTCACAACCAAAAACTTTGAGAAATGAGAGATCTACCTTTTTACCTATCCATGCCTCTTCTAGAATTCCACCATTCAGAGTTGTAGAGGGTCCTCTATTAATCAGGTACACTGCAGTATCCATAGCTTCTGCCCAAAACTCTAAGGGCAAACTAGCATGCAATCTCATACACCTTGCATGCTCCATTACTATTCTGTTCATCCTTTTAGTAACTCCATTTTGCTGAGGTGTCCTTGGAACCATCCTTTGCCTGCGTATTCCATGCATATAACAATACCAATTGAACTTGTAGCTGTAGAACTCACCACCATTTTCAGATCTCAGGCACTTCAATCTCCTACTTGTTTCATTCTCAACCATAGCTTTTCAAATCTTAAACGTGTCAAAAACATCAGATTTCTTCTTAATACAATAGACCCATACCTTTCTTGTAGCATCATCTATGAAAGAAACATAGTACCGTGATCCTCTAATAGAAGCAACTTGAGTTGGCCCCCACATGTCTGTGTGAACAAGCTCCAATTTGTGCTTCTTCTTTGTTGACCCAGTCTTGAGAAAACTCACTCTCTTCTATTTTCCAAACACACAATGCTCACAAAAATCTAGATCTATGCTTTTCAAATCTGAAAGGTTACCTTTTGACTTAAGAATAGACATTCCCTTCTCACTCATGTGGCTGAGCCTAAAGTGCCACAACTTTGCATCCACATCTGAAGTAGATAATACAGAAGAAGAATTATTAGTAACACAATTACATAAATAGAGAGTACCTACTCTCTTACCTCTAGCCATTACAAGTGCACCCTTGGTAACCTTCCAAGATTCAACTGTGAGAGTTACTGTACAACCCTCATCCCCTAACTTTCCTACAGAAATCAAATTTCTCTTCAAGCTGGGAACATGCATGACATCTCTCAACACCCATGTGTTGCCATTTTGCATTTTCAGCTGCATTTTTCCTTTGCCAATAATTTTACAAGGCTCATCATCCCCTAAATAAACTATTCCAAAATCTCCATGGACATAGTCACTGAAATATTCTCTATTAGGGGTTGCATGGAAAGATGCACTAGAATCTAACACCCAAGATTCTATATTATTATGCAAAGGGAATATAAGAGCATCTTGTGCAATACCTAAAAATTTTGCTTCTTCCTTACCTTCATGTTGATTGTCTTCTTTAGGCTTTGACCAACAATCTTTGCTTATGTGCCCTATCTTTCCACAATTCCAGCATTGTGGCCTCCTGCCATTTTTGGATTTGGATCTACCTCTCATCTTTGACTTAGACCTTGATCTCCCTTTCTTGCCCTTCTCTTTTTGCCTTCCCCTACTCTCAAAACTTAAAACATTCCCTAATGTTTCCTCTGTGCTTTTCCTGCGAATTTCTTCATTCAAGATTACACTAACAACATCCTCTACTTTTAAAATATTTGAAGTAGATGCAGTATTAATAACTGCCATTACCAAGCTATGCTAGCTTTCAGGCAAATAACATAATATTAAAAGATCCTTAATTTCATCATCAAACACTATTTTGACTGAATTTAATTGATTTACAATTCCATGGAAATCACTTAGATGATTAGATACAGATCCACCTTCCTGCATTTGCAAATTAAATAACTTCTTCATAAGATATACCTTATTTGAAGCTGAGGGTTTTTCATATAAATTTGCTAAAGTAGTCATTAACTCTATTGTAGACTTTGCCTATGATAAATTAGATATTACAGTAAATGCCAGACTCAATCTTATAGATCGAAGAGCCTTTTTATCAAGAACTTCCCATTCTTCATCATCCATGTCTTTGGGTTTCTTTGAAACCCCACCTAAAAATAATAATAGATCTTTCTAATACAGATAATCTTCTATCTGCATTCTCCAATGTTGATAATTCTTGCCATTGAACTTCTCCATTCTCAGTTTACTTTCTTCTACCATTGCTTCTCCCACTCAAACAGAAATCCCTATGAGTACCCTGTAATCAATACACACTAACTAAATTTGAAAACCTGTTAGTCAACCTGAGCTTTGATACCACTTGTTGGGGATCAACCAACAATGTTGATTACTATATGAAAGCAATAAATGTGGAATTAAATCAAAAAGATAAGTAACTAGAATCAAAAAATAGCAAAGAATAAGAGATACAAGAAACCACCCTGAAAACTTGTATTAAACTCTTTATAAAAGGAATACAATTGAATAAACTTCTTTTCTTCCACACCTCTCTCAGATGTACAGATCTCTTTCTAGATCTCTTTCCCTCAAGAGTTCTCTCTCTCAATTACAATCAATTCCAACAACTTGGATTGATACACATATACAATCTTGTATTGTTCTTGACCAATTCTACAATTGTGTCCACTAAGCTATGAAGATCTAATCCTATATATAATATTAGAAAACATGAGCATACAATTATAGCCATTAGATTCACCTCCTAATCAAGGGCTCTAAACAGTCTTACTTAAAATAGAGATGCAGACTTAAGACTATCACTTAATCCTATCATGCAAACATTCTGTTCTATCCACAAAAATAGCATTCTGGATGCATAAGTGATCGACATCAGTCCCTTCCTATTTAAACCTAACCGACGTCAGCTAAACATAATCGACGCCGGCATCTCCTAGTCGACTCCTGACCGACGTCGATTGCTCCTGACCGATGCCGGTGACTGTGTAATTCCTACAACTTTGCACTCACTCATTTGGTGAAGCTTTTAGCTCCACACCTTAACATGCCCTATGCATGAAAATTCACTTGTTTCTATTGAAGGATGTCCATGGCCTTTTGGTGTCACTCATTGATTAGCTCCAAATCCACAACCAATTTTAGGAGACACTTCTCTTCCTTGTCAGCTAGATCATTCAATTCTCTATCATTTTTGGCCATGGCTTCCTTGATGCTCTTAGCCTCAGTTATCCTTCCTCCTACATTAAAGATCATGTCTAGGATCCTACTATTATCTACCCTAGACTGGCCTTGATTTTCACTTCTTATTTATTATGTTACCAAAGAAGCCATGTGCTTGAATTCATCATATTTCATGATGCCTAGGATAGTGGGCTATTCAGGGTCAGTGAGTATGGTCCCAAGGAGTTGTTCAATCCTTTCTACTAGCTCATCATCATCCTTTAGGAGTCTCTCTAGGTGTTTTTACTAAGCACTCAAATTTTGGACTTTGTCAATAACTATTCCCAGAATTGCATTCAAATGTCCCAAACCAATGGTTTTGAACCTAAGGATCTATCTTCCAACCTATATGTTGATTATCCCTATTATTTTATCCTCTAAAGCTTTCCGTTGGGCTATTATACCCTTGGCCACTATATTCTTCTATGACAATGTACTTTGCCTCAACATCATTGATTTCAAGGCATCAAACATGTCATAGAAAGATTCATCAAGCATTCTGACTGTTGACTCTAGGGCTGATAGCACCACCTAGGTCTCTAGATTTTATTTTTCCTTCTCCAGGTTATATATCCTTTACTTCATGCCCTAAATTATTGCTTTGATTTGGGCTACGTGAGTCTTAGCTAGGATTTTATTATCTTCCCCATGGATGGAAAGTTCATCATGATGTTGTCATCTAATAGGAGTTGGAAAAACAAAGGGTTTAACCTTGTGAAATGTGAACTCTTCAATCCCCGCTATGGCATTTCTAGTTATCACTTTTTATAAGCCCACTATCTCAAGATTGAATTGTATAGTGGTAGGTAGTTTTATGTATTTTGGAGGTTCAGGAGCCTCCATCTAGGTGTTACTTAAGGCTCTTGGAGCATCTATTTGTTTTCTTCTTGACCCTCTAGTGGCCACTATTCTTCTTTCTTCTTTTTCTTTCATCAAAGCTTGTATCCATGGTTTGATATCATCATGTACATCAATATTAATAGTCTTGGTCAGGACCCATGAGTGGTGCCAAGTGGGGATTTTTTGCATTTTCTCATAAATGAACTAATTAGGGATGATTGGTCCATGGATGGGGTATTCATCACTAAACAAGTTGAATTAACTCATGGGGTGAGTGAAAGTCAACTTTGGCTTCTTTTTTCTAACTGGGACTATTGCCAATTTTGCCTTTATCTTCTTCAATGGTGCCACTGGGACTAGATCCAGGGCAAATTCTTTCCCCTTTCTTTCTCAACCTCCTCTATTTGGGCTTTGTATTCTTAAACTTTTTCCTCCTATTCATTAGATCCATATGCTTTAGCAAGGATCTTGAGGGCATCTTCTACTGTCTCATCAGGCTCTAGGGAAATCATGTCTAGGTACTCAATGGGAGATGCTAGTCTTTGAGGCAGGGCTGATGATAAGGGTCCCTCACTAGGTATTTTTTCTAATTTCTCCTTCCTAAGACCTCATACAATCTATGCTTGGAGTTGTGGCACTTCTATTTGTGGTTGTTGTTGAGGGGGCCTAGAAGTTTTAGGTAGCAAATGGTATTACAGAGGTCCCAATTGCCATATGTCACATGGTCATTTTTTACTACTGGTCAATCTATGATCATGTCTAACATTATGTCTCTTAAACCTAGCTAATACTTCCTCAAAACTGTTGGCCTTAATGTGCAAAGTGTCATAGGGACCAAGTTGATGTTCATAAATTGGTTTGGGTAGTTGCTTGATTTTCAAATGCTTGTTGACCTTGTCATTAGGGTCCCACTGCCTTAGGTCATTAGCTAAAATCTGAAGGAGTCTTTATGTTTGGAAATAATGTCTACATGTTTCAAATATTGTAAAATAGTTCTGCTAATTGTCAAAGTAAAATGATGGAGGAGGCCATTCGTTTTCTCCTTGCACACTCCATCAATGCCATGAAGAAATTGATATGCAATTTATTTCTCTACTACTTTTGTGGGAACATAGATAAGAAACTTGTAAGTTTGAATGAAAATCTCTTCAATTTTGATCATTGTACAATCTAGATACAACCATATGTCTCCCATTAGCTCTACATATTTCTTGATTAGAGGGATAATCTTGGGCATGGGGATCCTTGTAATAGATTCTGCTAAAGTAGGATAAACACAATCCCAAATGAACTGCATGCTGTGTCTATATATGAAAATGTATAGTTTGAATTAATGGTGGGAGATTTTAAATCTACCCTCAGGTGACTAATTTTTGATATAAGGGATATTGGTGGAGGCTAGAAAGGCATATAGTAGATAGGACATATTCAAAAATTGGTTATTATTTTTCTTCTTAATGGCTATGAATTGTCATTCTAGATGGATGATGATCACCTCTCCAATTGGGGGAGTGAGTTCCTTCTCTACTATGAAGTAGATATAAGATACCCAACTCTTATTAACATATGTGGTGGATGAGCCCCCAAATAATCTATTAAATAGAGTCATAATTACCCTAATCCCCTCTCTAAATTTGGCAATTGGGATTCTTCCTATAGGGTCCTAGATTACATGGTTCCCTTGGAGTAGCCATGGCCTAAGGATGGTGTCTAAATCATTTTTACCAGTCCTTTCTTTAATGGTGGGTAAATCCACTTGAGATTTTCCAAGTTTGTAATATATTTCAAAATCAAATGGGTAAATTTATGCAATTATCCTAAAGCTTCCTTCAACAATTATCCAATCTTGCTTAATTCTACAATCTTTAACAATGAAAGCAAGGATGTCAATATAATGGAGTACCTTAGGTTTAGTAGTAGCATGGTGAAGGCTAGTTATTTGGATTGTGACTAGGTCATAATATCTTCAACTAAAGGTGGAAATATTTTGTTATTCCTTAATGATGATTTCATCTCCTCAATGGTCTAGAAGAGCTCAAACTAGTTCCTATTTCTTGTGTTCAATGCTACAATGTTCAATTCTGTGTCTTTGAAAACCCTTCCCACATTGTCTATGGATAGATACAACTCTATCTTGTCCCTTTGTTGTTGCTTTCAAGCTACCATGGCATACCAGACTTGTAAATTTCTCACAATTAGATTGCAAATGGTTCTTAGGTCAATTATTCTTGCTTAAATTATAATTAAACTCCTTTTAGCTTAACTGTGATCAATTTGAGCTCAAATTATGGCCTTTTGTGTAATTTTTAGGGATTTTTGAAGCTTTAATGGTAATGGATTATTTGAACTTAGGCTCATTCATGTCTCATATTTTATTTTAACTTTGACTTTATATGCTTTCCCTTTTGAGATCAAAAAATATTCTATTTTATCATTTTATGCTTCTGTGGCACTTATTTGGCATCTATCTAGCAACTTTCATGGCATTTTTCATAAATGCCTTCAAAGCACTAGTTGTTATTTTTTCAAAATTTCCCCTTTTGTTTTGTGCCATTATATCATCATTCAAAGATTAATGTAGGTCATTGATCATGATTTGATATCTCTCATGTCATTGGCCATCTTTAAATCTAGCCCCATGGTTGTGCCACTTAGCGCCTTTATGAGATTTCTAAGCTCTGTATTGTATATGTCACATATTTAATGCATGTATACCACATGTAAATCCCATGGAATTTCAGATCTCTACTAAATATTCATTAGTGATTTCATGCCATTAGATCATCTAGCGAGCTATTGATCTTACAAGATGCACAAACTTTGATCAGTGCATGGTCATAGAAAGGAACTTAAGCTAAAATATTTTAAGATAATTTTTTTCATGTGAATAAACATGCCATAGACTTAGGATAAAATATTTTATGCTAAGTTTTAAAACATGATATCAAATGACCCCTCGAATGGTATAAAACATGCCTCTTTGTCTAAGTAAAATATTGGAAAATAGAATGGCCTTTTAGATGTCAATTATGACCTTGTGGATGTCAAATAATGTTTGAGATAAAATCAAATTTAAGATTTTGAAGTTACTTAGGTTTGGTGGGCTTAAATTTTATGGTCTTGTAGATGTTAATGATGAAATCATGTGTGTTAAATGATGATCACGAGAACATCAATTTTAAGATCATTAAGTTCATGTATTCCATAGATCTCAGTGTAGACACTGAAATCGTGTCTACCCCCTAGGTCTTCTTTCACCCTTAGCGCCCCTTGGCCCATGTCCTAACCCTTGTCCTAGCCCCCTCCATTTATCAAATAAATATTTTAATTTATTTGGCCCTCTTCCACCTCACCCATGCCACCTTGGATCCCCTCCTTGGATCCCCCCACCTCTCTCCTATCCTTTATTGCCCAAATCTCCCCTCCCGCGTCCATTTAAGCCTTCCCAAGACCGTTTTCCCCATGACCCCTTGACCTGGCAGTGTGCAAGAACGGACAGAGGCTAATTTTAGCCTCTATCCCCACTCTTCTACCGCTGATGTCGGCTACACTGTGGCCGACGTCGGCGATCCTGCCGACGTCGACAGCCTTCAAGACCATTTCTTGCATCCGTTGCAGAGCCCCCCATGAACAGAACTCTTGGCACACTCTTTGGCATTCATATTCTCCTTTTTATCCACCTCATATAGCAACAATAGTAGGTACAGGCACTCTACATCAGTGATTTCTTCTTTCAACAGGTCTTCCGCAGCTCCAACATCAGGGTCCTCCATTCTTCAATCAAGAAGCAGGAGGTAAGCAATTTCATTGTTTCATTTGATTTCATTTATCTATCCTATCCACTGTCTACCACTTCCCTTGTCCTTCCCTGAGAGGCTGAAAAGCCTTCTCAGTCCCGTCCCAGACAACATTCTCAGTCCCTCAGACCCAATACAAGTCCCTCAGACCTCCAAGCAATCCCTCAGACCTCTAAATAGACCTCCGTGACCCTCAGACAAGACCACAGTGCATTCCACGCATCCATAGACCTAAAACCTGGCCTGACTCATCCACAGACTACTGCCCCAACCGATGCCGGTCTCTTCCTCCACCGACGTCAGCAACATAACCGACGTCGGCAACCTTTACAACTGACGCCGGTAGGACCACCAACGTCGGTGACTGTGACCAGGCCGATAACTTCTTTCAGGTAAGCATTTTTCTTCCATTTCCTTTCCAGTCTGTTATCATTTTAGTATTTTGACATTCTGTCTTTTATCAGACATCCTTTTTTATTGACTAGTGGGTTGACATCCCTTAAGGAAGTTTTCATACTTCTGGGATCAAGCTTTCGCTTGGCAACCCACCATCTCCTTATCTAACGTTTTTCATGTTTTAGTGTCTTTCTTTTGCAGGTGTCATTCCTCCACAGCCAAAGAGGAATTCCCACAGCGTCTGGATTACGGTGCGCAAAACTATATCTAGTTACATACAAGCCTTGACCATTTCTTTAAGTTTCTCATTTTTTCTCTTTGAATGTGAAAAGCAAATCTAGCGTAGAAACATTTTGGCATGCCCGGTGGGACCTTAGGGTCTCCCTTGGGTTCCTTTTCTTTTGTTCATATAGGTGCATTAGGTTTCTCCATTTTCACCTCTTTCTTTTCTTCTAAACGACATCATAAGCAGGAATAAAAAGAACTTTTCTTTTCTTTTCTTGCACTTCTAGACTAGTCAAAAATCATATCCTTCAAACCTTTTCTCAACTTGTTTTCATTCCAACTTCACATTTCAACTTGGGGCTTAAAACACTTTGCATTCATTTCTGCTTGCTTGCATTTCTTAGTCCACACTTAGTAATTAATAACTGCATATTGAATTAATCGTAGTCCACTTGATGTTACACAACCGAACCACGTGCACTAAATCAAACATCAAACTTACCTGAGATAAGGCCCGACTGGGATTTCATCCCCTAGCGGATACCTTACCCCTACCTGGCAATCTCACTTGGATTTCATCACCAAGGGGAAAGCCCACTCCATTCTCTGGCAGAGGATAATCTCTAGGCAAGGTATATTTTGGCTAAGCGAGACCAGCTTATCATTGGGCTCGTGAAGTGAGGGGAGCTTGCTCCTTAGCACTAGGCCACGTACCGAACCTAATACAGACTTCTTGAGTGCCTAAACATACTTGAAACCATCCATATACTACCTCTTCTAGGACCCTTCTAATAGCCAACCTCCCCAAACATCACTTTAAGGCATAAGCCACATGAGCTTAATAATTTTTTTCTAGGGATTTAACGCTTAGGCTCTGCTTGTGTTCTTCATCTTTTCTATTCTTATCTATTTGTTTGAGGTAGTGAGGACATTCTTTTCCCTATTTTTCAAAAACTCTCAAATCTTTTGGGTTTCTAGAAAACACAGTCACCGGCATTGATTTTACCACTGACATCGATATCCTTTTCTCACCGGCATCGATTATCTGACCGACGTCGGCCATATTTCTCACTGACATCGATTTTTAAACCGACATCAGTCTCTGTCACAGTCCTTTTTTTTCAAAATAGCAGCCTCAAAACCCGCCCCTTTTTCTGCCAAAACCCCATTTTGAGTTTATGAAACTGAAAAAACACAGTTTCTGAAACCTGACCCTTCTTGCCTTGAATGGTTCTGACTCGTAGTCAAGCTAAGGCTCTAGTCAACCACGCGAGGCATCAACCGCTTCCGTCTACCCCATCCATAACCGGTCCTATAATGGAGTTCCACTCAAAGACTGAAATAACTCCTACTCGCCTAACCCCGCCCCAGACTCCTATTGTCCCAGAAGGGGACCAAGATTTTGCACGATTCTTGGACCTCAACGTCAAAGCCTTACAACACTATCTCGTGCATAGCCGAACGCGAGACTCCTTAGGCAACCCAATCTAAGGGATGCCGACTTCCTTAGTCGAGATAATGATCACATCAACAGCATCTACAATGCAACCTATAGACAATCAAGCCAACACCTCGACCAATGACCCAACCGTCTCCTACCTTCAAAATTTAGCCTCTCCTTCTAGACCTACCTCCATGGGGGTTCCGTTACCCCCTCAACCTCAAACTACTCAACCAAATCCTACACCTTTCTAAAACCTAGTGGTCTCTATTCCCCCTACTCTTGCACCTATCAACACAAGAGTAACTGCCTACCCTTCAACAAGTGTGGCCACTCCTCAACCATCTTTGATGGCCCCTATCCAATTTGTGCCTACCAACCCCATAACACAAGTGCCCTTGGCTTCAACTTCTGCCCCGATAACTAGCCACCCATATGTTGCGTCTACGCAACCAACCATGTCATATGCCCCTCTTAATATCTTTCAAGTGCCTTATAATCTAGGAGGCACTCCACCCACCAATTCATCAGCAGACATCATCAAAATGCTGATGGACAAGATGTCCAGCCTAGAGACCTCCGTTTCTGGCTCACGCAATGCTCTCTCATATGAACAGATTTGCAATGAGCCCATTCACCCTTCTGTCCCGATCAGGCCATACCCCAATCAATGGGAGCTTCCTAAATTCTCTCGCTTTCAAAGTAAGGAAGACCCATAACAGCACTTACGGGCATTCAGACACGCCTGTTACCTTATTGCCCATAATGATGCATTACTTTTACGCATGTTTCCTATGTCTCTCTCTGGTGCTACACTTGACTAGTACATCTCTCTTGCCAGCCATTCCCTCTTCACATTCACACAGCTGGCCCAACTCTTTCTTGATCACTTCTCCATCAACATTACCAAGAAGGTCTCAATCACAGACCTCTATTCTATCTGCCAATTCGAGGATGAATCCATAGCTAACTTCATTGCTCGCTGGAGAGGCCTCATCAATCAACTCTCCTTTTCCTTACCCCAACCTGAACTTATTGAACTTTTCTCCCAATCCTGTGCCAAACATATTTCTTCCAGCTTACGGGTTCAGACCTTCCGCACCTTCGACGAAGCCTTCACGATGGCCCACAAACTCGAATTACGTGCCATCGAGGAGAATAAAGTCAAGTTTCGGAGCAAGAATCCCAACTCTAAGACCAATGACTCCTCTTCTTCTAAACCTTCATCATCTAATCCTAAGTCTAAATCTTCGACTAATGCTGTGGTTGTTAGACCTTCATCCTCTTCGCCTTCAACCAATCCGCCTGAGCCATCCACATCTCAGAGCGCCACCCGCCAATTCCAACAGAGATATGTACAATGATAGTATACTCCTCTCAGAGAATCATACATGTCTGTGATGGAAAAACTTGTTAAACAAGGGGTTCTCAATCTCCCCCAGATCCGACCACCTCCATAATTTGATCCCTCACGCGCCATCCCTGTGTGGTATAAGGAAAATGACTTCTGCAACTACCACCGTGTTAGAGGCCATGACATGGGAAATTGCAAAACCCTTAAAAACATAATCCAAGACATGCTCGAAAAGGGGGACCTCATCCTAGATAATCCCAATGCCCCCCTAATCAGGGGATTGACATCTTCAAGCAACCATTCCCCAATCATCCACCGACTCAAAACAATGTCCAGACCTTGATTGACAACACTCATGAACACAACATTCGAACAGTCAATACGATCTCGCCCTTCATCCCCGACCAACCTCAAGAGGTTAGTCCATCTATCAGTCCATCACATGTGGATGAACCTCTTTCCCCGGTTAGTTCTCTGTCAACCTCTCTCATATTGGAGGACACCTTAACCTTACTAGCACTACTAGTCTCACCATCCTCCTTCTTGCTGCCTATGGAGGATCTGACCCTTCCTACTCCTCGACCGCAAGTGGAGGGCACCATCATGCCTACCCTTTACCCACTTGAGGAGCCTCATTCTCCAATTTCTTCTCCATCTAGGGAAGAACCTGCCTCTCCTTTGTCTCCAACCAAGGATGAACCTATCACGACTCCACCATGCCATGGGTCTGAGGCTACTACACCCATCTCATCTTCGGCCCCATAACCATCAACATCTTCTCAAGAACCCAAACCTCATCCAACATCTTCTCAACCATTTTCTCAACTAGTGGAGAAAATCGAACTTCTCCCTTCAAGGAAAGTGGAGCATGAGGGATTGTGGGAGCGTCTTAAAGCTCTTCAACATGCTCGTGCCCTCTCGTCTCATGCTGCCAATCCTCCCAAGGCAGAATCTCTCAAGACTCTCAACAAAGATCAAACTCACGCTTTTAAACACGCATCTACCCCATCTAAACCTATCAAGTCACTTGGCGTTTGCCTTGTCTCTACCCTCACTCACCCACAAGTGAAGGTGGACTTAGACTAGACCTCGACCAATAGTAGTCTTCCAACCAAGTCGAAGAAGACTGCCAGACCATTGAGGTGAATGCCTCTTCTCCCATCACCATTACCTTCAATTTTGGGCCCTCATCCTTCAACCCTAACCAGAGTCCTCCCCACGCTGACCTCTAATCAAAACCAATTGCCTCCTTTGCTTCCTCTGCCTATCTCTAGCCTACCCTCCCCTAAAAAGGTGGTACCTCTCATGAAGAAAGTGCCGTCTCCACCTGTCACTGCACCATCAACCCAAAAGGTGGTACGGAAACCTCTTCCAACTCTGCCTAAGCAAAAGTCACCAGCATCACACACATTGACTAGTACGGACCCTTTAGTGGGCTCATACTCGTTGATATTGCACCGACTTTTGTAGACTTCCAGCATAACCCTTCCACCCATCAGGCCTTTCCAACCTCTCGAGTCCAAGCCCTCCTGGTTCGACGACACAAAGATTTGCTTATACCATCATATGCCAGGACACAATATCGAGGCTTGATGTGCCCTCAAGGCTATCATTCGCCGCTATATGGAGAAGGACACTCTTCTCCTTGGGGACACTCTTGACCGACCCTCGACACCTTCCCATCCAACCTCTTCAACCATGTCAACATCTCACCAGCAGGCCATGACCCCTTCTTCACCTCCTGTCTTTGAAATCAATGCTATCCATATAACCACTAGGTCACAAAAGGACAAGGCAAAAGAAAAAGCCACCATTCCTTGGACCTACCCTTTCATCAAGCCACCTCAACCACCCAAGCCTAAAATTTCTATTCTTGGCGCATCTCAGCCTTCTTCTTCTTCCTCTTCCGGGCTGATTCATGACTCCATGTTGAAACAGCTTCACCAAATGCCTGTGAAGATGTCCCTTTATGACCTCATCCAAACCTCGCCTCAGCATCATCAAGCCCTCATCCGAGCCTTGCAGGCAGCGGAGGTCCAACCCAAAGACCCCCAACCACTCGTTGCCCTCGTCCACTCTTTATCTCCTGTTGCCTCCATCACATTCAATGATTTTGAGATTCCCACATCCAACACGAAAGATCAGGACACTGCCCTCTTCATCACTACCTATGTTGATCGAACATGCATCAAACGCGTTATGATCGATGAAGGCACCAACATCAACATTATCTCCACCCATGCCTTTGATTAGTTGGCTCTTCCCAAGAATTGCGTCTCTAAGACTAATGCAATCTTGTGCTCCTTCAATGACACCACTGCCACAACCATTGGCACAATCGTCCTTCACATTCGCTTTGGTCCACGCACAGTCCCAGAGCTCTTCTATATCATCGAAGGAGAGTTTCAATACAACATGTTGCTGGGCTGACCCTGGATCCGTGCCATGGCCTGTGTCCCCTCCACCCTACACCATTGTGTGAAATTTGAGCATGATGAGCAAGTCCACACCATTCCCGCTGACCCTTCACCCTTCAAAACTTGTAACACCACCTACCGTCCAAATGATGTCCTCATTCCTATCAAGCCATCAACCCCGGCACCACCTCCATTTGCGAAAGCTTCAACTAGTTTGCAACCGGCGGTCACCCTCACCCCTCCTCTTCAAGCGACTACCAAAGACCCCATGAAAGACATCTTCTAGTGACTTTCACTTGGGGAATATCGCTTGATGACCTTAGACATGTTCCAAACTCTACAAGAGTATGGACGCCTTCACCACAGCCCCAGTTATGACCATCAGATCAGGATGGTCGTGCCTTATGGTCCTCCTCACCTCCGAACCACTCTTGTCTATGGGGGGCTCAATCAAGCTCCTACTGATGGCAACCCTCTCTCTTCACCCCAACCATTCACATCAAACTTCTCATTTCTTGGCAACCCCACCTTTGCACACACTTACCTTTACAGGTGTGCATGGAAGGGTTTTAGTTTTGGACGCTATGAGCAGGGCTCCCATCAGCCCATCGAGCCACTCAACGATGACGATGCCAAGAAATAGTATGGCCTGGGATATCATGACCCCACTCAGGCCTCTGCAGACCTTTGCCCTGAGCCAACCATTGACCAATCTCCTCCAGGCTCACCCATTCCTCCTCCTTCACCTACAGAGTTGGTGGTTTCCATCCCTCCTAATTTTTTTTTCATAAACACCATCCACCTGGAACCCCTGACCTATCAGCTAAATGGGGTGTCCAGGTCTCTCCCTCTCATTTATCCCTCCATGATAGAAGATGAGTCGGTGACCATCAACACTATTCACTGCATAGACAATGATGCCATTCTATCTTATATGGGCACCGATGACTCTTTCATCTAGTACTCCCTCCCTTCTGAGACCCAGGTTATGTTAAATGAATCAACCATTGACATCAACCTCCCTTCTTCCAATGTTCCCCGCATCTTAAATATTGGCCAATCTCTAGACGCCCAAGAGCAACTTGACTACACTCAGTTCCTCTCAGACCATAGCAAGGCCTTTGCCTGGACCTACAGTGACATGCCTAGCATCGACCCCACCATTGCTACCCATAACACCATCACCAAACCAGAGGCTAAGCCTATTAGGCAAAAGCTTCGAAAGATGCATCCTCGTGTTGCACTCCTTGTCAAAGAAGAGCTTCAGTGCCTTCTTTCTGTCTCCTTCATTTAACCCATCAATTATCCGTAGTGGGTCTCTAACATTGTCCCAGTCACCAAAGCAAATGGGGGGATCTAGATCTGCACGGACTATCGTGACCTTAATCTAGCCTGTCCCAAAGACGACTTCCCTCTTCCTAACATTGACCAGCTTGTTGATCTCACGACCGGCCATGAGATGCTATCTCTCATGGATGGGTTTTTAGGATACAATCAGATCTTGATTGCACCAGAAGATCAGCACAAGACTACCTTTATCACCCCATGGGGGACTTTCTGCTATCGGGTCATGCCTTTTGGCTTGAAGAACGTAGGCGCCACTTATCAGCACGCCATGACTTACATTTTCCACGATCTCCTCCACAAAATCATGGAATACTATGTGGATGACCTTCTCGACAAGTCCAAGCTTCGCCATGACCATTTGACCATCCTCAAGATCATCTTCTCTCACCTTCTTCAATACAATGTCTGCCTTAACCCCAAGAAATGCGTCTTTGGGGTCCTCTCAGGCAAGCTCCTCGGCTTCATCATTTCCTTTTGTGGCATCGAGATAGATCCCGCCAATATCCGCGCTATCCTCGAAATGCCACCTCCAACCAATCTCAAGTAGCTTCGCAGTCTACAAGGGAAGCTCCAGTCCATTCACCATTTCATCTCGTAGCTTTCTGACTGCTGCCAACCTTTTCATCATCTCCTTAAGAAGGACGTCTCCTTTAAGTGGGATAAGGACTGTCAAGAGGATTTTGAAGTCCTCAAATGCTATCTGGTCTCTCCACCAGTCCTCATTCCACCTAAAGACAACCAACCCTTCTACCTTTACATCTCAGCCACCAACCATTCGTTAGGTGCCATGATCACGCACCGAGACGAGCATCACCGTGAGCAAGCAGTTTACTACATCAGTCGAACACTGGTCAACTATGAAACTCGGTATACTCATATCAAAAAACTTTGTTTGGTATTAGTCTTTGCTGCTACTAAGTTCTGCCACTATCTTCTCAACCACAAGACCTTTGTCATCACTCACACTGACCCTCTCAAATATATGCACTCCAAGCCATATCAAAATCAGCGTATGGCTCGGTGGCTCATGCTGCTTGCTGAGTTCAATTTTGAGTTCATCCAGTAGAAATCCATCAAAGGGCAAACCATCACTGACCAACTGGTAGATGCCCCTCTTCTCGACAATCAACCTTCACAGTGTGAGTTTCCTGGCAAATCTATCACTGCACTTTCCATCGACGATACCGTCTATTAAATGCCCATGTTCTTCGACGGCTCCAAATGTCAACTCAGTGGGGGTATGGGAGTCATTCTCATCCCACTCAAAGGTGAGCCCATGCCTCTATCTTTCAAGCTCGACTTTGATTGTACTAATAATATGGCTGAATACAAAGCCTTAATATTGGGACTTCAAACCACCCTTTCCCTTGGCATCAAGTCTATCAGCATCTTCGGTGACTCACAACTTGTCGTCAATCAAATCAATGGTTCATACCTCTGTAAAAATGAAATTTTACAAAGGTACAAAAATCGTGCTGACACTCTTCTAGCCTCTCTTGACCATTACCTCTTGCAGACTGTTCCTCGATCCACGAACAAGTTTGCTGACACCATGGCTTCTCTCGCCTCGCATATTTTATCATCCTCATCTTCATCCAAAATTTTTGTCACGGTGCATTATGTGTCATTGCCCTCATAGATTTCTCCTAACATCAACCATGTCAACATCATAGACTCTAGTCCATGAGATGTTTGGTATAACCAACTTGTGGACTACTTATCTCATTCTGTCATTCCTCCCCATCTCTCTAGCAATGCACGACGAGCTTTCATCAAATGCACAGCTCGCTACACCATGCTAGGGGGTCTTCTCTATAAGCGAGGCTTCGATGGCCTCCTTCTTTGCTATCTAACCTCCACTAAAGCATCTCATGACATTAAACAAGTCCACGATGGGATTTGTGGCAGACACTTCAGTGGGAACTCGGTTGCCAAGCGCATCCTTCACCTGGGCTATTATTGGCCCACCCTTCATCAAGACTGTAGCGACTATGTTCAACATTGCATCAAGTGTCAGTAGCACACTAACTTGCTTCATCTCCCTAGCCATGCCTTACAAGTCACTCAAGATTTCTGGCCTTTTTCACAGTGGGGCTTGGATCTAATCGGTGAGATTAACCCTCACTCGTCTCTTCATCATCAGTCCATCATCACCGCCACTGAGTATTTCACTAAATGGGTGGAAGCCATTCCTCTTGTCTCCACAAAAGCTGAAAAAATTGTCAACTTCATCAACACCCACATCATCTGTCATTTTGGTGTTCCTCACAAAATCATCACCGATAACAACAAGTCATTCAAAAATAAAATCGTCTAGAAACTCTGTGACTCATTCGGCATCAAGCTCAGTTTCTCTTCGCCTTACTACCCACAAGCAAATGGGTAGGCCGAGGCTTCCAACAAAATTTTGACTAAAATTCTCATGAAGGTGGTCAACGACACTGGGAGGGACTGGCACATTCACATTCCCTTCACTTTGTGGGCCTACCGCACTAACATCCGAACCTCTACGGGTGCTACCCCTTTCTCTCTAGTGTACGGAATAGAGGCTATCCTACCTCTCAAAGTACAGATCTCGTCTCTCTGCATCTCTCTACATGACATTCTCTCCAACGATGACTTTCATAAAGATTGCTTAGCTCAACTTGAGTTACTTGACGAACGTCATCTTGCTGCCCTCAACCATCTCCATGTCTATCAAAATCGCATCAAGCGAGCCTATGACAAAAATCTGTGAGAACGAGATTTCAACATCGGAGACCTCATCCTCAAAGAAAACCAGCATGTGACCAATATGGAGTGAAGTAAACAAGGCAAGTTTGCCCCTAATTGGCTCGGACCTTTCATCATCACGCACAAGTATGGGTCAGGGACTTATCGTCTATCTTCTCTTGACGGACGGCCAGAACCTGAGCCTCTTAATGCCTTGCATCTGCGACCATTCTACTATTAGTCTAGTACTCATCCACTTGACATTTAACTTGAGCTCGTCCCTTGAGCAATCCTCATCCTCTTAATCCTCATTCCTTTCAACCATATTCCCCTAAACAAATCCTCTATACCCCTTTTATGATGCATGGATGCTTTGTCCTAATAAAAGGGAGCCCTTGAACTTCTATAGTCTTGTCCATGATTCCGGACTCTGTCAAAAAAAAATCAAGATGTCAAAACATATTCAAGGTCACCCAATCAAATTAAAAGGCAGACTGCTCCCTCGAAGGACAGCTGTACTATCATTGCTGTAGCTAATAGACTGCTCCCTCGAAGGACAACTATTCAAACTTATATAAAGCAAAAATATAGACCACTCCCTCGAAGGATGGATATGACTAAATCTTGCTACAAACAACACTTTCTTAGAAGCTTCCCGCATTGATCAGCTTCACAAATGACCACAAATCAAAATGACATCTCTATGTAGACTTCCCGTATCGATCAGTCTGCGCAAAAAAAAATAAAAATAATAATAATAAAAAAAAAAATCAAGATGTCAAAACATATTCAAGGTCACCCAATCAAATCAAAAGGTAGACTGCTCCCTCGAAGGATGGATATGACTAAATCTTGCTATAAACAACACTTTCTTAGAAGCTTCCTGCATTGATCAGCTTCACAAATGACCACAAAGCAAAATGACATCTCTATGTAGACTTCCCGCATCGATCAGTCTGCACAAAAAAAAAAAAAGGGTCATGGACTTGGCTTGTAGTTGTCTCAGGGTCTCCTATAAAAAAGGGCAAGGTTATCTCTGCTCTAAAAAAGGGTTACCCTATCCTCCTCCTATTATAACACCTGCTTAAGGGACTTCAAGCTCACTTTAATGTCAAAGTGATTTGATTACCGTTCTAACACAACCATGGTCAACGGTGTAATGCATGAATGGGGCTCTTGGTTCTAACAACCCCTATCTATGTTGTCATTCTGGTCCTTGTCAATGAAAGGGCGATTATGCCTTTCACTTTCTGCTTACACTTTGGTCACATTCGAACTTCATCACTTGTCAAACCCAATCAACTCAACTCCAATCTTTTTTCAGACCACTCACACAGCCTATTCACACTAGTTTCTATGGACACCAATACACATGGAAACTATCAACCAGACACTCTTTATGTTAAGCATAAACCAATACTTGTTGAAGCATAAATAGACCTCAATTCATTTTTAGCATACATCCATCATGAGTGTGGACCATTGCTAGGGATGAAAGACCTCTCAACCAATGTTACAGAATACACCATTTGGAAAAGGCTGTAACATCTTTGTCTTCTCATCATTTTGACACATGACCAAGACCAATCATTGACCACTTTGACCACCTATCTACCACTCAGACCCTTTGTCTAAACTACATTGGTCTGAGGCCCCTTCTAATCTGGGCTATGTAGGCAGCACTCAGATGACACGACGTCTTCTGGGGTTAGCTCGACCACCCTCTATTTATTCATCTCTCTAATGGACAAACCTTCTCTTCTTTGACCATGACCTTGACCTCGACCAAGACCAACCAATCACTTTGACTCTTCCTCCCTCTTTGGGAGAACTACATTGGCCTGAGGCCCTTAGGACAAGGGATATGTAGGCAGCACTCAGATAACACGACGTCTTCTAGGGTTAGCTTGACCACCCTCTATTTATTCATCTCTCTGATGGACAAACCTTCTCTACTTTGACCATGACCTTGACCTCGACCAAGACCAACCAATCACTTCGACTCTTCCTCCCTCTTTGGGAGAACTACATTGACCTGAGGCCCTTCCAACAGGGGCTATGTAGGCAGCACTCAGTGTTTTGAGGTTAGCTCAGCCACTTTCTTTCATCCATCCATCCACCTCGACCACAGACCTTAGAGATCATGACCATCTCCTCTGACCGCGGCCACTTCCAAAGCGATTTTGACTTGGTTGTTTTTGCATTCATGCTACCCCATGACTGGTTAGCAAAATTGTGTGCAGACTATTTTTGACCCTCACAAGTATAGGATCGCAAGCCGGTTGGTCCCCACTACTTGTGACTTTTCATGTTTCTAGGAGCACTTCCTAAGACCGGGATACCTGGAACACGATGACCATTGGAGCTTCATCTTAGATTGAATAACCCAATCAGCAGACGACTAAATGCTGGGGCCCAGTTATTTCAATTTTGGCACTCCTTGACCCTTGACTTGTGACAATCTGACTTGACCATCTTGTGAAGCGGTATACGCGTAATCACGACTATTATAGCATTCTCACTCACCCCCTCTCTATCCATCTCTCTGTCAAATCGACACTCGATCTCAAGTTCCCTTCCCTCGACTCTCGCTTTGAGGGGGGAACACCTCATCCCATACCTGGGGCAACCAACTCCTATTTTTGTCTTGCAGTTCGTCAAGAACAACCAACAAGATAAAAAGGGGCAAATGTAGACACTAAAATCATGTCTACCCCCTAGGTCTTCTTTCACCCTTAGCCCCCCTTGGCCCATGTCCTAACCCTTGTCCTAGCCCCCTCCATTTATCAAATAAATATTTTAATTTATTTGGCCCTCTTCCACCTCACCCATGCCACCTTGGATCCCCTCCTTGGATCCCCCCACCTCTCTCCTATCCTTTATTGCCCAAATCTCCCCTCCTGCGTCCATTTAAGCCTTCCCATGACCATTTTCCCCATGACCCCTTGACCCAACGGCGTGCAAGAACGGACAGAGGCTAATTTTAGCCTCTGTCCCCATTCTTTTGCCGCCGACATCGGCTACACTGTGGCTGACGTCAGCAATCTTGCCGGCGTCGGCAGCCTTCAAGACCATTTCCTGCATCTGTTGAAGAGCCCCCCATGAACAGAACTCTTGGCACACTCTTTGGCATTTGTATTCTCCTTTTTCTCCACCTCATACAACAACAACAATAGGTACAGGCACTCTACATCAGTGATTTCTTCTTGCAACAGGTCTTCCGCAGCTCCAACATTAGGGTCCTCCATTCTTCAATCAAGAAGTAGGAGGTAAGCAATTTCATTATTTCATTTCATTTTTTCATTTATCTATCCTATCCACTATCTATCGCTTCCCTTGTCCTTCCCTGAGAGGCTGAAAAGCCTTCTCAGACCCCTGTCTCTCGTCCATCTTTCCTTTGCCCTGTCACCCTTTCAGTCCAGTCCCAAACAACATTCTCAGTCCCTCAGACCCAAGACAAGTCCCTCAGACCTCCAAGCAATCCCTCAGACCTCTAAACAGACCTCCGTGACCCTCAAACAAGACCATAGTGCATTCTGTGCATCCATAGACCCTGTCCACAGACCTGAAACTTGGCCCGACTCATCCACAGACTACTGCCCCGATCGACGTCGGTCTCTTCCTCCACTGACGTCAGTAGCATAACCGACATCAGAAACCTTTACAACCGATGCTGGTAGGACCACCGACGTCGGTGACTGTGACCAGGCTGACAGCTTCTTTCAGGTAAGCATTTGTCTTCCATTTCCTTTCTAGTCTGTTATCATTTCAGTATTTTGACATTCTGTCTTTTATTAGACATCCTTTTTTATTGACTAGTGGGTTGACATCCCTTAAGGAAGTTTTCATACTTCTGGGATCAAGCTTTCGCTTGGCAACCCACCATCTCCTTATCTAATGTTTTTCGTGTTTTAGTGTCTTTCTTTTGTAGGTGTCATTCCTACACAGCCAAAGAGGAGTTCCCACAGTGTCTGGATTATGGTGCACAAAACTATATCTAGTTACATACAAGCCTTGACCATTTCTTTAAGTTTCTCATTTTCTCTCTTTGAATGTGAAAAGCAAATCTAGCATAGAAACACTCAGATTCAATTCACTCCATTTGATCAAGATCCAAAATGAAGCAAGATCAATCCGATTAAGATTTGAGTGAGTTCATGTCACTGGTCTAGGGTTATATTAAATTAAGCTTCATATGAGGGAGTGCCACATGGTTGATTTATGGGGTTTTTGAACTTTGACCCTATTGACCTTAGGGATTATCTATAGGCCCTTAATCTTTATCTGAGTTCCTGAGATGGAAACACTTGTCACCTCCATGATGCTTCCTTTGTTATTTTACATTTCAACATCATTTTCACTGCATTCAATCATCATCTATATGATCACCCATAGACTATTGATCATGATCCTTGTACATGATTGGTTTCCTCAAATAATTAAAACAATAACCTTAGTTTTATCCTAAGGTTTGATTATATTAAAAAATACAAAGGGGCCTTAGGGTAAAACTAAGTCTTAAACTCATATTTAATGAAAGGGATCCACTTAACCTCGAGCAATCTCATGTCATTGGATCAAGATCCATAATGAAGTGAGAATCATTGGATATGTAAAAGGCAAACATGTCTAAGTTAGGGCTTGGGGTGATAAGGACTTGGGATAAAGTGTTAAGACTAAGGTCTCTTCATGTTAATAAATACAATGGGGCCTTAGGATTAAGACTTTAGGCTAAATAGGTAACAAAGGGGACCACACTAGAGAAATTAAAAGGGATCCTAACAACATGAATATTAGACTCGATTAGAAAAAAAGGAAACAAAAAGGGAAAAATAAAAGGGACCAAGTAGGACTTTTAGGTTAAGGTCTAGTCATGTTAAGAAATATGACCAAGCCTTAACATGAAAATTAGGCTTAAGTCTAAAGTAATTTGAAATATTCACACCAATTTTCTCCTTCCAAATGTAAATTTGAACCAAGGACTTAAGCTATGGTTTTCTGAAAGAGGGTATTTAGAACATGAATCTAGGCCTAAACTTTCATAGACCAAAGGCTAGTAAAAGCCTGAATGAAGATAAACTATGAGGATCTAATCATGATCCATTCATTAGGGATCCATGAAACTTGAAACTTATCACATGAAGGGAAACTATTAGCAACATTAGGTAACCTTAAAGCAAAACCATAAACTAGCAGGCCAATTTTATCAAAGTGGAAGATCCTCAAATTCTAATAATGTTCAAAATATGCCATAATTTTAGTGTTAAGCTTTAAAGTATCTCAAGGGTCCCAATTTTCAAAAATTGGGGTATGTTGACCTCAACAAATGGTGACTTCTAGGAAAACATAGCAATATGTTAGAATTCAGAGGCTCTAATTTGACAAGTGACTAGGTCACCTATTTCACTTGATCTATGCCATCACCAAAATCAGTTCATGGTTGAAACAAGATTTAAACATGTATAATTAGGATAAAACATTAAGAAATAGCCATGTTTTGTGTGTGCTTTGATTCCACTTACTACTTACCATGTGATTTACAAGAAAACTTCCATGTTTTATACATTTAATCATTAACATTGACTTATAGCATATTTGGATATCCATTAAGGACCATGCTTCCAGTTTAGGGAAGGTTTGGAAATTTCTCTACTAATAGCCAAGTGTCTATATCCCCAATATAGATTCCTTTAGCTCCACTCATGGCCTTGCTTCACTACCAACTAGGTGTCCATAGCCTCGATGGAGGTTACTAGGATCCCCTTTACTTAACAAAGCTTTTGATTTTGTAATAATTTATTATTTTTTGTATTTTTAGATATTTTAATATTTTTAGCAAAGGTTGGGAACAAAGGTAGCAAGGTTGAAATATTTGGTCAAGTTCTTGATCTTCAGGTAATCACCTATGGATGAAACCATTATCCTAAGGAAGGATGTTTTTTAAGTGCAAACATGACAGTGCCCCAGTAGCTCAAGCTTTCACTCCACATGTGAAACTCCTCTTAAGACCAAGTTTAGATTAGAATAATTTTCAAGTTCTCATAAAATATTTAACCTATTAATTAGTCCTTGTTATTTCCTCTAAATTAGAACATCAATCTCATATTTCAAATCCATGGTCAACATATGCATGAGGTGCATACTTACATTTCTAAACTTTGAGATTTTCAAACATACTAAATGATCTTTGAGTGAAGGAATATTTAAAAGGACTTATTGGAAGCAAGGAAAAAATAAATGAAACAATCACACAACAAAATGCAGATCAATATATACAAAGCAAAGGTTAGGAAAGGAAAAACATAAAGAAACTAACTAGCCTACCTATAATAAATCTAACCAATCTTATAGTTTTATTTTATGAAGATCCCTAATGGAGTGGAAACAAAGTAATTCTTGAGATATTGCCCATTAGTGGGCAATGTGAATTCTGCTCCTTGAAGGTCTCTCCACTTGAAGGTATTATTTCCAAGCGTCATTATAATTTGATAAGGGCCAATCCACAAGGATGTGAATTTTACATGTTTGACTTTGCATTCAAATGCTTTATCCCAAAGGAGGACCAAGTCTCCCTTCCTGAACACATTCATATTTGATCTTTTGTCAAACCACCTGTTCACTATGGTTTGCTTCCTACTAAAGTTAAAAAAGGCTTCTTCCTATGCATCTTCCATTTGGATGATGTCTATCAATCTTGAATTTGTAAGCTCTTGGCCTTCTTCCATATATTCTTGCATAAATTTATATGTAGGCATATTGAGAGTGATAGGGAAGATAGGCTCTTGGCCATACACCAACAAAAATGGTTATTTATTTAAGGATTGCTTAATCCTTATCTTATTTGCCCATAGGGCATACTTGATAAGCTTATGCTAAGTATTGGGCTGGTCTACATCATAATTCTTGATTTATTTCATTAAGTTATTGTTGGTATATTTAGACACTCCATTTCCTTGAGGATAATGGTTGGATGAAAACTTAAGACAAATGCCATTATCATACACCCATGTTGTCATCTCTATGGATATAAATGTAGATCCATTGTCACACACCAAAGAGGCTAGAGTTTCAAATATGCTACATATGTTCTCCTCTAAGAAACTAATCACTTATTTAGTCTTGCATTATTAGTGGCTACAACTTTAGTCCACCTTATGCAATATTTTGTGGTAGTCAGGACGTACTTGTGACCTTTTGATGAATTGGGGTTGATTAACCCTACAAAGTCAACCCCCATTATGATAAAAATTTATAAACCATGATTGGTTATAGAGGCATGGCTACCTTTGGTTCTTTGGTGTTAAATATTTGGCATGAGTGGCATTCCCTCACATGCTTATGAACATCTTTGAAAATAGTTGGCCAATAATAGCTAGCTCTAAGGATATTATAGGTTGTTTTCCTTCTAGATGGGTGCCCATTTCCTAACTTCTCATGGAATATTCTTATGATCTGGGTAGCTTCTTATTTTGAGACACATCCCAGGTAGACACCTTCAAAGTTCTTTCTATATAAAACCCCATCTTTGATTAGATAATGGGTTACCTTGAGCCTTAAGGCCCTCTTTTGCTCCTTGGTTAGTATTTTAGGACAATTACCATTGATTATCAAGTGGACAATGAAATCATACCATTCATTAGGTTGAAAATTATGTTGATCAACCTACATGATACTTAGCTTAGGGCTAGCATTATCAATTATTTAGATCAAGCCTTGACACCTTACCAATTTTATATTTTTCATTTCTATGTCATATTCTTACAAAATTGGCATCCATTTACCTCTAATCTCTCTAAGTTCAATCTAGCTCAACATGAGCTTTGTGGTAGGGTTAGGTAAAGTAACATGCACCTTATTTATAAGGATATAGTGCCTAAATTTCTTCACTACTTTAACTAATGCACATGCTTGTTTATCAATCAATAAATAATTTAACTCAACGTTCTTAAATTTAGTACTCATTAAAGCTATTTGGTGATCACATCCATCAATATTGTGAGTTAAAACTATAGCCATAGTATTTATAGATGCAAAATAATAGAGATATAAGTCCTTTAAAAAGTCAAGACTTATCAAGAATGGAGATTGCTTAATTACTTCTTTGATGTCATTGAATGCCTTTTTGGATTCCTCATTCCAATATTGACCAGCTAAGGTTTGATCTTGAGGGCCAAGATCAACTATATTTTAATCTTTTCGATTTATCTTGGGAAACTTAGGGGTCGTAGTTAGTTTTTCTTGATCAAATATTCTATCTAAGGAAATCATGCCTTTGGGAATACTATTGTCATTTAACTAAATGACTCTACCATTAAATTTGCCTTCTTCATAAGTACTTTCATCAGCCTCATCAATGACATGAGATTCAAATGCTCCTGAATTGGTCATGAAATCCAAGATCTATTGATCATCACTAAAGACTTGAAAATGATTCACATTATCTGGGACTGAAGGACAATGTATCAACTTAGTGCGAAAGTTGGGAGAGTCTTGTTCAGGGATGAGGTTGGATGTAATAGTTTATAGCTCATTAGCTACTTTTTTCTCCTCGATAAGTGTGGATACAATGTTAAAGGCATTAAAAAACTCAATTAGATCCCATACCCTAAATTAATAAATTTTAAAGTATGACAATTTTCATTGATATTTACTCTTTACCTTGTTGACTACAAGTTCTGAATCACCATATACTAGTAGTTCTTTGACTTTATCTTTTTATAGAAATTACAAACCTAGGATGAGTTTCTCATATTAAGCAAGGTTATTGGTGAATAGAAACTAGAGCCTATAGGATGCATGATATTTCTTACCATCGGGATCGGTTAGAATAATACTAACCCTAGACTCAAACTTACACCTAAAACCATCAAAATGAGCTTTCATAGCCCAAAAATAACATGAGTACTCTTAGGATCACATATATTTATAGTTTTTAAGGTGAAAACTCCCAAATTAGAGTAAACTACATTGACCCTTTCATTTAAAACATTATACTCAGTGATCATGTGTTTTATTTTTGGCTCCCTTTCAATTCTTATCTAGTTTGGAACTCTTTTCCAAGATAACCATAAATGTGAAAAATCCATGGACATGTAGCCATTTAGATCTTTAGTCTATTCCCGTTTAAAAAGATTTCATAAAAATTAAGAATGTCCATAACATGGATATCAATAAACTATTGTACTCTAGGCTTAAAAGTCCATTGCATATGGACATTTAATAATTCTCTAATTACCTTGAATCTAGATTTATTTAATTGAGTAATAACTCTATCAGACTTAATAGGTGTCAAGCCAAGTTGTTTACAAATACCTGATGGTATGATATTGGTAGATGCACCAGTATCCAATAAGAAATTATGCAAATTCTTATCAAACACTGTGAGAAGGAAAGGAGGAGATTCTACATTAGTATTGTTAGCTTTGGGTGGTTTGTTAGATTTATTTGACAATGATTTTAGAAAGAGGTCCATTTGTTCTGTGATCTACATTATTTCATGAAATGTAATGTTAGATTTTATCTTCTTCATGTCTTCAACAATATTATAACTAGTCTTATTCGAAGAACTAGGAACATCAATATTATGCTTAGAGGTACTCCCTTGGGTGGTTCCAGATCATTACTTGAAGAAGTGTCTAGATGATTTCCAAAGTTATTTGGAGGTGTTGAGGTAGTCAAGGATTTCCTCTTCTCTCTATTATTCAAAGGATAAATCTTTTTTAAGAATTATTGGAAGGCCTAAATTTCCTTAGGGACATCATCATGTTTGTTGTCCTCTTGAAAAGGGAATTCAAAATTTTCCACCATGTTGATTTGATCAGATGATTTGGATCTTGAGGTACCTATACTACTATCCTTATTAGGGACCAATTTAAATGTGTCTAACTCTTCTTGGAAAGCTTCAAAATCCTTACAAAACTCAATGCAATCAATCTCACCATGTTTGGCTATACAATGTCAATACGATTAATATCCATGGTCTTCTTTTCAGAAGATGGTTCATTATTCTTATTTTTATGAAAAATATCATTATTAAACCTATTATTATTTCTATTAAACCTTTAAAATGAGAATTTCATACCAAATATCTCTCCAATATTTCCAACTTATTTTTGCAGCTGAAGGAAATTAATGCTTAACTTTTGTACCATTTTTAGAATAAAATCATTCTCATTCTTGAGAGTTTCATAATTATGAAACTCATTATTGTTAGTACTAGTACCTAGTACTAAATTTCTTTGATCATTTGAATTGAATCCATTAACAATAAGATGACTCAAGAATTCTAGGTTTTGATTAGGAACAACATGACTCAAAGGCAATTGATTTAGATTTGGGAGTTAAATCAATGTTGGAACATTTTGGTTGTTGTTGGGGAAGATGTTCATAATGGGTAAATATGGATTGATATTTAGAATAGATCAAGACATTTATCCTTGGGGCTACATTTGATCATTAATGATCACTATTTAAGAATAATCCCTAGCTAATGAAGTTATAACTGGAAGAGATCTTTTCAAAAATATAGAAGTCATAAGATCTACTACATCTTTGTAGATTTCCAGAGATAAAACATCATTATGTTTATAAGGGCCTATGGTCAAGCTATACATCTTCTAGAACCTTGAATTAAAGGACCTTATGGTATCATTTTCATCCCTCTTGATGGTGGTGAACTGGTGGTATATGACACATGGACTAACAATTTTTCCAAACTAGTTTATGAAAACATTAGTAAAACCATCCTAACTAGTAATGTAATTATCAGGCAATTTGAAAAACCATTCATATGCATCATATTTAAAAGTAAAGGGGAAAAATCTACATGATACATCTTCATGTTTGACATTTAGAAAACTTAAAGCATATTTTAAATATTTAATATGCTCTTCATTAGTTACAATACTAGTTGGACTAAATGTTGGCAAGTATTTTTGGGGATTATGTGGGAGATCATGTACCACACTTGGCATGTTGATTAAATATTCTCCCAACCAAGCCATACCTAGATGAAGGTTGAAGGTAGGGGTGACTTGAAGAGGTGAAGTTGGAAAATATTTGGAACATCTATGCCTACCTTTATCTCATTTGGTTCTTCTATGGACTTTTAGCTCAAGCAAAGGTTCTCTTGTCTCTGAATGTGATCTGGTTCAGATCCTTAGAAATTCTAACTACAAGATTGAGGATCCTATTTGAAATATGATGTGTCAAGTTAATCATTATAAATAAAAAGGATTAAACCTACACATTAAGTGAATTTTTCAAATATTTTTATAAATAATAGTAAAGGATGTCAACCTTTGACTAACTTAGCTTAAAGATGTGTCCAATTATGCAAATATGATCAATATTTACACTTCTAAGGTCAAATAAACTAAAATTTGTGAAAGATTTATCAACCTTTGATCAAAAAAAGATATTCTAACTTCAACGACTATAGATTCTCAGATCTTAAGCTATCTTTACCCAAATTAAGCATCAAATTTCAAAGAGCTATGATATTTGTCTAAAAGAAGCACCAAAATGGGTCAAGTACCTCGAAGATCAATGGTATTTACACTTTTGAGTAAATAAACACATAAAGGTGCAAATATAACATCAATATTTGATCAAAACACACTGAGATTAGCAAAGATTCAACCGACTCACAAAGAGTGGCCCTCTTTCTAATGCTAGTGGAAGCTATTCTTGTTAATGTCTCTATATATATCATAGGTGTCCTTAGTGTTCAAAGAACACTTCCCATTTTAGAGTTATAGAAATTTAGAGCATGAATAGAAATTTTTGGCAACTTATGTTACCTATGGTGAAATCAAAGCAAAGCAATGTTTAACTATTCCACAAAATTTATATTTATTGATGGTTGGGAGCCACCATGGTCCAAATCTTTGTAAAGTGTAAGTATCTATGTTATTATTGGTGAATTATGATCCAAGTTTAAACTACAAACTAATATAATGGACATTTACAATAAAATCTAAACTAGAGTGATTTAGTTAAAAAAGATAACAAAAGATAACGGTAAGGCAAAAAGAGAATAAGTGATAGTTAATCTTAGCCTAAAACATTATGACAAAGTTTCAATTACAACTAAGTATGCAGTTAACCAGTATATAGTGCAAAATAGAATAATCTCAAATCTCACTACACACCAGGAAAACCTCTAAGGATAATATAAAGATGTACAAGTAAGAATTGAATTTTTTTTAAAGATTTGATACCACATTAAAATAACATTTGCACATCCTATGCATAGAAAATAAAATGAAGCAAATTCAAGATCAGTCAACTAATCTAGTATAAGCACAAATTAACAACCTTGTAATCAAAGATGTAACTTATAATTCATAGAAACCATTCAAATTCAAGATTTAGGACTAGAAATTGAGAGCAAAGCCATATGATAATTTTCACAAATAAAATTGGACAATATTTATATAATTCCTTGGTTTGTATTAACTATCTAAAGTATATAAATTTTGATCAAAATTCTCTCTTTACAAAATGGTAATACTACCTTTTATAGGAGGACAAGGTAGTATACCAGTCAGTTAAAAGATACAAATGTACACAAGATAAGGACAATTATCCTTATTTACATCTCTAAGATACATTTGCTTTTCCAAATGGACTGACCTAGAGGAAAATATGCTAACAAACTAGCATATGCTTTTACAAAGGAATATTCCACATTTAAATATTACAATGCTTTTACAAAATGAAATATTAATTAATTGGTGGGACCTATGCATGAGAAATCACTTATTACTAGTGAAGGATGTCCATGGCCTTTTGGTGTTGCTCATTGATTAGCTCCAAGTCCACAACCAATTTTAGGAGACACTCCTCTTCCTTTTTAGCTAGATCATTCAATTATCTATCATTTTTGGCCATGGCTTCCTTGATGCTCTTAGCCTTAGTTATCCTTTATCCTACATTAAAGATCATTTCTAGGATCCTACTATTATCTACCCTACATTGGCCTTGATTTTTACTTCTTATTTCTTATGTTACAAAAGTAACCATGTGCTTGAATTCATCATCTTTCATGATGCCTAGGATGGTGGGGTATTTATGGTCAATGAGTATGCTCCCAAGGAGTTGTTTAATCCTTTCTACTAGCTCATCATCATCTTTTAGGAGTCTCTCTAGGTATTTTGATCAAGCACTCAAATTTTGGACTTTGTCAATAAATATTCCCAAAATTGCATTCAAATGTCCCAAACCAATGGTTTTGAGCCTAGCAATATGTCTTCCAACCTATATGTTGATTAGCCCTATTATTTTATCCTCTAAAGTTTTCCATTAGGATATTAGACCCTTAGACATTATATTCTACTGTGCCAATGCACTTTGCCTCAGCTTCATTGATTTCAAGGCATCAAACATGTCATAGAAGGATTCATCAAAAAATTTAACCATTACCTCTGGAGCTGATATCATCACCTAGGTCTCTAGATTATCTTTTTTCCTTTTCTAGTTTATATATCTTTTGCTTCATGACCTAAATTCCTACTTTGACCTAGGCTGAGTGAGCCTTAGCTAGGATTTCAATATCTTCCTCATAGATGGGAAGTTTACTAGGCTATTTTCCTCTAAAAGAAGTTAGACAAATAAAGGTTTCAAATTTTTGAAATGTGAACTCTTCATTCCCCACCATGGCCTTTCTAATTTTTACTCTTTCCAATCCCATTGCCTCAAGATTAAATTGTATAGTGGTAGTTGGTTTTATGTACTTTGGAGGTTTAGGAGCCTCTATGTGGGTATTATTTGAGGCTCTTAGATCATCCATTATTTTATTTCTTGAACCTCTAATGGCCATTATTCTTCTTTCTTCTTTTTATTTCATCAAAGCCTATATTCATGGTTTGATATCATCATGTACATCAATATTAACAGTCTTGGTCATGGCTCATGAGTGGTGTCAGGTGGAGATTTTTTGAATTTTCCCATAAATGAACCAATCAAGGATTATTGGTCCATGGATGGGGTATTCATCACTAAAAAAGTTGACTTCATTCATGGGGTGAGTGAAAATCAACTTTGGCTTATTTTGTCCAATTGGGACTATTATCAATTATACTTTTATATTCTTCAATGGTTGCATTGGGACTAGATCTAGGGCAAATTCTTTCCCTTTTTATTTCTCAACCTCCTTTGTTTGGGCCTAGGATTATTCAACTTATTCATCCTCTTCATCAGATCCATATGCTTTAGCAAGGACCTTGAGGGTATCTTCCACTATCTCATTAGGCTCTAAGGCAATCACGTATAGGTGCTCAATGGGAAATGCTGGTCTTTGAGGTAGGGTTGAGGATAAGGGTCCCTCACTAGGTCTTTCTTCTAATTTCTCCTTTTTATGACCTTATGAAAGCTATGATTGGAGTTGTGGAACTTTTATTTGTGGTTAATCTTGAGGGAGCCTAGAAGGTCCAGACAATAAATGGTATTACAGAGGTCCCATTTTCCATATATCACTTGGTGGCTTCTCATTACTAGTTAGTCTATGCTAAAGTTTGACATTATGTCTCTTAAACCTAGCCAATACCTCCTCAAAACTATTGTCCTTGATGTACAAAGTGTCATAGGGACCAAGTTGATGTTCATAAACTAGTTTGGGTAGTTTCTTACTTCTTAAATGCTTGGAGACCTTATCATTAGGGTCCCACTATCTTAGGTAATCTAGCTAAAATTTGAAGGATTTTCTATGTCTATAAATAATGTCTACATGTTTCCAATCTTGTAAAATAGGTATGCCAATTATCAAAGGAAAGGGATGGATGAGGCCCTTCCTTGTCTCCTTGTGCAAGATGCCATGAGGAAGTTGATATGCAATTTCTTGCTCTACTAGTTTGGTAGGAACATAGATGGGAAACTTTTAAGGTTGAATCAAAATCCCTTTAATTTTGATCATTGTACAATCTGGACATAACCATGTATCTCCCATTAGCTCTACATATTTCTTGATTAGAGGGATAATCCTAGACATGGAGATCCCTGTAATGGCTTCTACTAAAGTAGGATAAAAGCAATGACAAATTAACTACATGTTGTGTCTATATTTGAAAATGTGTAGTTTGGAATAATGGTGGGAGACTATAAATCTACCCTCAAGTGATCAATTTTTGATATAACAAATATTGGTAGAGGCTAGCAAGGAATATAGTAGATAAGACATCATGAAGAATTGGTTACTAGTTTTCTTCTTAATGGTTGTGAATTGTCATTCTAGATGGATGTTGATCATCTCTCCAATTGGGGAAGTGATCTCCTTCTCTACCATGAAGTAGACATAAGATACCTAACTCTTATTGATATATGTGGTGGATGAGCCCGCATATACTCTATTCAATAGAGTCATAATTACCCTAATTCCCTATCTAAATTAGGTAATTGGGATTATTCTCATAGGTTTCCAGATTACATGGTTCCCTTGGAGTAGCCATGGCCTAAGGATGGTGTCTAAATCATTCTTGCCAGTCCATTATTTAATGATGGGTAAATCCACATGGGGTTTTTATAAATTTTAATATCTTTCAAAAGCCAATGGGGAAATGTATGCAATTATCCTAAATCTCCCTTCATGAATTATTCAATCTTACTTAATTTTACAATATTTAAAAATGGGAACAATGATGTCAATACAATAAAGTACCTCAAGTTTAGCAACAACATGGTGGAGGCTAGTATTTGGACTATGACTAGGTCATAATACCTTTGACTAATGGTGGAAATATTTTGTTATTATTTAGTGATGGATTTCATCTCATCAGTGGTCTAGAAGAGCTCAGACTAGTTCTTTTTGCCCATGTTTAATATTATAGTTTCCAGGTCTGTGTCTTTGAAAATCCTTCCCTCATTGTCTGTGGATAGATACAACTCTATTTCATCCCTTTATTGCTACTTCTAAGCTGCCATGGCTTACCAAACTTGAAAATTTCTCACAATCAGATTTCAAATGGTTCTTGGGTCAATTTTTCTCACTCAAATTATAATTAAACTCATTTTAGCTTAATTGTGATCAATCTGAGCTCAAATTAGGGCCTTTTATGCAAGTTTTAGGGATTTTTAAGCTTTAATGGTTATGGCTTATTTATACTTAGGATCGTTCATTTATTATATTTGATTTTGACCTTTGCCTTTATAAAATTTCCCTTTCAAGCTCAAAAAATCTTCTATTTTGTCATTTTATGCTTGCATAATGCTTATTTGGCATCTATCTAGCAACTTTCATGGCATTTTTCATAAATGCCTTCAAAGCACTAGCCATTTTTTTTTGAAATTAACCCCTTTTATTTCATGCCATTGGATAATAATCCAAGGAATAACATGGGCTGTTGATCATGATCTGGGATCTCACATGTTATTGGCAATCTTTGTATCTAGCCCAGTGGTTATGCCACTTGGCACCTTCATGGGATTTTTGAGCTCTATATTCTATATCAATCACATATTAAACATGTATCTACATGTGTCAAGCATATAGGATCTTGGAGCTCTACTAAATAGTCATCGATGATTTCATGCCATTAGATCATCTGGTCTTGATGAAGCATGAGTTGTTGATCCTACAAGATGCAAAAAATTTAATTAGTGCATGGTCATAGAAAGGAACTTAGGATAAGATATTTTAAACTAAGTTTATTTCATGTCAATAAAAATGTAATATACTTAGGCTAAAATATTTTATTCTATGTTTTAAAATATGATATCAAATGACCCCTCGAATGATATAAAACATGCCCCTTTGTCTAAGTAAAATATTCAAAGAGATTGAATTTGATAGCTTCTCAGACATCAATGATGGCCTCATGGATATCAAATGTTCACAAGAATGCCAAATTTAAACTTATAAAGTTCTTTAGGTTTGGTGGGCTTAAAGTTGACAGGCTCATGGATGTCAATGATGACCTCGTGGATGTCAAATAATAGTCAGGAGAATGTCAATTTTAAGCTCATCAATTTCCTATATTTCATAGAACTTGGATTCAATTTGATCCATCCAATAAAGATTCATAATAAATGGAGAGCCATCTAATTAAGATCTGAGCAAGTGCATGCCATTGGTTTGGGTTTATGTTAACATTAAGCTTCATATGTGGGAGTGTCATGTGGCAGCTTTATATATTTTTTGAGCTTTGACCCTATTGACCTTAGGGATGACCCAAGGGCCATTGATCTTCATATAAGTTCCCAAGATGACATCATTTATCACCTTCATGGTGATTTCTTTAGTGTTTGACATTTAAACATCATCTTCACTTCATTCGATCATCATATGTATGAGTACTCATAGCCATTGATCATGATCTAGGATGATTATATAGGATTGGCTCCCTCAAATAATTAAAACCATGACCTCATTTTTATCCTAAGGTCTGATTATATTAAAAAATAAAAATGGGCCTTAAGGTAAAACTAAGGCTTAAGCTTATATTTAATGAAATGGACCAACTTAACCTTGGGAAATCTTGCATTGTTAGATCAAGATTTGTGATGAAGTGAGAACTGTTGGATCTATAAAAGGCAGAAGTGTTTAAGTCAGGGCTTGGGGTGATAAGGAATTAGGCTAAAGTGTTAATACTAAGGTCTCATTCATGTTAATAAATATTATGGGGCCTTCGGATTAAGAATTTAGGATAAATAGTTAACAAAGGGGACCATGCTAAGGAAATTAAATGGGACCCTGCGACCATGAATGTTAGACTTGGTTATAAATAAAAGAAACAAAAAAGGGGAAAAATAAAAGGGACCAAGTAGAAATTTTAGGTTAAATTTTGGTCATGTTAATAAATATGACCAAGCCTTAACATGAAAATTAGGCTTAAGTCTGAATTAATTTGAAATATTCCCTCCAATTTGTTCCCACCAAATGTAAATTTGAGCCAAGGACTTAAGCTAGGGTTTTCTAAAGGAGGGTCTTTAAAACATGAATTTAGGCCTAAAATTTCATAGACAAAAGGTTAAAAAAATCCTAAATGAAGATAAACTATGAGGATATAATCATGGTCCATTCATAAGGGCTCCATGAAACTTGCAACTTATCACATGAAGGGAAATTGTTAGCAACACTAGGTAACCTTAAAGCAAAACCATAAACCAATAGGCCAATTTTATCAAAGTGGATGATCCTTAAGTTCTAATAATGTTAAAAACATGAGATATTTTTAGTGTTAAGGTTAAAAGTATCTCAAGGGTCCTAATTTTTAAAAATGGGGGTATGTTGACCTTAATAGTTCCATCACATTTTAGAGTTTTGTGTGTTCTTTCTTCATTAGTTACAGTGCTTGGTTGAAGAAGAGTGTTGGCATATTACAAGAGGAAGTTATCAATACAAGAAGAGGTAGGATCAAGGTAAGGGGGATTTTTTACTATATTTATAAGATGGTCTTCACCTATTGGTAGTCTTTTCAGGCCCTTAGGATCAATTGGTTCCCACTTTGTCATTATGTCAAAGGGGGAGAAAGTTCCTATTGTGAGAGTGCTTGAAGAGAGAGAAGGAAGGTGAGTTGTATGATGTGTGTTGACATAAATGAAAAAGGGAGAGATTATTGGATATTTTTTAATGATGTCATAGTGATTTCATGAAAGTTTCTAGGTGAGTGGATGAAGTGCCTTGATAATTTAAGTGACAATGACAAAGTGTGTAATGTGTTTGTCCTAGCATGCTTGAAGTTAGTTTGGTTGATCTTCAGAGTTTAAATGTTTAAAGATGATTAGGGATGAGTCTGAAGTATTGAGATTTTGAAAGAGTTTCTATTAGAGGTCAAGGATGAATTGAGTTATTGTGTGCATAAGTGTAATTCATCTGGTAGTCCATAGTTTTCATCTAGACATTTTGGGTCTTGTTGTTCCTAAAATCTATCACTTGTTTTTGTGGAAAACCTACTAATCATTTTGGTCCTACAAACTAAAACTCTCTCTTTTCTTTCTCAAGAATGTTCTGAGCAGTTAAGTTTTATAAATATCCAAGCCTTTTCTTCTACGGAAGCCGCAGGTTCAATAGGCAGGCCTTCTTCAAAGGAAGTTCAAAACACTTAAGGCTTTTCCTTAATGTTTTGGGAATGGTTCAATACAAAGGTTCATTCAAAATACTTAACGATGGGCTTCAAAGAAATATAATGAACCACTTTGAACCATTGAACCCCACCTTCACAAGGTTTAAAGGTTTAATGAGTTCAATGGTTCAATGATTTCGGCAGACTTAAAAGAAAAGAAGGCTTTGAAGAGTTAAGATTGAACTTTGAACCATTGAATCTCGAACTTAAAAATGGTTCAAAGGTTCAAGGTTCAATGAGTCCAATAAAGTCTAAAAGACTTAAAGAAAAGAAGGCTTCAAAGAATGAAGATTGAACTATTGAGCCATTGAACCTTGAACCAAAAAGAGTTCAAAGGTTTAACAAGTTTAAAGGTTCAATGACTTAGACAGACTTGGAAAATCTAAAGAGTTCGATGCTTCAAAAGAAATCAAAGAATTAAGATTGATTCATTGAACCATTGAACTTTGAATCAAAATGGTTCAAAGGTTTAAAGGTTCAATGAATTCAATGACTTCGACAGACTTAAGAGAATAAAAGGATTTAAAAGAAAGTGAATGAATCATTGAACCATTGAACCTTGAACCAAAATGGTTCAAAGGTTCAATGAGTTCAAAGGTTCAACGGGTTCAAAGAGTTCATAAGTTTGAAAGGAAGCTTCAAGAGAATGAAAAAAGTGGAAGATTCTAGAAAGAAGTTCAAAGGGATGGTTCAACCGAAGAAGAAAAGGAGATCGAATGTGGCCCTTCACAAAACCATTAAACCTTTAAACCATCAAACTTTGAAACCAAAAGAGTTCAAGGTTCAAGGTTCAAAGAGTTTCAAAGGGACCAGTGACATCCCTGTGGATGTCAATTTTAAGGTGATGGAATGACCATTATTTTCAAAAGCCCTGAGAACAAGCTCATCAACTAGCACAGAAAGGAGATTAAGAGCCAACAAAAAGTGAGAAGATGGCCCCAAGAGCTCAGATTGCTAAGAAGAGATAAGACATGGCAAGGAAAGAGAGAGTGACTATAGGAAAAATAGAAATATCTGTAGGAGAGTTATTTCTAGTAGGTAGAATAGTCCACCAAGTGGACATTAGGGAACACAAATATTCAAAGCTGTGGCCTATTTTTTTACATGAAGTAAAGGCCAATGGGAAGCCATATAAGCATCATTAAGAAAACCAAAAGACCCATCCTGAGGAAGGGACATTTGAGTTAATTCAAAATGCCAAAGTTAAGGTTGATACCTTATTTCAGCATGGCTCTTTCACAGATATTGAAGGCATTCAATTCAGCATGGGCCGTCTTTATGAAAATAAGTGCCCAAGGCTTTCTGAGATGTCTATATATTGTAATCTCCCATTTCTTATAAGGAGAGATCTCTCTATTATTAGAAGCGAAGATTTGCCCAAATTGAAAGGCATTCCTGAGACTTTGAGCTCAGACTGTTAATCATTTTTGTTAAATGAATGAGAAAGCAAGTGACTTTCCAGACTTTGTGTTGGAATAATCTTGTCTTTTAGGAAATTATTCTTATGTCTATTTCATAAATACAGTCTTGTTCATTTAATCAAATAAGTAAAATTAGTGGAAATAAGCTGGAATATGTCCTGAAACTGACTGTGGGAGACTTTGTGCTACCATAATTTCTTTTAGTCTGTGTTTTTGTGTAAAGGATACTAGAGAGACTTTGTGCTCCATTTATCCTTCATAATTCTACACTATATTTCAGTTTTAAGTGCAGACTTTGAGCTATGTTTAATCCTACTGTGTTCCTTTGTCCCAATTAGTAAGAGAGACAACTAAAACTTTATGCTTTAGTTGGTTTCTTGTGGTTTCTATTTCTACCCTAGGAGAGCCCTACTATTTCCTGAATATCACTTCTGAAAGAAGAGAAGTGCCCTTTTAGTAATTACACTAGAATCCTCTATTTTTTGAACATCATCTCTGAAAAAGGAGAAATGGATGGTATGATTTCAACCCTGAGTGTATTTTCAATTTATATTAGCATGTAATAGTCTATAGGGAACCTCCCCTTGCTTAGAGGAGAGATTTATCTCTTTATGATGTGGTAGACCTACACATTTGGCTGATTAAATCTCCTTATGTTGTGGTTGACGCACCTATTTTGTCCTCAGTTAGCTGGTGACAAAATATTCACCCAATAGTTTTTGGCAACTCCACTGGGGAAAGAACATGCAAATTAAAGCCTCAAGCTTCAAATTGAAGTAGTCTTCATTATTTCCCATATCCATTTTAGCACTCTGGAAGACCCACCATATACATGAATCTAGAGAGATCAAGGTATTATTGACCCTATTTTTGAGCTTGTGCAGCAAAATAATTTTGATCTTTCTCCTCCACAAACTCACCTTCAGTGAACTAAGAGTTTTTTTCCTACAAACATTAGTTCCCTAATACCAAGCAAAGCTGCTCTTTCTTTTGCTAGCAAAGCTACTCTTTCTTTTGCTAGCAAAGATGCTCTTTCTTTTGCTAGAAAATCTTTGTTCATACATATCCCACAAAGATTTATTATCCCTCCTTTCAACAACCATATCATGGCAACTTGAGGCCCTTGGGGTAATAATTTTGGTCCCCTAAATCTGACCCCACATCTACATGAGATACCCCATAGCTCAAGGAAAAATTTCCCCAAGTTCTTTGGTGATGGGAAGGTTCATCCTGATGAACATATTACCACCTTTTGCATTGCTTTTGGTGTAATAGACATTGAATATGAAGACATTGTAGTCAAACTGTTTGTAGAGACATTTCAAGGCACTGCTGTAGACTGGTTTTATCATCTAGAAGCATAGACAATGACTGATTGAAACACTCTCAAAGCCAAATTTGAGGCCAGATTCAAACCTATAAAAGATGCACATGCCCTATTAGCTCAGCTTACACAAATGAAGAAGAATCCTCATGAACCCATGAGAGACTTCATTGCCAAATTCAACAAGCTAAAAAACAAGATTCCCATAATTGCTCAGCTAACGCCTGAGAATCTCAAATACTTCTTCATCAATTCCCAGCTTCTCAAAGTGAGTTTCTTGTTGAGATGAGCTGGCCACATAGATCTTGTTGTAGCTCAAATTTTGGTGACTGAAGTTGAAGATGACCTTATCTTGGTAGGAAAGATAAGAAGAGATCCTAACAGAGGTAAATCTTCTTTATCTTCTAAATTTTCTTCTACAAGCACCATTGATCCTATGGTGTAGAAGCTAGTAAATGAATTGCTAGCTCTCAAAAATTAAATGGCACAAGAGATGTCTGCTCCTCCTTCATATCAAGATATACCAAGGAGGACATTTCCCAATCAGTCATACCGGGGAAACACTACCAAAAATCAAGGGTAACCAAATCACCTTCCCCACTAGGGAAGCTTTCCATTGAAGCAACACTAGCTAACTCAGTAGTTGATTATCTTGAAACTAAGTCTGATTCTTCATTCCAACCTGAGTTAAACCAAGAAGATGACACTAATCTCTTTGTAGAAGGCCAAGAAGAATCAACTGGTGACTCCAACATTAGATTCTTGAATTATCAGGATGAACCCAGAGCCAAAGGTGGAGCATTTGATGGATCATACATAGTATTACCAGGTCCCAGAACTAGTCAACTCAACCAGTGGATAAAGAGAAAATAGGGGAAGAGCCATGCCCAAAAATTTAAATTACTAAAAGAATAACTTCATTTCCTTTCCAATCAAAAGATCTGATGAGCAACAAAAAAATAAGTACCTCAAATTTTCCTTCACCTTCTGCTTCAAATTTGCAAACTAGTCCTATGCCTAGTAAAACCCAAATCAATGGACTACCTTCCTCTATCTCAAATTCATTTCAGTCATTTGATATAACTGACCATGTTAAGAAATCCAAAATTCAAATGTCTGAGTATGAACTCTTTGACAATGTCATGCCTGCCAAAATGGTAGAATCTCTTAGTCTCATGCTGACTAAGACCTTTGGGAGATGTTTCTCCATGGAAAATAAATAGGTGCCTCTACTGGGAAAAGTTAAAGATGCTCAATTTGTATTTGTGACTTTCCCAGATAAGAGAATCAAAATGATAGTTCTAGTAGCCAACGTCCCAGCCTCCTACGACATCCTTCTTGGATGAAATTTTTGCAAGGATGTTGGTGGAGAATTAAGCATGGACATGTCTGAGGTGAGAATCCCTATCAAGGGCACCATGTAAAGGCTACTCCATGCATAGGAGGAAAAATACATTGTTACCCAAATATCAGCCCTTGAAGCTCAAATTCTATTTGAGTATTTAGGCATGGGTAATTACTTTTTGACTACTGAAGATGTTTCAATTTCAACAGATGAAATCTTATTAAGTGACAATCTAAAATCTGTCACTTATTTTTGTGGACAACCTACTAATCAGTTTGGTCCTGTAGACCAAAACTCTCTCTTTTCTTTTTCAAAAATGTTATGAGTAGTTAAGTTTTCTAAATATCCAAGCCTTTTCTTCTAAGGAAGCCACAGGTTCAACAGGCAGGCCTTCTTCAAAGGAATTTCAAAATACTTAAGTCTTTTCCTTAATCTTTTGGGAATGGTTCAACACAAAGGCTCATTCAAAAGACTTAATGATGGGCTTCAAATAAATAGAATGAACCACTTTGAACCATTGAACCATTGAACCCCACCTTCGCAAGGTTCAAAGGTTTAATGAGTTCAATGGTTCAATGACTTCGACGGACTTAAAAGAAAATAAGGCTTTGAAGAGTTAAGATTGAACTTTGAACCATTGAACCTCAAACTTAAAAATGGTTCAAAGGTTCAAGGTTCAATGAGTTCAATAAAGTCTGAAAGACTTAAAGAAAAGAAGGCTTCAAATAATGAAGATTGAACTATTGAACCGTTGAACCTTGAACCAAAAAGAGTTCAAAGGTTTAATGAGTTCAAAGGTTCAATGACTTAGACATACTTGGAAAATACAAAGAGTTTGACGCTTCAAAATAAATCAAAGAATTAAGATTGATTTTTTGAACCATTGAACTTTGAACCAAAATGGTTCAAAGGTTCAACAAATTCAATGGCTTCGGCAGACTTAAGAGAATAAAAGGCTTTAAAAGAAAAATAATGAATTGTTGAACCATTTAACCTTAAACCAAAATGGTTCAAAGATTCAATGAGTTCAAAGTTTCAACAAGTTCAAAGAGTTCATAATTTTGAAAGGAAGCTTTGAGTGAATGAAGAAAGCGAAAGATTCCAAAAAGAAGTTCAAAGGGATGGTTCAACCGAAGAAGAAAAGGAGAGTGAATGCGGGCCTTCACAAAACCATTAAACCTTTGAACCATTGAAATTTGAACCAAAAGAGTTCAAGGTTCAAGGTTTAAAGAGGTTCAAAGGGACCAGTGACATCCCCATAGATGTCAATTTTAAGGTGATGGAATGATCATTGGTTTCAAAAGCCCTGAGAACAAACTCATCGACTAGCACAGAAAGGAGTTAAAGAGCCAGTAGAAAGTGAGAAGATGGCCCCAAGAGATCAAATTGCTAAGAAAAGACAAGAAATGGTAAGGAAAGAGAGAATGACTATAGGAAAACTAGAAATATCTATAGGAGAGTTATATCTAGTAGGTAGAATAGTCCATCAAGTGGACATCAGGGAACACAAATATTCAAAGGCATGGCCTATTTTTCTACATGAAGTAAAGGCGAATGGAACGCCATATAAGCATCATTAAGAAGACCAAAAGACCCATACTGAGAAAGGGACATTTGAGTTAATTCAAAATGCCAGAGTTAAGGTCGATGCCTTGTTTAAACATGGCTCTTTCATAGATATTAAAGGCATTCAATTCAGCATGGGCCGTCTTTATGAAAATAAGTGCCCACGGCTTTCTGAGATGTCTATATATTGTAATCTCCCATTTTTTATAAGGAGAGATCTCTCTATTATCAGAAGTGAAGATTTGCCCAAATTGAAAGGCATTCTTGAGACTTTGAGCTCAGACTGTTAATCATTTTTGTTAAATGAATGAGAAATCAAGTGACTTTCTAGACTTTGTGTTGAAATAAGCTTGTGTCTTTTAAGAAATTATTCTTATGTATGTTTCCTAAATACAATCTTGTTCATTTAATCAAATAAGTATAATTAGTGGAAATAAGCTAGAAGATGTCTTGAAACCAATCGTGGGAGACTTTGTGCTACCATAATTGCTTTCAGTCTATGTTTTTGTCTAAAGGATACTAGAGAGACTTTGTGCTCCCTTTATCCTTCATAATTCTATACTATATTATAGTTTTAAGTGCAGACTTTGAGCTAAATTTAATTCTACTATGTTCCTTTGTCCCAATCAGTAGGAGAGACAACTAAAACATTGTTCTTTAGTTTGTTTCTTATGGTTTTTGAACCCTAGGAGAGCCCTGCTATTTCTTGAATATCACTTCTAAAAGAAGAGAAGTGCCCTTTTAGTAATTACACTAGAATCCTCCTCTATTTTGTGAACATCATCTCTAAAAAAAGAGAAATGGATGGTATGATTTCAACCCTGAGTGTATTTTTAGTTTATATTAGCATTTAATAGTCTATAGGGAACCTCCCTTTGCTTAAAGGAGATATTTATCTCTTTATGATGTGGTAGGCCTACACATTGGGCTGATTAAATCTCCTTATGATGTGGTTGAAGCACCTATTTTGTCCTTAGTTGGTGATAAGATATTCACCCAACAGTTTTTGGCGACTCCACTGGGGAAAGTACATGCAATTTAAAGCCTCAAACTTCAAATTGAAGTAGTCTTAGTTATTTTCCATATCCATTTTAGCACTCTGGTAGACCCACCATATACAAAAAGATAGAGAGATCAAGGTATTATTGACCCTATTTTTGAGCTTGTGCAGTGAAATAATTTTGATCTTTCTCCTCCACAAACTCACCTTCAGTGAACTAGGATTTTTCCTCCTACAAACATTAGGTCCCCAATACCAAGCAAAGCTACTCTTTCTTTTGCTAGCAAATATTTTTACATACATATCCCACAAATATTTATTATCCCTCCTTTCAACAGCCATATCATGGCAGCTTGAGGCCCCTGGGGTAATAATTTTGGACCCTTGAATCTGACCCCACCTCTACATGAGCTACCTCGTAGCTCAAGGAAAATTTTCCCCAAGTTCTTTGGTGATGGGAAGGTTCATCCTGATGAACATATTGCCACCTTTTGTATTTCTTGTGGTGTAATAGGCATTGAATATGAAGACATTACAGTCAGACTGTTTGTAGAGACATTGCAAGGCAATGCTGTAGATTAGTTCTATCATCTAGAAGTGTAGACAATGACTGACTGGAACACTCTTAAAGCCAAATTTGAGGCCAGGTTCAAACTTATATAAGATGCACATGCCTTGTTAGCTCAGCTTACACAAATGAAGAAGGAGCCTCATGAGCCCATGAGAGACTTCATTGCCAAATTTGACAAGCTAAGAAATAGGATTCCCATAATTGCTCAGCCGATGCTTGAGAATATCAAATACTTCTTCATCAATTCCTAGCTTCTCAAATTGTGTTTTTTGTTGAGATGAGCTGGCCACATAGATCTTATTGCAGCTCAAATTTTGGTGATTGAAGTTGAAGATGACCTTATCTTGATAGGAAAGATAAGAAGAGATCCTAACAAAGGTAAATATTCTTCATCTTCTAAATTTTCTTCTACAAGCACCACTGATCCTATGGCGTAGAAGCTAGCAAATGAATTGCTAGATCTCAAAAAATAAATAGCACAAGGGATGTCTACTCTTCCTTCATATCGGGATATACCAAGGAGGACATTTCCCAATCAGTCATACCAGGGCAACACTGCCAAAAATCAAGGGTAACCAAATCGCCTTCCTCCCCCACTAGGGAAGCTTGCCATTGAAGTAGCACTAGCTAACTCTGTAGTTGGTTATATTGAAACTGAGTCTGATTCTTCATTCCAACATGAGTTAAACCAAGAAGATGATGCTAATCTCTTTACAAAAGGCCAAGAAGAATCAACTGGTGACTCCAACATTGGATTCTTGAATTATCAGGATGAACCCAGAGCTAAAGGTGAAGCATTTGATGGATCATACACAATATTTAATAGGTCCTAGAACTAGTTAGCTCAATCAGTGGATAAAGAGAAAATAGGGGAAGAGCCATGCCTATAAATTTCAATTACTAAAAGAAGAAATTTTTTGCCTTTCCAATCAAATGATCCGATGAGCAACAAAAAAGTAAGTACCTCAAATTTTCCTTCACCTTCTACTTCAAATTTGCAAACCAGTCCTATGCCCAGTAAAACCCAAATCAATGGACTACCTTCCTCTATCTCAAATTCATTTCAGTCATTTGATATAATTGAACATGTTAAGAAATCCAAAATTCAAATGTCTGAGTTTGAAATCTTGCAATCCAACCCTGAGCAGTTGGATATGTTAGTTCAATGTGTAAAAAATAAAACTATCCCTACAAGACAAGAAAATTTGAAAGCAACTTGTGATCCCCTAGAGAAAATGTCCACCTAAACTAATCTTTTGATTACTCCTCCAGCTACACTCGGGAAAATAGAACCATTTTATGTCTCCTTGCTGATAAACGGTCATCAACTGAATAATTACATAATTGATTATGGTGCGTCTGACAATGGCATGCCTGCCAAGGTGGTAAAATCTCTTAGTCTCATGCTCATTAAGATCTCTGGGAGATGTTTCTCCATGGAAAATAAATAGGTGCCTCTACTAGGACAAATTAAAGATGATCAATTTGTATTTGTGACTTTCTCAGATAAGAGAATCAAAATGATAGTTCTGGTGGCCAACGTCTTAGCCTCCTATGACATCCTTCTTATATGAAATTTTTGCAAGGATGTTGGTGGAGAATTAAGCATGGACCTATCCGAGGTGAGAATCCCTATCAAGGGAATCATGTAAAGGCTACTCCATGCACAGGAGGAAAAGTACATTGTTACTCAAACAACAGCCCCTGAAGCTCAAATTCTATTTGAGTATTCAGGCATGGGTAATTACTTTTTGACTACTGAAGATGTTTCTATTTCAACAGATGAAATATTACTAAGTGACAATCTAAAATCTATCACTTGTTTTTGTGGACAACCTACTAATCATTTTGGTCCTGTAGACCAAAACTCTCTCTTTTCTTTTTCAAGAATGTTATGAGTAGTTAAGTTTTCTAAATATCCAAGCCTTTTCTTCTAAGGAAGCCACAGGTTCAATAGGCAGGCCTTCTTCAAAGGAATTTCAAAATACTTAAGTCTTTTCCTTAATGTTTTGGGAATGGTTCAACACAAAGGTTCATTCAAAAGACTTAATGGTGGGCTTCAAATAAATAAGATGAACCACTTTGAACCATTGAACCATTGAACCCCACCTTTTCAAGGTTCAAAGGTTTAATGAGTTCAATGGTTCAATGACTTCGATGGACTTAAAAGAAAATAAGGCTTTGAAGAGTTAAGATTAAACTTTGAACCATTGAACCTCAAACTTAAAAATGGTTCAAAGGTTCAAGGTTCAATGAGTTCAATAAAGTCTGAAAGACTTAAAGAAAAGAAGGCTTCAAAGAATGAAGATTGAACTATTGAACCGTTGAACCTTTAAACAAAAAGAGTTCAAAGGTTTAATGACTTAGACATACTTGGAAAATCCAGAGAGTTTGATGCTTCAAAAGAAATCAAAGAATTAAGATTGATTCATTGAACCATTGAACTTTGAACCAAAATGGTTCAAAGGTTCAAAGGTTTAATGAATTCAATGACTTCGACAAACTTAAGAGAATAAAAGGCTTTAAAAGAAAAATAATGAATCATTGAACCATTGAAACTTAAACCAAAATGGTTCAAAGGTTCAACGAGTTCAAAGTTTCAATAGGTTCAAAGAGTTCATAATTTTGAAAGGAAGCTTTGAGTGAATGAAGAAAGTGGAAGATTCCAGAAAGAAGTTCAAAGGGATGGTTCAACTAAAGAAGAAAAGGAGAGTGAATGTGACCCTTCACAAAACCATTAAACCTTTAAACCATTGAACTTTGAACCAAAAGAGTTCAAGGTTCAAGGTTCAAAGAGGTTCAAAGGGACTAGTGACGTCCCCATAGATTTCAATTTTAAGGTGATGGAATGGCCATTGGTTTTCAAAAGCCCTGAAAACAAGCTCAATGACTAGCACAGAAAGGAGCCAAAGAGCCAACAAAAAGTGAGAAGATAGCCCCAAGAGCTCAGATTGCTAAGAAGAGACAAGACATGGTAAGGAAAGAGATAATGACTATAGGAAAACTAGAAATATCTACATGAGAGTTATTTCTAGTAGGTAGAACAGTCCACCAGGTGGACATCAGAACACAAATATTCAAAGGTGTGGCCTATTTTTCTACATGAAGTAAAGGTGAATGGATAGACATATAAGCATCATTAAGAAGACCAAAAGACCCAAATTAAGGAAGGGATATTTGAGTTAATATAGAATACCAAAGTCAAGGTTGATGCCCTATTCCAGCATGGCTCTTTCACAGATATTAAAGGCATTCAATTCAGCATGGGTTGTCTTTATGAAAACAAGCGCCCGAGGCTTTCTGAGATGTCTATATATTATAATCTCCCATTTTGTATAAGGAGAGATATCTATATTATTAGAAGCGAAGCTTTGCCCAAATTGAAAGGCGTTCCTGAGACTTTGAGCTTAGAATATTAATCATTTTTGTTAAATGAATGAGAAAGCAAGTGACTTTCTAGACTTTGTGTTGGAATAAGCTTGTGTCTTTTAGGAAATTGTTCTTATGTTTGTTTCTTAAATATAGTCTTGTCCATTTAATCAAATAAGTAGAATTAGTGGAAATAAGTTGGAAGATGTCCTGAAATTGACTGTGGGAGACTTTGTACTACCATAATTGCTTTTAGTCTATGTTTTTGTGTAAAAGATACTAGAGAGACTTTGTGCTCCCTTTATCCTTCATAATTCTATACTATATTTCAGTTTTAGGTGCAAAATTTGAGCTGCATTTAATCCTATTGTGTTCCTTTGTCCCAATCAATAGGAGAGACAACTAAAACTTTGTGTTTTAGTTGGTTTTTTGTGGTTTTTGTTTTCACCATGGGAGAGCCCTGTTGTTTCTTGAATATCACTTATAAAAGAAGAGAAGTTCCCTTTTAGTAATTACACTAGAATCCTCCTCTATTCTATGGACATCATCTCTGAAAAAAGAGAGATGGATGGTATGATTTCACCCTTGAGTGTATTTTTAGTTTATATTAGCATTTAGTAGTCTATAAGGAACCTCCCCTTACTGAGAGGAGAGATTTATCTCTTTATGATGTGGTAGACCTACACATTGGGCTGATTAAATCTCCTTATGCTATGGTTAAAGCACCTATTTTGTCCTCAGTTAGCTGGTGACAAAATATTCACCCAACATGTCTAATGGTAGAAAATCTATGTAGGCAGTTTGATGACATGATAATTTCCATGTTTAGATGAGTCAGGGATATTTAGTAATATGGTTGTGATAAAATTATTCCAAAGTTTATATGGTTTTAGTCTCAAGTCATTTGATGAAATTTAACCAAATATATGTGTGTGCAAGGTTGGGTTCCCAAGCATTTTGATAGTGTTTTCTATGTTCAAATAAAGCTGAGTAAGCAATTTGGTGATGTTATATCTCACATGTATGAAAGTTTTAAGATCATATTGATATATGGATGAATTCCCCTATGAGATAAAATATTATGTGTTAAATATTAGGTTATACAAATAAGCACAACAAAAGATATGCAAGTGAAAAGTTGGGCTCCTAGGTAGTTTGACAGTGTTTTCCCATACTTAGCCAAATTTGCATGTGACAAGAAAAATTGAGTAGGCCTTTTTATGTAGTCATATTTCACACATGTGTCAATTTAAAAATGATTTGATCATATGGGTTTATTTATTTTTGTGCCTAGTTATTATGTACTAAGTTTTAGGTCATGAAATAAAGTGCATCAAAAGATATACATGTGCAAAGTTAGACTTCTAAGTAGTTCTAGACATAGTTGGCTCTATGGTAGAAAAATCTGAGTGAGCAGATTAATGGAATTATAGATTACACACACAAATTTTATAAGATCAGATTGATAAATGGTTAGATTATCCTATGTGAGGAGATCATATGATCTAAATTTTAGATCATTTGTCTAAGTGCAATAAAAGTTATTGAGGTCCAAAGTTGGCCTTCTAAGTAGATTGCAATGGTTCAAATACTTAGTCAAGTTTTGAAAAGGTAAAGTTAGATCAAATATCAAGGAGATCAAAAAAGTGAATTTAATCCAATATGATAGGGATTAGTGAGATGGTAACAAGTTTTTGAAGTATAATGCTAAGCAAAGGTAAAGGATAAGGATCTAATGGTTTGTATTTAATCATGCAATTGAGATTAATGATGAAAGTGGATTCAAAGTGGTCAACATATTCAAATTTTAAAATCATTAAATATTGAGATCCTTAAAATAAGATCAATGGTACATGATTAATATAAGTATTGAGGACACAAGATGATAGCATGATGTCTGAAGTTTAACTATGACTGTTTGTATTCAAATATTTGAATTTAATAAAGGAAAGACTACTACCTGGTTTTTGGGCCATATCTTTTGATAAAGGTAAAATTTTCTCATGGTGTAAAAATTTAATTTGTAGAGGAATTCAATGCACATATGTAAATATAGATTTTATGGTTTTAGATTGTGTACAATAAAAGTTATGAATGTTTAAAGTTGAATATATTTTCATGTTTACTCTGCAATTAACTTGAGAAGGGTAATTAAATTATGCTTGGTTTTATATCAATGTTTAAAGGTGAGATATCTATTTTAGTATGTTATATACTCCATGAGGACCATATATGTGCAATATTAAGGTTTTATTAATCATATATAGTATGATCAAAGGGTTAAAATTTGATAGTGTTTTCGTTTATAATGACTATGTGTACAAAAATGATTTTGAGCTAATTGAGTGTTAATATAAGGGTCTTATGATGGATATGGACACTTAATAAGGACACATAGATCATGTGGTCTAGGTACATGTACTTATAAAGTGTTCTTGTGTTCTTAGTTTTTGTAGATAAGTATCAAAGAGGTGAATGGGTCTCTATAGGACCTAAAAGGTGACTTAGGATTATTTGAAAGAGAGTTGTACTTAAGTGTGACCCATGTTATATGCCTTAAGGGTGAAGGTATGTATTATGGTTGACAAGGAAATATTGTGGACTTGATAATTCATAAATGATCTATAAATAATGAAATCAAATGTGATGGATTCTAGACTTGTGAGAGGTTTTGGTGGGCATAGATAGTGTTGGTGCAAAGGAAAGAGGAGGTGTGTGCCTAGTGGATGGATTAATGAGAAGAGTAGTTTGAGGACTATGTGAATGAACTATGGGTCATGTTTATGATTTTATAATAGTGATATTATAGGTTAAGTATGAGTGAAGGGGTTTATGGTGATCCACCAGGATGTTTTGGATGCTTTGAGTGTGAATGAAGTATATATGATGTTTGTGTGAGCTTGGTGGTTGATTTGAGAGATAGATCAGAGTGTGGAATATGTGTATGACCATATGGTCATGTTGTTATGGTGAAAAAATTGTTTCTAAAGCATCATCAAAAAGGTGGCTTTTGATGCATTGAGTGCGTACATTTAAAGAGAGTTGATATACATTGTATTTCCATTAGATTGGTAGGCAATCACTGTTCAAGGAGATGTTCTATTCATAGGTGTTGTTATGGCTGCTCAACATCTAGGGGATTATAATATTCTTTTAAGGTGAAACTTTCTAAAGTTTTAGTTATTGTGGCAACTCAGCTAGATAGGTGTAGTAGCTCCTGATGGGATTGCAGTCTCACTAAAATAAGGGATGGTAGTTATTTAATCAATTATAGCTGCTCTAAATTGGTTCTTGTTATTATAAGATAGTGTCCAATTACCGGTTCTAGTGGTTTTTTTTCCCTAAGAGGGTTTCCCACATATGTCATGTGTTATGTGCTTGATCTTGCATTGTCTCTCTTGTTCATTACTATAAATGATGTGTATAATTCTTGAATGCTTTTGGTAATTTATTAAGAGTTTGAAAGGATTAGAATTGAATTTGAATTATTTGGGCTCATTGATTCACCCCCTATCAGTGATTGTACCTCTAACATAGATAATTAGTTTAGGAATTCTACTTTTGTGTATCTCATCCATTTTTCATAAAAAAACATCTTTATTTAATTCAATTTTTATAATAGGCTATGAACTATCTCGATAATCCTCTATCTATTCCACACAAAGCATAGTTGCTCGGGCATCCTAATTTCTAAGGAACTAAGTTTGAGCTATGGAAAACCTAATCCAAGGTTGTAGGCCTTATAAAAATTATGAAACCTTATCTGTATATTAAAATATAAATTATATTGTATTCATCACATTAGAAACCTAAAATCATAGTCCCACACTAATTCAATTGATTTTTGTCAAATCTCTTTCAAGTATTAAATTATTTGACTCACACACTTTTTAAATTTGAATTCTCATATCAATACAGCTTTAAATTCATGTAGGATCACTTTGTTAGCATCATTTTTATACATTAATTAAATAATTATTTCTATTAAGTCTCTTATGAGCTTGTACTTCTTTGCATCCTCTATAATTACACATTTAACCTACTATTTCATCTCATAGGTTAACATGTATTGTTTAGGGTTAGTATACCTATCATATAGTGCTAAAGTGACAAAAACTCCTATAGTGACAACCATTTTTCTTACATTCATAACTAAAGTTACTATATGTTGTGGACTAGACTTTACTAGCATCTTAAAACTTATAATATGAAATCCAACCTCAATCAATTTATTTTGATCCAACACTTTCTTAGTATCTTCACCAAGTTTTCCAAATTTATCTATGAAATATTTAAACCACTTACTATCACTCCCAAACTTTGAACTTTTTCTTCTTTTTTTTATGGTCTATTTAGGCATAATGGATGTGTACCCTTGAAATGAATGATGTTTTAATGTGATTCTTGCTTCATTTAAATTTAAACCTAATTTATCCCTAAGATTTAACATAAATTATTCAAAATATCATTCCTTATCTTCTTGAAACAATATTCTACCTTGTAATTGAGATCTAAACTACCTTCTAAATTTTATTACTCCTCCACTCTCTTATGAATCCCTTTGCCAATATCTATCCATTTATTCCCTCTCATTTTCACCATCACCTCATTTAGATCCATAACATCTATAATATCTATCCATTTCTTTCCTCATTTCCATAACATCCATAATATCTAGCTTTTGTATGCAATGGGAAATGTAGTAGATCTATAAATTAATCCTAGCTCAGAGAAGATAAATCCTACTTACACTTTCGATTTGGGATACATTATGCATTCAAGGTCATGGCCAATATAGATCTAATATACATATCCAAGGGATCTCTTACCATAATTATATCACTAGGTAGGGTTGCTTTAGTCAAGTAAAAATACATAATCAACCTAACTAGGTCCTATGTTTTCATATTCAACATACTAATAACAAGTAAAGTAAAAGTCTAATATTGTGGTCACCAAATCTTGTGGAAAAAAATTGAGTGTTAGTAAACATAAAATTAAACATACATAAGAGAATCATATATATATATATATATATATATATATATATATATATATATATATATATATATATATATGTAAAACCCTAATGCATGGAGAGCAATATATTCAAAATCCATTACCTATGCTACTTATATCTACTAAAGAGAGAAACAAAGTTAGAGATACTTACCTTGAAGATGAACCCATAAAAATTCAATATCTCCCTTGGCCAAAGGTGATTCACAAGATGTTTTTTTGGTTTTTAAGGATCACTAAGAAAGGCCAAAACATCTAGGACTTATACACAAGACAAGATTATTATCCAAGCAAAAACCCTAATTTAAGACTCCTTAAGTAGAATGGTAGAAGAGAAAATTTTAAAGAAGCACAAATGAATAATTAACTCTTGTTATCTCTCTAAGAATGGTGAAATTGATGTGTTTATATAGGTGGATCTAACCCTAAACCCTTCCAAAAGTTTAGGCCAACAAGGTCGACTCAATCGACCTAGTATTGAAATTAGCAAAAACTAACTAGGTTATGAACTATGTCAACCATGGCTGACCTAGTTCTTAGTAATCTTTGTAAATAAAAATACAAGGTCAATGTGGCTAGCATAGTTATGTAAACTACCAAAAAGGTTTTTACGTTATGGAAAGGGATAATGAATATGATAAATGATTAGAGGAGGGTGAAAAAAAGGAGGCAGACCTTAGGAAAATGGTTTTTAGGAGTTAATTATGTAGATAACAAGTGGTAAAAAGGGACAAAAATCCTATGAAGTACCAATGGTCTACCCACCCCTTTTTTGGTACACCCCTTTAGATGTGCACTTAGAGAGATTGAGACTCAACAAGTTCTTGAAAAGTAGAAAGCATCAATAATTGATAAAGTGTTAAAATATTATGTGTATAATATGCCCTACTTGAAGCTCATCATGTGTCACTTACGTGAAATAGGGGATGGTGCATCGAGAAATAAACATATAAACACACAAAGTTGAAGGTAAAACAAATTTATAGTAGTTTAAATAAAAAATTACTAAAATTTAAATGACTGAAAGGGAAATAATTGAAAAGTAAATGGGTGCATACCTTGACCTACATTTATCATTAGATGGTTGTCTGTTATGTTTGTAGTTCTAATCATGGAGGGTGTAGAGATTGTTTTCAACAAACCCATGGATATAAAACTAAATAGCAAAAAAACAAAATGTAGGAATGACAAGATAATAAATGCTATGTGGATGGGATGCACTTAGAAATTTGGCAAGCTATGGTGACAAGTTCTATGTTATTCCAAATGACCAAGTCAAAATTTAGAGTAAATCAGGTAACCATAAAGTGAAAGATACTAAAGTCCAAATACTCAAACAAGTAAACCTTAAGTAAGAAAGGAAAACTCACCAAGTCAAACCAAGGATACATATCAAAAGGATGGTAATCAAATATCAATTTAAAAGTAGTAACAATACTTAAACAAAGATGTATAAGAAAAAATGGTAAAACAACATTGATGAATGAGTAGTAATAATCCTTACTCAATCATCAATGGAAAAAGGTACATAAAATGGAAAACAAATTTAATGAGTGAGAAGTAACAAGACAAACTCAACTTTAATGAGTGATAAGTAACAAGTAAAAAAGAAGTAACGAGGATGAAGCGCAGAGGGATGAGGGAAGAGGGAGTGCGGCCGCGGATGTGGCCGTGCTAAAACCCTAACCTCCGTGGCCACCTCCTCGAACTATGGTAACTAGATCTCAGTCAGAGGACAGAGGGATCCATGGTGCTAGTGCGTGGCACAGAAATATGAGATTTTTTATTGTGTGGTATTTTATTTTGCTTCAGTTTGTCGTATTACGGATGGAACCTGGGTTGGATCTCTAGCTCAAGTTGGATTGCCATCCTAATCTAGTTTGTGAAGAAAATAGTGAACGAATGGGGGAAAATTTGTTTCCTCTATGGTTAGTGAATGAACCATGGTGCCCTGTTCAAGGAAAAATGGAGAAAACCCTAAGCTATGGAGGAGCCCTGCTCATGAAAAAAATGATGGGTATGGCAGATCTACCTACGCCATGTTGGTGCTTAGGGAGGAAGGCGTGCCATGTAAAGGAAAATTTCAATGGCTGCCATTTGTGAGAAATTCCTTTGACATTGTGTTCTTGGGGTTGTTGGATCGAACCTGGGAGCCCGCTCTGTTCTTTTTGGAGTTGGGCATTGGTGTCTCCGTTTATGAGGTTTCAGGTCCTTGAAAAACCTAGTTTTTAGGTTGTTTTGCCTAGTTTTGTTTAGGTTTCAGGTCTTTGTAAAATGTAGGTGCTTTTACTAGTTTATATTGATGGTTTCAGGTCCCTGTAAAACCTAATTTTGATACTATTTTTTAGTAGGTTTCAGGAATGCCTTTCCTAGTGGTTTGTAATGTTTTATCTTTCTTGATCTGTTAAAGGGTTTTGGGGCCCCTTCAAAACCTGCTTTTACCTTAATCTAAAACAAGCCAACCTCACTAAATAATGGAAAAAGTACATGAAATTAAAAATAGACTTAGGTGTCCACAAAAAGGGTAGTACAAAAAATAACAAATGGTAAAATAAAAAAAGGCATATTTAGTAATGTAAAGCCATGGTGTAAAGAAAAGAATCCATAGTTTTTCAAGCATGTTGTTTTGTTCTAAGGATAGATACAACTAGAAAAAATTAGTGCTAGCATGTTTTGTAAGATGTGAAGAAGAAGTAGAGAATAAAGGAAAAAATATTTAAAATCACACTTTTTCGATCAAGGGGGAAATGAAATGGGTAGAGGGGAAATGAAGGAAAAAACCAAGGTAGAGAAAATCTTTATTGAATTCAAGACATTTAAATTAGGTTTGTCAAAATAAGAGGTCATTTGACCTTAAGGACTCAAAATAACTCCTCCTATCCACACAAGTCTTAGCTCAATAAATGAAGTATATATATCATCCCATGAAGGCTATATGCATGAAAAATAAAATTGACCTACCTTCCCACAACATATTCCCCATTCCTCAAGACCCCTCACAGAGTTGCCAGTATACTAAAATGATTGGGTACTTGAATGAGAAGTAGGTAGCATCATAAATTTTATTAAATTATCCTATTCCAATATACTAGATAACTACACCCTAATGGACCTTGTCTCTATTATGAATCCAACTGTGGAGTTTGAGATTTTATTGGAGATAAGAGATGTGCTTGTAATCATGTATTTTGGTTTGATTTTGACTTTTGAGATTTTTATGTTTCATTTTATATATCATTAAGTTTTATTTTAAATGATTTGGATTCTAACTTTATTAATGGATTTTAATATTCATCCTCCATATGGATTCATAGAACCAAGCATGTGTGCTAAAGATGACTTCCATTTGAATACTTGGGACTTGGTTGCTAAGAGAGAGAACTTAGATAGCATGGTGTCTAAGAACCTCAATAATTCAAGTGAAATAAAAGTGTGATCTTGAGTCTGAATTTATTTTATCCAATGTGGATAGAAAATAAATGAAATCAAAAGGAATGAAACATGAAACAATTTGAATTAATTCAAATCACAAAAAATGTGACAAAGGATAAAAAAGGGATAAAATAAAAATAAAGTGTGATTTCTTATCATAAGAATGAGGGAAATAGAGGAAAGCATGCTAACATATATTTTTGTAAAAATTTCATCTAGTGAAAGAATAAAAATTTAAAGCCAAGAACAAGGATAAAAAACTCATAACCATTGCAAAACACATGTTAGACAAGGATTGAAAAAATGGTGATTTTATTAGGAAGGCTAGGTCTTATCCATGGTCTTATACTGCAACTCATAAAATAAAAACCCATGAGGGTACCAAAAAGATTGGAAATAAATAAAATAATGAGGTCAAAAGGAAATCATGAGGAAGATTTGGTCTTATCCACAGTTTTGTAATGCAACTCATGAAGAAAAGGGAAAACCAAAAGACCAAAAGGAAGGACTAAGGCATGTGAAAAGAGAGAGTTGTTGCAGAGGGTGAGAACCATGTAGGTATCCTAAATAAAGTGTTGGATAGATAGCATATATAATTTATGAAAATAAGGGAAGGATTTAGGAAAAATACTTCTTAAGGAATTATTCATTAGTGGGTTCTTTAAAAAAATGGCCTTTATTGGTTTGAAGGAAATAAGTATTTGGACCAATAATATATTTGACTAAATAAGGGCCCCACCATTTTTTGGTGTATTTTCCTTATTTTTCATGAGTTTAATCTAATTTAATGACAAGATCACCAACATTAAATGTGTGAACTTTAACTCATTTGTTATGTTGTTTGGCAATACGGGCATTGTATTGGCAATTGTGTTGTAAAGCAGAAAGACTGAGCTTGTTAAAGAGATCAAGAGAATGAAGGTGATCTTCACATAATTATTTATCAAGTATGATACCATGAATATATATACATAGATAATTAATCTCAAATTCTAGTGGAAGGACTGATTTAGAGCCACAAACTAGAGAGAATGGCATTGCCCTAGTAGCAATATGCTTGCTAGTGCGATAGGCCCAAAGAGAAGGATGGAGATGAAGGTGTTAATCCATGCAGGTTTCATGGATTACCTTTTGGATAATTTTATTGGTGGCCTTAACTTGAAAATTACATTATGGATGATAGGGTGTGAATAATTTATGATTATTTTTAAATTTAACACAAAGCTATTTGACGTCTTTATTTTTAAAATTACTACCATTATCTAAAATGATAATATGAGGGACACCAAAGTGAAAAATGATTTGATTAAGGATGAATTTGGAGATGGTGGTACTAATGACATTATTTAGGGGCATATCCTTAACCTATTTGGTAAAATATTATGTGTTTATGATTATAAAGACATGCCCATCTTGAGATCAAGGTAATTTACCTATGAGATCTAATCCCCACATGGAGAATGGATAGGGAGATTCTATATTTTGAAGCTTAGTTGGAGGTGAATGAATTAAATTATCATGAATCTAGAAAGTACACTTTTTAGCAAATTTGATGGTTTATTTTTCAAAAGTGGGCTGAAATTATCCCATACATAAGCATTTGTAGGTTGTAGCATATCTGTTATAGTGGTCACCACAAATTCCCCCTGTGCTTGTTCAAAAAGAGGAGGAACCTCATATTTCATAACATAGTGGAGCAAGATGATTTAATTATTATGGTAATATAGGATACTATATTAAAATTCACACTTAAAATCTTATTTGTAAAGATCAATATTTTCATGAGAATTAAGGTTGGGAGGATAAGTTTGGTATTCCAAAAATTGAATGATGTCTTTATACCATGAGCTTTGTCAAATGGTGATAGCCTCAATATGGAAGATGAGTGAATATTTTGGTTGAATGTAAGATGGGTATTTTATTATTTAGATAATAAAATTGGGATCAATAAGAACCTGGTGCAAATGAAAAATAGATGTTGAATAAGCAAGGGAATCGGTAATAAACTTTTTATTGCAAGGGATGGGATTGATGGTGAAAGAAATGAATTCTTTGGTGAGAGTGGTTGTGATTTGATGATAAGAAATGAGATTATAACTTTTGAATTGGTAATCACCATTTAATTTATGTTAAATTATCTAGGAATCACCTAAAGCATGCATGTATTAGATATCTAAATCAAGGGCTAATCTCATGCCTAAGATTAAAGCTTCGTACTCTGCCATGTTTTTAGTAACATTAAATGTTAGAATAAAAGTTGATGGGATGATTTTTCCAAAAGGGATTATAATTATGTAACCTAATGTATCTCTTTGAAGTAATTTAACACCATCAAAATGAAGGGTCCAAGTATCCTTGTGTAAATCAACATTATTTTTAGGAAGTTTTTCGATAGTTTAGTAGTATCAAAAAAACTAGTGGACTTATCTAGATTACTTACTTCTAGGTCAATAGTGAAATTGTGAAAGCAATCTTTAAGGGATATGTATTGGTTGAGACCTTAAATATAGAAAATATTATCGTCTGTAAGACTATCTTTAATGTGTTTGGTAGCAATCATAAGAGCTATAACAAGTTGATCAATGATGATTTGTCTTTTGATAGATTTTTGAGTAATAATTTAGAGATCAAATTCCATGAGGACCATCCACTTGACAATTATATCTCTAGGAAGAAAGGATTTGGATAATAAGTGATGAAAGAGATCATAATGGATTATAACATAAGTGTTTTGATAAATCATACAATGTCAAAGTTTTTTAGCAATAAAATATATGGTGAGGTAATCACATTTGACTTTGCGTAACATTTCTCATAATCAATGAGGCCTCGACTGATATAGTAAATGGCATAATCTCTTCCATTATCATCTTGCTGGGTAAGCATTTCCCCAACTAATATGGGTGTGGAAGAGGTATATAGGATCAAAGGTTGATCATTTTAAGGGGGATGAAGAGTAGGTGGGCAAAGCAATGATTCTTTCATATTATCAAATGCTTTTTGATAGGGATTTATCTATTTCAAAGCATTACCTTTCTTAAGAAGAGAATTGAAAAAATAGATATGGTAATCTATTTAAGGAACAAAGCATCTAATTACCCCAAGTTTATCAAGGTAAGTATGAATGTACATAATGGATTGAGGGATAGGCATGTTAATGATAGCATTAATCTTGGTAGGGTCAAAATCGATGCCATGTAGAGAAACTATGAATCCTAATAATTTTCTAGATGTGACACTGAAAACATATTTTTAAGGATTTATTCTAGCTTTATTTTTAATAAGGTAGTCAACTATGATGGTAAGATAAAAAATATGAGTATTTCAACATTTATATTTAGAAATGAGGTCATCCACGTAGGTTTTTACAATTTTGTGAATAAGATCATGAAATATATGAGTCATTTCCCATTGATAGGTAGCTCTATCATTTTTAAGGTTGAAGGGAATTTTAACATATCAATAAGTGCCTCATTCCATGGTGAAAGTTATCTTATGTTGGTCTTTAGGGGCAATGTGAATTTGGTTATAGCATGAGATACCATCCATAAAAGATAAAATTTCATAACTAGTTGTGGAATTGACAATGGCATTTATTGAAGGTAAAAGGAAATTATCCTTGGGACAAACAAGATTAAGATTACAAAAATAAATGAAAATGTCAATGACCATGGTGATATTTTTCTAAAAAGGGACTATGTTAGAAACCCATTCAGATTAGTCCACTGGTTTGATAAACATAGCATCAATAAGTCTGATAAATTTTTATGGCATAAGGTGGAAAATTTGGGTGGAAATTTTTGTTTCTGTTGGCACACAAGTTTGGCATTGGGATAAGTGATGATATTGTGCACCATAATGCTAGGGTAAATACCATGTGTGTCTTCATAGGACTAAGCAATGCTATCATGATATTTAAAAAAATAATCTAAATTTATCATGTTCAATAGGTGCGAGTTTGCAATAAATCATAATAGGTTGAGGGCATGATGGAGCACCATATTCAATGAGAGTAGTTTCTTCTATAAGCATAACATTTCCATCTTGGAAATTATATGGTGCATTAGGTAAAGAATAAATTGGATTAGCTTTAGGGTCAATGCTATCGATGAAGTTATTAAAACAAAGGGCTTTGTTTTTGAAGTTCTTGAGTTTGTGATGTTGCCAAAGAAGTTGAGATTTTGGAGCATGAAGTGATTCAAGAATAATTTCATCACTAGGCAAATTGGGAACATGACCATAATATTCAACATCTAATTTGAGATCGATAATTTGATTACCATGGTGATCATATTTAGAAAGTATCTGATAGACATCTATGACATTAGAATCTAATGTAATCTGAAGAGTAGGAGGGTTATATTGATCAAATGAGATTGGTGTATTGTTATTTTCTTTGAAGGGGGAAGAATAAGATGTAATGATGGGATCTCTAGGTGGTAGAGAAGATGCAATTTTTTTTGGATGTTCAGAAGGTAGGATTTGTTTGACCACCCAAGGAGTATCAATAAGTGTTGAATTAACAAGAGGTACATGACCATTAAGAGGTAATTTAAAATCCATGGAAATGGTGTGGACATCCCAGTTGAAAGTATGTATTTGAGATAAATTTTTTGATAATATTATACATCTAAGTCTTGAAATTGAGATTGGGCCATGATGTAGTTATTATCATAAGTTAGAGAGATGCTACATGATTGAGATTAAAGGGGAGTTTCAGAAGGTGAAATTTTGAGATCATTAAAATTACATGAAGACATGATTAGAGGATATTTAAATAATTTGGCCACTCCATAGTCATTACATGTGAAGGTGTCATTTGGGTAAGAAGGTTCTTGAGTATTACATAGAGGGGGGAAACTAGTGATCTCATCAATGAGAGGAATAGTGCAATCATGAGATAATAAAGAGGGAGGAAACCACTTTGATTACAAGGAGGTAGCTTAATAGTGTTGTAAGTATTTTTCAAGTCATTAGGTTCATCATCATCCAAATCAATAACAGTGACTTATAAGTTTGGATTGATGTTGATGAATTCAAGCAAGGGAGCACTATTGATGGTAGGATGGGAATGTGATATTCAGATTTTGGATTGGGAAGTTAAATAATCTAAGGGTTGGGATCAACATCATGTTTACAATGTTTTCCATTATGTAGGAACTTAATGCATTGGCTACCAAAATAAGTGATGGCCCTCATTCTATGAGTCCAAGGGTAGCCTAAGAGTATTTTATAAGATAAGGGTGAATCAAAGACCATAAGTTTAGTTCAAATAGTCTTAGGTCTGATTGTTAGGGAAACCAAATATAACTAAGTGGATTTTGATTAGTTTTATCAAATACATAATAGGTGAGGTAGGTTTTCTTGAGATGATCTTTATTATATCCAAGTATTTATATGAGCCATAAATATGTCACATTAATACCATACCCTTCATCAACTAAAAAATTACAAATAAGGGTAGTATTAATTACTAGTTTAATGAATAGGGGTGGATCATCAGCATGAAAAAGAATTTCATCATTAATCATGTCCTCTTCAAGAAATTCAATGGATGGTTTGGAAGGAGGATAAATGGATTCAATGGTATGCATGTTGGTAGGTTGAGGATCAATAGAGGGTGGTTCTTCATTTAGAGAAGATGGATATTTAATTTCTTTTAATTATTGCATGAGGAAATTGTGATCATAGGAGTAAGTACGAACTAACTCCATAAGTGGAATATTTCAAGGCATGGAGTTGAGTTCTCGGAGAAAGTTAAAATGGGGTTTAGAAGAAGAATCAGTGCGAGGTTTATAAGGTAAGGTAAATTTTGAAGGAAGGGAAATGGTTGTAGGCTCAAAAGAAGGAGGTGGTTCCTTATGGGCTTCCCAAGATAAATGATTGGTTTTAGTATCTTTGATAAATTATTCTTCCAAAGATGGTTTCTCAAGTTTTGTGATGGGATTTTGTGAGTTATTTTATGATGATAATTAACCTTAATTGTGTTAACATATTGAGAATTATTGTAATATTGTTCATTGTCAGCATCAATATCATAAACATCCTTGGTATTTTGTTGATTATTAGATGTGGGAAAAGATTTTTGGTTATTAGAAGAAGAATATTTAGGAGCTTGTCATTTTTGAGAAGCAGTGTGGTAATCTTGATGATGGAGTTGGATTATGGATTCATGATTTAAGGAATCACCAAGCATATAGGAGACAAAAAATTAGTAATCCCTCAACAAGTTTTATATGAATGACCAATGCCAGTATGGAACCAACAAAATTGATTATGGTCATACCATTTAGGAGGATTATCAAGATAAGTAAAGGGTTTAGAGAGTGGTACAAATTATTTAATTTGATGCACAGTTAGTGGTATGTGAGAATATGGGGGAGTTTTAGCTTTAGAAACTCTTGGTTTGGCTTAAGAAATAATGGGGGAGTATTATGATCATGAAAATTATTCATTTGATTAAGTGTTTGTAATAAGAGTTGATGGGTTTGATTGGCATTGTTAGCATTAACTAAAGCATTAGAGTTGGTATTAGTGGCTTGAGTACCACTATTGGTGTTGATAGGAGCTTGAGAGTAATTATTAGAATGTGAGGCACTAGTGGCAAAATTTGCTTGTGTGGTAAAATATGAACTAGTCAAGTGAGAAGAGGAAGCACTAGAAGGATGATTACCTTAGGTATAAAATGATGAACTAGTGGAAGAGTTAGAAGAGTGGGTTTTGGGAGAGGCCTAATAGATGTATAACCTATCATGTTAGTGGATATACTAGGCATGGAGGTAAAAGAAGTTAAAGAAGAAGAGGTGATGGTATGAGAAGAGGTTATAATAGAGAGAAGAGACTGAGAATCAAAGAAGGTAGTACCCCTAAATCCTTACGATAATGTGGGAGAAGGTGAATGAGGCTCTTCAACTTGACCACTAATCATGAGATGGTAAATGGTAGAGGGATACTTTCCTCGATGTTGAAGAAATTTAGAGATAAAGAAGAGCATTTTAGGGGTATAATCTAATTCAGGTTGATCTTCAAGTGAGAAGAGAGAATTACGTAGTGAAGAGGAATGAGGTGGGGTCCCATAGTTCATTGTGTGTGTTATTACCTTAACCATTAGTGTGTCTAGGGATATGTGTGGTTGACTTGTGGCTTACATACATCTTTTATTTACTTGTTACATTTATCTATGTTCTTAGATAGGTCAGCCTATGGAATAAACTTGGCTAAGTAGACTATATATAGGAGGTAGTGTTTAGTCTTTAATCATTATGTTAAGTATTTTGCTATTAGTGTAATATTTTGGAGGTTTCCCCCTTGAAGTGTCTTTGTTATATTATCTAATATTTTGTTCTATTGTCAATTATCGCTATGTAATCTCTCATATTTTCTTATTCTACACAATATAAAATCATTCTGTGTGAATATCTAAGTAATTTCATTACAAGTGGTATCAGAGCTTCGATTTGGGCAAGTTTCCTATGGTATTTTTTTGGATCTGGTGAGGCATGGCTTCTGGGAGTAGTGAAAGCAAAAAAACATAACTTGTAATCCAGGAAGAATTAATTTTTTCTATCTGCACAATATTGCTTGAAATGCTTTTTTGAAAAAAATATGAAAAAAAAGTCTAGAATTTTTTTTCTCCTTGCACACTTGTAGTCATTGGATTCATCTTGGTAAGATGATCACAACGGTATATTCTATGGTACACTTTTTTGGTACCAAAAATTTTACTCTAGTGTGCGAAGGTAATCATTGGATTCATCTTGACAAGGTGATCACAATGGTACTATTTTTTGGTACACTTTTTTTTTGAGGTCAAAACCCTCCTAGGGTTTGTTTATGGTAGGTCCTTCATCTCAGGGAAGAAAAGGGGCACCAAAAACTCCTAAGAATCCTTTTGCCAATGACATGGAATCTAGAACTTTAAATCTAGTGATTTCTTAGCTTTAAGAAGGCATAAAAAAACTTGGTGAGGCATGATGTATTTGTTACAATACAAGCTAATGTTTTAGGGATGTACAAAGAGATTAATGAAGTTCATAGTGAATTGTAACATATCGCTATGCAATTATCTGCCCTCACATCTCAGTTTTAGCCTAACGACCCTCCATTCTAGCATTCAAATCCTCCCCTAAACAACTCCCATGATGGTATGAAACTGATGTTGCCAAAAGTGGACATGTGTAAGTTTGATGGTAAGGATCCTCTCACTTAGATTAACTAAATTGAGAATTTATTTGATCTACATCAAACCCCTAGTTATCAGAGGGTGATGGTGGTGTCCCTATATATGGAACCTGAGTAATTCATTTGGTATCACTAGTTATGTGCTCAAAAGAAAAAGAATGGTGATCCTATTACATGGAATATTTTTTCTAAGGATTTGATAGCTTATTATAAAAATAATGTATCTAAGAACTATTTCAGCCAATTAGCCAAACTATAACAAACAGGCCCTGTGAAAGATTATATTCATCAAATTCAGAATCTCTCTTTACGAGTGGAAAATATCATTAAGATAAATTTGATGGATCTATTTTTGGGTGGCCTCAAATATAGCATCCAATATGAGGTTTGAATGTTTAGCCCAATATATGTATCATAAGCTATCCCTAAGGCATGCATGATAGAAGAAAAAGAGATGGTCAAAAGGAAAACTTTCACTACTGATCATGATCCTAACTTTCTGGCATCATCATTTCCACATCCCACTAGATTAACATAATGAAAAATTGAGGATAAGTGAGCCAAGGAGTTGTGTTATGGTTGTGACAAAAAATGGAGCAAAGACCATCGTTGTGCTGAAAAGAAGCTATTTTACATTGAAGGTGTCATTGATGATGAAGATGATATAGAAGAACATAATGCAGATGCAAAAGTTCCTGAGGAGGAGTCTAAAGACTCTCAACCTACTATTTCATGCGATGCCATGTTAGGTATTATTACTTTCCAAACTCTTAAGGTGATTGGTTTCCTTAAGAAATAGAAGGTCACTATCTTGATTGATTCTAAGAGCACACACAACTTCATCCATAGTAAGTTGGCTAATCATTTAAACTATTTCATTTATCTAGCTCCAAAATTTTAGGTTATGATTGTAAATGGTGGTACCATCAGTTGCTTAGGAAAATGTCATAGTATTAATTTGGCCATAGGAGACTACTTATTGGATTCTCCTATGTTTGCTATTCTGATGGGTGGAGCTAATATTATTCTGGGATTCTAGTGGCTCACCACTTTGGGTATTATTGAGATGAATTTTCAAGAATTATTCATGCATTTTCATTATGAAGAAAGGACATTTGAGCTAAGAGGATTGAAGACTAAATCTTCTCGACTTGTTAGCTCCCATCAAATGACAAAGATTCTTTATAAGGGTGTTGAGAGATTTGTAGCTCGCTTGTTTTTTATGGAAGTACAACTAACTCAACCATCTCCACCTCTTGATATACAATAAATAATTTAAGCTCATTCCATTATTTTTGGAGACATGCCAAAAGGAATTCCACCTAGCTACATGCATGACCATGCTATCACACTTATTCCTTGTAGTACACCACCCAACATCAGGCCGTACAAGTATCCCTATGCCCAAAAAATTAAAATTAAAAAGATGGTATAAGAGATGTTGGATGTAGGAATCACTCACCATAGCCAAAGAGAATACTCTTCACCAATTGTCATGGTGAGAAAGAAAGATGACACTTGGAGGATGTACCTTGACTATATAGAACTCAAAAAGTACACTATCAAAGATAAGTTTTCAATTCCTATCATTGATGCTTTTCTAGATGATTTGAATGGTGATCTTTATTTTACCAAGTTAGATCTACGTTTTGGGTATCATCAAATCAAGATCTATGCTGAAGACATACCCAAAACCACTTTTAGGACTCATGAAGACCATTATGAGTTTTTGGTTACGTCTTTTGGCCTAACAAATTCACCATCTAGTTTTTAGAGTTTGATGAATACTATTTTTAAACCATTTTTGAGGAAATTTATTTTGGTATTCTTTAATGATATTCTCAATTATAGTAAAAATTGGGTAGACCATTTGCAACATGTGAAACAGGTACTCTCCATTTTGGAGCAAAATCAATTGTATGCCAAACATTCCAGATGTACTTTTGGGGCTAGTGAGGTTGAATATTTGGGTCATTTGGTGTCTTCTAAAGGAGTGAAAGTGGATCCTAAAAAAATCTAAGTAATGGTGGACTGACCAATTCCTAAGACACTCAAGTAACTTCATGGATTTTTGGGGTTTACTAGTTACTATCACAGATTTGTCAAAAATTATGGTAGTATTTCAGCCCCACTTACCTCTTTTTTAAAGAAAGACTCCTTTCAGTGGACTGATGCAGCTACTCAGACATTTGAAAAATTGAAATTGGCTATGTGCACTACTCCATTATTGACGACTCCCAATTTTTATAAGACTTTTATGGTTGAATGTGATGTATCTAGGTATAGTATGGGTGTTGTAATCATGCAAGAAGGTAGACCATTGGCATTTGAAATTCATCAACTTAAGGGTAAAAATCAGCACAAGCCCATCTATGAGAAGAAAATGATGGCCATTTTGCATGTAGTCAAACAATGGAGACCTTATTTGATGGGTCATCACTTTTAGGTAAAAATTGATCATGATAGTCTTAAATATTTTTTAGAACAAAGGTTGTCATCTGAAGAACAATAAAAATGGGTAACTAAGATGCTAGGCTATGATTTTGAAATAGTCTATAAAAAAGGTAAGGATAATGTGGTGGAAAATGCACTATCCAGAAAATATGAATTAGTTGAGGTATTGCTATGTGCCATAACCATTTTATAGGTATATTGGCTAGAGGAAGCATGATCAGAGTGGGGACATGATAGTATTGCTCAAGATTTGATTCAAACTCTTCAGCAAGGTTTAGGTAGATTTGAAAAATTCACATGGAAAGGTAATGCATTATGGTATAAAAATAGATTGTAACTATGTAAGCATTCTCTTCTTAAACAAAAAATCTTTTAATAACTTCATGCAACTCCAATTGGGGGTCATTCAAGATTTTTGAAAACCTATCACAAGATCAAACAAGATTTTTTCTGGGAAGGTCTCAAGGCAGATGTCTATAAATATGTGGTTGAATGTATGATCTATCAACAAAACAAAGGTGAAACCATCAAAACTCCAAGTCTTTTACAACCTTTATCTATCCCTAGCTAGCATTCAAAAGAGGTATCTATGGATTTCATCATAGGGTTACCAAGATCTGATGGTCAAAATGTTATCATGGTTATTATATATTGTCTCAGTAAGTATGCTCATTTTTATTTATTATCCCAACCATTTTTTTCTAGTACAGTAGCTTTTTCTTTTGTCAATATAGTTTAGAAACTACATGGGATCCCTAAGATCATTGTCAATGATAGAGATCCCATTTTTAATAATAATTTTTGGACTAATTTATTTATATGTTTAGGCACTCAATTGGCTCATAGTTCATCCTATCATCCTCAATCTAATGGACAAATTTAGGTAGTCAATAAATGTTTAGAAGGATATCTCTATTGTTTTGTTTCTGATAAACATGATAAATGGGTTCATTGGTTGCCACTTGCTGAATGGTGGTATAATACTTCTTCATAGTTCTTCCAAAATGCCTCTTTTTATGTCACTATATGGATACCACCCTCCATCTATCAATTCAAGGTTGAAGTTATATCTTAAGGTTCATGTAGTTGAAGAACATATTTACCATCAACAGGTGGTCTTTGTAAGTTTGTGTGAAAATTTAGATATGGCCCAAAATCACATGAAGCAATAAGTAGATCAACATAAAAGTGAGAGGCATTTTTACATTGGTTATTAGGTCTTTGTTTGCTTACAACCTTATAAACATATGTCATTGAAGCAACAAAAAAAAGGATAACAAGCTGTCCCCTAAGTATTATGGGCCTTATCAGATCTTGCAAAAAATTATCAGTGTGGCCTACAAGTTAGATTTTCCTTCATCCACTCATATACATCTAGTATTTCATTTATCATGCCTGAAGAAAGTCATTGGACATAGAGTTACCATTCAAATAGAATTACCATAATTAGATGAGGAAGGTAGAGTTGTTCTTGATCCTGAGGTGATCCTTCAATGACACACCAAGCAATTGTGTTCTAGAGCAATTACAAAATACTTGATCAAATGGAAGAATATAACATGTGAAGATGCCATTTGGGAGGATGAAGCATTTGTGAATCAAAATTCAAAGTTTCCACAACATTGAGGACAATGTTTTTTTAAAGGGGAAGGTCTTGTTATGCCCTTAACCATTGGTGTGTCTAGGGATATGTGTGGCTGACTTGTGGCTTACATACATATTTTATTTACTTGTTACATTTATTTATGTTCTTAGATAGGTTAACCTATAGAATAACCTTGGCTAAGTAGACTATATGTAAGAGGTAGTGGTTAGTCTTTAATCATCATGTTAAGTATTTTTCTATTAGTATATTATTGTGGAGGTTGCCCCCTCGAAGTGGCTTTTCTATATTATCCATTATTCTATTCTAATGTCAATTATCACTATGTAATCTCTCATATTTTTTTATTTTGCACAATATAAAATCATTCTATGTGAATATCTAAGTAATTTTATTATAGTGTGAGTGGCTATATGAAAATCACTCTCATCCAGGAGAGGAACCCTACATTGCTTATGGGAGACCTTATGAGGGTTGGCAAAAATCATCATGTCTATTGAATTCAACTCAATATTGTCTTCAAATAGAAAGTTCACGATGAAGGAAAAGGACTGGATAAGGTAAGGGAGATGTAAAATCAAGGAAATAGAGAGTGAAAAAAATGTACAGAGTCAACTAAGTTGACCTAGTATAGAAAATAGATCCTAAAAGCTATACAAAGTCAACTAGGTTGACCTAGTACAGACAATAGAGGTTTGAAATTATACAGAGTCAACAAGGTCAAACTAATATAAGAAATAAGAAAAATAGATAACCTATAAGATATCATGTCGATATAAATGACTGTGTACTAAAGCAAGAAATATATTTAAAGTATTTAGGAAAGCAAGAAATAAAAGGAAACACATAATAAATTGGGTCAATGAGCTTGATCCAATTGAGGCACACAACACAAAAACTTGTACCAACATCGGCTAATGCAAATTTTTACAATACAACATACAATTTAGTAAAGAATAAATAACTAAATTGGAAGGTAAATGCTCCAAGTGGTCAACCTAAATGTTTTTAAATTAATAAAATATGATTTTAGATGTGATAAGAAGTTGGATGTAAACAAGGAACTAGAAAGTAATTTAAAGATGGTTTTAGGATGTTTGGGCTAAAATGGATTTGTATTGGCAATGGTACTAGCTTGGTATTGGGGCCTACCCCCTCACTTCACACATCACAATGATAAGGGTGTCAGGTATTTAGCCAAAATATACCATTAACCATATGTCTATACTTGGCTAGAAAACCAAGTTAGCTTTCCCCTTGGTGATGAAATCCAAGTAGGTAGGCCTTGGGTAGATAATATTTAAAATGATTTTTGAGATTTTTTGATTTGGTAGTGTGTGTATAAAAGAGAAAATAGTGAAAATAAATGGTATATTGAAAAACACCTAATTATATTATGTGATCTATTCTAAGCATGCAAGCAATAAGAAATGAAAGTGTGAGCTAATTACTAGCATATAAGGGTTAATTCCAATTTTGAAACATTGTATAGTGTCGATTCAATCACTAGTGTATGCAGAGAATACAAAAAGGGTTGATAGTGTTGTCTCTATACTATGGAAGCAAGGGTCTAAAAATGAACTACATTAATAGAGTTGACCTAGATTTATAGATAAAACACAAAATACATAACTACATCAACAAGGTCGACCTAGTTGACTTTATAAGGTTAGTTTTAAAGAATAAAAACTATGAAAATGGAACTATAATAAATGTTATGAATGACAAAGAAGGATAGAAAGGAACTATTGGCCATTTTTTGGCCTACATACCAATTTTTTCCCAAGTGTGAAAAGGTGGAATTTCAAGAAAAAGTGGCAAGTTCAGACAACTATGGGTTTCCAGAGGAGCACTACTTAATTACATAATAAGTTGTGAGCAGTCAAAAACCCAAAATAAGTAAAGGGGTTCAACAAAGCTGATTTGGTCAAAAAAAGTGCTTCTCAGGTTCTTCAAGGGACAAGTCTTCTCCAAAAGCCAAGGGTCATTTCCAAAAGAAGGTGGTCCCAGAAAAAACCTGAAGGTCCTTTTCACTTTTCTGAAGGGTCTTTCAAAAACTTGAAGGTACAATTCAAATAGATTGAAGGGCTTTTTCAAAATGCTGAAGGGCCTTTTTTTGGTAAAAGGAATCTTTTCAACATTTCTAAAGGACCAAAAAACTTTTTTGAAGTCACTTTCATAAATTTGAAGGGCTTTCTTGACGAATTCCAAAGGTTTTTTTAATCCTAAGGATCATTTCAAAATTATGGAAGGTACATTTGGACAAATGTTGAAGGGCACATGAACAAAATCCAAAGAGTAAGGAGTTGTGGATGAAAAACCTGAAGCAAGTAATGAGAAATGAGAAGTCTAAAGTAATTTGCAATGAGTGTGAAGCCTGAATGAGTAAAATGGAAAGTTTTGAAAGGAAAATTATGGAAACTAGTTTGTAGAAAGCAAACAACCATGGAACATTAAGGTCAATGGTCAGCAAATCCAAAGGGACAATCAATAAAGGACAAGTGGCATAAGTACATACAACTCACTTCTAGAACATGCAAAGTGGCCAAATAAGGATTAAACACATCCAGGTGGAGTAGTGAATATGAAAAAAATTGATTGGGATAGTCCAAGTTGTAGTAAAGAACACACCAAGCCTTAAATACAAAGGACAAAATAACTCATGCTTGGTAGGAACATGTAACTACCTTCGATATGGGTTTGTTAGTTCTGAAGAGGAAGAATTGAATACATGAGCAGCTCAAGGAAATTTATGGTGATCTTAGATGGTTTATTTCATGGTCAAGGTAGTTGCACACTTTGAATTCATAGAGCTCAAGGACAACAATGGTGGTTGTAGCCATTTATGGCTCCCCTTTTTTTGTTCTCTCACATAGTCCCTCTTCTCTTTTGTCCCTTCTATATATATGGGCTTTCAAGCCATTGTAGTGGTTCCCACTTTTTTAGATTTTGTTTTATCTTTCTAGGAGATGGGACATTCTTTGAGATATTGAAAAATATGCTCAGCTTGATTAGGCTCAACCCTATCAAGCACTTGTAAGAACTACCTCTTGATGCAATAAAAGGACTTTCTTTTCCTATCTCTCACCTTGGATTTGTGTTTGTTGATTTGTACACTATGGTATTATGTGAGGGAGAATCTTCCTCATCCATGGTCCTCCTTTCTGGCCTTGTTTAGGGTGTTTTGAAAGCTATTCATAAGTCTAGTTTGGTGTTTTTTTTCCATTGATGTGAGATTTTATTGAGTCATAAAACTCCTCTTTGTTTGCATTCATTGCTTCTGAAACCTTCTCCATGAAATACTAATGTAACCAAATTAATCTTGAGATTGTGCAAGTCGATATTGTCCTCTGTAGAATCAATATAGGTTCAAGTTGGTGAGATTTTCCCATTTAGCTTTGGTGCATCACTTGGTTAGATTTCTTAGGAGCCCTTATCCCCTTTATAACCCTTTTCAACATGAATCATTACTTTAGCTTTTAGTTTAGGTGAGCATTAAGGAGGAACCAACCTACTTCAGAGGTTCAACCTCATTATAGGATACCCATAACCTGAGGTTTTTCCCATGCTTGTAGTTGGAAGTGAGAGAGCCTAAAAACTCTCCCACAAGGGTGAAATTCCATGCTACAATAGTTTTTGGTATGCTTGGTGGGACCAAGGTCCAAATAAGTAGAAGGATTTTGATGTTATTATTTTGCATATCAACCTTTGAAGGCATTCAACAAACATTAATGACAACTCTAAGCATTTATCAGCTATTTAAAAGTAGCCCAAGTACCTAATCATCATTATCTAAAGAGGAAAATCTTGGTGTGTCTTTTTTTAATCAGCTTGTGGAAGCAAGCAGTTAGCACCAATGGTGACTCCAAATCAAAGCTTCTAGTTATGATCAAACTAGGTATATCTCATTGAAATTTTTAAAATAGTTCTTGTACCTCATTTGATATATGAGACCAATCTGAATAGCTATGGTGGATATCCTTATTATCCATATCTTTATTAGCAATCTTGGAAAGTTTTTCATAATCCATTTGAGCTTCATCCACCCTATCAACAACCCTATCAAAGCTATGAGGAACCATGGTAAGTTCCTCATGATCTATTTATACAAGAATATGTCCCTAGTCCTTCTTATGGATAATAAGCCTATCACAATGCTGCTTCTCATCTACCCTATCATGAGCCATCCATACCAATATTGAAGCAAACTTTAATAAGCCTTAACAAACATACTCTAGAAGTGTTCTCATAGAAATGTTATGGTCAAGATGTCCCTACTCACCAGATCTATTATGTGAGGGACTCATTACAACAAATAAAAGTAGAATGGGACCCTATTGAGAAAGTAAATTGGAACAATCTCATAGGTGACATGTTGGATATAGGAGGTTACATTTAGAGCATTGAGGACAAGATGAAAGGATTTGAGGAATAGAAAGGGCAACCTCACCAACCTTTTGTGCCTATCTACATGCCACCTCAGTCTTCTTATGTGTCATCTATTCCTCTTTAGTAGACCATTCCAAGTGATCCTTTGAGTTTTTCAAGTTCTTCATATATTTCTCAGACTTTCCCTTCTTGGAATTCGGTTTAGGAGAACTACCAAAAAGAAAAGGGAATTATTGTGGAATAGCCTACTATTGAGATTCAAAACTCCTTTCTTCCTCAAGAAACCCTTATTAAGTCCTTCAATGTTCCAAGATAGAATCAAGTGGTGAAGTCATGGGGTAAGCAAAATAAAACAAATGCAGATTTGAGGATACAAGTTAAGGAAGAATTTGAACCTTTGCAAACATCCCTCATACCTCTTTAAGAGCCCTCTTGTGTTCCTAACCACCTTAAAGAGGAGATATTTCAAAATAATATAGTAGAACAAATCAAAGAGTTGGAGATAAGGACAAAGAATCAGGAAGAGAAGCATAATAAAAAGATCAAAGGAGAACTTTTAGCTTTCCCATATTGGAACCAAGTCATGCAGTCAAGCAGACCTAAAGTTACTCAGTCCTCACCCCTCCCTCCTCAACAATATAAGCCTCTATCTTTTCCATCCTAGAAATCCATTCAAAGCAGTATAAAAAAGGAAGAGGTGGTGATTCCTGAAGTTAGACAAGAGACATTGTAGCCTTCACTTCTTTCCCCTCAAAATCCTAGAGCCTTTCATTCATAGGGAGCCATCCAAAAATGAAATAATCAAGAAGAGGAGGTGAAGGTGATCCAAGTAGAATAACTTCATGAACCTATGGTAGCTTCCTTGAACCTTTCTCACCTTGTTGAGTATTTTCAAGGATATATTATGCCACTCCTTGAGAAGGAGCCTCTTCTCTATGAAGAAAACCAAGAAGACATCCAAAAAGGCTGATAAAGAGGATGCCATGAGTAATTATGAGGAAGAAATCACCATAAGGACCCCACTTGGTGAACAAAATATCAAATCAGCCTTCTTAAACAAAGGAGAGCTTATTGAATACTCTTTTATAGTTGTGCATAAATTAAAGTGCACCATTGAGGATTCAAAGATACCACCTTATGTTGAAAATGAGGGGGTCGAGGCTATCACTTCCTTGAATGAACTATCATGTTATAAAAAGGGTGAGGAGATGAATGAAATAGTTGATCAAACTGATGAACTTGTGGAGTAGCCATAGGTGACCAATCAGTCAAAATCCTCATTTGAGGACTTGTTTGAGATCTTGAGAGCTAGCTATGTTCTTATCCAAGGCAATTATGACATGGTTATTGCTAAATAGGGAAACATTATTAAGTATATCAAGGGGGATGGAGTGGGAAACTTTCAACTCTACCACCTCAATATTACATTGTAGATAGGGACTTGTTTTAGATCTTTAGAATGGGATATTAGCTTCTTAATGAGCCCAAAAAACATGAAATAAAGAACAAGCCCAGTCCTACTAAGGACACCATAGAAATCAAAGAGGTATGCCTTATTGAACCACTATTGGAGGTTATATTTAAGGAACCATATGAAGAATTTGAGACTATTTGTATTCACATAGCTAACCTATTTGGAGTTACTTGGTTCTCATTGGGCATGATGATAAAGAAGTTGATAGTTGCAACAAAGAAGAGGCAGGCATTAAGACCAGGGATCAAGAAGTTGCATGCCTTATTTGATATCTTATCTCATGATGCAATAAGAGTATCAAACTTTCCTTTTGATATAGGTGGAAAGGTACACATAGTTTTAGAGTTTATATATTAGATTAGTCTTGTTAAAATTCCTCCAAATGCTATTTATGGCACATTTGTTTGTTGTCCTTATTTCTAGGCTAGTTTCCTTGCAATAAGTACCTTGGGCACTTTATTTTGTTTTTTAATTGTTGCTTCAAGAAGAGGTTCCAAAAGGGTTAGCCTTATCAAACTCGAGCAATGACTCCATGCCCAATGGACTAGATAAGGAAACATGAGCTGGGTTCTCAAACATAGTAGGCATGCTTCCCTATGAGTCACCAAAAATGTTGGCCATTTTTTTGCCCACATATCAATTTTTGTCAAAGTGTGAGAAGGTGGAATTTCAATCAAAAGTGGCAAGTTCAGAGAACTTTGGGTTTCCAAAGGAGTACTACTTAATTACTTAATAATTTATAAGTAGCAAGAAACCCAGAATAAGTAAAGGGGCTTGACATACCTAATTTGGTAAAAAAAAGTGCTTCTCAAGTTCTTCAAGGGACAAGTCTTCTCCAAAAGCCAAGGGTCATTTTTGAAAGAAGGTGGTCCCAGAAAAAAAAACAAAGGTCCTTTTCACTTTTATGAAGGGTCTTTTAAAAACATGAAGGTACACTTCAAATAGGAGAAAGGACATTTTCAAAATGTTGAAAGGCATTTTTTTGGGAAAAGGGATCTTTTTAACATTTACGAATGACCAAATAAATTTTTTAAAGGTCAATTTCATAAATCTGAAGGGCTTTCTTGACAAATTCCAAAGGTCTTTTATATCCAAAGGATCATTTCAAAATTCTAAAAGGTACATTTGGATAAATACCAAAGGGCATATAAACAAAACCCAAAGAGTAAGGAGTTGTAAATGAAAAATTTGAATCAAGTAATGAGCAATGAGAAGTTTGAATTAATTTACAAGGAGTGTGAAGCTTGAATGAGTAATATGGAAAGTTCTAAAAGGAAAATTATGGGAAATACAATATAGAAAGAAAATGTTTGTGGAACATTAAGGTCAATGGTCAGCAAATCTAAAGGGCCAATCATCCAAGGATAAGTGGCACAAGTACATATAGCTCACTTTTAAAACATTAAAAGTGGTCAAACAAGGATTAAACACATCTAGGTGGAGTAGTGAATATGCAAAAAATTGACTAGGATAGTCCAAGTTATAGTAAAGAACATATCGAGCCTTAAATGTAAAGGACAAAATCACTCACACTTGGCAGGAACATGCAACTACCTATGATATGGCTTCATTAGTTCTAAAGAGGAAGAATTGAATACATTAGGAGCTCAGAGAGATTTGTGGTGATCTTGGATGGTTCATTTTATGGTCAAGGTAGTTGCACACTTTGAATGCAAATATATCAAGGACAACAGTGGTGGTTATAGCCATTTATGGCTCCCCTCTTTCTATTTTCTCACACAGTCCCTCTTCTCTTTGTCCCCTCTTCTATATAAATGGGATTTTAAACCATTTTAGTGGTTCCTAGTCTTTTATATTTTGTTTTATCTTTTTGGGAGATGGGACATTCTTTGAGGTATTATAAAATATGCTCATCTTGATTAGGCTTAACCCTATCAAGCACTTGTAAGAACTACCTCTTCATGTAATAAAAGGACTTTTGTTGCCTATCTCTAACCTTAGATTCATGTCTATTGAGCTGTGCACTATGGTAATGTGTGAAGGAGAATCTTCCTCATCCATGGTCCTCCTTTCTGGCCTTATTTAGGGTGTTTTCAAAGCTATTTGTAGGTCTAATTTAGTTTTCTTTTAGAAATTAATGTGAACTTTTAGTGAGTCTTATAACTCCTCTCTATTTTCATTCATTACTTATGAAAATTTCTCCATGAAATACTAATGCAACCAACTTAATCTTGAGATTGTGCAAGTCAATATTATCCTCTACAAAATTAGTGTGGGTTCAAGCTAGTGAGATTTTCCTATTTAGCTTTGGTGCATCACCTAGTTATATTTTTTAGGATCCCTTATCCCATTTCTAATCCTTTTACCTATGAATAATTGGTTTAGCTTTTAGTTTAGGTGAGCATCAAAAAGGAACTAGCCTACTCTAGAGGTTCAACTTCACTACAAGATACCCATAGCCTGAGGTTATTCCCATGCTTATAGTTGGAAGTGAGAGAGCCTAAAAAACTCTCCCACAAAGGTACAATTCCATGCTATAAAAAGAACCTTGGTGGGTTGGAGGATAGAGAGGAAAATATGATTTCTATTAAATAACCTTTGATTTATACTTAAAAATTCTACTAATTATATCAACTGGGTCGACCTAGATTTACAAATCTTATTTGCTAAAAACTTAAAAATGTACAGGGTCAACCTAGTATGCTAGGCTAGATGCTTGAAAATATATAGGGTTGACTGGGTTGACCTAGTATCTTGATCCTGGTAAAATCTCATATAGATAGAATAGAGTCATATTGATGCGATAATATATTAAACCTATATATAGAAGTTAGAACTGTGTCGATACAGTCAACCGAATATTACAAATATATGATAATAAAAATGATATAATAATGAAATAAGTGAAACAAAAAATTGAAAGGGTTAGGTTCACATTGGGCTCACTAGAATGTATGCAATAAGAAATGCATCATGCCTATAAACCAATCCTAACTCAAAATAGATAGATCATTCCATACACTTTCGATTGGGGACACATTTGTTAAGTGGGAACATGACCAATATGGGGATCCCCTAGACCCAATTAGGGGATCTCTTACTATAATACACCATGCTAGGGAGGGTTATAAATCCTCTATTCAAGCACAATCACACAATAACCCTAAGGGAGTCCTATGTTTTGATATCTCACTAAACTAACAAGTAAAGTAAATCTAATTTAGTGCTCACCAAAGCTTGTAGCACAAAGTAGGGGTTAGAAATAATAAAGTAAAGATACATAGAAGATGCATACTCATGCCAATGTATATAAAATCTAAATTCTTGGAATATAAGTACAAATACATATCTATCTACTCTTATAAAGGAGGAATAAAGTTGGGAATACTTATCTTTGAAGATGAACCCATCGAGACTCAATCTCTCCCTTGCCCAAGGTGTCTTGCAAGAGGTTATTATGGTAGGTAAGGATGATAAAGATAAATCATCTCTAGGATACACAACATATCAATGCATCAAAAAGAATTTTCCACAAGACAAGATCTATATCTCCAAAGAAAATATGAAACCTTAAACTTTCTCCTCAAGTAGAATGGTGGATAAGCAGATGCACAATAGCTCTTACTTCTTTTCTTCTCTAAATAATGGTGAAATAAAATTATATATTATAGGTAGATTTGATCCTATACCCTTCCAAAAATATTTAATGATAGGGTTGAACTAGTGGACCTAGCAAAATTTTAGATAATAATTCACTAGGTCATGAGTTAGGTTGGCCAAGGGCCAAACTAGTTCCTAAGTGAAAATCACCCAAAACTATACACATTCAACCTAGTTCACCTAGTACAATTGAATAATAAAAGGGATTAAAATAAGGAAAATGAGGATAAAATGTAGGAAATAACTGGAGAGGGTATAATAGAAAAGAATAAACTTAGGGATAAGGTTTTTAGGAGACAAGTGTGTAGATAACGAGTGACAAAATGGAAAATAATCTTATGAAGCACTAATGGTCTAGCCACCCCTTTTTTGGCACACCCCTTAAGGCATGAATTTAGATAAATTGAGACTTGATAGGTTCCTTCAAGATATAAAGTAACAATAATCGATAAAAGTTTGAAAATATTATATGTATATAATAATTGATGTTCTTTGGTACCCATCTGCAACTTATGAGCTTCAATAATGGTGTCATGGGTGAAACTTGTGAATTATCTCGAGCTTAGTTGAATTGAGAATGAAAATAGTAGAGAGAGTAAATTATTAGGAATTCAAATGAAAATGTAGGTAGTAGTAGTTAGGTTGGGTAGCCTTTTATAGATTACCTTGATTAATTTAAGGTTTGATGGTGATTCTGGTTCATGCTATATTAATGACGAGTTCATCACCTTTACATTTGAAACACCCAAACCATTATTTTTAATATTTAATTGATTTTAGTATTTAAATTTAGCATTGATTCACTTTTGGTTCATCAATAATTTTAGCTTTGAATCTAGAGGTTGCTACCTTTTGACATGTGGCATGCCACTTCAGACCCAACTAGGTATTTGTGGGGATTGAAAATGACTAGGCTACTTAGTCGACTCAAATATTGACATATGGCATCATGTCACTCTCAAAGATGGGATTGTTGATCTCAATATATAACTTTTCTAGATTGATAAGTGGTATCATCACATGGGTTCAAGCTAGATACACATCACTTCATAGGTAATTCTATTGATCTTGGGTTGTAGTTCTATGGGAATGACATGTGGCATCATCTCATGTGTCTAATGGGGGGACACATCACTAAAATGAGCCTTCAAAGGTGTTCTAGTGGATCCTTGGATATAAGTAGTCTAAGCATGATAAGTGTCATCATCATGTAGATATATAGGAGACACACATTGTTTTTATGAGCTTCTCTTCATTCTTATGCCACTTATTTTTCTCAAAAAGGGCCATGGATAATTATAAACCATTGATCCTTGATCAGATGGCCCAAATACATCTACATGTTCTTCTTAGAGCTCTTTCAAGATTTGTATTAGACGTGATGTAGTTTTGACATGCATCATTATCAGATGAATCTAAAGGGGACATGCAGAACTTTAAAAGGCTGCTCAAGTTTGGATGGTCATGTTTGAGACACATGGTGACATATTGCGGGCTTTAATATTTTAGTGTGATTCATGGTGACTTGAATTGAATTATCTTGCTCACAAGAGCCAAGATCTTGATATTTATCCTATGGATTTTAATTCCAATGACTAGCTCCCTCACAAGCTTTTGGGATGATGCCACATGGCTCGTAGGTTTCATAGATTTGTTCCAAGTGTCCTGCATGGGGTGATGATTCGTTAAGGTATCACAAAGGTTAGTGAGGTGGACACCCATCCTCTTTAGGTTAAAATATTAAATTTGACATCTTGTAAGGCATCTCAAACCACTAATTTAACTTTGACATCCTATGAAGCCAATAGAGAAGTTGAATTAGACTTCCAAAAATGTCAAACACCCTTCACAAGCAAATTAATCTAAAGTAAAATTACATAAGTATATGCTTTAAACAAAATTTAAGGTTAATCTAGTAAGATTTGGTAAGGCTTGTGGCTCTCATGCCAATTTGAAAACTAGGTAGAATCTTCTTTGTGAAGGCTTGTCTACACCATTTTAAAGCATTCATGGTTATTAATCTATTGTTCGAATGAAACTTGAAGAAAATTTGCAATAACTTGAATATGTCAATAAGTATTACAAAATGAAAAATTAACCAAAAATTATTAGGAAGTATTAAATTAATTTTTATGTAGGTAAATGCCATAATGACCTTAACATCTTAGGCATTTTAGAGAATTTAGTAAATGAAGGTCCTCATTCTGGGAATAGGGGTAGTTGAGCATCAATAAATGGTAACCTCTATGAGGAAACATTGTAAAATGTTAGAATCCAGATCTTTTATTCAAAGATGAATAAAAAATTAGTCACCTCATTATGGTTCTTATTCAATATCAAAATTTCTTTTCAAAACTAATGAAAGCTTACAATATGGAACTAGCATTTAAACCTTGTAGACAATCATACTATTTGTGTGCTATAAAGTTTGTTAACCATTGACATTGGGTTTAGAAATGATATTTTTCAAGCTTCAAAACATTATACATGAAATGACTCAAGCCTTATTTAGATTTAAATAATAATACATTACTAAATTAGGGATGGCTTGGGCATTGCTCTACTGCTAGCTAGGCATCCATAGCCTCGACAAAGATACCTTTGGCTCCAATTTAGGCCTTGCTCTACTACTAGCTAGACATCCATAACCCTAATACATATTTTCTAAATTTCCATTCATGGAACATGAAACATTTTATGATTTCACTCATTGGTGTATCATATATTTTTTTATACTTGCATTCATAAACTAGAATGTTTGGGAACCAAAATTAGTCAGGTGTAAGGATTGTTTCAAGACATAGTCTAATGTATCCACATTAAGATAGCAAGTTCTACCTAGGCATTTCATTTAGTGGATTTGAGTGACAATATGATTGCTCACATAGATTCAAACTTTAGTTCAGGTGAATGCTTAATCATTTAAACTATATTATAACCTTAAAATAACTTAGGATTTTCATGAGAAGACTAAATTTTAACTAACTCCACCCAAATTTTCTAAATTAGAATGAATTATATAGGCTTCCAAACTTTGGACTACCAATGTTTACAATTAATAATCCCTTCTTCTCATTTTAGTATCAGATGGATAGAAATTGAGCCAATGAATTCTTGTGTAGAGGACTTATTACTAAGCTAAAGCACATGACATAAAACAAACACATAATAGAAGGTGAAAAGAGAACAATGGAAAATCAAAGCAAGAAATAAAAATAGAAAGAAATATAGAAATGGAAAATACACTACCCTTACCTACTCTAAATTTAAACAAGCTTACTATCCTTTTAGGATTTTTTATATAATAATAGAGAAGTAATGATTCATGTATTGACCATTGACTAGCAAGGTTAAGTCATTCCCTTGAAATTCTTTGAGTCTAAATGTATTTTCACCAAGTATCTCTGCTACTTGATAGGGTCCAATCCAAAGGGGACTGAACTTGTCATGATGTCCTTTTTTCTCATGGCATTTATCTCATAGTAGGACTCAGTCTAAGTTTTAAAACACTTTAATTTTAGCTCACTTATCAAACCATCTTTTCACAACATCTTGATGATTGCTAAAATTTTTCAATGCTTCATCTCTAACATTCTCCATTTGAATGATGTTTAGTATCCTAGACTACACTATTTCATCATCTTCCATGTACTCATCCATGAAATCATAGGTGGCTAGTTTTAATGTAATGGCAAATATAGGTTGTTTCCCATAAACTAATAGGAATGGGGATACCTTGAGTACCTATTTATATCTGGTTTAGTCTACCTATATAGCATATTTTATTAGGGACTATCATTCTCTTGTTTTCTTTTCTATAGACTTCTTGATGACATTAATAAAGTTTTTATTAGTGGATTCAACCACTCTATCACCTTAAAGGTAGTAATTTAAAGTAGACTTGATGATGATATGGTTGTCATACACCCATTCAGTGAACTTAACTGATGTAATGGCTAGGCCGTTATCACATACCAGAGACAATGGTGTTCCAAATCAAGTGATAATGTTTTCTTCAAGGAAATTGATGACATCAATCATTCTGCTATTCTTGGTGGCCACTTCTTCAGTCCACTTGGTGAAATAGTCTATGGTGGTAAGTATAAATTTATGTCTCACCAAGGAGTTGGGGTTGATTACACCCATGAAGTCTAGGCCCCATTTTGAAAATGGCTTTGCGTCAATTAATAGTTACAAAGGTATGGATACCTTTACTTCTCATTAGTCAAACACTTAAAATTGGCGGCATGTTCACACATGAGCATGTGCATATTTGAAAATGATTGACCAATAATAGCCAACCCTTAATATCTTGTGTGTAGTAGTACATCATGAAGGATGGCCACTTCTTATCTTGTCATGGAAACTATACATGATGTTAGTGGATTCAATTTTAGAAACACACCTCAGATAAATTCCTTCATAGTTATTTTTGTAGAGGACTCCTCTTTTGATCATAAAGTGGGATGATATCAATATGAGGGCTCATTTCTATTCTCTCTTGAGGTGTGGGGGACATGCTCCATGCAAAAAGCAATGAACAATTATTAGGAATTAAATGAATTAAAATAATATTTAACTCACCATAAAATCATAACTTAAAACAAATAAATTAGATTTTAAATGTGTAAAATCAGATTTCTCTATGCACTACTTTCATCACGGAATCAATTCCTCAAATCTTTGTAAATATTGCTTTAATAAAGAAAATAAAAAATAGCAATATAGATCAGAAATAACACATAAGTTAAGTATACTATGGTTCACCCAATGTGGGCTACATCCACCAATAAATTCCTCAGTAAAATAATAACATATCAAGAGTACAAACTCTCTAAAGAGAACCTCTCATAGAGATTGAATATCTCCTAAAAATTCACCAAATAATTCTCTAAATTACTGATCCAAATCTAATGTCTGTCAACAATGCTATGCCACACTTGTACCCATATAAAATCACTCCACAAGCTGCTATACCACACCCTCTAATAATAAACATCAATTTGCAAAGTCACACCACCACCTGTACATATACAAATATGGAATAAATGCACCCAAGAAGGAGAAAAATCACCATCCTTATCCAAGATATCCTTATCCTTAAGGAAACATGCCATCCTCCACCTAGTTAAGCTTATCATCAAACCCTTCAAGGAAGGAACACACCATCCTTATCTCTCCTAAAAAAAAAGGCTCACACAAGTAACAATGAGATAATAACTAACTCCCTAAAAATAAGTAAGTCAATCCCACTTCCACAAAACATGGAAGTCAACATGGAAATTACATATTTAACAACTAACTCCCTAAAATAAGTAAGTTAATCCTACTTCCACAAAACATGGAAGTCAACATAGAAATTAGAAAAATATCTAAGAATATTCCACTCACATGGAAGCAAAGTTTCATAAAATGTAGAGTCACAAGAAAATGTGCTCCCCAAATTTATGGAGCTCTGTAAGCCCCAAAATGCTCCACCAAGGTCATGTGATAGCTAGAAAGAGATCCACACTAAAAAATAATGTCCTTATATGAATCTTCACTAGGTACTTGGCTCACTTCCACTTATAAAACATTAATGCAAGGATCAATGTTTCCAATGAGTTGGATAAGACCTTAACCTCTTATTAACTTAGTATATTTTATATCTAAGTCATATTATTGAATCTTGGTCATCAATTTCCCTCTTCTTTCCCAAAATTCATTTTGTCCCAACTTCAATTTGACAGCTGGATCAGACACTATGTCATATCTCTTATTTCTTAGGATGTAGTGTTTGAATTTATTTACAACCTTCACTAGTGTGTAAGATTTCTTGTATAGAATATAATAATTTGGAATTGGATTCTTCAAATTAGTGCTCATGAAGGCTATGGGGTGCTCTTTATCATCTTCTTTTTGTGTTAAGATAGTAACACTATTATGATCATAAGTAAAAGAGTATAGATAGAAATCTTTATTAAAATTAGGACTTATCAGAATAGGATCTTGAACAATAGCATCCTTGATGTATTAAAAGGGCTTATTCACCTCAATTGTTCATCCAATCTTGGCATCCTTATTTAACATAGAATTGAGTGGTCTCACAATCTCTACAAAACCATAGATAAACTTTCTCATAAAGTTGATTTGACAAAATAAAGGTTTTAACTCTTTTTTTATTTGGAACTTCTACCTTTGAAATTGAATTGATCCTATTAGGGTTAATAGTCATAACTTCTTGATTGATCACATGTACTAAGATTTTACCTCAGTCATACAAAAGATGATTTCTTGGGGTTCAAGGAAATGCCATACCTTCTACACATATCTAGCACTTGTTCTAAATGCATCATGTGATTTCATTTAGTTTTAGAGAAAATTTTTAAATCATCCATGTAAATTACAATGCATTTACCTATCAACCCATGGAACGTGTGGTTCATTGCTCACTGAAAAGTTGCTCCTACATTGATAAGTTTTAATGGCATTTATTTGTAGGCAAACATTCCCCACTTAGTTATGAAGGTAGTATTCATATTATTGCTCTTGTTTACTAGGACTTGGTTATAACTTGAAAACCCATCTAGGAATGACATAATTATAGAAACACTTACCAAATGTATGCATTCATCCAAAGATGGAAAAAAGTAATTATCCTTCTTAGAAGATCTATTCAAGTTCCAAAAATCAACATAAAGTCTGATTTCTCCATTCTTTTTCTAGACTAGCACCAGATTGGTAACCCATGTGAAGTGCCATATGGGGAAGATTATCCTTGCATCAAGAAATTTATTCACTTCTTTATAAATCAGTGGTTCCAACACTCAAATTAATGGTCTTCATCTCTAATTGAAAGTTTTCAAGCTTCCTTTAAAGGGATAGTGTGAGTGATCACACTAGTGTCAAATATATTTAGGTCATCATATGAACATGTAATAACATCATTGAACTTGGTTAAGAGAGAATAAACTTTCTTCACTTCTTCATCGGTGTAAACTATACCAATGTTGACATTTTTTTAATCCCTAGGACCTCCCAAGTTGACTTGCTTGTGGTCCTTCCCACTTACTTTAGGTTGATTGGCTTCAGTCTCTTACTTATCTAGATTGAAAATCCTTTCTAAGGAGATCGTGACTTTGGGGATTTGATTCTCTTTAAGTTAGACTACTCCATCTTCATTATCCTTTAAATCTTGTACATGACTTTCATCTTGTTCATTAATGATATGAGAATCAAGAATGCCAGCACTACATAGAAAATAAATTATCTTTTAATCATCATCAAAAAATTGGAAGTGATTGATGTTTTCTATTATAAAGGGGCATAAAATTATCTCCACAATGAATTATTACAAGTTCAAGGCCTTTAGAGGCACCAATTTTGTTGTTATTGATGTTAGGACATTTGCAAATTGGTTATGTTCCCTAGACAAGGAAATAATATTGAATGAGTTAAAATAATTGATTAAATCCCAAGCTTTAAATTTATATTTTCTTAAACATGAAAGTTTACATTGGTACCTACTTCTAATTTGATTAACTACTAACTCAGAATCACCATAAACTAGTAGTTCTTTGACCTTATGTTTAATTACAAATTAAAGCCCTGAGATAAGAGCTTCATATTTTGTAAAATTGTTAGTATAATAGAAATGTAATTGATAAGAAGCTAGATATTCTTTGAATTTAGGATTTTTTAGCACAATTCCCATGCCTGAGCCTTGTTTAGCTTGTGCACCATCAAAATGTAATGTCTAAGGACCTCTACTTTATTCTTCTTCTATCTTTCTATCACTTCAAAAAAGGTTAGTGGTTTCTAGGGTATATACACCTAAGTTAGAGGACTAGTAATTTACCTTCTCATTCTAAGCATTGTACTCTATAATAATATATTTCATCTTGGGCTCTTGATTGATCCTGTTCTAATTGGGAATTATTCACCAAGGTATCCAAATGTGAGAGCAATCCATGGACATGTATCCATTCAAGGATTTAGTCCAATCATAGATTAATAAAAATTCATAAGATTTAGGTATGTTAATGAATCAAATGTCTATGAACTATTATATTTGATGCTCATGAGATAGTTATATATGGATGTTCAACAATTCACTTATTACCTTTAATCTTGACTTGTCCAACTGTACCACCACCTTCTCAGATTTAACTAGGTTTAACCCTATTTTTTCATAAATTCCTGAAGTCATAATATTAGCTGAAGCACTAGAATCAAGGAAACAATTATGGAGATTCTTACCAAAAATTCTAATAGTTAATAGGAATGGAGGAACTTCATGCTTACCTTTTTACATTACCACATTGGCATGGGCTTACTTAGCCTTGCTAGAGCTAGGTTTTTCATTGGGTGATTTCAAAATCAAATCACATTATTCAATGATTTATGTGAGCTCGTGTAATGTTATATTTGCCTTAATCTTCTTCATGTCTTCCACTATGTTGTATCCACCCTTTGATTTCATGTAGGGAGCCTCTATTGCTGGTTGACTCTCTTTACCTTTGGGGTGTGGAGGGTTATGATCTCTCTTACTATCAGGGGGTATTTATAATTTATTAGGTCGAGTGGAGGTTGTTAAGGGTGGGTTCTAACCTTTGCTTCTCAAGGCATAGTTTCTTCACTACTACTACTGGAAAGCATGTTATTTCATGTAAATTTTCACTTTAAGTTCTATAAAAGAGAGAAAAGAAAATTGATATGGGTGTGGTTGAAAAACTTGTTTGTTTTTGCATGCATTGAATTAGAAGATTGTGAAGAGCTCCTCTTTGGCTTGGGTGGAAGACCTATAGATAGGAAATCACTAAAGCAAACTTGTTTGTTAGACAAATAGTTAGGTGGATTTCCTAGTGATATTTAGATCCTGTAAGTGAGGGATTCCTTAGGGGCTATCAATATATACATTTTAATTAATTAAGTTCACAAAATTGGAAAGAAGGTACTTGTATAAATAATCAAAAGGTTTTGAAATTGAACACAAGAATGCTTACTCAAGAAAATAGATTAGAAATGATCAAATTAGTGATAAAATAATTAATACTAGTGCTAAGGGGTTGGGGTATGCTTCAAAAAATTTGAAAGAGGTTTGTGAGTGATAAAAACACAAACAACTAAGTTTGGCTGAGGGCAAGTGGGCAAAAATAGCTTACTAGTTTTCACTACCATAGTGATCACCAGTGGTTAGGGTGACTATCAGTAGTTAAGGTGACCATTGATGGTTAAGATGACTATTGATAGTTGTGAATACCATCTATGGTTGAGTCAACCATCGATGGTTACTATGTGAAGATCTGGGTTATTAATTACTAAATCATAGGGTCTAAAAGATGGATTTTAGGAGATGGCCAAGGCTAAACTAATTGTGAAATAGAAATAAAGCATGTGAATATTTAAAAATAAGTAATTATCTTACTATAAGTCGATTAGGTAAGTGGTTGAAGTAGTTAGCCTATTGGTGGAATCTAGCTTGATCTTGATAGAGTAACGGTACTTGAGATCTTGGTTGAGAGGTGATGATAAATTGAGTCTCAATGAGATTGTTGATAATTATTGATAATGCTAATAGACCTACAAAATAAAACTCCTATATCCTTGAGCTTTTGATAATTATTATAGATGCATTTTACCTCCTAGGCCTCTCTATCTTATAAGTACAAATAAGAGGTGGAAGTGAAGGTGTAACTAGGCCATCTAAATATAAATTGTCCATACAAAGGCTCAAAATAATATTTAGATAAGATATATTTAGAAAAGTAATGTGGGTGGTTTTCATGTGATTTTTTAAGGATGTAGACCCTGACAATCAATGGTCAGGGTTTCCCATGTTGATCATCGATGGTCACCTTGACTGTCAATGATCAGGTTCCAAAGGAAAGAGTTCTTAAAGGCCAAGTTGAGTTAGCTTGTGAATCTAATTATGGGTAGGCTTAGTCAGGAAAAATTGGTTTAAATTGGTCCTAAGAGGGTTATAGGTAGGTCTGGGGGGTTATTGACATTCAAAAGTGTAGGTGTGCAAATTTATAGTGTCTACATTTTGTCCCTTTTGTTGTGTTGCTTATGTGAATGAGATGTGAAACAAAATTAGAATATAGGTTAAAGATTTGGCATCCCAAAGAGTAGAAAGAAATGTTTCCACTCAAGTTGGGAGTTGATGAGGTGAAACTAAAATTGGGTTAAGGCTTGATAAATGGTAGTTGGTAATGGAAATAGGTGAATGATAGGTTGGGCACTTGAAATGCAAACTTGTACAGAAAGTTTGAAAAAAAGATGAGATAGCCAAGATCATGCATATACTAAGTTGCCAATGTTGGTAAAAATAAGGGTCAGTGCCAAAAAAGATAATTGAATCACATGATTGCTTATAGGCCTAATAGCTAGGAACACTTATAAATGGAAGCCTCTTAAAAAATTATGTGTTTTTGGTGGGTATCCAAGGTAGGAAGTGATCCCATTGAAAACATAAATTAGTCAAGTGTTGTGGGTATTTGAGGTAAGAAGTGCTCCCAAAAAGACACAAGTAGGTTGGTATGCACGAGGTAGTGCAAGATCAAAAGGGGTCAATATGGTAATGGTGTCACTATGATCAAAATACTAAGCAAAAAATTATCTAAAATTATATGTTAGATGGGCCAAAATAGACCAATAATGAGTTGATGAGGTGGTAGGGTTCGTTGGAGAAGGTAATCTCCAAAAGTGGGTAAATCTTAGTTTAGTTTTGCTAAGAAGGGCTACTCTAGGTACAAGTGTAAATTTTGGGTATCCTAACCATCAATGGTCAGGGGTCCCAAAAAGTGACCATCGATGGTCAAGGCAAACCCTAACAATATGTAGGGTAAAAAGTGAAAACAAAGTTACTTTTTATCATTTATAACTTTATGGTTTGGTTGACTTTATTCTGGTGATTACAGCACTTGTGGAGAGATTACTTGTTAAATTGGTGATTGATTATTTGTTAGAGGTGTGTGGGTTCAATCTTCAGGGGATCAAGATACAGGGAACACATGGGTGTGGTTAGGCATCTATTTATGATCTCTCACCTTGATAGAGATCAAGAAATGAGGTAGGTGGTATCTTTAATTTGGTAGATAGGCATGATATTATGTAATTAAATTTGGTTAGGGGGTCAAGGTTGTACTAGGAATTCTTTGTTTGGGTCAGAATCCCTTAGGTAGGGTTTTGGGGGGTTTTGTGGGAAAATTTGCATGAATAAATAATAATGGTTGGGGTGGGGTAGGGAAATTGATGTGTGTGAGTGTTAGGCATAGAAAATGGGGTTGTATTTCATACTTTTTAGAATAGAATTTGGTGTGGTAGGGTTTGGGAATTTTGGCCATGGAAGACCCATAGTGGTTGTCGATGGTCAACACCCATATAAAAAGTGGGTGTTTGACCATCAATGGTCACTTGTTAAATAAAAGGTTTTTAATAAGTGTTAAAAAATTCATGAGCTAAAAATGGGTTGGATTTTTTTAGATAGCTAGATCTTGTAGGGCTTTAGATTGTATACTTTATGGGTAAATAGGTATAATATGTCAGGTGGGTTAAAATCTAGGGTAGATAATAATAGAATTGTGTAAGCCAATTTTTTGATATGATGTAGGTCAGGGAGTAGATTCATATTCACAACCATGTGTCATGCATCTTTCCTAAGATACATGTGGGGATGACTCTAGAAGATTGGGCCCATATGGCAGAGGTAGGACAAGGGGATATGATGCACTACTAGTATGTGCCCTAAGATGCATCCATGGTTCTAGCACTCATCGAGAGATGGGATCCTACTATGAACACTTTCTTGCTCTCAATTGGGGAGATCACTATTCTCCCTAAGGACATTCATAGGATTATTAGGCTCCCACTACATGGCAAGGTAATTTATCATATCAAACATGAGGAGTGAGAGGATTTTCTCAAGTATTTGTATGGGGATGAGAGCAATCAAGTCTGATGGCATGTAGGGGATTCTGGTACTTGAGATCAAATTAGAGAGATCTGACTAAGAGGAGGCTTATGACCATGCTTATGATCATAGTGACATGATTTAGGATTTAGGATTTGATTAGTGGGAGGGTTCCAAATTTTTTATTTGGGGTTTCGGTATTGTCTCTGTTAGGCCAGATGATATTTGATTGGGTCCCTATTTTGCTTATGCAGATCTATAGGAAGTTGTGGGGGTTTAGGCACCACAGGAGATACAACATTAGTGTCAACCTAGTTCTACATTATTTGGGTACTAAAACCAGTAGGATTATCGTGGGGAAGCTATACTCAGATAGAGTTCCCTATTGGCTTCATGTGATGAGGGCTGATATGGCTATATCAGGTGAAAGAGGTGGTACCCATGATGTTGAGTGGTTCAAGGGTGCACTAGGTGCACTAGTGGTTGAAAACATCACTTGGAGGTTATATATTTAGTTTTGATATGGCCAAGGTACATGAGGTAGACCCTTACCCTTCAAAGCTAAAAATGGATTATTGACAGGTGAGAGGGGGAGGTGGAACTGATCCCATTTGATAGGGTGCATCAATAGTTTGGTTTGGTATAGGGTATCCCATGCCCATTTCTTAGGTAGAAGAAGGAGGATTAAGAAGTTCTATTACCAGTGCCCTAGCTTGCTCCCATAATTTTAGATGGTGGGTATGAGGAGCTCCATATTAGGGATTTGATAAATGATGCTAGGTATACAAATGGATATATGGCCTAGTATCAGCACATATATACAATTATAAATATTGGTGGAGATGATGGAGGCATGAGGCCAATGGCAATAGATCTAGTTGGTCATAATGGATAGGTAGGGGGATTTAGTTTTAGCTCAGGCATAGGTATAAACATTACAAGGATAGGTGGCCACACTATAGGCATAGATGGTGACCCTAATTACTAAGTGAGATCAGACAATGATCTCTCTTAGGGCAGTGACACAAGAGAGAGACTCATTGAGGCAGAGGGTAAGGGTGGCCACGGTGGTGTTGGAGGACCACCAAACATAGTGCCATGAGTATGTTATCTAGCTACTATGGAGGAGCTCTCATATTATGAGTCCATAGTGTTAGCATAACTTCCTCTTGAGATGAGATATGGTGAGTACCAAGCTAGTTTTGTAGGGGGTACCTCTATAACTACTCTAGGATAGTGGTCTTCTACAATGAGCCATGTAGGGACACCAAGGGGTCACCACTAGATGGGAGTGTAGGTACAGGTATAGGTAGAGCTAGTAAAATTGGCATATGTCTAGGTGGGGCTAATTGTAGTGGTGCCTTATGATCAATGTTTAGAATTTTTTTTGATATATATTAGTAGCGATAGGTGTACACTATTTTGATATTGACCTGCATGCCAATGTAGTGAGAGGCACATGTTTTAAGAGAAATTTTATACATTGTTACATGTATTATTTATGATGACATGATGTCTGGTGTTATATATTATGTTATGGATGATGTATGTTTATGGTTTACATGTTATTTTGGACATTTATGTTTATACTTATGGTTGATGGTCTATGGTTTCCTACATATATGTTATGAGATGTTGACTCAGTAGCTTAAGCATGTGATGTTTGAAAGATAGTTATGATGCTTTAATTTTCTTTTATGGATATGATAGGATGTGTTATGGATGGATATGATGATGTAATCATTAAGGGCTTCAATTATGGTTATGATGATGTAGTTTGCATGAGATGTATTATGGTAATGTTTGGATAGATTGGTACATGACATATGGTATTGTTCATGATGTTTTGACTATTGATTTTGTTTATGCTCATGAGAATTAATTAGGATATAATATATGTTTACATGATGTTTTTATGGTATAGGGATAGGATTATGTTTATGGCATGATGTGATATGATATGCTTTCATGGTGTTTTGATCATAGATAGGTAGATGATGTGGTTCATGGATATAACTCATAATGTTATGCTTTTGATTTGATATTTGTTGTTTATGATCATGGAGATAAAATGTTTATATGGTTGAAGATCTGATGAGAATACATAAAGTAGGTAGATAAAAAACTAAATGTTTAGGATGGTGAGAGGAATCATGAGAGATATGTGCACATGAACCAATAAAAGATAAGAAAAGAAACATAATGCCTCCTCATTGATAAGGGCAAAAACAAAACCCAAAGTTAGATTGGTTTAATTAAAAGTAAGCCTTTCAAATGCTATCTTGATCACATTGCATCAAGTAAGCTCATAGTCCCATGTATATGATATATGGAGGGAAGATAGATGAGAATGGAGCCTTTTGTGAGACTAGCATGCCTCTTACAGAGGCTTCCAAGAGGATGGTATAAGCAAGTCTATGTTCATATATAAATTGTAGACTAATCGATGTGAGAAGTCTACTAAGGAAAGCCTATTATATATTTTTGAGATTATTGCTTTTATGAGAGCTGATTATGGAATTTATCATTAATTTTACTTTTGCTTATGGGTTTTTACTTATTTTGATTTTACTTGGGGTTGGGGAAGCTGATCGATGTAAGAAGATTTCAATAAATTATTATCTTTTAACAAGTGTGTTATTTATCCATCCTTAAAGGGAGGGGTCTAAGTTTATGTGCTTACAAATTCTTTTGATAGTTGTCCTTCAAGGGAGCAGTCCACCTTACATTTTGAAATTTTAGATAAGTTTTCAATAATTTTCCTTTAATGGAGTAGTCTATGAATGCTAAGAATGGCCCATGATTTGGTTGTGACTTTGATATTAATATTGATTTTGTTTGATTTTACTTGACATAGACTTGCTTATACATGCTCAAAGGGTTACCTTTATCAAGGCAAAGCTAGAGGTACAAGAAGGTTTAGTAGGTGAAAAAGGGTGTAGGTGACAATGACCATGGGAACTAATCTTGAGGAGATGAGAAGTACCATGAGAATCATGCCATAGGTAGATTCATGGTACCTATAGTTCAATATTAGGCTATGACTATGATGGATAATCACATGATTCAGCTATAGTTAGTTACCCCTAAAAAGAGGGAAATGAGTGTGATTGTAGGGGATGAGCTTAAGTTAGATCAATGGTGATTGTGATCCTTCTTTAATAATAAAAAGGACATAGATGCAAAGCATTGAGAGGCTTAGGTTCTAGTTTTCCTTTGAGAGAGAATAAATGATAAGCTCCTAATCCATACTTATGAGTTATGATGTAAGGTCCAAGCCAATTGAAAGTAAATTTGCCTCTTTTGTTTTTCTCCATATTAGTGACATGTTGATTTTCCTTGAGGACAAGATCTCTAATATTGATTTTTTGTACTTTTAGTTATTTATTATAAGCATGCTTGATTCATTCTTAATAGACACTGAGATAGAAAAAAATGGACAAATGATGCTCATCAAGTAGCTCAAGTTGTCTAAATGTTCTTGATGATAATTGTCTTCCAAAATGAGATCATGTAAAGATATGAAAAGAGAAGGTATTTAGATCTCGAGAGAAAGTATAGCCTCAGCTCCAAACATGATAGAAAAAGGTGTAGCACTTGTAGGGGTTTGAATGCTAGTATGATATGCCCATAAGGTGAAAGGGATGTGCAAGTGCCAAACCTGACCTAATGCATTGACCATTTTAATAATCATGTTGTTAAGGGTTTTGTTAGAGGCCTTTGCTTGTCCATTTTCTTATGGGAAATAAGGTGATGAAAAACTCAATTTAATTCCAAATATGTCACGAAGACCTTGAACTTGTTTATTTTTGAAGGATTTGCCATTATTAGTGATTATATTATGGGGAACACCAAAGAAATATATGATAAGATGGGTGATAAATTCGACAATCTTTGTATATTTTATCAAGACAAGAGGAATAACCTCTACCCATTTGGTGAAATATTTAGTCACAGTGATGATAGAGTGATGTAGTTGTGAAGAGTGGGGGTTAATTTCATCGATAAGGTCCATACCCCATTGTGAAAAAGGCCAAAAATAAGTGGAAACTTGAAGGCCATAGCTGGGTGCATAATGCAAATTAGTGTATTTTTAACACTTGACACACTTTTTCACATAATTACAACAATATTGGTTAAGGGTAGGTCAATAATAGCCTAGGTAGAGGATGCATTTAGCCACAATGAGTTTGCTAAAGTGATCCCCACCGATACCATCATGCATCTCCTTGATAATATGAGAGGATTCTAGACCATAGAGCCAATGAAATAGGAGGCCATCAAAACTGTGTTTATATAGGATCCCTCCCATAATGGTGTAATGAGAGGTGATTTGAATAAATGCTCGATGGGCATTCTTAGAGAGGTTAGAAGGAACTATGTAAAGGTTGAGGTATTTGAAGGTTTGCTGATACCAAAGGTCAAACAAGAACTCCACATTAAAGATGATTAGAGTGTTTGACTTGACATAGGAAGGTTCAATGAGATGGACACTGATTGATAGCTTAGAGTTAGATGGTGATGATGGGATTTGGGAAGCAAGAGAAGACATGGTGTTGACAAACTTGTTTGTAGATGATGGGGTGTTTTGAATATGGTAGTGTTCAAATGATGTCAAGAGTTCTATGACTAACTACCTCTATAGTTGCAAAATCTCATTCTTACACTAGTAGATGCCATTGACTTGATTGAAAACAAGTTAGGAGTCACCAAAGATGTCAATTATTCTAACTCCCAAGGTTAACATGGTTTGGAAACCTATTGCTAGGTCTTCCCTATTCAACCACATTATTGGTACATTCAAAGTTGAGTTTAAAAGATAAAGGAAGTGGTTCATCGACAAGGGGGATAAGGATGATACTAGCTCCCCTACCATGATAACATTTGGAACCATCAAAGAACATGGTTACATGATTGGTGAAGTCTGTTTGGGATAGGTTTGTGATAGAATCATCTAGAAATTTGAGAGGAGGTTGGTTGCTTGGTAAGGGTACATCAAACAACTGGTTAGCAATGATTTGCCCCTTAATTAACTTCTATTATAGGAACTCAAGGTCAAACTCAGCTAAAAGCATGAGCCACTTGGACATACGTTGGTTTTGGTATGACTTGGATTACATGTAATTGAGTGGGTTGGTATTGGTTATGATAAAAGTTTTATGGTTAAGAAGGTAGTGGTAAAGTTTGGTGGCCACGAAGACTAGGGTCAAGCAAAGTTTCTCGATATGAGTATACTAAGTTTCATAATCTACAAGGGTGCAACTTATATAATAGATGGCTTTCTCTTTGTGTTGTTCATCCCAATGGGTAAGCATTTCCCTTAGGGAATGGTTAGTGATAGAGATATAAAGGTAGAAAGGTTGGTCATCTTTAGGAGGTATGAGGATAGGTGGAGATAAAAGGTACTCTTTGAGTGCATCAAAGGCCTTTTAAAAATTGGCATTCCCCTTGAAAGATATATCCTTTTTCAAGAAGTGATGGAAGGGTTGACATTGATTTGAGAGTTGAGAAATGAAGTGGTAAATGGATTGGAGCTTCCCTTACAAATTGTGGAGTTGCTTAAGATTGGTCAAAGGTAGCATTTTGAGGATGGATTTCATCTTGGATATATCAACCTTGATTCCCCAAAGGGAAATGATGAAGCTAAGGAGTTTTCCTAACAAGACCCCAAAAATACATTTCTTGGAATTGAGGTAGACATGGTAATGGATAAGTCTCTCAAAGATAATATTGAGAATGACTAAGTGGTCATTGTAAAGTTTTGATTTTTTGAGGTCATCTACATAGTCCTTGATGATTGTGTGGATAATATTGTGGAAGATGTAGGCTATAAAATTTTGGTAGGTTTCACCAGTGTTCTTAATAATGAAGGGCATGAACCTATAATACAAAGTCCCCCATGAGGTGATAAAGATAGTTTTGTGTTGATCTTTAGGGGAAATTAAAATTTGATTATAATCTGAGAATCTATCCATGAGAGACAACATCTCATGGCCTAATTTAAGATCAACAAGTTGGTCAATGATAGGTAGGGTGAAGTCATCCTTTGGGTAGGTAAGGTTAAGGTCATGAAAGTCCACATAGATACATAGTCCCCCTATGGTTTTAGTGATAGGCACGATGTTCAAAACCCACTGGGGATAATCAATGGGTTGAATTAAGTCAACATAGAGGAGGCATTGAATCTCTTATTTGACAAGAAGGGATATGTAAGGATGCATTCATAAAAGTTTATATCTAATATTCTTGGCATCATGATTGGTTATAATGTTATGGGTGGTAATGATTGGGTCAATACTAGGCATATTAGCATATGACCAGGTGAATGCAATGATATGGTCTTGGAGGAAGGTAGAAAAGTCCTAAAGTTTCTCAAAATTTAGAGATTGGCCTAGTTTTAAAATATGAGGGTTCCCCAAAGTACCTATGTTAATATACATAGTGAATTCATTCAACATGGTTGAGGATTTGGGAGGTAAGGATTTGTGGATGGAAGAATCAGGTGCACCAAGGTAGGTGAAAATAGTGTTGATGTTTAAAATTGTGCTTTGTTTTAGACACCAATGATGGAAAGTTTCAAGATGTGGGACATGCGACTTGAAACAACCTCCATATTTTTAAGAAGCTAGTCTCTTCTTTATATCAAGTGTTAGGGGCAAAAGGGATAGGAATTTAAATTAGAAACACAAATGCAGTAAAGGAAATCTAATCTATGGCCATGAACTTAAATGTAATTCGACCTTAATCCTAAGCATAGTGAGACTATATGTAGGATTCATTTACATTTAAGAGAAAACAAGTGCATGATCAATGTAAATGATGGAAACAATAGAAATAGAGGCTCACAGCATAGACTACTTTTGCTGTGACACAGAAAATGTCAACAAAGGCATAGGGTTCAATCTTCTTATTTGAATTTTCTAGTCATATAAGAGGCGTAGAAACATGTACAGTTATATAAACCTTTTAACTCAAGAAAATGAGACAAAAGCAAATGACATTCATAATCATAGTTCTAGAAAGTCTACAGCCTAGACTACTTTTGCAAATGACACAGACAATATCAACAAAGGCATAGGGTTCAATCTTCTTATTTGAATTTTATAGTCATATAAGAGGCACAGAAACATGTACAATTATATAAACCTTTTAACTCCAGAAAATGAGACAAAATCAAATGATATTACTTAGTCATAGTTCTAGAAAGTCTAGACTCTTTACAATAATTCTCTCTCAAAAATTCTCTCTGATATCTGATGATCCCCCCTTTTTTGGTGATCTATGCACCCTTATTTATAGCCTTGGATTCACTCCAGATTGTCTACTTGTTCCCAATCTAATGGCCCAAATGAAATCTAACAAAACTAGAAGTGTTTAACAGAAGATATCTTATAGATTCTGAAATGCTTTGTCTTTTAGCAGTTCATTGGCAGAAATAGATTGCAGAATGCTCCCTTCTCTTAAATGCTAGGTAACACTTAGCAAATTTATTCTTATTACTTTAGGAAACACCAAAGGATGACACTTGTTGTGTTCCATAGCACCCCTCAAAGATACGCAACACTTTCCATGCAACTTATACTCTTTTGTGTCTTTGCTCAGCCATGTTCCACCTTTGACACTTGTTGTTATCCACTTCCTTGAAACTTCAATAGCTTAAAAGAAACTAAGATTCATGACATTTCTTACCTGAGAAACTTTGAAAAGGAGCATAGGGATAGGTGGCAATCTCTACTTGCTTTAACAAAGGATACGTGGCAGTCTCTACTCTACTTATCTAGGGTTACATGGTGGTCTCCACTCCTTTTAGTAACCCTTTTAGAAACCTACAGAAGATGACACATGGCATTCTCTACTTTACCCTATTTATACCATAGAAACAAATGGGTCTCATTTCTCATTTACATGGATAGTGACACCTAGCAGCTTTTGCTTTCTTTAGAAACACAACTTGGGACCCACCACGGTCTTTGCTATATCAGTGAAGCAAAGATGAAGATAATTCAGACCGCAACATGTAGTGGCTTCCACTTTCTTTTGCTAGAGTATGTGGTAGCTTTTGTCTCTTTTAGAAAAGCAAAATTGAGACCTTCCATGACTACCACTTGGCACTTTTCGCTTGATATCAATACTTAGCTTAAAAGAAAATACCCATTCGCTGAAAAGAGATGAAATGCGAGTGCTGATATGAAACCATAGACGGTGACACTTGTCACATTCTGCTAAATTGCTATGAGATACGTGGCACATTCTAACTAACTCATAGAAAATATGAAAGGTGCCTCAAACTAAAACACTTGGCATTTTCTACTGAGAAAGGATGCCTTAGACGATGACACTTGTCAAATTTCACTTGATTTCAACACTTAGACAAAAATGAATCAAAAAGGAAAATAGAGTCCATGATTTGTTTCAAACTTTGCCATCTCAGACCAAAGTATGCGAAGACAAAAATTTGCGGTGCATGACTAAAAAAATAGGATGAAATGTAGAGTAATTTTTACTCTATAGTTACTAGTGACCCCCAAGACTTTTGAGCATGCTTGAAAAGAAACCACAACTCCTGCTAGATTAAAATTTCAAAATCACAGCTTCAACAATGCTATCTGGTAGGTAGACCACTCTTCATCAGATAACCCTTGCTTATTCTACAATTCATTAAAGGCTAAATCAAGGTTAATGATATCCTCGTGTGAATTTTTTTTCAAAATTTAAACAATAGCCTTCAATTTGAATTTGAGCTAGGAAATAGGAACCAATATAGCTTCTATTTTAGGGACTGATGAATCATCCCTTAGATCCTGGAAAACTATTTGATCCTTCTATTTGGCCAATAGCAAAGGTTCAATTTCTTCTACCATCAACACAGTGTTGTCATTAGGAAATGGAGAAGGAAAACCTAGTTATACTAGATCTTCAACATGTTGCTTCATTTCATTGATTCATTCCTTCATGACATCTAGAAGCTCTCTGCAACTAGTGGCTATGGAATTGCAATTAAGAACCTCATTTACTCACTTGGCAGTAACCATTCTATCATTGATTCTTGCTGCTGATAATGTTGCATCCATTACATCATATAGCTTTTGCAGCAACATTTGTGAGTCCATTACTCTCTTAGAGACTGTAGCCATAGTATTTACAATTGAACTCTCTACCTTTTTGCACAATTTTTGTGCATTTAGCAGAAAGGTGAGAGAAGGCTTGTGCTGATTAATCTCTGAAGAGATTCTCTTCCACATAGATTTGTATAGCTCCCTTACTAGAATTAATACTCCAACACTCTTTGGCCTATTAGTTAACTCCAGTGCTAATTGTGCTACTCTTTGTTGCTCTACTTGAAGTTGGGCTTGTACAACCACAGTATTATTCTGTTCAGCCAGTAGCTTTTATTACAATTGGGTAAATTGCAATAGGTGTTCCTTGCATTTCCCTTGCAATGCTACCTTTTTTTGCCTAAGGGTCATCACTGCATCCTTTACCTGTGTGAGCCCTACCTTTAAAGAATCATTTTGGGCTTGAACTGCCCAATGAGTCTAAAGAGAAATAATATTTTGCAATTGTTTATTTAGATTCTCTATCTCATTATTTTTAATATTAATCTCTGAGGTCAAACTGTTACAGTTTGCTTTTTCCTTGGTTATCTCAGCTTCCATCTTCTGTAGCCTTCTTGATATCTTCAAGTAATCTTCAGTAACTATAGAAGTGGATTCAGTCAGTAGTTCAATTTTGTCCTGTGGCCTGAAGAGGGACATGTCAATGGCCACCACATTCATCATATAATCTTCTAGCTGCATCTGATCCATTAACTTTATTGAATTTGGTGACAAATGAGTCACCATCAATTACTGCTAGATGGGATCAATTCATGACCATAAATGGGGTGTAGCCAAAGCTTTATTCTCTTTAATCTTCTTTCTCTCTCTTCAGGCTTCCCTTGCCTTCCTGGCAGCATCTGCTTGGGTCTAGAAGGTGGAAGGAGAGGTAATGTGCCCACCCAAAAAAGGATGTCCTTGTGGAAGACCATATTGAATAGCCAATTGTTGGCTATGGGTAATTTGAGGAGAAAGATTCTTCAGAATAATGGGAGAGAAATGAGGTAATGTTAAGGCTAGAGGTGGCACAGATGGGGCGAAGTGAGAAATGGGAATGGTAGAAGTGGCAAAGGATGTCATTTAGCTAGATGAAGTCATCATGCCAATGAGAGAAAAAATAGACTGAGAAGGAGAGGGAGGAATAATACTTACCTGAGGAGTGATTATATTACCCTGTAATTGGCGCTATGTGGTGTCCGTCTCCTCTTTTGAATCAAATTGAAACTGTACCCTCTTTCATTTCTTAGGTGTTTCTTCTTCTTGCTACATCTTTTTTCCTTCCACATTTACTTCTTGTGGAGAACTAGGAATATCTATAACCAGGGCCGATGGGGAAGCTTGTGATCATGAAGGCACCACACTTTTCTACATTTTTGTGGTGCTAAGAGATTGAGGCCAAATTGATACAGTTACTATAGCTACAGTTTGCTCTGAGGCTTGTGACTCTTGACTTGACCCAACCCTAGCTTCATGCTCTAAACCTGGTGTTGGAAAATTACTTGTCTCTGGGCTAGATATAGGGGAGAGATGACACTCATCCCATAGTTCTTCCCATCTTTCATTTGTGTCTACATTCCTAAAAGAATGGGTTATTTGACAAATTTCCTGCCTATATTTTCTATAGGCCTCTATCTTCTCAGTATCCCAATCTTTATTCTTTAATGTTCTTCTTAAGCTAGATGTCATTCTGACTTTAGGATCATAATCTCTTTGTTTGAAATATAATGTTTCCCATGGCCTATTTTTTGGTAGGGGCAAGTCTGTTAACTCAACATAAAATCCAGGAGTATCTTCCCTAGGATTTTTTTTTGGTTTCCCAAAAGGGGCAGCCCTCATGTGCAATTATGATTGCAACTCTTTTAGTTCTTATCCAGGAGGCTATGAAATCATTTGGGTCATAAACCCATTTATCCTCTATTAAAAGGAAACCCAGAAAGGCTAGCTTTTTGAGCAACACAACTTCAGCATCTCTAGTTTCCAAAACCATGTTGGTTGTCATCCATGGTAGATTATACATTTTTATTTTCCTCTTCCCAGAGCCAAATTCATTGTCAACTATGGATACCTACCTGGTGACCTCTAGGAATGCTAACCTAAGAGTCAAAATCTTAGGTAGCAATATTGGTTCCCCATAAAAACCATGGACTCTTATAATGGTATGGTGGGATCCAAAATAGAAATCACAAGGAATTGGGAAATTGGCCAGAAGATTTGAAACACTTGGGAATAATCTATTCATAACTGGTTCAGGGTTGAGGTGGCAAAAAATAGGGGTAATAAATGATTCCTAGAATTCATAAGGATCACTAGTCTTTGACAAAATGTGTGTCCATGTAGACACAGGAATGGTCCTTTAGAGATCAAAATCTGGGTCATATATATTAAGATACATATGTGGGACAAAGAGGTTAGAGTTATAAAAAATCATGAGGTGGAACAAGTAGGAAGAATACCTGAACACTCCTTTTGATCTGAAATGGGCCAGTTGTTCTACCATTGAGAAAGCAATTTGCTTAGAAAAGTCAAGCTGATACTCCTGTGTTTTATCAATTATCTTTAGCTTGAAGAGAATAGCCATTGTTCTACATACACTGCCATATCATCTTTCATTCCAAAGATGAAAGCCATCATTGACAATGTGTCTTGGGTATCCTGGGTGAATTGAGCTCTTGGGGCAGGGAGTGTGGGTACCATAGTGTCATCATCACCCATTTGTAACTCAAATATCAAGAACCTTGACTGAGTGTTAATATTTTCCCATGTTCTTTATATCTTAGCAATAATGGGAAACATAGTTGTACTATCATGATGCAAGGCTAACATATCCCTGATAGCTTGCGATGTGATTTGCACCGTGAATGGGCCTCATTGAATGGTACATGAGGGTGCATGGAGCAAGTCTGCACATAATTTGACTAGGTCAAGTCATGAATGCACAGTTGGGACAATGAACTAAGACATTTGTGAGGTCCATATCCTCATGGTGAATGTTTCATATTTCCCTACTTTGGCCCTCTATAGACACCTTTGATGTGTCCCTTCTCTAAGATTTTTACTACTAGCTCTCTGTAGAATTGGATCCATGATGCCATCTATATAATCCTTTATTTTTATTAAATCACTTGCTGGAATAGCTTCAGGAAACTTGGTCCTTGGATAGGTCTTCAATGGTTGTGTGGGAGCTAAATCATATGATTTACTTGCAAGAAACTTATCAAGAGATTCATACATCCCAGCTCCTTGTTGTGAAGATTGTGCCCCCTCCATCTTGTATCTTCTCTGTGGTAACTTGTAATGAACTTTTGCAGAATAGAGACACTTTCACTGAAGCAAGTTTAATAAGCATAGAAAATGCAAATAGTAGGATATTTGTGTGTAAATGTAAGAATGTTTGAGAAATTATAACTTTAACTCTTGCTAAGAGGTATTTATTGACCTATCAAGTCTCAAAATGGCATTAAACTTAGATAACCATTAGCAGATCCTACTCAATCTTTATGGAATAGTGAGATAGACACATTATGCAAGTGGTAGCGCAAGTTACCTTGGAGATTTCTAAAGATTTGGGAGACATTGAATGTATAGGAGAAATTTTGAAAAATTTGAAAATTATGAGCTGTCGACTATGTGTTCAAAGAACACTTATTTAAAAGAAAAGTGGGAAAACAAAAAATGAGAAAACAAAGCAATATGGAAAGGGGAAACTACCTAACTACATTAATCAAGTATATTTGCCTACCTCCTAAATCAAAAGGAATATTTCTAAATTATCCTTTATGATACAAAAACTTATGATGCCAAACAGGTGATTGAATGGTATGAAACTCTGATGACTTGATCTTCTTGTTTGTCACCTTAGTTTTCCCGCATTTGAATGAATTAGAGTCAAACATGTCCCCAACATATACATACTCTTCTTGTTCTTTAAAACTTATTGAATGCTGATTTTTATGTTGTTGTGTCTCATCAAGAAATTAATGTCTATTGGCTTTTCACCCTGTGTCTCTTGACATACATCATTTTTTGGCTTATCTCCTTCTACCTCATGCTCAGGTTCCATTTCATGATCTTCCTCTTTGATTACTTCAAAAATAGTATCTTTAGTTTTATCAACCTCTTGAAAGAACAATTTTGACATTTTGCAGCAATTTCGCATACTTATTTGAGTCTCAATGCTGCCTTCTACACCTAAAGCCAACTCACAGTCTTCTTGAAGAATAGTGTAACCTGCCCCAATGACTTCAAATAAGTCATTCAAAATATGATAAAAAATTATCTCTTTTTCATCAGAGATAAAAGAAAAAGCTTGTGATTTGTCCTTTGGTTCATCAAAGACTGTACCTATAGTGATTTCTTCTTCATCTACACTCATGAAATCTTCTTGACTAGCCATGAACTGAGCATACTCCTCTGCATACTTATTTGCTTCCTCCAAAATATATTCCTCTTTGAAAAGGGATAAAGAAGAAGACTAATGGTTATACATATGCGGAAGAGGAGATAATTCTTGAGCTAGAATCAAATGATCCTCTTCTTTCCATTTGTCCATCACTTCATCTATATCAGATGTAGCTTGATAGCTCTCTTGGAGGGATGTAGATGGGGTGTGTTCAAATGTAAGATCTTCTGCTTGATCATCGTCATGAGTGAGAGCAGCCTTAACCTCTTCAAGGCTTTGAGCAAAATTTTTCTCCTCCTTCTTTCTACTCCATGATTCCATTGTTTGTTTCTAACTCATGACCTTGTGACCAAAACTTTTCCCTTGGGAATAGGTATCAATTTTATCTTCTTCAACATCCCTAGCTGGTTCATGATTTTCCCTCTTCCAACTTAGAATTTGGACATCATGTTGAGAGATCTAAGGATTGGTAGAGGAGGTATTTTTTGGTGTAGGCTCCTCTCTAAGGTCTGAAAGCTCTATCTCTCTTTCTCTAAGAAATCTCATCTTTGCCTCTAATTCCTCGACTTGCTTAGATAGATTTTCTTGAAAGAGTCTTTCTTGGAGACCATAGGAATCATCATAGAAGTGGGGAGTGCATGAAGGCTGCAATGAAAAACAAGAAGCTTCTTGAGGAAGGGTGAGAGGGACTTGAGGGGAAAGTGAAGGTTTGGAGTCCACTTCCCTTTCTGCCAACATAGACTCGACATTATTAGGGAAATGTCCTTGATAGGTTCGACTTGGCTCATGAGCAGGGGTTGCATATATCTGATATGAAACTTGTGGTAGTGAATATGCAGGTTGATAGACTTGGTAAGGCTGTCTCTCATGAATGCTTAGCTTCTCTTCTAAAAATGTAATCAAGCCACACACATCCAACATCTCATATGTAAGCCTTTGCCAATTTGCTCTTTCAATGGTATCCCATTCACTTTTAATCAGATCTACTACATTTCTTACTTGATGGATGACATGATTAGGAATTTCTTGGCCACATCTTCTTCTATTGTCAAGCTCTAATACATATTTTTTATATCCTTGTAATGCTTTTTTGAAGGTGGAAATGAGATTAGATTGAGCATGGGGTGTAACATATTGGGAAGATTGGGCATAAGACTGATATAGCTCATGACAAGGCTGAGGTTGGTCATATCAGACCTGTGAAGGGCAACACTTATAACCATATGCATCCTTGTTGTTTGATGTGATTCCAAAAGCAACCTAATCTTGATTAAAAATATATGAAGGGACATAAGACTCATAGCTCTGAGTAGCATAATTATACATACCAAACGGTGATTTCTTGATGATACCAGAACTGCTTAACCAGTTGATTCAACTCAGAGTCACCATTGGTGTTGATAAAATAAAAACCTCCAAAGGCTCGTTAGCTAAAGAACACACCAAAAATTCTTCAACTTCTTGAAAGATTGGTCCCACCGGGCATGCCAAAAACTATTGATGTTTAAAATTGCACTTTGTTTAGACACCAATGATGGGAAGTTTCAAGATGTGGGACATGCGACTTGAAACAACATCTAGATTTTTAAGAAGGTGGTCTCTTCTTTATATCAAGTGTTGGGGGGAAAAGCGATAGGAATTTAAATCAAAAACACAAATGCAAGAAAGGAAATCTAATCTATGGCGATGCGCCTGAATGTGATTTGACCTTAATCCTAAGCATAGTGAGACTATATGTAGGATTCATTTACATTTAAGAGAAAACAAGTGCATGATCAATGTAAATGATGGAAACAATAGAAACATAGGCTCATAGCATAGACTACTTTTGCTATGATACAAAAAATGTCAACAAAGGCATAGGGTTCAATCTTCTTATTTGAATTTTCTAGTCATATAAGAGGCACATAAACACATACAGTTATATAAACCTTTTAACTCAAGAAAATGAGACAAAAGCAAATGACATTCCTAATCACAGTTATAGAAAGTCTACAGCCTAGACTACTTTTACAAATGACACAAAAAATATCAACAAAGGCATAGGGTTCAATCTTCTTATTTGAATTTTCTAGTCATATAAGAGGCATAGAAACATGTACAGTTATATAAACCTTTCAACTCCAAAAAATGAGACAAAAGCAAATGATATTACTTAGTCACATTTCTAGAAAGTCTAGAATCTTTACAATAATTCTCTCTCAAAAATTTTGTCTAATATCTGATGATCCCCCCTTTTCTGGTGATCTTTGTACCCTTATTTATAGCCTTGGATTCACTATAGATTGTTTGCTTGTTCCCAATCTAATGGCCCAAATGAAATCTAATCGAATTGGAAGTGTCTAACAAAAGATATCTTATAGATTCTGAAATGCTTTGTCTTCTGGCAGTTCATTGGTGGAAACAAATTGTATAATTCTCCCTTCTCTTAAACTCTAGGTAACACTTAGCGAATTTCTTCTTATTACTTTAGGAAACACTAGAGGATGACACTTGCCATGTTCTGCAGCACCCTTCGAAGACACACAACACTTTCCACGTAACTTATACTCTTTTATGTCTTTGCTTAGCCATGTTCCACCTTTGACACTTATCTCTATCCGCTTCCTTGAAACTTCAACAGCTTAAAATAAAATAAGATTCACAACATTTATTACCTGAACAACTTTGAAAAGGAGCATAGGGACAGGTGGCAATCTCCACTTGCTTTAACAAAGGATATGTGGCAGTCTCTTCTCTACTTATCTGTGGTTACGTGGTGGTCTCCGCTCCTTTTAACAACCCTTTTAGAAACTTGTAGAAGATGACACATGGAATTCTCTACTTTACCCTATTTATACCATAGAAATAAATGGGTCTCATTTCTCATTTACACAGATAGCAACACCTGGCGGCTTTCACTTGCTTCAGACACATAACTTGGGACCCACCATGATCTTTGCTATATCAGTGAAGCAAAGATGAAGATAATTCAGACCGCGACACATGGTGGCTTGCACTTTCTTTTACTGGAGTATGTGGTAACTTCTGTCACTTTTAGAAAAGCAAAACTGAGACCTTCTATGACTGCCACTTGGTGCTTTTCGCTTGATCCCGATGCTTAGCTTAAAATAAAATACCCTTCACTAAAAAGAGATGAAATGTGGGTACCGATATGAAACCATAGATGGTGACACTTGTCACATTCCACTGAGTCACTATGATATACATGGCACATTCTAACTAACTCATAGAAAATATGAAAGGTACCTCAGACTACAACACTTGGCAATTTCTACTGAGAAAGGATGCCTCAAACGATGACACTTGTTGGCTTCCACTTTATTTCAACACTTAGACAAAATGAATAAAAAAGGAAAATATAGTCCATGCTCTATTTCAAACTTCACCATCTCAGACCAAAGTATGCGAAGACAAAAATTCATGGTGTATGACTAAAAAATAGGATGAAATGTAGAGTAATTTTTACTCTACAAATATAATCATCATCCTGACACTAGATAGTGTTAATGGTAGGAGAGTCTTCTCCCACCAGTTCAAGATGGATCAAAGGTATGGATACTAGTGCCTCTTCATTTTGATAAGTCAGGGGTCTGAGGGTAATCATGTTGATGAAAAAAATTTAGGTAGGATGATGTCCTCATCCTCACACTCAGGTAGAGGGGGTGATGGTGAGGAATGGGTCTCTTTTTCAATAGTGGTAGTAATAGGTTGTTTGTATTTCTTATTATTGGGTTTAATGAAGCCAAGGCCATGCTTCTCATGAGGATTTCAGGTCTCAATCAAGATAGATGTGTGTGGGTCATGCTCATATCATCCTAAGCCAAACCCTTTCTAGGCACACCTATGGAGGTATAATTTTGCAAAGTTTGGGTTGTCCAAGTAAGATAATGTAGAGGTAAATGGTTATGGTGAAGAGGGGGTGGTAGTGGTATTAAGTGGCTTGTCAATTCCTATATAGATAAAGTGGGTTTGGAAGCTCAAAGGCCCTAGGGGAGTAATAGCTCCAATGTTGGGGTCATAACCTAGTTAGTGGTTGAGTTTCCCATACTTTTGGGGAGTAGGGAAAGCATCGAGGGTAAAGAAATGGTATAATCCAAGGTAAGGCATTAGAATATAGATTCTAAGGGATCAATGGTGGGTATTTAGTCCACAAGAATAGATAAACTGGTATATGCCTCTATGAAAGGAGAAGTAATGGCTTCATTTTCTATGGTTGAGGGCTTGGTGATAGATTCTTGGGGTGATTTTGTCAGAGGTAGGAGGATGTCATTGGGTCGATAGGTCATATTACATGCTATAAAAGGGCTTGGCTCAGCTTGTATGGTAACAACCTGACCCTCATAATCAAATTTGACACAACAGTGAAGGGTAGAAGGTACATAACCCATAACATAGATCCAAGGTCTCTATAGAAAAACATTGTATTAGAATTTACCTTCGAACACATAGAAGAGTTTGGGGAGTGTACATGGTCTAAGCTGAATGTGGAGGACATCAATTCCCAAGGTAGTGGTCATGGTGTCATTAAAGGATCTAAGGAGATCTGAAGTTTTGGACATGACATATTTTAATAATTTGAGTTGGTCATAGGCATGGGAAGAGATGATGTTGATACTAGCTCCCCCATCAATCATAAAACATTTGATGTAGGTTTGGTTGATGTGGGTGGTAATAAAGAGAGGAGGATCTAGAGCCTTAGGGTGGATGGAGGGTATCTATGAGTCCTTGAAAGTAGCAAAGGTGGAGAGTTGGAGAGCACTTATAAAGGCCTTTATAGGTGGGGAGTCACATGATCTGACCTCAATGGCTTACATAAATTCTATCATGGCCTGACAATGGTGAGGTGAGGTGGAAATGAGATTGTAGAGGCTCATCTTAGTTGGAGTTTGGTGGATTTGCTTAAAAATGATCCTCCTAATGGATTTAGAGGGGTTAGCCTTAGAGGTTCCTAAGATGGTAAATTTGGGATTACCTGAAGACAAAGAGATTAAGATCTAGTGTGGTTTAGGATAAGAAGGTGGGTATGTCTACGGGATGGACACTTGGTCTTACCTTTATCCTTTTTTTGTGATTGTGTGACGACATTAATGGTATAGATAGAGGGGAAAGGTGTGATAAGAGTTTGGGTAGATTTTCCATCACTCTGAGGTGAGAGTGGAGCATTATAGATGCATTGGCAAATGGTTATTAGGTGCATTAGTATAGGAGTCAAGGGAAGTTCATCTAGTAAAAGATCATCCTCATCATAGAGCTAATGGATAATGTCCTAGAGAGCTCTATAATTCTCCATGTCATGTTTGGGTGTCCTATGATAGGAACAGATTTGACGATCATTATACGAAGCCAATTTCAAACCAAGAGGATTGAAGGGCCTAATAGTGGGTAAAATGAGGTAAGAGGCTTGTAGTAACCTTTGGAAAATGGTTATATAGGATCTAGATAAAGGTGGGAGAGGTCCTGAGGTTGAGGTTTTAGTTGGTAAGATGGGCATGTTGGTAGTAATGGGTTTGGTGAGAGAGGGTTTAGGTAAGATGGTTTGTTTGGTCAATGGTTTTGGTTTGGGTATGCTAGTGGTTGGGGTATCTAAGTTTGATAGTCTATCTATTGGTAATATAGGAAGGACAGACACATCAGACAGTAAGTGGGATGTTGTAACCAATAGTGATGGATGACATATGTTAAAAGGAGCTTGATTTTTAGGTAAAGTTGAGGGATGAGGCCCTAAGATAGAAGGCAAGGCAGAGGGAGGTAGAATACTATCCATGTGGCTCTTTAATGGTTTTTCCCCTTGGTTAGTTTGGGTATAGGTTTGGATGAGGTTAATTCCACTTTCAAGGATGGGTGAACCAAGCTTTATGTAGGGAAGGCACCAAGAGTTTTGGAAGGTTTGGTTGGTGGTGTGGTCATTAGAAAGGTGACTATTTTGCTTGATGAAGAAGGTGAGGGGTTGGTAAAATTTTTGATTGGTTTAAGAGATGGTGGAAAAATAATGGATTGGTTTTTTAAAGGCATGATGAAAGGTTCAATTTTATTGATCTAAGGAAGCCCTCATTATAGCTCGAAAGTGGTTTGATCCATGTTTAGTTTTGTGAGCATACCTAACTTTTGAATGAGTTTGGAAAAATGTTTGTATACTGGTCTATCCTCCTGGGTAGTGGGTGTCAAGGATACACCTATGGGCTAAGGAGGAGGATTGGTAGCCTTATATATTTCCTCAAGTAAGGGATAAGTTTGGACTATGTGGCTGTTTCATGAGGGATGTTTGTGAAAAATTTGTTCTCGTAGGCATGGTGTCCATAGTTATGGTTTGTCCTACAGTTCGGGGAGATGGTGGATTAGGAATGGTAGTTTGTTTAGATAGGTTATTCAAAGGGGTGTTTGATGATTATAAAGCCTATATGAGTGAATCTAAGGAAAAAATAACCTCCTCAATTTGGGCCTTTAAAGGAAGTGAAAGTGACTCCACCACCTGGGTGGGTGAAGTGGGGGAGAAGTAGGTAGGTTGGATGGTAGGTTCCCCATTGATAAGCATATTAAGGACCATATTGACTGTGTGGGCATCATGAGCATATTTATCTTTTGTGTCCTTAGTTTTGGCAAGGGCATGGCTAGGAAAAGGCTTCTTGAAGATATTAAGATCTTGATTTTGAGGGGCATTGGGATTATCCAACATAAGTCCCCCCTTGTCGATAAGGCTCTAAACAACATTATTGAAAGTATTATATCGACTGACATCATTTCAAATTACCCAATTAAAAGTACAAAGGTCATTCTCATAGTACCAAGTAGGTGATAAATGAGAAGAATAAAACTAATGAGGAGGTTTGATGGGGGGAAGCTATATGAGGTGAGATTTTAGAAGTTTCTCCATAACTGAGGCATAAGATTCTCCAAGTGGAGTGAACTATTTTTGGTTACTTTAGTTTGGGTTCTTTGTATTTTGGTTAAAGGTAATGGGAGATTTGTTTTGATTGACATTGGGTGGAGGGGAGGTTTTAAGGACAATTTTATTTTTAGTTCCCTTGCTCTTGGTTTTGATGTTGGCTTGGTCACCTAGTTTGGAGGAAGAAGTTTCATTGGTATTGAAGGTAGAGTTTTTGTTTTTTGATTTCAATTTTTCCTCATCTATGGCCTATTTTTCTAGCTTAGGTTTCATGGTAAAAGCTTCATCAAATTTTCTAAATCTTTGGACATTTAGTGTAGAAGACATATGTTTGGTGCAAGCTTGAGCAAAAAACTCTCCAAGTTTAGGTTGAGGTAAGGAAAATGAAAGATGATTAATCAAGCTTATCCAATGAGGGATGAAATTAGAAATGGATTCATCATCAAATTATCAAATAGATTAAATATTGGTGATATATACCTTCTTGGAAATGTTAATGAAAAAGTGATCTAAGAAGACTTGAGCTAGTTGGGTAAAAGAAAAGATTGAATGCTTGGTAAGGGCACTATACCAGTCAAGAGCTAGACTAGATAAATACATGGGGAAGGTTCAAAGGATAAGGGAATAATAGTAAGAAATCATGTAACATGCATGCCTAGAATCCCTAAGGTGTTAATGGGGGTCCTCCTTACTCTAAAATTTGGTAAATTTTAGAAGTTCCCATTGAGGAGGTTAAGGTTTAATAGTGATAGATGGATGAATAAGTTTGTTACAAATCTGCTCATAGGATAAGATGTTATGAGCCCATAAAATGGATGACTCAAGGTTTGTCATCTTATCCATGATTATCTTCATTAGGTCAGTTTGAGGTGGTAGACCAAAAGGGTTTTAAGGTGGATATTGTGGTTGAGATTGGGTAACATATTGGTAATTATTTGACGGTATAGAGGGTGTAACATTTTGGAATGTGGATGCTAAAGGTTAGGTAAGTGGTATGTAAGGATAGGTGGATGGTAGTGGTAGAGTAGTGGGTACATACCCTTGTGGGTTAGGGATGTATCCTAGATTAGGTGTGATGGGTACCTACTAAGGGATTCTTGTAGATTGGGCAAGAATGGTCGTTGGGTTGGTAACAAATGGAGAGGTAGTGAGCTTCATGCTAATAAGTGGTGAAGTAGAAGGTATAGATACCCCTAAGCTTGGTAAAGGGGTATTGACTAATGGGTTGGGGTTGATAGAACGAAGGTTGGTAGTGCTGGTAATGGTGCTCCAATAATAAGTGGAGCATGATGAGTTAATGATAGGGTTGTTCCTAAGGTGGAGGAGTCATTGGTAGGGGTGAAAGGTGTAAGGGTAATGATTGGTTGGATAGGTTGGTTTTTAGCTATGACATCAAAGGGGCTTGTAGATGAAGATTCCTAGGTAGTTGAAGGTTGGGTGGTGACCATGGTAATAAGGATACCCCTCATAAGGTGGGATGACATGCCATAAGGAGGATCCTAAGGTGGAATTAGAACCAAGGCATGGTGAGGGGAGGTGTTAAGATAGTGATAGAGGGAAACTAGATTGTTGTTTAAAAAAGTGGTAAAGTCGATGTCTCCTTAGGAAAATACCCAAGGGAAAATAGGGATTCCCAATGGACAAGGTGAGTCTTCTGCCTCAAAGGCATACTCTATAGATGAAGATGTAGAAGAGGTTAATTTGAGTGATGGGTTTTTCTCTGCTAGGTCTCTTCACTATTGGCGAGTGAGAACCATACAAGAAAGGGGGAGAAAAAACAAGAATAAACTCACCACTCAAATAGGAAGAAGTTAAGAAAATGATCAAGGCAATCAAGACAAACACTATAAAGTATATTAAGCCTAGAGGTTAGTTTTAATCTCATTTTTGGCTTATGCCTTAGTTTATGAGAATGTATGATAGAAGTTAACTTGTTAAATCAGGTACTATAGAATAAATCTATAGTTGGTTTTGGGTTTTTTAGGTGCTCAAAATAATTTGTATCAAAATCAATATGTGGCTTTGTATTGGGGCCTACCCCTTCACTTCACATACCATAATGATAAGGGTGTTGAGTGATTAGCCAATATATATTGATATCTAGAGTTTACACTCAACTAGAGAGTTGAGTTGGCTCTCCCCTTAGTAATGAACTCCAAGTAGGATTGTAGAGAAAGGGTAAGGTGACCAATAGGTGATGAAATCCTAATTGGGCCTTATCTCAAATTGTTTTGATGTTTGATTGATTAAAGTGGTTTGGCTAGTGTGTGTAACAAAAGTGGTGATACAATAAGATTACTATGCTTTAATTCAAAGTGAACTAATTTTTTTTTAAAATTAATGGATGCATTTGATTTTAAGCCTAAAATAAATTTTAGTTTCAATTATGAGCACAAATAGAGAGAAGAGCATACAAATGCAAATAAAAATGTGAGTAAAGAATCTAGGTCCCACTAGGTGTGCTAGAATGTTTCATGTAGATTTTCACTTTAAGTTCTATGGAAGAGAGGAAAGAAACTTGATACAGGTGTGGTTAAAAAAATTGTTTGTTTGTGCACGTGTTGAATTAGAAGATTGTGAAGAGATCCTGTTTGGCTTGGGAGGAAGACCTACAAATAGGAAAACACTAAAAGAAAATTATTTGTTAGACAAATAGTTGGGTGGATTGCCTAATGATAGATAGATCTTGAAAGTGAGAGCTTCCTTAAAGGCTGTCAATCCACATGTTTTAAATAATTAAGTTCACAAAACTAGAAAGAAGGTACTTGCATCAATAATCAAAAGGTATTGAAATTGAACACAAGAATGCTTGCTCAAGAAAATAGACTAGAGATGATCATATTAGTGATAAAATAATTAATACTAGTATAAGGGGTTAGGGTATGCTTTAGAAAATTTGAAAGATGTTTGTGAGTGATTGGAAACATAGAAAATCAGGTTTGGTTGAGGGTAAGTGGGAAAAAGTAGCTTGTTAGTTTTCACTACCATAGTGACCATCAATGGTTAGGGTGACTGTCAATGGTTAAGGTGACCTTCGATGGTCAAAATGACCATTAAAAGTTATGAAAACCATCGAACATTGAGTCAACCATTGAAAGTTACTATGTGAAGATATGGGTTGTTAATTATTAAATCATGGGGTCTAAAAGATGGATTATAGGAAATGGGCAAGGGCTAAACTGATTGTGAAATGGAAATAAAGTATGTGAATATTGAAAAATAAGTACTTGTATTATCAAAATTTGAGTGGGTAAGTGGTTGAAATAGTTATCTTATTGGTGGAATCTATCTTAATCCTAACAAAGTAATGATACTTGATAATTTGGTTGAGAGGTGATGGCAAGTCAACTCTCAATGAGATTGATGATGACACTTGATAACACTAATTAACCTGATTGACTTGAAAAATAAAACTCCTATATTCTTGAGCTCTTGATAATTATTGCAAATGGATTTGACCTCTTAGGCCTCTCTCTTATAGGCACAAGCAAGAGGTGGAAGTGAAGGTGTAACTAGGACATCTAAATATAAATTATCCATGGAAAGGCCAACAACAAGATTTAGATAAGCTATATTTAGAAAAACAATGTGGGTGGTTTGCATGTGATGTGTAAGGAGGTGGACCCTAACCATTGATGGTTAGGGTTTCCCATGGTGACCATCAATGGTCAAGTTCCAAAGGAAAGAGGTCCTAAAGGCCATGTTGAGTCATCTTGTGAATCTAACTATGGGTGGGCTTGGTTAGGCGAAATTAGTGTAAATTAGTCCCAAGTGGGTTGTAGGTAGGTCCATGGGGTTGTTGACATTTAGAATCATAGGTGCGTATATTTTAGGTGTCTACACATGTACCTCTTAAAAATTATCTTTGAGTTAATTCTCATCTTAATTGGGGAAGTTATAAGTCTCAACCATGAGGATAGATTCAAGTGATCTAAAAGCATCATTGGAGTTATTAGAGATTTTACATTGCATTGATCAGTGGAATTCACTTTGAATCCTTCCATCTAACTTTATATGGATTCAAATGCATGGTAGGACTTGACACAGTTTAAATCTCTTTGTCTAGCAATATTGTGCACTCAACACCAGTTAGGCAAGTCCATCTCATAGATATAATCTCAAGAAGTTTGCTCAAAGGGGGAACACTATTATTTCTAGGTCTATTATATTTTTGGAAGTTATAATTTTTTTTAGATCTCTTAGCAGTGCTACCCATTTGCTTTTTGAGATATAATAAATCTTTATAATTTTTTTGGACAGTTCTTTGTATTAAGTCTAACTCTCCCTTTAGGGGTTTTGGGTTCATATTTTGGGTGGTAGCTTAGACATTGGTGTTATTTACAGGAATCATTTCTTGATTATTTTGGGGGTGTGCTATAACATTTACTTGGTTAAAGAATCCAAGATACTAGTTAGGTGTGGCATCACTCAAAGAAAACTAGTTGAGTACTGGTACTGGTTCAATATATGCAGGTTTTGATTAATGTAAAGGATGATATTTAGAGTAGGTAGATTTGGATCAAAGTTTGGTATGGTAAAGGCAGGGTGCCCTTGTGGGTGAATTTGCTCATCAATATGAATAGCCTCCACATAGGCTAAAGTCAATGTGTCAATGACCATGGCCCTCCTCAAGAATATGGATATCATTAGGTCTAAATTATTCTTATATATTTCTAAGGCTAAATCATCTGCAAGATTATACGATGGGGATGTCAAGGTGTACATCTTTTGGAACCTAGCATTGAACATTTTGATTGGCTCTTTTAGGTCCCTTTTTAGGGTGGTAAATTTTTGATATATAATTCTTAGACTAATTACCCTTCTAAATAGGGAGATAAAGGAATCATTAAATTGACCCCATTTTGTGATGGAATCTTTAGGTCAGTTAAACAACCAATCATAAGCTACATCCCTAAAGGTGAATGGAAAAAGGTGATAATCCACATCCTCATGAATCATGTTGAGAAAACTTAAATATGCCTTAAATTACTTCATGTTTTCTTTAGCAGTCACTCTCCCAGTAAGGGTGAAGAGAGGTATGTACTTTTATAGATTCATTGGTAGAACATTGATGGATGAACCATAGAATCATGCAATGATTGGAATGAGAGGCTACACATTTTGGTTAGATGGGAAATTTGGTTAGGTATTATATTTCTTAAATCTACCTCTATCCACTCTTACCTTCCTATGGGTTTCTAAGGATGCTAAAGGGGTCTTGGGTTCATATCGAGACTTGGTTCTAATCCTAAGAATCTCTAAGATGTAGGATGGGTACTAAATCACAATAATCTCTGAAGGTGACCTCACATGTGTTAAATATCATGAATACTAGTGAATATATGACATGAAATATAAGATCAAGAAACTTCACCTCGATCTTTGAGGATCTAAGCTATGAAACCTCAAATTTCTCAAGACCTACACAAATATTGTTATCTCTATATGTTAACCTACAAAGATTTGTGTTAAACCAACACATCAAGGTGTATCTATGCCTTATTTAAAGAGCTAAGAATGTTTAAGGATTTTAGAAAAACTTCAATCACAAAGCTAAACAAAGGTTCACTTAAGTCCAAGCAAATTATAGCAATATGAACTCAAATGTTCAGATCTAATACAAGCAACATCTTAGAGATTTATATCTACATAAATATATAAATTATTTAACAAACTTATATCAAAATTTGAAAAGATGATCAAAATAACCCCTAATATGTGTAAAGGATGAGGTGTTTCACCTATATTTACATGAATTTGAGTAAAGATCTAGATTATTTTACCAAATTTGCATAAATGAACACCAATAATGATGAAATATTTTAAATAATGCAAAGATCCATACAAAAGATGCAAAGATTCCTATAAATAATGTATATCCTTAGTGTTATTTAATAATATTCATGTACTTTGAAATAATTAAGCATGTATATAATTAAGTACACTCTAATTCCACAAAGATTTATGAAAATAGTTGCATATGGCCCTCTTTCTAGCACCAAAAAATTTCCCTTCTTGTTGATGCACTTATTGTACTCCTTGGTCACTAGGGAACAAGGGGAAAGTAAGAAACTAAATTTTTTGTCTTGAAATGACTTGGGGCTTTAGGTATTTATACAAATATTTTTGGGAATAACATAAACAATAGAAATATGGTCAGCACTTTGAAAGTATGCAAGTATACCCTATTGTAGGGATAACAAATGTTTATGTAGTGACACTTTTCTTGCTAATCTTTATGAATTATCTTAATATTTTCCAATTACTATCCAAAATACAAATAAAAAGTGGGTATTTACAACATTATTGAGACTAAGGTGATTCATGGATAGATCCAAAAGTGAGTAAGGTAGGGAAGAAAAGAGATTGTGATTGAGATGACTAAAGATACATATTTTGATAAATTTTGAGGCAAAATACATGAAACTAACACCTACTAGCCCTAACATAATTCTCAAAGATAAATAAATTAAATTGACAAGATGACTCACTCATAGTAAATTGCATAAGCACATCTAGTAGCGAATGAGATGAAAATAGAGAAAATACACTAATAGATTAGTCAACCTAGCATTAAGTTCAAACTAAAATATGCATGCATAAAATTTAATTAAAAAATAAATTTGAAAAAAGAAATAATAAAACATCTAAAATCATGAGGAACATCAACTACAAAAATAAACAATTAGGTACCATAAACAAACTTGTGAATTCTTTGGCTTTCTTGTATTAATTCTTATAAAATAGCTATTTTTTATTACAATTGCAAGGAGAAACCCTATTTATAGGCTTTAAAATTCCTAATAAAAGTTTAAATGGGCCCACAAAAGGTTCCCAATATAAAACCAAGTGGCCTAAAATGCCATGCATAATAGAATATCCTGAATCTAAATTTTCAAAACATGTTAGAATATTCCTAAGATCCCTAAGGCTATTGAGATGTTGTTTCTATTGTTACTGATTTTTTTTAATTTTCTTCTTATTATTTGGTCCATACCTCTACATAGGCCTGGTAAACTTGGTTAATTTGAGCAAAGTCTAGGATCATGGGCCTAAATAAATTAGGTATGCCTTAAATCAGCTTATCATGCTCCATGGGTATGGGCCTTAATGCTTCCTCAATTGCCTCCACTTTTTGTATCCATTGATTGGAAAATGCCATAATATCTATCACTTTAGAAGTTGTCTTGGCATTGTATACATCCTATTGGAACTAAGAAATGAAAACCTTTATCTGAGCTTTGAATTCTTGTTCATCCATAAAGGAGCCATCAGGCTTGGTTCTCTATTGATCATGGTGTCCTTTAGTAAGTGGGTTATCTTAAATTCAATTTTCTCAAATGATGTATTTATAGCCTTGAGCTAATCTAACAATGTCTTAAAAACCCTCCTTTAATTCATGAGGATGGTCTATGAAGGAATAATGTTGTTGAGAGGTAAGGCTTTTAGGTCAGGAAACTTATTGCTTATTACCACTCTCATTAAGTTTGTTAACTTGGTGTCATAAAGGGCAAGACTTTGTTCAAGTTTAATGACCTATTAGGTTTGCTTGATCCTATCCTCTTACCTTTTATTAATAACTTTGTATAAGTTAAATACATTGATTATTGAAATCAAAGTACCCTCTAGCATAGTGGGTAGTGTTTCCACTTTTAGCCTCTTCAATTGCTACTACATCCCCTTCATTAAGGAAATAAATTATTATGATTATGCTTACACTAAGGATAGAGGATCCTTTTCATACTCTTGTACCTCTCAAGGGCCAATCTTCCTCTTCTTATTCAAAGTGAAAAGTGGCTCTTCGATTTTTTATATCATAGTCAAGATTGAATATGATTGTTTTACTTATCTTTTGACCACCCTTTTCATGGTGCCAGTGTTAGCATCAAATCTCAATCCAGTTTGGGTTGAAACTTGGATTGCATGAGGCCTCCCTTGCCTTATTGTCTATAACATGTCCCTTACCCGATTTGGGGTGACTATAAATTCAAAATGAGTGGGAGGTAATTTTAATGGGAGTTCTTAGGAAGAGGAAGAAGAAGCTAGGTTTACAATTGGGATATATAAATTGGTTGGTTCTAATTGACCAAGTGGATAAAACAAGGAATTATCAAGGCCCATGTTGAGTATAAATAAGGTTAGTGCTAAAGGCTCAATCATTTTAGATACTATGGTGAGGTGGTGTGGTTTCTACCAAGTGAATGATTTTGGAATGGGTTTTAGTGGCCTTATAGATGTAGGGGAGCCAAGGGTGAGTGATACACTTGATGTGGTAGCTTGAGAAGAAGTATAACCCATATCTTGGATAAAATTAGTGCTTTGGGAGCTTGGTGGAGGTGGAATGTTGATGGTGGCATGGGATATGAATTGGGGAATGGTTCCCCCAAAGGAAACAATGTTGGGGGATGTGAACATGGGAGTGTGAGTAGTGGTAGAATTAGGAGCAGTTGTAAATGTGCCAATGACTTGGAAATGAAACAATGGTGGATTAATATAGGGAGATTGGGAAACTGATGGAGGGGACACTACTCTTCTCATTGTAGTCTTGGGGGCCCTATTCCTTATATAAACTTTTTTGAAATTTCTCCAAGCTAGCACCTATAGTACCTCCATTGAGACCTCAATTCCTTGTTATCCTTCCTCAAGATCAATGACATTGGGACCTGATTGGCCTAAGTTTTATATGGAAGCTTACTCAATAGATACATAGACTATTGTAGGCCCTTATGAAAGGCTATACTAGATGCTTGACTCTCCTTGTTTAGAGCTCATAAGTAGGTCTTGCATACTTATATTGGATTTTAATAAAGGCCCATAAGGCCTATTTATGATAAGAGGATCATTGTCCTCTTTTTATTCTTCTTTTTCCTCATAATTCACGTTGAACATGATCCCATGAGTTAGTGAGAACTGAGGCTTTACTATGTCTTCTTTCTTCCTTTCTCAGTTGAGCCTCATTTCACGTGGCATATTCTTCCTTGTAGCATTTCTTAAGACCACCTCATCATTCATTAAATATAGGTATATCCATTAATGTACCTCATCTTGGTGCTTATATTCCATAATCACATCCCTTTTGAACTTGAAGAGGTGCTTGGTAATGACTTGGTTTGGATCCCACATCTTAATGTCATCTTTGTGTAACAGGTAAGAATCTCTATGCCTTGTAGCCACCATAATGTATTTCTATTTCATTATCTTGATTCCCCTTAGGTTATAAGGAGTATTATGTGGGGATATCTTTTTCTTCCTCTTGAAGACACCATCAACTTCATGGAGGAGTTGATAAGCCATCTCCTCCTCTATCAAGTTTGTTTAGTAGATAGCTTAGTAGACTGATTGGAACTACCATTACCCCTTCCATCTTGATAACTATGTAGTCATGGTAGAGATAGAAGGTTACCATGTCTCTTAATGTCATTCTAACTTTTGGATGGACCCTTGACATCTCACACTTAGTTATAGACTTTTAAATGGGGTGGTATAAATATTATGCAATTATCTTTATGTGGTGTTTAAAGTAGTGAATATGGATTGTAGAATATATTTGTGGCACAATTTCATCTTGCTCTGGAGTCAATGTGTTTAGTCCTAATTGTGCAATTTCACATATAACATCTAAAAAATATCTCATCATGTATAATGGACCCCCATTTTGGCATATATCATGCATAGCTAAAATCAGGTTGCTACTAATAATATCCCTAAGTGAGGGGATTTTTTAATCTCCTATAATTATTTATAATAGTGGAATAACCCTTATATCCACATATCCAATATGTGCATTATTAAATAATATATTTATTAGGATAAGGTCAATATTGACTCTTTGTATGAATTGGAAAATGGGTATATCCCTTAGTCATCCATTAAAACTCTAGTTGGGTTTGTTGTCTAATAATCTAAAACTGTCTCTGGCCTATGTGCCTTGTACTAGTTGTAAAATAACATTATGGTTATAGTCAAAAATTGGTAGGGTTAGGTCATAATATTTTTTGAAACTCCACCCCAAAATGAAGGCAATGGGAAACCCTTGGTTCATTGACTTGAGCAATCCATATTCACATCTTTACCTCCCAAAGATGCCATAGACTAGGTTAGTACATGACATGACCTCTGGTTTTGTTGTGGCCTTGTGAAGGCCAACAACTTAGATTTCAAGGATATTTGAAGCAAGCTAAATAATATGGGGAATGGTTTTGGAATCATAGAGATCCATAGCTCCCTCAACATTATAATAAACACTACTATAATGTATGTCCCTTGAGTTTATGGCTTTGGGGTGAACTCTATGTCCTTGAACATGCCTAGATTACCATATTGAAATATCAAATCATCACTTCTAAATAAAATGCTTTTACTCAGGGTGGAAATTAATTCCTATGCCATTTTTTTAGTGTTTGGGTAGAAACTGATGTTCTCTAGTACCCATCTACAACGTCTAAGCTTTGACAATGGTGGCCTAGGTGAAACTTGTGAATTAGCTTGAGCTTGGTTGAATTGAGAACAAAAATAACATAGAGAGCAAACATTTAGTGATTCAAATGCAAATGTAGGTACCAATAATTGGGTTGGGTAGATTTTTTAGATTGATTTTATTAATGCAAGGTTTGATGGCAATTCTAGTTTGTGCTATATTAATGGCAAGCTAGTCACCTTTGCATTCAAAATACTCCAACCATTGATTTTAGAATTCAAATTTAGCACTGATTCACTTTTAATTTTCCATCAATTTTAACTTTGAATCTAAAGGTCACCACCTTTTAACATGTGTCATGCCACCTTAGACCCAACTAGGTATTCACAAGGATTGAAGATAACCAGGCTACTTAGTCAAATCAAATTTGGACACATGGCATTTATTAATTACTCTCGACCCTTTGGGGTGAAACTTAGTGTGATGAGTCATTTATACAATGCCAAGTGGAATCTCTTTATTCATAGTGAGATTTAAGGTGGGACCCTTTAGCTTTGGTTGGTTGTGGGAGGGTCATGTGTCACTCTTGTAGGAAATTATAGTTTCTTATTTACTAGGTGGCTCTCTCATGGGTGATCACGACTTTACCTTGATAGGTGTCACCTTCAAAAGGTCTCTGGAAAATTGTTATCAACTTTGTTTAAAATGTGTGGCTTAGGTGAAGCCACATGTCACTCTTGGAGATGGGCTAGTCAATCTCAAGATACAGATTTATTGGACTAGTAGGTGGCATCATCATGTGGGTTTATGTTGGACACATGTTGCTTTAAAGGTAATTTTATTGATCTCAAGTCATAAATCCATAAGAATGACATGTGTCATCTTCTTATGGGTCTAAAAGGGACACATATCACTTTGGTGGCCTTTTAGAGGTGTTTTAGTGGATATTTGGATAGAAGCAGTGCAAGCATGGTATGTGTCATCATCATGAAGATCCATAAGGGACACAAATCATTATTGAGAGCTTATCTTCATTCTTCTACCATTTTTCACTCTCAAAAAGGGCCATGGACAATTGTACACCATCAAGCCTTGATTGGATGGCCAAGATACATCCACGTGTTCTTCTTAGATCTCTTTGAGATTTGGATCAGATGTGATGTAGTGTTAACATGCATTATTCTTGGATGAATCTGAAGGGCACATGCAACACTTCAAAAGACTTATGAAGTTTGAGTGGTCATGCTTGAGACACATGGTGACATATCATGGGATTTAGGATTACAGTGTGATGCATGGTGACTCAGATTGAATGGGATTGCTCACTGGAGTTAGGATCTTGACATGTAGCCTATGGATTTGAATTCCAATGGCTAACTCCCTCATGAGCTTTTGGGATGATGTGATGTGGCTAATAGGTTTTGTAGATTTATTTCAAGTTCCCTATATAGGGTAATAAATCTTTAAGGTGTCACAATGGCTGATGAGGTGGATAATTATCCTCTTTAGGTTGAAATATTAAATTTGACATCCTATGAGGTGTTTAAAACTGCTACTTTAACTTTGACATCCTATGAAGCCAAGCAAAACACTGAATTAGACTTATAAAAATTTCAAATGCCCATCACAAGAAAATTTAAACAATTCTAAAGAAAAATTACACAAGTAAATGCTTTAAACAAAGTGTAAGGTTAGTCTAGTAAGATTTAACAAGGCTTATGGCTCTCATGATGATTTGAAAACCAAGTAAAATCTTCTCAGTGAAGGCTTGTCTACACATTTTTGAAGCATTCATAGTTAATAATCTATTGTTTGAATGAAACTTGAATAAAATTTGTAATAAATTGAATATGTCAATAAGTATTGCCAAATGAACAATTAACTAGAAATTGCTAGGAAGTATTAAATCAATTTTTATGCAGGCAAATGACATAGTGACCGTGGCATCTTAGGAATTTTGGAAAATTTAGGAAAGGAGGTCCTGATTATAGGAATAGGGGGTAACTAAGCATCAATAGACACATCTCTAGATTCCTCATTGGATCACCCTTTAGATATTATTTTGGGGTCTTCTTTAGATTCTTCCTCGGTCACACCTATAGTCTCCTCTATTATTATTCCTTTAGTTTCGACCTTGGATGTACACTTGGGTTCCACCCATGATATCACCTCATCTTATTCATTAGAATATTAGAGCCCAAAGTGCCTTCTTGCCCTAATTATCTACTATTTCTTAGGTTACCACCTATTTTCAAACTTGAAGAGTTTTACCCTTGCACACAAACTTCTATTTTACCTTTGTTATTTCCCTTCATTACATTCACTCTTATAAATTTAATTCCCATAAGTTATGCCCTAAAGAGGATGATGTTCTTATAGATTCCTCTTTGGATTCTCCGTTAGAGTAGTCCTTTGATACATCTCTAGATTCCTTTAGACATTCTTTTAGGTCCCTCTTTTGAGTCTCCTTTGATTAAGCCTATAAAATATTCTTTAGATTCTCCATTAGAGTTTTCTTTAGCTACACCTATGGATTCCTTTTCAAGCATCCTTTAGAAATACTTTTGGGTCTTCCTTTCAATTTTTCTTTAGTAACACCTATAATTAACTCTAGAACCTCTCTTTTAGATGAACACTTGGACTCCACTCACACTTTTTCTTCACCATCTTCCTTAGAAACTACCTTGCCAAGTAAAAAACCTTCATATTATGATTATTTAGATTATATTAGTTTTCTACCCACTCCAAAGGAGGTTTTTATTTATGAATAACCTCCCCTCAATTCTTTCCTTTAGGTTAATGCTAACCCTATTAATAATGAGGATATCTCTCTTTCATTACATCCCATAGCTAGTGAGCCCACATGTCATAATTGTCCTCTTCCCATCTTACCACCTATTTAACCCTAAATTTAGATGTGTGGTATAAGGTTAGGATAATATAATTAGCTCAATCACAAGGGTGATAAATTAATCTATAGCAAGATAATTAATTAGAAACTTAGATAAATGAATATTCTAAATTATAATAGTGGGATATGCTTAAGATAGAAAGTATTAAATTTTAAAAATATTCAATTACTTATAATACCAAAGAAATGATACTTAGCTAGGTTTTACTACATGTAGGTAGATTTGGGGTAGAAATACGTGCAAAGTATGTAGGATCAGTCATTGGATTTTGGAAATTATACTTCTATACCTACAAACACTAATATCAAAGCTTGAAACTATAATTGATGCTAGTATCTGAATATGATATAGGTGTCCAATATAGATTAATGAATGGATATATATGCAACCAACTTCATTATTATATGTTTTCTATCATATTTATGTTATTGTATTCAAATTTGGTATACAGGTTGTCTCTCTTCACTGATTGATCAAACCCTAGATCTTCACCATTCTTCACCCTTGGATTGAATTTTTTAAAGATGGGTTAGTGGGCTCATGTTTTCAAGCTAACCCCAAAGACCCCTCTATTAACGGGTGCTGCCTACATAGCCAATACTCCAAGTAGGGCCTTAGACTTATGCAATTATCCCTTATGTGTGGAAATGCATGTGCACACAGGTGTAATATACTATATGAAATGTATATAGTGATATACCTTGTAATTTGACAAATATTTCTCATGGTTTACTCTTTGGATGCTTTGAACTTGTAATATGATTACTTATATGCTTGATATTGAAATATGGATGAATATGTAAAAATATCTTAGTTGTGAAGTTTATTGATTTAGATTTGGTAGGTTTTTTCTTGGTATTCTATAAATGGTGAATTAGAAGTATTATTTTTATTTATACCATACCTTTTGAAAATATCTCATGATAGCATTCAATAAGATAAATAGGTTGACCCATAGGTTTCAAAACATTTATAATTTAGATGACTTTTAGAAACTAGACACTAGATAAGGATTTGGACACTATTATCAATGGTAGTGTCTCGCTATGGCTAGTAGTGTCTATAAGGCTAGAAAATAGGTATGGGTTTGAAATTAAAATTGAAGGATGTTTATCAAGTTTTAAGATTTTTGTGTAGTATAAGAAACTTGAGCCATAAGAATGATATGGATCAGACTAAGAGATAAGAATTTAGGCACAATGAGATGGTGAGTGCAAGCCTTTCGATAGTAGGGAGGTCTATAACTAAAGGGTAGAGCCCTAATTGATATTTTCCAAATGAACAAGATTGAGATGTTATAAATATTTATTTTTAGTATCTACTTTTTCCCTCTTTAATCTAGTAATGCATAAGGATGAAATTAATAGTTTAAAGGAAAAAATGTGTACCTTAGTGTGTATAACATAGTTTACCTTTACTTGAGCCAATGTTAAGTGATTTTATGGTGTATGAACTGTAACCAATAACATGTTATAATATAAATCAATGCATATAGCCTAGAATTTGAAATAATTGAAATGCTTGAAAAGAAATAAAGCAAGGAAGAGGTACACCTATGTATTGATGTAACCACGTTTCCTCTTGATGCTTTGACTTCATAAAGATGCTTATTTATGAAGAATTAGAGATATAAAGGTTCAACCCTAAACCTTAGAGATTTGAAGAGGCATACTGTAAGGTATTAATCTCCCAATCTAGTGCAGGGATGAGTTGTGACATGGCCATTGAGATTATTATATGTAAATCACACAACACAAGTGTGAATATATATTTTGGTGAGGGTGACTGATTTAATCAACTCATCCTATACATATGGTGAGATTATGTGATTTAATCCTATAGAATTTACCAACTGATGCAATAGAAAAGGCTTTATAATAGTACATACTGGTGTAATCAATGCATCTTGATGAGTCGTATAATTGGCAAGTTTTACAATTTTTAGTGGAATAGAATGGCATATGCACCTATAATATGTCTACTATACGTATGCATATAAATTTTATTGCTTCATTTATCATCACTAATATTATTATTTATTGACATTAACCTCACTAATTTTGTCTAATAATTAAAAATCTCAACCAACTTTGTCTAGTTCATCATTACTAATATCTTTCTAATCATTTCTCTAACACTCCCTCATTTTTATTCACCACACTAACTTTATTCACATCCCAAAAAATATTAATCCTTTCATAATCCCACTTATTAATATCCCATTTACTCAATAAATCTTCCTATGCTCACTTGTGAATTTTAAATTCACAAAATCACACCTATCCCCTAGGCTTTCCCACATGCCTAGTACCTAGTTTCCAAATAATTCCCCATTATCCACTAACTAATCCCACTTTTCTAATATTTTGGAATTTAAAATTCCCATAATCCTAGCTACCCTAGCCTATTCCTAGGCTCTCCTACACCCATAGTCCTTGATCACCCATATAATCACTTACTAATCATGATTAAACATTCATAAAAAATATAGAGGCTTCTACCTCTAGAATATTCCCTAATATATAATCATCCAAGAGATTTTTAATTCCTTGAATAATTCTCCACCATTAATCTTCCTACACCCAACTTTGAATTTTCACCATTGATTTTCCCTCCTCCCAATATAAATAACCAACTAATCCTCTATTGAGTCCAACTATGAATTTCATGAGCCTTCATGTCAATGTCTTAATCCAATCCATCAATCCTTTCATCAAGATATTAATTAATCCTTGAATCCATTTGATCAAGTCTTTTAATCAAACTAAAATCATGCTAAAATTTTGAGTCTATATATAAGCAATCCATTATCCATATCATTTAGTCCTTTTCTTGTCTTGATATTGTTTGGAGAATTAGATTCATAATGTTGGTTTTTAATGTTTATTTGTGTACATTTTGATTTGTTGGCTTTAAATTATGAAGTAGATTGTAGATATTAGTGATTTTGATATAATTTGCATATCTAAATATTATTGATCAAAATTTTTTGTCTCACATTTGGTGACCATAGTGGGAGTCCTCATTTAAACCAACCATTATGTATGAAGTGTGAAAAAATTCAATTTAAAGTTTTGATTAGGAATAATTTAGGCTCCAAATTTCAAAACATGCACGTTCCAAGTGAAAAGTGATTTTGCTCTACAAGAAATGATTGAAATTCATTGTAGGCAAATATTCCCCACTTAGTTATGAAGGTAGCATTCATTATATCACTCTTATTTACTAGAATTTGGTTGTAACCCAAAAACCCATCTAGGAATGACATCATTCTAGAACTACTTACCAACTATATGACTTCATCCAAAGACGGTAAAGGGTAACTATCCTTCTCAGAAGATCTATTCAAGTTCCACAAATCAATGCAAAGTCTAATTTCTCCATTCTTTTTCAAGATTGACACCATATTGGTAAACCATTTTAGGTGTCGTATAGGGAAGATTATCCTTGCATCAAGCAATTTATTCACTTCTTTATAAATTAGTGGTTCCAACACTAAAATTACTAGTCTTTATCTTTGATTGAAAGGTTTACAGGCTTCCTTTAAGGGGATAGTGTGAATGATCAAACTAATGTAAAATATATTTAGGTCATCATATGACCATGGAATAACATCCTTGAACTTGGTTAAGAGAGTAGTAAATTTATTCACTTCTTCATCAGTGCAAATTAGACCAATGTTGACATTTTGTTCATCCCTAAGACCTCCCAAGTTGACTTGCTTGTATTTCTTCCCACTTATTTTGGGTTATTTGGCTTCAGTATCTTGCTTATCTGGATCAAACATCCTTTCCAAGGAGATCATTCCTTTGGGTATTTGATTCTATTTAAGTTATACTACTCCATTTTTGTTGTCCTTTAAATCTTGTACAAGAATTTTATCTTGTTCATCAATGACATGAGATTCGAATGCACTAGCACTACATAGAGAATAAATTATGTATTGATAAAAATCAAAAAATTGGAAGTGATTGATGTTGTCTAGTATAGAGGGGCATGAAATTATCTTCACAATGAATTTTTTCATGTTTAAGGCCTCTAGAGGCACCAAGTTTATTGTTATTGATGCTAGGGCATCTGCCAACTAGTTATGTTCCCTGGACAAGGAAAAAATATTGAATGAGTTAAAATAATTGATTAAATCCCAAGATATAAATTTATATTCTATTAAACAAGAAAGTTTGCATTGGTACCTACTTCTAATTTGATTAACTACTATATCAAAATCACCATAGACTAGTAGTTCTTTAACCTTATGTTTGATTACAAATTTAAGTCCTAAGATAAGAGCTTCATATTTTACTAAATTATTAATTTAATATAATTGTAATCTATAATAAGATAGATAATATTTGCCTTTGGGATTTATTAGCATAATTCCCATGCTTGAACCGTGCTTAGTTTACACACCATCAAAGTGTAATGATAGAGAACCTCTACTTTTTTATTCTTTTGTCTTGCTATCATTTGAAAAAATATTAGTGTTTTTAGGGTATATACACCTAAATTAGAGGAATACTAATTTACCTTCTCATTATTGGCATTGTACTTTGTAATCATATATTTCATCTTGGTCTCCCGATTGATCCTAATCTAATTAGGATTTCCTTACCAAGGTAGCCACATGTGAGAGAAATATGTGGACATATATCCATTCAAGGATTTAGTCCAATCATAGATTAGTAATAATACATAAGCTTCAAGTATGTTAATGATCTGAATGTCTATGAACTATTATATTTGTGGCTCATGAGATAGATACATATGGATGTTCAACAATTCACCTATTACTTTTAATCTTGACTTGTCCAACTATAACACCACCTTCTCAGATTTAACTAAGTTTAACCCCAAATTTTCAAAAATTTATAAAGTCATAATATTTGCTAAAACACCAAAATAAAACAAGTAATTATGGATATTCTTACTAAAAATTCTAAGATTTAATAGGAAAGGGGGAACCTCATGCTTACTTTTGTACATTAACACATTGGCATGAGATTACTTAGCCTTGTTGGATCTAGGTTTTTCATTTAGTGATTTCAAAAGAAAATCATGTTTTTCAGTGATTTATGTGATCTCATACAATGTTATATTTTCCTTAATATTCTTCATGTCTTCCAATATGTTGTATCCACCCTTTGATTCCATGCAGGGAGCCTCTATTGCTATTTGAATCTCCTTACCTTTAAGGTGTGGATGTTTATTGGTTATCCTTTTATCAGGGGGTGTGTCTAGTTTATTAGGTGGAGTGGAGGTTGTTAAGTGTGGGTTTTGAGCTTTGATTTTCAAGGCATAGTTTATTCATTGGTACTACTTGAAAGCATGCACCTCTTCAAAATTATCTTTGGGTTCATTTTCATCTTGACTAGGAAAGTCATAAGTCTCAACCATGATGATTGATTCAGGTGCTCTAGAAGCATATTTGGAGTTATTAGGGATTTTAACATTACCTTGATTAGTGAAATTCACTTTGAATCCATTCATCTAGCTCTAGATGGATTTAAATGAATGGAAAAACTTGACACAGTCTATATCTCCTTGTCTAGCTATATTGTGCACTTGGCACTAGTTAGGCAAGTCCATCTCACATATATTAATCTCAAGAATTTTGCTCAAATTGGGATCAATATTGTTACTATGACTATTAAAATGTATATTTTATATTTGGAAGTGATAATTTATATTAGAGCTCTTAGCAATGTTACCCATTTACTTCTTGAGATCCAAGAAATCATTAGTAAGTTTTTTGACAATTATTTGGATTGAGTCTAACTCTCCCTTAGGGGGTTCTAGGTTATATTATTGGGTGGTAGCTTAGACATTAGAATTTTTTACAAGAACCATTTCTTGATTATTATAAGGGTGTACTTTGGCATTTACTTGGTTGAAGAATCCAAGTTGCTAGTTAGGTGCGACATGACTCAAAGGTAACTGGTTAAGTACTGGTACTTAGTTAAATGTAGGTTTATTTTGATTCATGTTAGTGATGAGATTTAGAGCATCTAGTTTTAGGTCAAAGTTTGGTATGAAAAAGGTAGGGTGCCCTTGTGGGTTAATTTTCTCATCAATATGAATAGCCTCAGCATAGGCTAAAGGTAATTTGTCAATACCCATAGCTATCCTCAAGAATATGGCTATCATTGGGTCCAAACAATTCTTTTATATTTATAAGGCTAAATTATCTACAAGCTTATATGGTGGGTATGTCAAGGTGTACATCTTTTGGAACCTAGCATTGAACATCTTGATTAACTTTTTTGGGTCCCTTTTCAGGGTGGTAAACTATTGGTATACAATTCTCATACTAATTATCCTTCTAAATTGGGTGATAAAGGTATCATTAAACTAACCCTATCTTGTGATGGAATCTTTAGGTAAGTTAAAGAACCAATCATAAGCTACATCCCTAAAGGTGAAGGAAAAAAGGTGACAAGGAACATCCTCATGAATCACATTGACTAACCTTAAAGATACCTTAAATGAATTCACTTGTTCTTTAGCAGTCACTCTCCCAATTGGGGTGAAGAGAGGTAGGTACTTTTCTGGATTCCTAAGTAGATCATGTATGGGCCTAGGAACATTGATAGATGAATCAAATGACCATGCCATGATTGGCATGAGAGGCTAAATTTTTTGATTAGATGGGGAATTTATTTGGGTCCTAGACTTCCTACATCTACCTCTATCCACTCTTGCCTTCTTATGGGTTTCTAAGGATGCTAAAGGGGTCTTGGGTTCATATCGAGACCTAGTTATAATCCTAGATGACTAAAAGATGTAGGATGGGTACTAAATCAAAAATACCTCTAAATATTACCTCACAAGTGTTAAATATCATGAAGACTAGTTAATCTTTGACATGAAAGCTTAGATCAAGAAACTTCACCTTGATCTTTGAGGATTTAAGATATAAAACCTTAAATTTCTCAAGACCTGCATAAATATCATTAGCTCTATATGTTAACCTATAAATATCTATGTTAAAGCAACACATCAAGGTGTATCTATACCTTATTTAATGAGGTAAAAATGTTTGAGGAATTTAAAACAAATTCAAGCACAAAGCTAAGCAAAGGTTCACTTAAGTCCAAATAGATTGTAGCAATATGATCTCAAATGTTTAGATCTAATACAAGCAACATCTTAGAGATTGATCTCTCCATGAATATCTAGATTCTTTAACAAATTTATATCAAAATTTGTAAAGATGATCAAAATAACCCTTAATATATGTAAAGGATGAGGTATTTCACCTATATTTACATGAATTTGAGCAAATATCTAGATTATTTTACCATATTTGCATAAATGAACACCAATAATGATGAAATATTTCAAAGAAAGCAAATATCCATACAAAGGATGCAAAGATTCCTATAAATAATGTAGATCCTTAGTGTTATTAATAATATTAATGTACTTTGAAATAACTATGCATGTATATAACAAAGTACACTCTAATTCCAAAAATATTTATGACAATAGTTGCATAAGGCCCTCTTTCTAGTGCCAAAAAATTTCCCTTCCTATTGATGCACTTATTGTGTTCCCTGTGTCACTAGGGAATAAGGAGAATGTAAGAAACTCAATTTTTAGTCCTAAAATGACTTGGGTCTTGAGGTATTTATACAACTATTGCTAGGAATAACACAAACAATAGTGATATGATACCACTTTGAAGGTTTGCAAGCAAAAGCTATTGTAGGGATAACAAATGTTTATGCATTGACACTTTTCTTGCTAATCTTTATGAATTATCCTAATATATACCAATTAAATATATAAAATACAAACAAACAATGGGTATGTACAACATGATTTAAGCTAAGGTGATTCATGGGTAGATATAGGAGTGAGTAGGGTAGGGAAGAAAATAGATTGTGCTTGAGATGCCTAAAGATACAAATTTTGCTAACTTTTGAGGCAAAATACATGAAAATAATACCTACAAACCCTAGAATAAAGATAAAAGCTAAATAAATGTGATTGAAGATTATAAGGAAGGAAAATACATATGTATAATAGTGCACATTTCACAAGATAACTCACTCATAGTAAATTACATAAGCACATCTAGTAGCAAATGAGATGAAAAAAGAGCAAGTACACTAATAGATTAGTCAACCTAGTGTTAAAATCAAACTAATAAATGGATTTATAAAATGTAATTACCAAATAAATTTGAAAAAAAGAAACAATCAAACATCTAAAATTATGAGGAACATTAACTACAAAAATAAATAATTAGGCACCCCAAACAAACTTGTGAATTCTTTAGCTTTCTTGTACTAATTATTGCAAAATAACTATTTGTGATTACAAATGAGGGGAAAACCCCTATTTAAAGGCTTAAAAATGCCTAAGACAAGTTTGAGTGGGCCCGCAAAAGGTTCCCAATATACAACCAAGTGGCCTAAAATTCCATACATAATAGAATATCCCAAATTTAAATTTACAAAACATGTTAGAATATTCCTCAAATCCCTGAGGCTATTGAGATGCTTGCTTTTGATATTATTTTTATGGTTTTTCCTTCTTTTTTCATCTTATTTGGTCCATACCTATACATAAGTTTGGTAATATTGGTCAATTTGAGTAAAGTCTAGGATCATGGGCCTAAATAAATTAGGTATGTCCTAGATCAACTTATCGTGCTCCATGAGTATGGGCCTCAGTGTTTCCTCAATTGCCTCCACTTTTTGTAGCCTTTATTTTTAAAATGCCATAATGCCTATCACTTTTGTAGATATCTTGGAACCAAATACATCCTATTGGAACTAAGAAATGAAAACCTTCATTTCTACTCTAAATTCTTGCTCATCTATGAAGGATCCATCAGGCTTGGTCACTCTATTGAACATGACATCCTTCAGTAAGTGGGCTATGTTAAATTTAATTTTTTGAAAGGATGTATTTTCATCCTTGAGCTGATACAACAATGTATTCAAAATCCCCCTTCTATTTATGAGGATGGTCTACATAAGAATAATGTCATTGAGAGGTAAGACTTTTAGGTCAGGAAAATTATTACTTATTTCCACTTTCCCCAAGTTTGTTAACTTGGTGTTATAGAGGGAAAGAATTTGGTCAAGTTTAATGACCCCTTTGGATTTTTTGATCCTATCCTCATGCCTTTTCTTCATAACTTTGTATAAGTTAAAGACATTGATTACAACATTGATGATTGAAATCAAAGTTCCCTTTAGCTTAGTGGGTAGTGTTTTCTCTTTTAGCCTCTTTAGTTCCTACTACATCCCCTTCAATAAGGCAATAGTTGATTATGTTTGTGCTTTCACTAAGGATATAGGATCTTATGCATACTTTTTTACCTCTTGAGGGCTAGTCTTCCTCTTCTTAGTCAAAGTGAAAAGTGGCTTGTCACTTTATATATCATAGTCAAGATTCACTATGGATTATTTACTTGTCTTTTGACCACCCTTTGTATGGTGCCAATGTCAACATAAAATCTCATGCTAATTTGGGTTACAACTTGGCTTAACTAAGGTCTCCCTTGCCTTATTATTTATATCCTATCCCTTACCCAATTTGGGGTGACTATAGTTGTTGGCTAAGTGGGAGGTGGTTATAATGGGAGTTCTTGGGAAGAATAATAAGCTAGGGATACAATTGGGATATATAAATTGGTTGGATATAATTGACCAAGTTGATCAAACAAGGAATTAGTAGGGCCTATGTTGAGTATAAATGAGGGTAGTGTTGAAGGCCCAATCATTTTAGATTTTATGGTGAGGAAAAGTGGTTTTTGCCAAGTGAATGATTTTGGAATGGGTTTTATTATCCTTATAGATGCAAGGGAGCCAAGGGAAATCGATGCACTTGATGTGGTAGCCTAAGAAGGAGTAAAACTCATATCTTAGCTAACACTAATGTTTTGGGAACCTGGTGGAGGTGGAATGTTGATGGTGGTATGAGATATGATTTGAGGAACGGTTCCCCCAAAGGAAGAAATGGTGAGGGATGCGAATATGGAAGTGTGAGTAGGAGTAGAAGCAAGAGTAGTTGTAAATGTGAAAATGACTAAGAAATAAGATAATGGTGGATTACTTATAAAGGGATATTAAGAAGCTGATGGAGGGGACACCACTCTTCTCACTATAGTCTTGGGAGACCCCTTCCTTGTATAAACATTTTTGATAGTCCTCATAGCTATCACCTATAGTTTCTTCATTGAGACATTAATTCCTTGCTATCCTTCCTCAAGATCAATGACATTGGGACCTAATTGGCCTATGTTTTCTATGGAAACTTCCTTAGTAGATACATAGATTGTTATAAGCAATTGTAAAAAGTTAGGTTAGCTGTTTGAATCTCCTTATTTAGAGCTTGGAGGTAGGTCTTGCCCACTTGTAGTGGCTTTTAATGGACGTCTATAGGGCCTATTTCTAATAAGAATAAAATTATCATCTTTTTTCTCTTCTTCCTTCTCCTCATAATTCACATTGAACATGCTCCCATGAGTTTGTGGGAGTTGAGGCTTTACTATGTCTTATTTCTTCCTTTCTTAATCAAGCCTAATTTCAAGCAATATATTCTTATTTATAATATTTCTTAGGATGACCTCATCATTCATTGCATTCAAGTATATACATTGGTGAAACTCATCTTGGTGCTTATATTACATAATCACATCCATTATGAACTTGAAGAGGTGCTTGGAAATGACTTGGTTTGAATCCCACATCCTAAATTCATCATTGGGCAACATGTAAAAGTCCCTATACCTTGCAACCACCATAACATCTTGCCATTTCATTATCTTGGTTATCCCCAACTTATAAGGAATCTTGTGGGGAGATATCATTTTCTTCCTCTTGAAGGCACCATCAATATTCATGGAGTTGATAAGCCATATCCTCCTATACCAACTTTATTTTTACATATCTCGATAGACTGATTGGAACTAACATTACCCCTTCCATCCTAATAATTATGTAGTCATGGTAGATACATAAGCTACCCATGTATCTCAATGTCATTATGAATTTTGGAAGGACCTTGACATCTCGCATTGGTGATAGACTTGTAAATTGGGGGGGGGGGTATAAATAATCTATAATTATCTTGATGCGGTGCCTGAAGTGGTGAATATACATTATAGAATATGTATGGGGCACAACTTCATCTCACTTTGGAGTTTATGTGTTTGGTCCTAATTCTACAATTATACATATAACATATAAAAAATATCTCATCATGTATAATGGATCCCCATTTTGGCATGTATCATGCATAACTAAAATAAAATTATTACTAATAATATCCTCAAGTAAAGGGATCTATTGATCTTCTAGAATTATTTGTAGTAGTGGGATAACCCTTATATCCACATATCCAATGTGTGTATTATTAAATACTATATTTATCAAGATAAGGCTAATAATGACTCCTTGTATGAATTGGAAAATGGGTATATTCCCTTGGTCATACATGAAGACTCCAATTGGGTTTGTTATCCATGAATCTAAGATTATTTCTAGCCTATGTGACTTGTACTAGTTGTTAATAATGCTCTAGTTGTAGTCCAACATTGGTAGGGGTAGGTCATAATATTTTTAAAAAATTGGCCCCATAATGAAGGAAATGATAAACCCTTGGTTCATTTAATTGAGCAATCCATATATACATCTTGACCTCCTAAAGATACCATAGACTAGGTCAGTGCATGGCATGACCTCTGGTTTTGTTGTGGCCTTATGAAGGCCAAAAAATTGGATTGCAAGGATATTTTAAGCAAGATAAATAATTTGGGGCATGGTTTTGGGTTCATAAAGATCCATATCTTCCTTAACATTATAATAAACACTACTATAATGCATATCATTTGAGTTTATAGCTTTGGGGTGAACTCTATGTCCTTGAACATGACTGAATTACCATATTGAAATAGAAAATCATCAATTCTAAATGTGATGCTCTTACCCAAGGTGGAGGTATTACCTATGCCATTATTATAGTGTTTGGGTAGCAACTAACATTCTCTGGTACCCATCTGTAACTTCTAAGCTTCGATAATGGTGGCTTGGGTATAACTTGTGAATTATCTCAAGCTTGGTTGAATTAAGAATGTAGATAATAGAGAGAATAAATATTTAGTGATTTGAATGAAAATTTAGGTAGAAATAGTTGGGTTGGGTAGCATTTTTTAGATTACCTTGATTAATGTAAGGTTTTATGGTGATTTTGGTTCATGCTATATTAATGGCAAGCTAGTCACCTTTGCATTCAAAACACTCAAACCATTACTTTTGGCATTTAATTGATTTTAAAATTCAAATTTAGCACCAATTCACTTTTGATTCACCATAAATTTTAGCTTTAAAGCTAAATGTTACCACCTTTTAACATGTGGTATGCCACCTCAAACCCAGCTACATATTTACATGGCTTGAATATGACTTGGCTACTTAGTTAGCTCAAATTTGGACACATGGAATTTCTTATTTACTCTTGGCCCTTTGGGGTGCATCTTAGTGTGATGAGTCACTTTTACTATTATATTAATGGATTAGGGTGAAACCCTAACTTCAATTTAATTAACCCATGTTTAAATAGAAATAAGGGAGGGAGATTTTATGGAATGTAAAATTCCATGTAATTCTCTAGAGAGAACTCTCTAGAGAGTTGAAGGGAATTATAAGGAATTTAAAATTCCTTAGAATTATCTAGAGAGAAAAATTTCTAGAGAAGATTCCATTAGGGAATCTAATGATGATTAGGGGAAGATTGTAAGAAGGGTTAGGTGAGGAGTAGGGAGTGGGATTGTAGGAAAGCCTAGGGATAGGTGTGATTTTATGAATTTAAAATTCACAAGTGGGAATAAGAGGGATTTAGGTGATAAATGGGATGTTACTAAGAAATAAATAGATAATTAATATTGGATGAGAAATATGAAGGTTAGTATAGGATAAGAAATATATCTAAAGGGGATTAGATTATTGAGTAAGGGGGAATATGTAATGTTATATGAAATTAGTGTTGACTAATAATAATATTAGTGATGAGAAATAAGGTGAGAAAATTTAGGTGCATATATTTTTCCCCTCTTTGAAAGGGCATTGTGAGTGAATGAAGTAGGAGTAATGGTCTTTTAAAGAAGAAAGACATTCATGTATGAATGCTAGTAAATGATGTTATTAGACATATGATGCCCCCTTGAGGAGACATGCTGGGAGGAAGGAATTGGATGGATATTCAAAAGTAAGAAATGATGGGTGGGATGTGTGAAGAGATTTGGGATACTAGATGTGGAATTGATGATGAATAAGATGAAATTAACATGATCATTGAGATAAAAATTGATGATAACCCTAGAAAATAAATATATGTATGGAGTAGAAATGATTGTGTCATGGTTATCAACACATCTCAATGGGGAATCAACCATAACATGATGATGATAAGATAAAAGGGTGTAAGCTTTAGACATATCCTAGGAAAGGGCACATGTTAGGGAGAGATATAGACCAAGATGATTGATATCTAAGGACACAATCTATCAACATATCCCAAGTAGGGATGCATGAGAGAGCATCAGGCAAAAATAAGATAATGATTTGATAAGATTAATGATGAGTGTAACTCAAAGATAAAGCTGAATGATATGATGGATATGTGAGAGAAGAAATGTTATGATTAAATGACAAAAAAATGAAGGGAAAGAGATAGTCTGTAACGCATTGAATCAATGAGCTATAATGTAATTGATAGCAATAATTCCCCTATAAAGGACTCATATAGGGGAGTGGGAGATAATAATAAAGTTATGGTCCTAATCATGCCCAAATCAGAAGTGGAAACTATAATCTTTAAATGATGAATTTATTAATCAATGATAATGGATGATTGATGGAAGAAAATATGGACATTATGATTAATCAAACCTAATCAATAGGGGAAGATTATTGATGAAAATATTACAGGCATGGTGATTGATCAATAGATTTATTGATATTATAACTCAAGGATTTGATTGATGTAAGACTTGGGGATGATGAGGGATAATGATGAATGATGGGGAAATAGGAGAGAGTGGTCGAGCTGACCTTAGGTACACCATATGACTTAGTGTTACCTACATAGTCTAAAAATAACTTAGGATAATGTAGTTTAGACTATATGATGGATGACAAGATAGACTAGAGGATGATGCTGGATGCTATACATGTTATTTTTTAGATAGATGATTCAACTTAGATATTAGACATGAAGATAAAGGACTTCATGGGAGATGAGGTGTTAGATGTTTATTACTATAGAGTTGATAGATGAGTAACTAGAGGATATATTCAGGATAATAAATGGTTTAAAGGAATTATTGGATATTATATGAGTGGAGTGAGATGATAGACTTGATGATGGGATTAAGATGATTAGACATTTAGAGATGTGATAGAGGATATGAGAAATGATGAGTGTATTCCATTATAAATCCATCATTGTTGTAATAAGGATCATCATAGTCTAACCAATATAATGCAAATATAACACTAAAAACTATGCCCCATGATATAAGTATGACCAAGAGGACATTGTGCCAAAGTGCATGATTATAAAAGGGGAAAATGATGAACTCTATTTAGGGAACTTAAAATCATCATTATAGATTTTTTGGATCCATCATATATTCCTCATTCATTCACCCTTGATGCAAGACTAATTGAAATACTAATAAAATAAGATAAATATAGACAATAAACATATGAAAATATATACATGATAAAAGACATACAAACAAGTCAAAAACACAAAGTATACAAGTAACACACACAAGTGTCTATATAGAGTTATATTGTGATTAGTGCCTTATCTATTATCTTGATGAGAGTTGAGGGGATGATTGATTAGGTGATGAGTTGGATAAATTCAGTCATGATGTGAAGGTGGATTAAGGATATGTATTTAGATAGGGGTATAGATTTTGAGTAGACTAAAGACTTGGATTTCATGATTATGATATAGGACAAAAAAATATGACAAAATAAAAAGATGATAAGATGGATAAGACATAAGATATAATAATATGACATGAACAACTTAGGATATAGGATAATATGATCAGGATACTCAAGGCATATGTCAAGAGGATAAGAAACAAGACAACTTAGATGTTTTGGGATTTTTTAGATTTTATAGATTTTAGGGTTTTTAGAATTTTTTAATTTCTAGGTTTTTTGGGATATATATGTACACTATACAAATGGGGTTACTAGAAAAGGGAATACCAAGCCTACCAACTAGGATAAGTATGGATGGAATAATGAATGGGATGAAAAAAGGATAAGGGTGATGCTGAAAAGGGGATGAAGACCAAAGAAGAATGGACTAGGGATTTCCAGTGACCACATCATGAACCATATATCTAGTTGCCTTAGTGTCCATTAGAGGATATGCTATGATAATTATATAACATTTATCAAGACATATTTCACTCCCTTAGGAATGTTAATATTAGAAGGAATGATAGACTAGATAGGGATAAGGGATAGGTGGACATGATAGACAAAGATGTTTGGACCATGACATGGATGGTTTTGACATAGAACATGGGATATGACTATAGAGATGAAGTGGATTTTTCACCCAAGTGTTGGGATACTTGTAGACAATAGACTATTTTACCATGATTTCAAAAATTGGTTTTCATCATAGTACTTGCCCAAGGTACCAGAAGACTAGTTTTCACCATTTGATGAATGATTTTTTTTTGAATTTTGGCATCTTGATTTATTAAAGGTATGTGAGATGTAGTGATGAAAATATTAACTTGATCTTTATCCAACACTTATTTTAGATATATGTGATACTATGATCATGTTTTTGTTGTTGGATTCACTGATTCCATAATGACCTTCAATGACTCTTGATTGAGACCCCTCTAAACATATAGACTTGGGGTCTTCATCACCCCTACAAGAGATAATGGTTCTTAGGTTTGTGAGGTATGGAATGGAGGGGTTTAGTGTTTGGATTTTTAGTGAAGTATAGGACTTGATTGGATGATAAGAAGGTGTGATGGTTGTTTGAGAAGTATGACTAACAATCACACACAACATTGGAGATGCTGGATATTATACATTTTATTGGTGCTATATGACAAAAATATTTAAAGAGATCCAAGAATTTTGGACTATGTAATTATTATTTGATCTAATTATTTGAAGGATTATAGGTCATACTGATAATTATTTTGACATTATTTTGATTTTCAAGCTTGGTTATATCTTGACTACCCCTAGTTCCTGACTTTGGGCTTCACTAGAAGAGATTGATTATTTTGACCTTGATGGTCCCCTAGTGCCTAAAAAATGGTTTCACTAGGGGAAGTCACTTTTTTAATAGGCTAGTGATTTGATTTTCTTAATTTATTGATGGATTGGGATTAATTTTAGTCTTGATTATTTGAATATTATTATTTTGGTCCCTTGTATTTTTGGCACATGATATGTTGTGCAAGGAAGATTCCAATGATGTATGGCCTTGTTCATCCCTATGGATGGAAGTGATTAAATGATCATTAATAGGAAGAAAAGGGTTTATGATGGATGAATATGTGGGATATGTTATAATGAAGTCAATGAATAGTGGTGGGGAAAAATAGTCCTCGTAGAGGTTCCTAGGAAACCCAAATTTGACATCAGATAAAATCTCCTCAAGATCAATAAAAGGATCACTAATAATATCTATAATGTATACATCTGATGTGGGATTAGATTCACTTTGACTATCTTTGATAGATAAATCTTATAAAAACTCTATTATCACTACATCATTCTAATTGGGATAAAAATATATGCTTTATGATTAGTTGACATCCAAATTGGAGGTACTCTTAAATAAACATGAATAGTCATCATATATTGAAATATCTTTGAGGGATGACATTTTTGATGAGGAATCTGATTTAGATATTGGTGTTGAACATGATCTTGATCTAGATAAGATTAGTGTTAACTCCAATATTAAATTTGATGTACAAGATGTAATACTATTAGTAGAGGATTAATTGTTTGAAAGTAACCTCTCAACATAGGGTCTTTGATATGATGGATGAAAGGAAGATGATGGAGGGATAATGGATTCACCAAAGATAGGTCCATATAAGAAAGACTCATTAAATAAAGGAAGAATATGTTTATGGTAAATGGAATCATTATCAATGGAGGATTTATCGAATATAGGTGGACCATGAGGATGGACTTGGTGTCTTCTCCTTGGATTAAAAGTAGAAGTGATTTATCATGATTAGGAAAGGAATATTGGCATACTCCTTCTTGGTCACCCTTGAATGTAGAATTATTTGGTTAACCCTCGATCTCAATGTCACCTTGGTTGATGAGGTATTGTACATACTTTTTAAAATTATGACATCGATTAATGGTATGCCCCTAGGTTTGATATATATATGGTAGTGGTTTGATTTTTAATAAAAAAGCTTGGGGTTGGTAGGATCAAGATGTCATATGAGTCGATAGACCATCATTTCTACAATAATAAGTTTGTGAAAGAGGTATAAGGATATAGAAAGAGGAGTATAGGGCCTCTCATCACTTATTAACTTGTATGATGAAGCATTAAAATTTATATCATATGGTTGTTTTCATAATTGGGTGTGTAGACTAGTAGTAGATGAGTTGGACAAGATTGGATCCCCATTACTAGTTTAGGAAGGGGTAGATGACTGGCTATGATTGGTGGATGGAGGATTTAAATATGACTAGGTAGTATTAAGGCTAGATTAGACTGACATGCATAGATGTATATTTGAGGTAATGTTGGGTGGATGGGGTTAAAGTATGTAGGACATGGAGTAATTATCTCAAGGAAGTGAGAAAGGATTACATCCCTATTAGCTATGAGGCATTTCTTAATTAGGGTATTGACCAAATTTGTTTTTGATTCCATAGATCAATATGGGAGAAATTAAAAATGATGTGGTTTTCTAGCCTCAATCGGTAGGTGTAGGGGATTGAATGGAAATATTGAGGGATGAAGATGGGATGTGTGAAAACAATTTGGACGAAAGGCTTTCTTTAGTTTGATCTCAAGCCTAACTAAATGATATGAGATATTGGATAGGGTAAGACAATATTAAGTAAACAAAATTAGGATGTGAGATAGACTTCAATGATTTATACTTGATATAACTGAGTGAGCTATGACAAGCTCTAGGACTCGATTGGGGCTAGACTAGCCCAATATACTAGTTTAGACTAGGGATGACTAGATTAAGACTAGCTCAAGACCAAAATGATTGACTCAAATATAATGAGATAATTTTATTGATAGGTTGATAGGATTTTAATTATGACTCAAACTTGATTAGACACAAGAAATCTTATAATAAGGACCTCGATGAAAAGATTTATTTGTGAATATAGATGAATATTAGCATACACATATAAAATTGATGTGATGACTAGTATAGATAAGGGTATGACAAGGTAAAGACAAGTTGGACTATGATTAGGACTATATTTTATAGACAAGGAATATGGTTATGGATAAGGTGATAAGGCTAAATAAGGTCAAGAGGAGTGACATGGTTTTTATTAGGGTGACCTAAGGCTAGAGAGTGATAGGTTATGATTAAGTTTTAAGAATGAATGGATGATGGGATTAGATTCTGGGGATGGATTTGATTAGGTGATAAGAGGGAATGACTTGATGCTTTATACAAGTCTAGATAAGATGAAGACAATGTGACAAGGTTGGACTAGGATGGGGTGAAGACTAAGACAAGAACAAGGTGAGCAATGAGATGTGAAAAGTATTATGGTAAGATTAAGGATAATAAGGTATGAATAAGGACAAGGTCAAAGAGGGATATAATATTGAATGAATAAGTCAAGGGACTAGGATGAATGAAGAGAAATGTCAAGAAAAGGTTATGACTTAGGTCAAAGGAGTGACTAAATGAAGTGTGTTTTAACTAGGGAGGACTAGGATAAGAGATGAAGACTAGGATGCTATATATATACATGAACAAGGTCAAGTCAAAACAATAATATAGGGACATGAGATAATTATGGAGAATAAGATTATGTGTAAATAGGGATTATGTTTTATCGAGGGACTATGTTTGACTAAGGGGATAAGAATTTGTGGGTTTTATTTTAGGGGATGCAAATAACACACAAAAAAATGCAAGAAAGCCATAATCTTAGACTTATGCCTGACTTAAGAGTGTAACTCGATGACTGTATCATCTAAAAAATTTATGGGTAAGGTTGTAGGATGGTGACCCAATATAAAATCTCTTGAACCCTCTCAAACCTATTTACACTTAACTATCACTTAAGAACTGATACTAATTCTAGAAGTAAGTTACCTATTGTGACTGATGGTCTTATTATAGGGTATACAAAATATCTAAAGGTGTCCTTGATATACAATAGGTACATGGGGACTAACTCCATATAGGGTGTTGTTTGATGCTTGGATCAAAGATTTAACTCTTTCCCTTTAGGGAAGACCTATATGGGGTAAAATACTTAACCTAATGATAATTATTCCTAGTTTTTAAACTCCACTAGAACAGAAAGTGTGGATTTACACATAGTGGTGAAATACATGGTCATAATCCCCTTAGAACTATGACAAGTACATAGGTGTCACTTTCACACCACGTTGCCTCTTAAAAAATAAAAAAGGGAGGGTTTATTAGTGGTTTTTGATCCTTTGAGATTCACCATTAGGACATAGGGAGGAGATCATACACCACTATAGCTCTCAGGTACAAACAAGTACATAGAATAATTAATTTATATGTGATATATATAAAATATATACAAATATGTTTTTTCAAAATGACAAAATCTTTGACAGATGTCCTACAAAGCAAGTGATTTGTAGTTTCGATTGGAAATCTTGAGGTGTAACCTACAAGATAAGACATTAGATAAAAATGTGACCTACAAGATAAGATTTTATTAGTCTTAAGCAAGCCAAATTGCCACTATATTCACCCCTAGAATAATCCTAATAAAATATTAGTTCTACAAGCCTCAATAAAAACACTAAAAAAAATCATGGGTTTTGCACTATAAATTTTTTTAATGATAAGATTAATACAAAAAAAGATTAATATTAAATATTATTAGATGTTTTATTGCTATGGACAGACTCAAATTTTGTGATATCATGATATTGGCTTGATTGACTTTGATAAGTATACTAGTTTGGCATGAGAGGATCATATATTTCATAGTTAGTTTGGCAATGGAGGGGTGGCCGATTTAAATAGAGGAATGAGGGAGAATCAATGGAAAAAATTCAAATTTCAGTGTAGGAAGATCAATGGTGGATAATTATTCAAAGAATTAAAAATTACTTGGATGATTCTAGAGGAGGGAATGTTCTAGAGGTTGAAGCCTCTCAATTCACTTCAAAAGTCTAATGATAATTATTATATGATTAGTCATGTGATTAGGGGGTACTAGAGATTCTAGGGGAGTAGGAGAGGATACTCATAGGCTAGGGTAGGTGGGATGGAATTTTAAATTCCAAAATAGTATATAAGTGGGATTAGAATAATATTATATGATAAATGACATTATAAGAAGGATTAATTGACTTGTGGGGTAGGAATAAGGTTAGTATTGTGAAAAAAATGAAGGAATGTTATAAAAATGATTATAAGGAGATTTGGGAAAGATTATTGTGAATCATCTTGTTATAACTATACCACACATTTATTTTGACCCTACTCATAGTTTTTTGTACTGCTTCCTTCATCTTCTATTGTGGAATGGGCAGACTTCCAATACACCCTTCATATTCTTCTTTTAGAAAAGGGAAGAAACATTATTCGCTATAGATGGAGTTTCTTTGGTCTTCAAGTAGAGTATCTCATCAACAACATTCATAATTTTATGAGCTATATTATAGACAACTTGAACATCTTATATGGATATTTCTTAACTCTTCTCTCTATCTGCTCTATTGCTCTCACTTGTGGACACATTTTTGACTATGCCCAATGTCCATAAGTCATGCATTATTTCTTACCTTGCACTATTTTAGGGGAGGAATTTTTTCATATGGGTTTTATCATTTTATCCACCTTATGGGAGTTTTTTTTTGCATGTTTACCTCATTAGGCCTCATTGTTAGGACCTAATTCTTCTACCCACTTAAGTTATGCTTTAGGGGGGGGTGTTAGTGTAGGTTTTTTCTAGTTTGGTTTACCTACATAGTTGTTCTATTTAACTTTCTTAGGTCACATGAGGTATTTGAGGAAGATAGACCCACTTTAATATGATCATGGGGTCATGTTTTATCTCTCCTATATATAAGCACCATGGTATTTGTAATATGTAACTTGAAATCTCATTTAATGTATTCATTTTTTTTGCTTTACAATTTTGGCTTCCACTTACTTCTAAGATTTTATGCATTTATGAATAGTTAGAGATCTTGGATGAATCCAACATTATAAGCTAAAATTAAGGGTGAATTTTCCTAAATTTATGCATCATGCCATTTAAGTCATGGCATAAAAGTATGTGTAGGTTTCTTCCATCTAACATCATGGAATTATTCAGCTCATTTACCAGCATCATTTCATAAAAACACAAGATGGAAAAGCTACTTGGGAAGTGTTTCTACAAAAGAAGATAAAGAGGGAAAAAAAAAAGGAGATCTCTCTTTTCCTCCCTTACACCAAGATATATTTTAAGTTAAGGAACTTCTAGTGAAGATCTAACTCCAAAGGTAGGGAAGGAAAAGAGTATGAAAACATAGACACCTAAACCTAGTTCCAAGGAAATCCTAGAACCAACCACTATCCAAGATCATACCTTGGATATCTCTAATGAAGAGAAACTAGCTCTAAGGGTATCATTAACCATAATCCTAAGGAGAAGCTCAAGAATAAAGACTCCAAGTGAGGAGTCTAGGTCATTACCTCTCCAAATAATAATAATAAGACTTATATTAGAGGAGGAAGATGATCAAGACAGGGATGTTATAGAGATCCTTTGTAGTTTAAATCAAGGACATCCTATTAAGACTCCAAGGATTAAATAAATATCTGTAGAAGAAGAAATGATAGATAAATCCCCATTCAATATTGAAGAATTGGCAACCATGGAATAAAAATTTGAGGAAGCTGTGGAGGAACACCTTCCATCTTCTTCATTTCAAATAAAGGATAAATAAAAATCTCAAATCATGGAGATAATAAAAAGTCACTCCTCAAGCCATGATGAATAGGAACAAGTACAATAGGCTCAAATCCTATACAAATATGAAGATACTATAAGATAACAATAAAATAAATTGGCTTCATCAAAATGAAGCTATAAACTAAGGAATACACTATCTCATCTTTATAAAAGGAATTAGAAGAAACTAAGATTCAATATTTGCATAAATATAAGAAGATAGTGTATTTAAAATAAAAATTGGATAGGCCAAAAGCATAAGAAGACCAAGCAGTTCAGACACAATATCTTCTCATGACATCATGACCACTTGTAATGAAACTTGTCAATAATTAAAGAGGTGCAAGATAAAAAACATGAAATTAAATATACACATTCAATAAGAAATAAAATACAAGGAAAAATTAGAGTTTATCCTTCAAGTAGCTTGTGATCTAGGAGAAAAAATTTTAGCCTACAAGAGACCTGCCTTAGCCTATAGTCTTTTCCTTCATGAACAATTCCTTAGATGGAAACTACTAAGAATTTCCTATGGAATACTTCATGACTTAGAGGATGAAAACTAATTCATGGAAGATTATCAAACTAGTACCCCAAATCAACATAATTTGTTGTGTGAATTTTATTTGTGTAGATTTATCTTAGATCATATGTCTTCTTTCTTGATCAATCTATTTATAGGATAATCTTATCTTAGAGCTTACACTTATACTCTACAAAACTAAATTGCATGGAATATAAGAAAATCATGAATATTTTCAAAAAATAAAAACTACGAGTCTTTGTATGATAGTTCAATTCCCAAATGAAAAAGAGAAAATTATACTATTGAGAAACATTTTATACTAACCAACATTTAAAGAACATTGACCACGAGTTCTGCAATAGAATAACATATATTTTCTAGAATTTGTGTAGCACCATTTTAATGAAGCATTAAATATAAGTGATAAAATATGGGATACCTTGAAAATCCCATGGAAACAAAGAGAGGTGATTTCACCTACCAACATTCTATGGAGTTTTATAAGAGCTAGTGTTGTTGTTGAGATAATTAGTCAGATATATGGTTATGAGTGGATATGTATGAGATTCAAACCTTCACTCATCCTTAACCCTATATCTCCATGGAAGAATGTGACATGTGAATCCATTAAGTAGTTTGAAAAATGGAGAGAACTAACATAGAGTCATAAAGGGTGTGTTGACCCATTGGAGAATAATTGGGAAACATGCTATGATATTTATGATCTCAACCACAATTTACAGAGGAAAATTCTCAATAATGAATAGGGAAGGCACTAGATTGCAAGAGGCTATTTTAAAAATGAATAGTGTAACTTTATACTATCTTAAAATTTTTAGTCTCTCACACATCAAATAATCTGGGCTTAAATTTTACATCCTCATGGCCATCACAAGTTATAAATTGACCTACAAAAACTTGAGTGTGCTTGGACAGTGATTGGAATGTACCTAGGTTGATTGTGGGTGAGTTAGATTTTGATGAGGGCATTTTCACATTGATCAGAGTCCATAAAGATTACCAATAAATTGGTCAAAGTCTATGGTGATTACCATCAAGGTTTTTATAGTCTAGCAATGTTACTAGTAGGCCTATTTGGTTCAAATGGTGTTGACTATTGGTTTTGATGTCTATGGTGGTAGGGTTATCAGGATCTAATGAGTGTGTTAGTAGGATATTAAGAATATGTTGGTAGGGTTATTATAATCTAATGATTGTGTTTTTAATTCTATCAAGATTCGATGAGTGTGGACATAAACATCTAAAATTTCTTGTGAGGGGTGAAAATCCTACCAAGTTGAATAAACCTAAAAAAATGTAGATTTTATATGGATCTTTAAAAAATATCAAATACCAATTTGATAAATTGAAAAACCTAATAAAAGCTAGAAATTATTTCCTGGTTTGAGAATCCCATTGTATAGAAATGCATAAAACCATTGAAAAAGCCTCAAAACCTTCAAAAAATGGCCAAAAATATCTGACACAAATATAGGTCATGGTTACAACCACTTATAGGGTCTTGTCATGTTCCAGATATGATATCACTATCTATTTTGAAATAGGAGACGCCAACTATATAGTTTACATGGATATTCATGAAATCCCACCAAACCCATGAAAAACTTAAAAAATAAGAAAGTTAACATAATGTATGCAAGAAAGATCTCACTAAGGATTTTAGAAATGAAAAATGGCCATCAAATCAGAGCTTTGATACCATGTTAGATCACTCCAAGATCTTTAAATGTCATAGATTGCAGAAAAACCTTAGGATTAGGTGAGAGCAAGATGTAAAGTAAAAGTGAACTTGATAAATATTTATTAGATGATTATCCAAAAAGTACAAAGGAGGTACATTATATAGTGAGATATTAGGTCATCATAAAGGTAAAAAATCAACTCATAATTAGAAATAAAATTAAGTGTATTTCCCCTGATGACCTTAATAACCCTAATCAAGCTGAGTAACAACCGTGTAGGTAAAACCAAAAGTGGGAAAAAGCCTAAACTAAAAAGGTGCACAAGTTTAGTGGAAAGAATCCACTCACTTAAATATTTAAAATATAAAATTTATTTTATTTACACCAAAATCCATGTACACAAAATGTGGTCATGACATCTCTATATCTAGAACTTGATTAATTCATTTGATATAGGTGGTTTTGTGCTCAAAATAAAAATAATGACCTTCATGTTACCTAGTCAATATTTAATAAGGAGTTGTAGATGCACTATCACAAAAATGTCTTGGAAAACTAATTTAGTCAGTCAAAAAAGTTGTGGTAAATAGGGGTTGTTAAATATTATATTCAACAATTCTAGAATCTATCTTTACACATGAATGACATTAACAAGGACAACATGACTGACCTATTCTTCGGTGGGCTCAAGAATAACATCCAAATTAAGGCTAACATGTTTAATCCAACTTTAATATCTGAATCCATACCATTAACATGTAAGGCTAAGAAAAAATATCTAGTGAAAGGAAGGGCTTTCTCTAATTATTATGAATTCATATCCACATCATAATCATTTCCTTAGCCTATTCTATTGACCCCTCAATAAATTGAAGAGAAACATGTAAAAGGGTTATGTTTCAGCTGTGAGAGTAAATGAAACAAATGACATAATTGTGTTAAAAAAAATTACATTGAAGGTGCCAATGAATATAAAAAAGATGATGAGGCATCAGGTGAGGGTATGTATGAGTAAGAGGAGGAATCTAAAGATTCTCACCCTATTATCTCTAGTCATGTACTTTCAGGTATATTACTACTCCTCAAACTCTTAAGTGATGGGTTTCCTCAAGAAATAAATGGTGATAATGTTGATTGAATTAAAAATTACACAAACTTAATCAATAGTTTGTTGGATACTAGTTTAAATTGTTTCATATACACAACTCTATAATTTCAGGTCATGATTGTAGATGGTGGCATAATCAACTGTTCTATAAAATTCCATAGTAATAAACTGGCTATGGGAGACTACATGTTAGATTCTCCTATGTTTGATATTTCCATGTGGGTTGATATTATTAGGGATTATAATGGATCACAACTTTGGGCATAATAGAATTGAATTTACAAAAACTATTCATGTGCTTTCATTATGGATTATAGGAAAAATATCCATAATTGGTTAGTTCTCATTAGATGATAGATTTATTAAAAATAGGCTTAAGGATTTATAGCATGATTATTTTCCATATAAGTTAAACCAAAAAATGTGTCTACACATTTTGGTTTATAGATGATTCTTGATGACCACCCAACTATTTTTAGCATCATGCCAAAAGGATTACCACCAAGAAGATATCATGATCATGCAAAAAGACTGCTTAGAGGGAGTACACCACTAAAAATCAGACCATACATGTATCCATACGCTTAGATGAGTGAAATTAAAAATATGATATAAAAGATGTGGGAGGCAACTATTATTAGACATAGCCAAAGTGAATATTCATCTTTGGTAGTCAGGTGCATATGAAGGATGGCACTTGGAGGTTGTACCCAGACTAAAAATAACTCAAGAAGTACACCATAAAATATAAGTCACCTATTATAGTAAATAATTATTTACTAGATGAATTACACGGTGTTATTTATTTTACCAAACTAGATCTTAGTTTTGGGTATCATCAAATTTGGATTAGATATGAGGATCCTAAAAAAACTTTCAAAACACATGAATGCCATTATGAGTTTATGGTCATGCCTTTTGGTCTAAAAAAGATGCCATATACATTTCATAATTTGATGTACTAATTTTAAGCCTTTATTAAGGGAGTTTGTGTTGGTGTTTTTTGATGATATCCTATATACAACAAAACTTGGGAAGAAAATTTGAAGCATGTGAAACATGTACTATTAGTTTTAGAACAACATCAAATTTATGCCAAACCTTCCAAATATGATTTTGGAGTCCCAAGAGATGGATTTCTTGGGTCATATTGTTTCACATGAAGGATTCAAATTTAACCCTAAGAATATCAAAGCAATATGGAGTGGAAAGTGTTAAAGAACCTCAAGAACCTTCATAGATTTTTAAAGATAACATGTTACTATCATTGATTTGTAAAATAATATGGTAGCATAACAACTCCACTCAAGGCCTTGTTGAATAAAAAATTTTTATATTATAATGAAACAACTACCAAAGCATTTGAGAATTTGAAAGAGGATATATGCACCACTCCAATTTTGGATACCCCTAATTTTTATAAAAATTTTGTTGTTGAATGTGATGCATTGGGATATTGCATGAGTGTATTACTCATGTATAAAGGAAGACACATTACATTTGAGAGTCATAAAGTAAAGGGAAAAAATAGACTCAAGCTAATATGTCATGCCCAAAGTTTTGTCCAAAAACTCATGTAATTTTTAAAACTTAATTCAATAATGATTACTTATTAACTGTAGCTACTTAATTATTTAATAATTATTAATTTTATATTAATGCCATAATTGAAGTATAAATCATGCCCTCCATGAACCCTGATGCTTGGTTGATCCTATAAAGTTTGAGACCATGGCTTGGATAGAAACCACACCATTGTTAGTTGTGTTTAGAGGAAAGAATACTAAACAACTAGATTTGCACATATGAACAACATAAATGATAGAAAAAAAGAAATACAAATAAGAGAATAAACCAATTTAAAATAAGACCAAGATGATATTTCTTATTCAAAGAATGGCCTGATTTACACTTTCCTGTATGATTGCATATAAAAGTTTCCAAATGAATCTTCAATTTCCTCTTTGACTCTTCTTTAAAAATCTTTGACTTCTTTTTGACACGTCAAATATCTATTTTCTAATTTTTACTATAAATAATGGTAAATAATACTAAATATTATTTCCTTTTACTTATACTAACACTCACCCCCACTTAAAAGGTGTTTCATCCCAAGACACAAAAAGGATCTAAACATTCAAATTTTTACAATTTCAATCCATTACAAATGCATTTGAGAACCTAAAATACTCCTATTCCTAATCTCCACAACCTCTCATTCCAAAGCTCCTTCTCTTCTATAATTAACTAATCTAACTTTAAATACATTTATAATTTTACAAAAATATAAATAACTTTGATTTGTTTAGACATATTATAATAAATATCATGTGAGTAAGAGTAAGATAGGTAAATATCAATAAGAGCCAAATACTTAAACCATAGTCTATTATTTTGATGGGAATAATTCCAAAAATATGAATCCAATAAAAGTCATAATTATCCCCTTATGCATTGGTTTATATTTTAAAAATAATTTTACATCAATGATTTTAACTTTGTAAAATTTCCAAACTATTACACAACACCAAATTTGGACTTGAACTTCTACCATTGTGTGTCTGGTGAATTTTTTGAGCATTTAGTAACAATAAAATTATGACTTGATCCACCCTAGTGCTTATGAGTGCTATCACAATCTACTCCACCTTCTTCATGAATCTAAGTGGATTAGGTAACAATAGAAATAATCCTTTTATATAGACACATCTTTGAAAAATTAAAACTAGCTAGAGTAGGTTTAACTCATGGGAGCACTGCATTCACACCAAACAACATGCACTCATAACATCATGTGCTCCTCCTCCCCAACATTTCTTTCCATTACACCATTTTGCATATTCTCTTTTAGGTGAAATTTCATCTACATGAAAAACTTAATTTTATCTTTGTAAGCCATAATATGTGCTCATCACAGGACACTACATCCTTGAAAAACTATATTATATCATTATCATTGTTGCTCAGAGCTATATGCACCTCTCAAACTACCCACTCCATTACTATCGTATGATTTTGTTGTTGTATTTTGCCTCTTATATGCATTTTGATATTCACATATATCACATTGCATATTTTATAACCTACTTACATATATTTATGAGTAGAAAATGATATAGAAAGAAGGTATTGCACTATCTTGAAATCACTGAGGACTCCTAGCTTGAATAAGTTATTCATAGAAAGTGAAAAATAAATGGAATGACATAAAAGTCTCTACTTTATATTTTCAAAAAAATATAATGATGCCTTACCTATGTATAAAATAATGATACCTTCATAAATTCAAATGCTTGATCTTAAAACTCATACATACCACAAGACTGGACCCCTTGCATGTGGCAATAACACATTCACCCAATAGGTGATCATCATCCATTCGTGTTGGATCCTCAACATAGGAAAGTGAAACAATATAGAATCAAACTTAAGGATTATCATGTATTCAATCCTCCACAACTACATTAGCCATTACCATAGGCCATCTACAGATGAAGTATGTCCTCTATGAACCCTGATGCTTGGTCGATCCTACAATGTTAGATACCATGGCTCAGATAGCACCCACACCATTTTTAGCTATGTTTAGAGGCAATAATATTAAATAACTATATTTTCACATATAAAAAACATAAATGATAGAAAATAAGAAGTACAAAAAAGAGAATAAACTAACTCAAAATGAGACCAAAATGATATTTCTTATTTAAAGAATGACATGATTTACACTTTCTCATACAATTGACTATAAAGGCTTCCAAATGACTCTTAAATTTCCTTTATGAATATTCCTCTCTAAAGAATCTTTTAATTCTTTTTGAAACCTCAATTATTTATTTTTCTCCTTTTTACTAGAAATAATGGTGAATAACACTAAATATTATTACCCTTTACCCCTACTAACAATTATCATGTGTGTAATTTAATCTATTTAATTTACACCATAAGCCTTATGTAGGAAACATAATATAAATATATTAGAGCAAGGTTAAGATCAAATATGATTTTATAATTAATTTAATTTACATAATATAAGTGACTCATATTGATTCATCACCCTAACTTAATCATAATACAAACATACTAGTTTATTAATTATTCTAATTACTTATATTGATGGATTAGGGTGAAACCCTAACTTTAATTTAGATTTAAGCTCATGGAAAAAATTTATATTATAAAATAATATCAATTTTTTCACATTTTGGTTAATTCCAGAGACTTTTTATTGAGTCAATGGCATACTGAGTTACTATTGAAGTTTTCTGAAGGAAATATTACTGTAGGATTTTAGAATTAAGTCATATTATAGTCTTTATAGTTTGTGGACTAAGTCATTCTATCATTTTGGAATTAAGTCTTTCTTTGATCACCAATTTATTGATTTGGGATCCACCATCCCATATAACATTTACCATCTATCACTTTCTCATCTGTTTGGAACTATCTCATCTATCTCCTTAATTATGGCATCAAAACCTTGATTCACCCCATTTTTACCTTCATAATTAGTGATTTATAAATGATCTTTCTTGTTTTACTAATCCATACTTGTATTTTATAAATTATGCTTTGGTTGATGGTTTGAATTCCCTAATGAGGAAATGTGTCCAAATCAATGACTTGGATTGAAAGATGAACCCTACAAAATCAAACAAAATTGTCAAGCATAAATCCTTTGGAGAAATGACAAGGAAAAAACATTAAATAATTGAATCATTAATAGAGAATCCATAATAAATCTAGACCAAATGCAATAAATAAATGAGAGTTTTTCTATTTGGACATAGACACTCACATTAGTTAGATTTCAATTTAAACATAGGCCCTTCTATACGCATCGAGCATGTATAAATATTATTATTAATTAAGAATAAGTATTTGAAAATGAAATAATATTATTTTTAATCCTAATAAACTAATGGAAAATTTATATTTAATTGACTAACATCCTCCTCATTCCTTTAATAGTTTTTATGTTTATTAAAATCATCAAATTTATACCCATCAAGTGCTAGGTGGCACATCCTTATTGGCTTGGAGGCCCAGGGTTTATGGTTTGGTTATGGGTAGATGCCAATTAAATTTAAGATCAAGGTAATGATGAAATGACTAGGGTACCACATGACATTCCCTAATTAATCTATGTCTTTGGTCTAGGTACACAAGAGGATGGCACATGGAATTGAGTTGGGGGTTTTAGATAACTTCTATAATTAATTTTGTCCCCATGGTCCTCGGATCTCAAGAAGTTACCACATGGTGACCTATCAATCCCTTAGGATCATGGGACTATTAAAATTCCTAGAGTATCCTTTAAAAATAAGTTCTTAGGTTCCATATAAATCACAACATGGTGACCTCTTAGGTCATTGAGGGATTAAAGCCTTTAGACTATTGCTAGAGTCTTTGTAGTCTCGGGCTCATAGTAAGTCACCATGTGGCAACCTATCGATCCCTCAGAGCCATAAAACCTTTAAACTTTGGATTAATTCCTCATCAACCTAGGCTACTAGGATCATGCCACATGACATAATCTCAAGGATATATGGGATATTTCATATTATAAACTTGGAAACTTGGAAACTTTTTAGATTTGGAAATATTTTGGACTTACCTGAATGCTCAAAATGATACAATAGTGACATGTGGAAAGGTTTAGGGGATTAAAATAATCAAGGATTAGATTGAAATAAATAATAATGGCTAAGGCATTGGGCTTAGATTTTTAGGCATGGTCAATTCAGCTTGATTGGTTTGGACTTTGAATATTTTGAGCTCACTTAACTCAATTTAATAAATTAAGAGCTTGTTAGAGCTTGACTCATTTGATTAAAGTGACTCAAATTCAAGGGACTTAAGATCAAAAGATAAGGGATCAGTTAAACTATGCTTGACATGACTTGAAATAAAGTATGCCCCAAAAGGCTAAATGTATATGGGTTATTCAAATGATAAAATAAATCAAGACTTAACATATGGATATTAATTCAATAACCTAAGTTTATAAAATAAAAATTAACTCAAGATATAGCCATGAGGATCATACTAATCATAAAAACTTAACATATTTAACCATTCACAAATATGCAAAAGACTACTCCCAAAAAATCTCTCAAACATGCAAGTTCCCTTAGACCAAATATAGCAACATTCAACTTAGCTAAGAAAAAGAGGGTCCCCATTTTCAAATTGAGAATGGGTAATGTTGTGAAAGAAACAATAAAAGGTAATTCTTAAAATTTTGTAGTGAAAACATCATATCTAAGGCCTCTCACTTTATTTTAGTGTAATTTTTATCTAATGCCAACAACTTTCTTTTTACGAAGTAAATGGGGTGATCCAAAGCTCTATCTTTTGGCTAAGCCAATACAACTCCTAATTTAGTTCTTGAAGAATATACATGCACATGGAATGGCTTGATGAAATTAGATAATACTAATATTGGGTTTGTTACTAACCTCTAGTCCAAACCCATAAAATATGTTCAACACTTAATAGTCTATTCAAACTTTGTATCTTTGTGAATTAATCTCTTCATTGGGGTTTATATAGCTGGGTACACTTTGATAAAAATATGGTAATATATTATATGTCCAAAAAATTATCTCACTTCAGTAGAGCTTATAGGAGGTGGATTACCCACAATTACTTTGATTTTGGCTTGGTCAGCCAAAATACCATTGCTAAATACTATATGACCCAAGAGAACACCAAATGGTGTAAAAAATAAACACTTTTTAAAATTCAATGTGATGCACATAGTTCAACATCATTCTAACATGAGAGTCAACTTGGATAGGTGTTATTTAAATAAAGAAAATACAATCCAATAATAAATATATAATTCCATAAAATCATGGATGAAATCTTTGAACACGGTTACCACATCCCTAGAAAAAACATAAGGAACATTATTCAAACCAAATGACATTACCTTATATGTTAATGAGCCCCATTTTTTTGAAAAGGTGGTTTTATCCTAATATTCAGTTGAAATTGGTATTTGATGGTATACATTGAAACCATATATGAAGGAATAAATTTTTATTCCCTATGAGTGAATCTAGAAATTTGTTTGTGAAGGGAATGATAAATGGGTCATTAATGCAAGCATCATTTAAGGCCCTATAGTCCCACAAACTCTGATTTCCCATAAAATTTTGGGTTGAAACACCATTGGAATAACCCAATCTACTTTTTCTACTAGATAAATAATTTTTACTTTTCACATATGGTTAATTTAAAGCTATACTTAAGCTTAATATTTTGATTTACCCTATATGGGTGATTTTTAATGGGTTGTGTGCACTTTATGTGTATCTCTCTCAATGAAGGGTCTACACCATGGACTTTTGAAAATTTTATTGGGAGCACATCTTGATAGTATTTTATAAATTTAAAACCTTTATATATATATATATATATATATATATATATATTTTTGTGTCTAATAGTCATCTAAATTTACAATTTTTGTGGTAGCCTCAGTACTAATGTTACCTACGAATTTATTTAGTGGTTCTTGATATATCTTGTTGGACCCACTTGGCATAGAGCCTCACAATGTACTTTACCCTTCTTTTTCTTGAATTTTTAAATTTCATAACTATGCATATTAAATTTTATATTCAATTTAAGATTTTGTCTCCTCTACTTCTCACTCAAGTTTGAAATAACCCTTCCAGTCTAGGTCCTCATTGCTATCACTAGATTCTATTTGTTATCTATCATCCATGATTTTATTTCAATGTTACACCAAATACTTATCTTTTTGCTTATTACAATTGTAATTTTTGATAGTTGTATTAATATCTAAAGTGGTTTTCTGTTATGAAGAGGAGTCTATCATAGTGCTTAGATCCTCTAATTTTCCATGCCATAAAAACATCTTCAACTTTTGAAGAACGTTCTACACCAAGGGATTCTCATCCTCAAAGCTAAAGGTTATAATATAATCTTACTAAAATTGTGGCCAATTATAGTTTCTATCTACATTTTTGGTTCATGTGATAGAATGTTGAAATAGGTGTTATGGTTTAATTGAATACATGTACCCATTATCTATATTCTATAACCTCTGAAGACCATACATCAACAAATTTATGAATATGCATTTCAGGACACTATCCTTCCAAGAAAAATAACCATTAAAGCATGAACACAAATGCTATTTGAAATGGATCTTATATAATTTTTCAAGCATATTCCTAGTGAAACTAATTTTACCTGTGTATTACCCACCATGTCATATAAAAAAAATTTAGAGCATAGTTCAGTTACCTGACTCATTGATCTACATTTGGAACATGTTGCTCCAATCTCAAAATAAATTAGTCCAAGTACTCAGTTATAAAGTATTAAGGCAATTTTCATTTTGTATAGAAAATCATTCACATTGGTGTCACCTCATGGCCTCCTCTCATCCAATTCAACATATGTGTAACTAAATTACTATTTACTGAAGATGTAATTTCCAAAGTTAGAACACCTTTCTGAGTTGGCTTGATGTAATCCATGTTTTTCACACCTACTATATATATCAAATCTACTTAGGAACTATTTGGTGATCACATAGATGGAGACTTGTATTTATCTATATGTAAATGTTAAAATTGTTCTTTTATTATCATAGGTTTAGATGAAGGCTTCTTTAGTTGTTTTAATGACCTAAAGGTTATGTTTCATGATGGAAAAAGTTAAACTCTACAAGTCATAGTGCATTATGCTTAAGATCTATACCAACCTTAAACCATATATTATCCCCATATTCATAGGGTGATTTAGGATATTTAATAATTATATAATATTTCATTTTAGCTTTATTCATAGGTATGATGATATTATTATCCCCTTGGTGTACCTATAACTAATTACACAATATGTTTATGGTCATATAACCATTGTATGCCCACTTTTTCTGATCAATGTAGGATAGTGTGTTTTAACCATATTTATATTTATAACAAAATAGTCACCTCACAAATTTAGATCAAAAACTTTGATGTCTACATCATTTAGTCACCTAATAGGTTCCACCATTCTATATTCTATGAGGCTCAACATAACTAGGTTATAACCAAGATCAAGTTGTCTAATGGCTTTGCATGTCGAGCAAGGGAACATATTTACTATACTTCCAAAGTTGAATACAACAATTAGAAATTAATTTATTACCAATTTGATATTCATTCAAGAGTTAACATCCCATTGTTTTTTGGTCTTTTTATACCATACCACCTTATCAATGGACTACTCACCTATTTGTACATAGTCTAATAGGTTATTCAAAATATTTATGATGTTATAAGACATATATTAATTTCACAAAGTGTTTAACAATTTTAGTAGATCTATAAAAGTAGTAACTACTCCATCCTACCTCATATTACACATAATCTAATCATACATATGTTTGTCAATGACTGTAACATTATTCTTAAATGCATTTTGGTTTTGTATATTATAAAATACCTACATTTCATGATACATTAGACCCTTTTTATTTTATAGGATTAGGATATTTGTCCTATTACACCTTTATAATTTGTTGATCTTGTGGAATGTTTAAAGGTGGTAATCCTTATTTTGTGTTGATGCCATGTGACTAGTTGTATGTACATATGATCCCTTGGGTTTGATTTAACCATGTTTACATTTTGCACTAGTTTTTATTTTATCTATTTTTAACACAAGATAATATTCTATGTGATGCTACCTTATAAATCTACAATATACATAATAGACATGTCTTTGTGGATTGGTTGGACAATGAAGTGATTGTATTCTCTACATAGAAAACCGATAATTGGTGGTTGGCCTTGTCTCTCATCTAGTCTAAGATTACCTCATTAACATTTTATTTAGTACCCACCTCTGTATCCCCCTTGTCTCTATTAAAACCAAAACCTTACTTCTAATTATCATCATATCCTCCTTGTCAGTATGGGGAGCCCCACCCTTGTTGTTTTAAAGTACCTAGGGATATGATTTATTAATGTATATGAGTTGATTGATATGCCAACATGTGGCCCACATGTCATCATATCCATAAAGCCACATACATTAATATATCATATCATTAAGTAAATTAAAGTTTTTATTGGCCATCATATTCCCCCTATAATCTTTGGGGAGAAGATGGGTCCCATCATGTTTGATATTATTGGGGCGACGTAATACTCTATGGCTATTAGTATCAAGGAGATGGTGAAGTACATATTATTTGGTATTGTGGTGTCAAAATTTATCGGCCCCAAAGATAATACTAAGGTGAGTTTGGCATCCATCTAGGAGGAATTTGATTCATACTTGTCATTTTATATTTGAGCTTAGTATGCCTGGTTTTGCAACAAGGATATGTTGTGCTACTACTATGAATACATTATTGGTGATGTATTCATTAAATTATTATAGGGATATAAAATTTTATAATCATGATTGTGAAACTTGTAGAAATTAAAATATAATATTTTAAATTATTGGGTATGTTATTGTAACGAATTTCATTTTAAAGTTGCATGCCTTACTACACAAAAAATCTCATATTTTTTTTTGACTTTTGGGTAGAATTCATGTGGTGCCCCTCTTTTACACACTCCATACACTATATTGTTGGATATTTTTCAATGATTTCATATTGATGTCATGGAAGTGTCCAGGTGAGTCGATGAAGTGCCTTGATAGTCTAAGTGATAATGACAAAGTGTGCAATGTGCTTTAAGTTGGCTTGGTTTATCTTTAGAGTTTAACTATTTAGAGATGATTAGGGATGAGTCTAAATTATTAATATTATGAAATAGGTTATATGAGAGGTCAATGATATATTGAGTGCTTGTTTGCATAAGTGGAATTCATCTGGTAGTCCATAGTTTTCATCTAGACATGTTGGGTCCAATGGCAAAAAATCTGAGTAGATAGTTTGATGGCATCATAATTACCATGTGTGGATGAGTTAAGGGGAGTTGGTAATATGGTTTTGATAAAATTAGTCCAAAGTTGATATGGTACAAGTATCAAGTCATGCGATAAAGTGAAGCCAAAGATATATGTGTGCAAAGTTGGGCTCCCAAGCATTTTGGCAATGTTTTTTATGTTCAAATAGAGCCGAGTAAGTAAATTGGTGACATCATATCTCACATATATGAAAGTTTTAGGAGAATATTTATATATGGAAGAATTAATCTATGAGATAAGATATTATGTGCTAAATATTAGGTCATTCTACTAAGTGTGATAAAAGATATGCAAGTGCAAATTTGGGCTCCCAGGTAGTGTAACAATGTTTTATCCCATACTTAGCCAAATTTGCATGTGGCAAGAAAAGTTGAGTAGGTATTTTGATATAGTCATATTTTTTACATGTGGTAGTTTTATAAAATTTAATCATATTGGTTTTTTAAATTTTATTATTAGTTTGTATGCACTAAGTTTTATGTCATGCGATGAATCACATCAAAATATATGGGCAAAGTTGGCCTTTCAGGCAGTTCTAGGCATAGTTGGCTTTGTGGCAAAAAAATCTAAGTGAGAAGATTAATGTCATTATATCTTATACATAAAAAATTTATAATAAAATATTGATATATTTTTGGATTATCCTATGTGAGCAGATCATATGGTCCAAATTTTAGATCATGCATCTAAGTGCAACAAAAGTGATTGAGGTCCAAAGTTGGCCTTCCAAGCAAATTACAATGGTTCCCATACTTAGTCGAGTTTGCAAAAGGTAAAGTTTTTGAAACTCTTGAGGAGATAAATAGATCAAATTTACTCAAAGATGTTAGGAAGTAGTGAGAAGGTAAAAAGTCTTCACATTTTAACACTGAGCAAAGGTAAAAGATTAGGATCTAACAGTTCATGTTTAATCATGTGATTGAGATTGATGGTGTGAGTGGAGTCAAAGTGGTCAACCTATTCAAAGTTTAACATCATTAAAGATCAATATAATTAAAATAATATTGATATTTTTTTATTAATATAAGTAGTGAAGATATGAGATGATAGCATGGTTTCCAAAGTTTAACTGTGATCATTTGAATTCAAATATTTGAATTTGACAAAGGAAAGACTAGTGTCTAGTTTTTGGGACATATCTTTTGATACAGGTGGAATTTTCTCATGGTTTAAAAAGATAATTTATATAAAAAAATAATTCACATCTGGAAATATATATGTTAAGGTTTGAAAGTGTGTACATTCAAATTTATTAAGGTTAAAAGTTGACTATGTTTTCATGTTTGCTTTGCAAGTAACTCGAGAAGGGTAATTGAGCTGTACTTATTGGTATCTCAATGTTTAAAGGTGAGATAGATATTAAATTATGTTTTATAATATGTGAGGACCATATATGTGAATTATAAATGTTTGACCAATAATATTTAGTATGATCAAAGGGTTAAAAGTCATATGTGTTTTCATTCATAATGACTATGTATGGAAAGGTGTTTGAGCTAATTACGTGTTAACAAAAGGGTGTTGTGATGGATATGGACACTTAATAAAAAAAAATAGATCATGTGTCATGGGTCCATGTACTAGGAAATTTTTCATATGTTCTTAGTTTTCTTGAAGAAGTATTAAAGAGGTGAATGGGTCTCCATAGGACCTAAAAGCTGACTTAGGCTTATTTAAAGCAGAGTTATGCTTAAGTGTGACCCATGTTAGATGCCTTAAGGGTGAAGGCATATATTTTGGCTAATAAGTAAATATTTTAGAATTGATAATTCATAAATTATCTATAAATAATTAAACCAAATGTGATGGTTTTTAGACTTGTGAGAGATTTTAGTGAGCATAGATAGCGTTGGTACAAGGGAAAGAAGAGAGAGTGTGTGACCAATGGATGGATTAATGAGTAGGGAAATTTGAGGACTATGTGTATGACCTATGGGTCATGTTTTTGATGTTATAATAGTTCTCTTTTAGGTTGAACATGAGCAAAGAGGTCTAGGGTGATCCAAGAGGATGTTTTGGATGCTTTGAGTGTGAACGAAGGATAGATGTTATTTATGTGAGCTTGGTGGTTGATTTGAGAGATAAATCAGAGTGTGGATTATTTATATTATCATCTGGTCAATTTTTTTGTAAAAAACTTATTTTTGAGGAGTGAAGAGTGATCCAAAAGGTGGCTTTGGATGTATTATAGTTGGAGAGAGTTGATATACAGTGTATCTCCATCAGATTGGTAGGCAATTAGTGTTCAAGGAGATGTTTTATTTATAGGTGTTGTTATGGATACTCAACATATATGGGTTTGTAACCTCCTTACAAGGTGAAACTTACTAAAGGTCTAGTTGTTATGGTATCTCATCTAGACAGGTGCATTAGCTCCTTATGGGATTATAGTCTCACTAAAATAAGGGATGATAGTTTCTTAATCAATTATAATTGGTCTAAATTAGTTCTTGATATTATAGGATAGTAATATAATTATAGGTTACATTAGGTTTTATCCCCCAAGAGGGTTTCCCACATATTTCATGTGTTATGTGCTTGATATTGCATTGTCTCTCTTGTTTATTGCTATAAATGATGTGTATGCTTCATGAATGCTTTTGGTAATTGATTAAGAGTTTGAAAGGATTAAAATTGAAGTTAAATTATCTAGGTTCACTAATTCACCCCCTCTCAATGATTATACATATAATAATTGGTATTAGAGTAGGTCCTTTGGTAAAGGCTTGATTTGATAGCTTGAAGGTGATCCAAGTTATAATATGGGTAGTCATCAAATGCAAGGAGGTTTATCTACTAAGTAATCATTGATGTTCAATGGATACAATTATTATTTTTAGAGTGAAAATATGAGGACATACATTATTTCCCTAGGTTTTGATGTATTTCAATCTATTGTGGATGGTTATGTTGGTCATACTACTCTTTCTTCTAGTGCTGCAAATAAGAAGTTATTTGAGAATAATTCTAATCAAATGAATGCCATTACTTGTATTCTTATAGAGACTAATTTCACCAAGGTAATCCATTATAAATATGCTAAAGAGACATGGGAAAAATTGTAGATCGTTCATGAAGTATATTCAAAGGTTAAGTTGGCAAAGTTGTAGACTCATTGAAGACAATTTGAGAGTCTTAAAATGAAGGAAGCAAATTATGTGACATCCTTTCTGCATAGAGTTGATGAGATTGTGAATATCATCAAAGGTCTTAGAGAGAACCTTAAAGAGGATAATCTAGTTAAAAATTTATTAAGGTCTCTATCTCTCAATTTTGATCCAAAAGTATTTGCTATAGAATAAAGTCATGATCTTATTCAGTTGAAGATGGATCAATTGCATGGTACCCTTATTGCCCATGAGATGAGAGTAAATGATGATATACCACCAAATAAGGAAGCATCATTTAAGATAGAAATGAAGTCAAAGAAGAATTTCTAAGGTAAGAAACCCAAAGAGGATGAGATATCTGACATTGATGAGGATGAACTAATTACTTTGATTACTAGGAAATTAGAAACAGGTTTAGGGAAGTATAAGGGTAAACTACCCTTAAAATTTTTCAACTATGGAGAGATAGAACATTTTGCTCATAAGTTCCCTCATACGAATGAGAAGAATGATGATGAAGAATATGTTGAAGTCCAATATGAAGATAATAATACATATAGGAAAAAAGGATTTAGAAAGTATAACAATAAGAATAAGTCTTTCAAGAACAAGAAGAGTCTCTACACCAGAGTAGATTACATCTCATCAGATGAGAGTGAAGACAGTGACTCAGAGAATGATCATGAAGATGATGGTCATGTTGAAGATGACGCCTTGTTCATGGCTGAGGAAAGAAGTTTATCATATCAAAAAGAGTTTACTTGGAGTGATTCATATGTTGATAGAGATGAGGTGGATTATGATACTGAATTGATAAATGCCCTTGAAGAACTGAAGATTGAGAAGAAGATTAATAAGAAGATGAAGTCTCAAATAAAGGACTCTGAGGATCAATTTAGTGTGTATTAAGAAATAATGAATGAATACACCAAGGATCATGAAGATATGGTCAAGAATATTGGTTTCCAAATGGAAATCCTATCTACAAGTTTGAAAGTTAAATAAAATGAATGTTCAAGGTATGAAATTGAAAATGAGTAATTGAAATCTAAGTTAGAGAATACATCTAGTAAGGTGAAGTTATTTGTGAGATTGGAAAAGATCTCAAGTGATCTAGATAATATTTTTAATGATCAAAAGCATGCAAGTGATAAAACCAGTCTTGGATACAAAGAAGAACTAGAGAATGCAACTCAAGACAAGATGAAGACCAATGTGAATAAGAATAATCTGACTTTGAAGATAAATAATTAGATAAGGAATGAAGGTTTTGGAAGATGTTAGAGGTACAATCATTGGGGGGTTAATCAGTGAGCCCAAATAATCCAAATTTAATTTTGATCTTTACAAACACTTAATTAGTTACCACAAGATTTCATGAAGCATACATATCATTGATAGCAAAGAGCAAGAGAGATAATGCAAGATCAATCACATAATACGTGACATACTTTGGAAACCCTCTTGGGGAATAAAACCCACTAGAACCTACAATTGGAATATTATGCTATAATAAGTAAAACCAATTTAGACCATCTACAAATGGTCAAGGGACTAAAATCCTTATTTAGTGAGACTACAATCCCATAAGGTGTTGACACACTCATCTAGCTGAGCTACAACAACAACCAAACCTTTTAGAAAGTTTCACCTTGAAAGGAGGCTTAAATCACTTTAGATGCTGAGCTAACACAATAACACATATGAATACATCTACCTCTAAATTGATTTCTACAACACCTGATGATGGACCTATATTTATCACTCTTCACCTTTGCTCACACTCAGATAGTAATCACACTATTATCCCAATATAATTATAACCAAAAAGTCATATAAATAGTCCTCAATATATTTTTCTCTTTAACTCATCCTTATGGCACTCTACCCCTCCTTTTCTATACACTTCACACACACTAGCCTCTCCAATCTTTCCCAATTCTCTCACACAAAGTCTATAAACCATCATTTTTTATTCCACTATTTATAGGGCGTACTTGATAATCAAAACCTTGGTTAGCCATTAGGCATGAATTATCCCTTAAGGTATATATCACATAAATACATAACTCAAAACAATCTTCATAGGTTGGCCGTAGCATTTATGGGTCACCCTTAAGTAGATACACCTTTTAATAAGGCCCTTGTAGCTCTTATAAGTCTCATGGAGACCTATTGACCTATTTATCACACCATCGAGCAAACAAGAACATAGGACAAATTTTAAATACATGGGTCCACTCATTATGTCTTATTCAATATCCTTAAATGATCATAGTCAACTTTTCTCACCTCTACATATGCTCAATCAACTCAAACATAGACCTTACACAAAGGAACACCATTACTGAGCATACAATCAACTTATTCAGAATTGTTTATACTCAAGATAGATTTAGCACACCTCCAAAATGCTCATAAAGCATCCTCATGGAGTCTACAATACTTACAAATAGAAAAGTCATCATGATAATTTGAAACAATGTCAAATGAGTTCAAATATCCTTCTCAGGTCACTTTCAAAATAAGTGTGAACACACAATCAAATTTTAGGCTCAACATATTTGACTATACTCACTTTTAGATATTCAAATCCATATTTATAGATGCAACTTGGAGTCCTCTACCACTTTGATTTTTACTATATGAGAAAATTCTTCCTTGATCAAAAGATATGGTCCAAAAACCACATAATGGTTTTTCCTTTTCAAATTCAAATACAAATAGTGACAATTAATACAATACTCACATATCATGTCCTCTTAGCTTTATATTAATCTCACAAGTTGGATATGTTCATGAATATGCTTCTTAACTATGCCAAGGAAAAGAAGAAGAATAAATCCAAGGCTAAGACCCATCACTCTACTACCTCTTTCAATTCCTCCTCCTCAACTAACCTAAAAGGGAAAGCCAAGTGTTATAGTAGCAAGCTCATTACTACCATTGACATAACATCTATTGGTTATGAGTGATTTTTCAACATGCACTTAGGTCAAGTAATTTACCCCATTGGAAATTCTATTAGAGTTAGACTTATGGTCCCACCCATATGGGCAATGAATCCCAAAGTTAGGTTTGAATTTTTTCATAATATCCCTTGCCAAGATAGGTAGCACCCTTACTCTATCATAGAGGAGATGAAGTCCCTTTCTACTAGAATATCTATCTAGGACCTTCTCCACCTTTACCTTGAGAAAAAACTCTCATGTTTTATGAGATCAGTCTCTCCAATGATGTACCATTATGGTATGATGTTGAGGTTTCATTCAACTCAGACATCCTTGGGCACCCCCACTTGCCTACCTTATTATTTGAACCTATCTCCTTTCTAAACCCTTTAATTCTTGAAAAGAGGGCTAAATTCCCACTCTACATTGAGACATCAGTCAATGATAACCACATCAAGAGATGCATTATTAATGAGGGTGGCCACATTGAACATCACACCTTTCTAGGAGTTTAATGAATTAGTATTAGCCATAAGAAACTTTATGATTCTCACCATAACTATGTTGGTCTCAATAACTACTCATTTGCATTAGTGGGTCATGTGAAGCTTCAGGTCAATTTTAGACCCAAGATGGTTAGGATCAAGTTTTGTGTGTTATATTTATATCTCTCATAAAACATGATCCCCGTGTCCATGTAGGTCATTATGTCTACAACATTTCACGTAGTTTAGTTTGTGAATGATGGGTGATGTTTATACCATAGATACTGACTCAGATCCTTGCATGTGGTTATATGTCAAGGTAAATACCTTTAATAAGGCCTTGGTTATCTCTTTGTGCGGCCCTACCATTTCACCCTAGGCACTTGTTGATGAATATTTTTTGCTTATGGATGAATGTTTTGATCTTGTTGGCTACATATTGATGTTTGCTCCTTTGGTGCCTATAATTCACTCTTTATCGGTCACTCCCTCTATTGGGTGTCAAGGTGGTTTTTACTCTTAGGAGACATTTTTTGAGACATCTCCATGACTATCAAACCTCTGCTTGTTCACTCTTTGCATCTTCCCCATCATGGAATTAAAAATCTTAATGTATCACCCACATAGTCCTATAGAGTTCTCAACTTGGAACTCAAGTACTATTTTATCCATATCATAGTACATAACTTATCCAAGGAAAACATATAAAATCTCATGAAGGCTTGTCACAAACACTACATTACTATCACTCATTTAGGTTTGGAGATCTCAAAAATCAATGATGGCTCTACCATTGGTTTTCCCCATGTTCAGGTTATGTATGTGGAGTTGAAAGAGTTTGATTAATAACTACCCCTTGATCTTGATTGCTTTGAGAAATTTAATACCATGGATGTTGAAGGTTTCATCGATGTCAACCTTAGCATAACTACATATCCAAATATCATAAATATTAGTGTTAGTCTCTATGAAGAGGAAATGGATGTCTTATTTACATTATTATGAGAGTTTTTAGATGTATTCACTTGGGGATAATCTATTATGTAGGGTATAGACCCCATTTTCAACATCCATAACCTCATTGTGGAGGATGGGGCTACACTCATCTACCAAAATTAGTAATTGATGGTTGTTAAAGTCTAGTTAATCATGGTAGAGATTAAAAAACTCATTCGTGTTGGCTTCATAAAAGTCATTGATTATCCTCTATGGGTCTCCAACATCATCTCTATTCTCAATAATAATTGGATAATATGTATCTAAATTAACTTATATGATCTTAATTTGGCTTACCTAAAGGATAATTTTCATACTCCTTTGATTAACCATATTATAGATTCCACTATTGGTTTGAGATGATGTCTCTTATTGATGGATTATTGGGTTACAATCAAGTTTGTATTACACCCAAAGATCATCACAAGATGATATTCACTACCCCTAAGAGTACCTTCTATTACGACATTATGTATTTTGGTCTAAATAATGTTAGTGCTATGTATCAATGTGCCATGATCTCCTAAATAATTCCCACAAATGAGAGGAGCATGTGTAAAACCTCAAAATCATCTTTGATTGCCTCAGGGAGTTTCATATCAGTCTCAACCTTGAGAAGTGTATTTTTAGCATTTTTGCCAAAAAACTTCTTAGATTACTCATTTTTTAGTGAGGCATTGAAACGGTTCTTTCCAAGATTAAAATAATCCTTGAAATGCCTCCCCCATATAACTTGGTCTAGTTGTAGTCCTTCCTTGAAAGGCTTAACTTTCTTTGATGATTTCTTAAGGACTATGTGTGTAATTTAATGTTCCTCATGCATCTCTTGCACTATAATTCCCCATTATTATGAGCCCCTGAAGTTCAGATTTCCTTTAAGGAGTTGAAGCATGTGATTCACAATCATACATCTTTATGACACCCATTGAGGGTTGAGAGTTTTATTTTACACCTCCATCACTGATGATTCCATCAAGCACATGCTTTCCCAAATTAATGATGATGGTAGAGAGAGCAGTTTATTACATCTCTCTCACATAGTTGGAGTCAATCTCAACTATACTATCATGAAGAGGCAATGACTCACCCTTGTCTTCATTATAAATACGTTATGACATTACATGATGTTGTATACCACCAATGTAATTGTCAAGTTTGATCCACTTTATTACTTGTTGGTAAAGACAGACATAGGAGGTAGGACCATAGATGGATCATGATTCTCCATGAGATTGACTTATGCATCATAAACTAAAAATCCACCAAAGTCTTAGTTGTAGATAAACAACTCACTGAGTACCCATTTCCCAACATTTTTGGAAAGTTGGTTGATGATATGTTTCCCAATGAGATGGTCTACTTAGTAAACTAGATGGAAATATCTAATTATGAGTGGTACCAAGATATCATCTATTACATAGAAGACCAATCTTATCTCATTGATGCTTCCTTAAAATAATGATACCAAATTTATAAGATCATTGTCCATTATATCATTATTGGTAGGATCTTATTCAAAACAGGTCTCAATGGATTAATGATGTAGTGTCTCACCACTAAAGATACACCTCTTGATTTATAGGAGTCTAATGGGATTATCTATGGTGGCCACCTAGGAAAGCAAGTAACTACCTAGTGTATTATTTGGATGGGCTACCACTAGCCCACTCTTTTTAAGGATGTTATCTAATATGAAAAAATTTGTAGGATTTTTTAGCTAATTGGGAATGCTATTATTACCCCTTTTGGAGTTTTGAATTTTTCTTTGATCTTTTAAATTTTTTCTATTTGGGTTCTTAAATTTGTTGGAAAGTTTAAACTTGATTTAGTAGATAGACATTATTAGTTCATCACCGCCATTGACTAATTCACCAAATGGGTAGAAGTTATGCCCCTTAGTGTAATAAATAGGAAGATTATCACTAGGTTCATCTTAAACTAGATCATTTGTCAGCTTAGGGTTTTTTATTATAATCATGGTTGATAATGGCTTGGGATTCCAAAGCATCTAGATACATGAATTAGCCAAATGTTTTGGTTTCAATCTACATATATCCTCTACCTATTACCCATAGGTAATGGGTAGGATAAATCTTCCAACAAGACATTGAAGAAGATTCTCCTCTATAATATTCCTAAGTCCAAGTGAGACTAGCATCTCATGCTCTATCCCCCCTTTGACATAGTGAATCTAGCCTCATCCTTTTTAGGTAGGTGATATAGTGCTCCTCTTTGATAAGGAGAACCAAAAGTATGGAAAATTGGATCATAAGTGGTTTGGTCCTTTTGTGATCACCACATCCTTAGATAATGACACCTATCACCTATCCACCCTCGAGAGTAATCCCCTCCAGTACCCAAATAATGGGTTCTGTCTCATGATGTTTCACATCTAAGGGTCTACTCAGACCTTTTTGGAAACCCATCTATAGTGGTATGGTAGAGCTTTCCTCTCTTATTTAACCACTAATCGAGGTGTCACATGTATATGTGTGTGTACATGGGTTCTTTATTATAATTTAAACATGTTTATCACATTATATTTATTAGTCCTAAAAACATGAAACATACATTACACACATCACTCATATAATGATCCAACTATTGGGCACCTTATTTTGTTAAGTATAGGATTCACACCAACAAAAAATTCACATCAGTGTGAAGGAATCATTTTGCTTAATGATTAGCCTTTTGGAATTTTAGTGCCAGCTAGAGGGTGTAACACATATCTTATGCTAGTTGGTAGGTGGCTAACTAGATCCAAGATTCCTAGGGAAAAATAAGGGATTTGGTGAGATATGGTGACTACATCATAAATTTTGTAAGGTGATAGATCCTATAGGTTTGATGACTAAGCTCTAGATTGGCACTCAACATGCACCTTCCACTTTGGTAAAGATGCTCCTAAAAGTTATTTAAGGAGTTGACAAACAAGCTTTGGATTAATACTCAACATGAACCTTTGAGCCAAACGTTAAAAATATATCACTTTGACCTCATGAACTTCATATATCTATACAGATCAACCAAATATTTAACTATAAATGTTCACCATTTGATCAAACTATATAAATGCCTATTTTCCATTAATTCATTATCCTTTACCTTTTCTCAGTCATTAGACATCATACACCTATCCTCATATCACTTCTTCCTAAATTTTTGAAAAAAATGTGCATCATCAATCTTGATTGAAATTTAACTTGTGCATAATTGACTATGGGAACCTTGCTTATCTACCTAGAAGGTCAACTTTAGACCTTAATAACTTCCATCATGCTTTGACTTATGATCTTAAATTTTGACCAGATAATCTCCTCACATAGAATAATCTAACTAGGTGAAAAAATTCTCTTGAATTATTTGCATGTGAAATATATATCACCATTAAAATGCTTTTTCAAAATCTTCTATCACAGAGCCAACTATGCTTAGAATTTTTTTGGGAGACCAACTTTGCTCCTGCATAAATTTTGTCGTGCTTTAGTACATGATCTAAAATTTAGCACAAATAAACTAGGATCAATACTAAACAAACCCATATGATTAATTTATCTTGACACCTTCACACGTGAAATATATAATATCAACAAAATGCCCACTTAGCTTTTTTTGTCACACACAAATTTGGCTATGGAAAAATGTAGTCAAACTGCCTGGGATCCCAACTTTGCATATGCATATATTTTAACATGCTTCATCACATGATATGAAATTTAGTGAAAATAAAATAGGCATAACAATGAAAAAACCCATATGATAATTTTATCTTGACACCTCCATTTATGTAAATGATGATATTATTAACATGCTTACTTGGTTCTTTCTAGCCACATACAAACTTGGCTACGTATGGGAAAATAATGAATTCTAACTAAGAATCCAACTTTTCACCTCATATATTTAATCAATTATATATATATATGACTTGAGATTTATCACATATCAAATAGGCACAAATGTGATCAAAACCATATGACCAAACCCCCTTGAATCATTCCCATGTGGTAATGGTGACATCATCAAACTGCCTACTCAGATATTCTGCCACTAGACCAAAATGTCTAGATGAACACAATGAAGAACCAAATGAATAAAACTCATGCACATAAGATCTCAAAGAATATAAAACTTCTTATGGGACCCATTTCACGTGATTAATAATTTAGATTCATCCCTAAACATCTCAAACCAAGAAAACTCTGAAGATCAACCAAGCCTTCTTCAAGTATACTAGGACAAACACATTGCCTAGTTTATCATTGTTACTTAAGATATCAAAAAACTTCATCCACTCATAAATATAAATAAATTAAATCACCATGGAATCAATAAAAACTCTCCAAAAATCTCCCCCTTTGTCATTACTATCAACAAACATCATATATATAAATACACAACTCACCTTCTCTTTCTTCAAGCACTCCCGCAATAGAAACTTTCTCCCCCTTTGACATAATCACAAAGTGGGCACCAACTGATCCTAAGGAACTAAAAATAATATAAAATAGGAAAGGACCATCTTATAAAGATGATAAAAACTCCCCCTTACCTTGAGCCTACTTGTTCTTACCTTGACAACTTCTTCTTGCTCCATGCCAACACTCTTCTTCAAACAAACACTGCAACTAATGAAGAAAGAACCAAAAAAACACTAAAATATAATGGAACTTACCAAAATACATATAAGAGGAACTCCCCCTAATATATTTGAGTCATTTCACCTTTTGAGCATCTTTAGATCTTCACACACCATGAAGAACCACCATACATGCTTACTAGCCTTCTCTCTCAAGCTACCACAAAGACCACCAATATAAATTCATGAAACTCAATAAATAGTAAACATGATCTCAACAAACCTAAGAAATCTCCTCTAAACAAACACTCTTTTCACTTTTTTGAGAAACTAAGCAAAAAACACTCTTCTTCAAACTAGGCATGTCTAGCTTCCTTGTAGCCCCACCTAGAACTTGAAGAGCCCACAAATTAATGTAGACACAAATTCAAGACCTAAAAATTCATATATAGAGAAATCTCATATTCCCCCCTGAGCACACCAATTTGTAACAACACCATCATCTTCTGTAACATACTTCCTTCACAAACCTACTACCCAATTAGGCCTCCAACTTGAAAAAACTTGAAAAAATTAAGAACCACAAACCTTAAAATATTTATGAAGATTTATTTGAAAACCCATTTTACCCATTAAACATATTAAGAATCCTCAAACCTTAACTCATAAGGCACACCACTTTTCTAGCATAGTCCAAAACCCTATAATCTTAAAACAAAGTCAACACAACACCTTCTAGTTAACATCTACCTCTAAAATTTTTATACCAATGGAGACAACCATTACAAACTTATGGACCAAAATTTGAGATTCCACACCATTGAGAACCTTGACTTCCTATAACCCATTTTAGGACCTACAAGTTCTTAAGCACAAATTGGGAAACCTAAGACCTAATAATTTTTTTTAATTTGACTTCAACATAACTTTATACCACAAAAACACCTAGATAACATCACAAATAAGTGTATATAACTTTTTGAGCATCAAATTCTTCTTGATATTTTTCATCAACCTCATTAAGCCACCTAGAACCACCCATTCTGACTTTGTACTACAATGCCTTCACAAACCAATAGAGTAAACTCATGAAGTTATTTCTCCCCCTTAACCAATGACCTTATAACATCACCACAAGTATTTTTATTTATTGGAATTATGATCTTGATCCCACAAACTTACTTTGACATAAGAAAAATGTCTCATAAGAATCATACGTAGAGACACCCTATTTCACAATATCCTAAGACAATGTGAAACTAGAAGTTACCCAAAACTCCTCATATTCCTTATCCTCCTTGGTAATTTGATGTTAATAGTTATTATTATTATTCTTATGCTTAAGAGAAGCAACATGCTCAACCACTACAACATTCTCCTTTTCTTTTAGAATTGGATTGACAATACAAGGAGACAACAAAAATTAATTACATACCTTTTCATCTAAAGTATCCACCTTGAAATTTGGAACCTCATCATTAGGAATAGAAAATTGATGTTCTTTACATGATATATGCTCAACAACAATAGGATTTTCACTTGGATCCATACATATCTCATGACTAGCCTCAACAAGTATCTTGGTCTTCTCTTTAATTTTGATATCTTCTTTCTCAACATGAGTATAAATTGAAACCTCTTGTTACTCTTCAACTTATAAAGTATTCTCTACCATAACAAACAAATTACTTGGACCTACAATCTTGTCATGAATCATAATTGTCAGCTTTGGCTTCCATGTGTTAACATGCCTTCTTTCTTTTACTCTAAGAGTTTGTTTGAACTCATTTTGACTTGACGGCCTTTATTTATAGAATTTAGCAATGTGACACCTCTATTCACAATTGTAGCACACCATACTCCTTGATGGAAACATAATTTATCTTATCATGTTTGGATAGAAACTTTCCATATGTATTTTGTCATGACAAATAAAACAAACTCCCCTTTTTGAAGAGAACTCACCTTGTTTAATCTTATATGGACAATGGTTTATAAAGTGTCCCACATAAAGATACTTAAAGAACTTAATTTTAATCTCTCCTTTTGACTAATGAACCCCATCATAGTCCCATGGAAACTCATTTATCTTTCATTCTCTAGCCCTATGACCAAATTTATTACATGTATAATAATAATGATTGAATCTTACATACCTCATGACATTTGGCTATTTGATCTGATTTGTCTTTATTTTTCAAGCATATTCAATCCTTTTCTGATGATTTGTCTTCAAATTATTATTGTCCTAGTTCAAATTAGTCTTCATCTTATCTTGAGTAACATTATTGTTTTCTTTTTCATATTCAAGACTAGTTTTATCACTAGCATAATTTTGACCACTCAAAATGTTGTCTAGATCACATGAGCTCTTTTCAAATCTTATAAATGACCTCACCTTACTAGATATGTTTTCTAACTTAGATTTCAAAGAATCATTTTTAGAAAAATACCTTGAACATTCTTCTTCTCTAGATCTTAGAATTTTAGACATAAATTCCAACTTAGAATTAAGAAACATGACAACACCTTCATGCTCCTTAGAGTCTTCAACCAATCTTGCCTCAAATACACTAAATTTATCCTCATATTCCTTGATCTTATATTTCATATTCTTATTTATATTCTTCTTAATCTTTAGTTCTTTAAGAGCATTCGTCAATACAATCTCATAGTCCACCTCATCTTCATCATCCTCTGAATCACTCCAAATAGACTCCTTTTGATGTGAGTAACTTCCTTCCTCATCTATAAAAAGAGATTGATCTTCAGTAAGACCATCATCTTCATGAAAATATTATGATTCAATTTCTTCAATATCATTTGATGAGCTACAATCTTCTTTGGTATAAAGACCCTTCTTGTTCTTGAAGGACTTCTTCCTGTTCTTATAATTTTTAAATCCTTTCTTCTTGTATATCTTATTGTCTTCATCTTGGCATTAAACATGATCTTCATCAACATTATTCTCATGCTTATGAGGGAAATTTTGAGAAAAATGTCCTATCTCTCCATAGTTGAAATATTTTAAGGGTAGGTTACCCTGATATTTCCTTGAGCCTATGTTCAATCTCTTAGTAATCAAAGCAATTAGTTCATCATAATCAATATCAGATATGTCATCCTCTTTGGATTTCTTACATTAGAACTTCATCTTAAGATTCATCTCTATCTTCAATGTAGCTTCCTTATTTGGTGGTATATCATCATTTACTCTTATATCATATGCAGTAAGGGTGCCACGTAATTGATCCATCTTCAACTGAGTAAGATCATGACTCTCTTCTATAACATATACTTTTGGATCAAAATTTAGAGATGGATACATTAATAAATTTTGGACTAAAATATCCTCTTCAGGATTCTCTTCAATACTTCTGATGATGTTCATAGTCTCATCAACTTTCTATAGAAAGGATGCCATAAAATCTTCTTCCTTCATCTTCAGACTTTCAAATTACCTTTTGTGAGTCTAAAAATTTACAATATTAACCTTTGAATCTCCTTAAAAAACTATATTCATTTTTTTCCCATATCTCTTTATTAGATTTATAATGAATTACCTTGGTGTATTTAGTCTCTGGAAGACCACAAGTGATAGTATTCACCACCTTGGAACTGTTCTTAAACAACTTCTTATTTACAACACTAGATGTAAGAATAATAAGAGCAACATAACCATCTATAATAGATTTAAATACATAAAACCCTAGGGACATAATATATGTCCTCATCCTTATAATCAAAAAATTATAATTAGATCCATTGAACACTGGTGATTGCTTAGTAGAGAAACCTCCTTGATGACTACCCATATTGTACCTTGGATGACCTTCAAGCTATTAATCATTTACCAAAGGACTTAATTTGATACTAATTTTTAGATGTAAAATCAATAAGGTGGGGTGAATCAGTGAGCCCAAATAATCTAAATTCAATTTTGATCTTTACAAAAAATTAGTTACCATAAGCCTTCATGACGCATACACATCATTCATAATAATGAGCAAGAGAGACAATGCAAGATCAATCACATAACACATGACATGCATGGGAAACCCTCTTAAGGAATAAAATACACTAGAACCTACAATTAGATTACTATTATATAATAACAAAACCAATTTAGACCATCTAAAAATGATCAAGGAACTACAATCCCTATATAGTTAGACTACAATCCCACAAGATGATGCCACACTTATCTAGCTGAGCTAAAACAACCAAACCTTTTATTAAGTTTAACCTTGTAGGAGGTTACAAACACCTTAGATGTTGAGATGCCACAACAAAACCTATGAACACATCTACCTATGAACTGATGTCAAAACCACCTGATGATGGACGTTTGCTTATCACTCTTCACCTTCACTCACACTCAAACAACATGCACACTATTATCCTAAATAAAATTATGAAAAATAGGTCATAAAAATAGTACTTAATATATTATATTATTTATCTCATCCTTATGGAACTCTAACCCTTCTTCAATCCATAATTCACACACACAATCCTCTCTCCAATCTCTCCCAAGTCTCTCACACAAAGTTTAGAAACCATCATCTTTGGTTTCACTATTTATAAAGCATACTTAATAATCAAAACCTTGGTAAGACATTATGAATATATTATCCCTTAAATAATCTATCATATAAATGCATGGATTAAAATAATCTTCATAGGTCATCCATAACATATATGGGTCATCCTTAAGAAGCTACACCTTTTAATAAGGCCCTTGTAGCTCTTATAAGTATTGTGGAGACCTATTCACCCATCTAGCACACCATCAAGCAAAAAAAAACATAGGACCACTTTTAAATACATGGGTATAATAATTATTTCCCCTTCAACATCTTCAAATAATTAAAGTAAGCTTTTCTCACCTATGTGTATGCTCAATCAACTCAAACTAAGACCATATACATAGGAAAACCATTACCAAACATACAATAAAATTCTTAAAGCATTGTTCATACTCAAGAGAGATTTATCAAACTTCAAAATCATCCTTATGTATTCTAAAACACTCCCAAATATCAAAGTCATCATGAGACATCGAAACAACATCAAAACAAGCTCAAATATCCTTCTCAGATCATATGTAAAATAAACATGAACACATAGTCAACTTTTAGGCTCAATATATTTGTATGTTTTCACTTTCAGATCTTTAAATCCATATTGGTAGAATCACCTTAGAGTCCTCTACCACTTTTATTTTTACTGCATGAGAATTTTTTTCCTTGATCAAAAGATATGGTCCAAAAATGAAGACTAGTTTTTCCTTTACAAATTCAAATATTCAAATATAAATGGTCATAGTTAACCTTCAAACATAAGGCTCACATCTTGTGTCCTCTCAGCTTTAGATCAATCTCACACCATCAATCTTGTCTAAATTTTAATGCATATTATACCAAATCCAAATGTTAAACATCTATCACTTTGACCTCATCTCATGTAATATAGCAACTTTGTCCTCATGCATTCCATCGATCTTTATGGATCAACTAGATATTTAACTATATATTCTCGTAATTTGATCAAAATATATGAATGCTCACTTGCCATTAGATCCTTATCCTTTACCTTTGCTTAGTCATTAAACATCATGTACCTATCCTCATCTCACTACTTCCTAACTTTTTGAAGCAATGTGAACCATCAATCTTGTTCAAACTTTAACTTTTTCAGAAATGACTAAGTATGGGAACCTTGCTTATCTTCCTAGAAGGCCAACTTTGGACCTTGTAACTTCCACTGTGATTTGATGCATGATCTCAAATTTTGACTAGATGATATCCTCACATAGGAGAATACAACCATGTGACAAATTTCTCATGAAGCCTTTGAATATGTGAGATATATCACCATTAAAATTCCTTATCAAAATATTCTATCATAGAGCCAACTATGCTTAGAATTTATTTGGGAGACCAACTTTGCTCTTGCATAAATTTTGTCATGCTTTAGCACATGCTCTGAAATTCAACACAAATAAACTAGGATCAAAACTAAACAAATCCGTATGATCATTTTATATTGACACCTTCACACATGTAAGATATAGTATCAAAAAAATTCCTAGTTATCTTTTCTTATCACACACAAATTTGGCTAAGTATGGAAAAACATAGCCAAACTACCTAGGATCCCAACTTTGCATATTCATATCTTTTGATGTGCTTCATCATATAATCTAAAATTTAGCACAAATAAATTAGGCATAAAAATGAACAAAACCATATGATTATTTTGTATAGACACCTCCATGTGTGTGAATTTTAACCTTATCAACATGATTACTTAGCTCTTTTTGGCCACATGCAAATTTGGCTAAGTATGGGAAAATAATGAATTCTAACTGAGAAGCCAACTTTGCACCCTCATATATTTGACCATAATTAGATGCATGACTTTAGATTTATCACATATTAACTAAAAAAAAATGTGATCAAAACCATATGACCAATTCCCATTGACTCATTCCCACGTGGTAATGGTGACATCATCAAACTACCTATTCAAATTTTTCACCACTGGACCAAAATGTCTAGATGAACACTATGAAGAACTAGATGAATATCACTCATGAAAATAAGTTTTCAAAGAATATGCACTTTTTATAGGACCTATTTCACATGATAAATACTTTATATTCATCCCCAAAGATCTCAAACCAATCAAACTCTAAAGATCAACCAAGCCTTCTTCAAGCATACTAAGACAAGCACATTGCACACTTTGTCATTGTTACTTAGGTTATCAAAGAACTTCATCCAATCATAATAAAAACTCCTTAACATCACCTTTGACATCATTTATAACTCTCTAATATAATATTTAAGATAAATTAGATCATACAACTAAATGCCATGAGGTATGCAAGTTTCAATGGTTACTGTTACACATGTAATTAGTTTGGGTATAGAGCTAAAGAATGCAAGAGACCTGTTAGAAATGAGTTTGCATGGAACTATGATGGGGCTCATTAGTAAAATGTGTGAAAAAAATTAAGTGATTAAACTATCTTGATGAGGGATACTTTCCTAAGTAGTGTCCAAATAAGGTAAGGCAAGGTGAATCTCCTTCAAAAGATAGAGTTTGTTTCAATTGTTATGACATAAGACACATTGCAAGATTTTATCCATATTAAGTAGGGAAAGTTGATTCCACTTAAAATATAATGGTTTAATACAACTATGATAATACTGGTCACATTACTAGATTCTACAAGCAATGACCATCAAGTTAAAATGAGTTCAATCAAGTTCTTAGAGTGCAAGGAAGAAGGCAAGTTAACTCATGGAAACCAGAGGTGGTAAGTATGATTCATGATGGGTTTACTAGTCTAAGTAATATATTTTATATGGTGGATAATTCTACATAAGTTAAATATTATCAAGGGCTCTCATTATCTGCTCATGTTATGGATAAAGAGATTGATCTGAAGGAGAGAACCAAGGTACTAGTTGAGGCTAGTTCTGAGAAGAGTATGGATCCAAGAGAACATCCTATTGTTGCTTAGAAAGTTTCATGAGAAGCATATCAGTTGTCAGTGCCTAGTCATGAGGTTAAAAACTACAAGGATTATTCTTCAAATGAAAAGGTATGTCATGAATCTTTGTTGTCTCCATGTATTATTAGTTCAATCTTAGAAGAGAAGGATAATGTTGTAGTGGTTGATCATGTTAATTATCTTAAGCCTAAGAAGAAGAAGAATAACTAAAAGTGTTACATGACCAAGGAAGAGAAGGAATATGAGGAGTTTTGGGAAACTCCTAGTTTCACATTGTTCTAGAACATTGTGAAGTATGGTGTCTCTATCTATGCTTCTTAAGATATTCCTATTAGTAGAAAATCAAGTATTGTTGTGTATGTAGTGTATACAAGGTCAAAATGGGTGTTTTCAAGTGGACTAATGAGATTGATAAAATTTCAATAAGATTTTGATGTTTAAAAAGCTTTGTGCACTTCCTTGTGATGTGTTCTAAGTATTTTTGTGTCTTGATGATCTTGTTTGTGCCAACTAAAGATTTTTGAGTGCTCTCAATTTTCTCAATTTTGACTTAAGGGAAAGCAGGCCTAAAATGGGTTATAATAAGTCAAATTTACCTAAGGTATGGAGGCTCAAATTTTTCTCCATAAGTATGTGATGGTTTTCGCAAAGTGTGAAATAAGTTTTAGAAGAGGGTGTTGACTAGAAGTAGGTTTGTTGATCTTGTTTATTTTGAGATTTTAGGGTTTTAAACTCTACTAGAAAATTTGTTTGACTTATGAGTTGAGATTTGAAGATTATTAATAGGTTAAATGGGACAAATGGGTTTTAAAATCAAGATTCATAGAGATTTGAATGTTTTTGGATTTCAAGTTATTCAAGTTTTTGTCAAAATGGAGGCCTAATTGGCTAGTAGGTTTGTGAAGGAATTATGTTGCAGAAGATGATCTAGGTAATGAAAATTGGTTTGATTGAGGGGTTATATGATAGTGATCTACATATGAAGTTTAAAATTTTGAAGTTGTGTCTATAGAAAATTTTGACCTCTATAAGTTCCAGGTAGGGCTATAAGGAGACTAGAAAGGCCTAGTGTGAAGAAAAGTGATTTTTTTGATTAGTTTCTACAAAAGAGAGATATTTATGTTTCAAGGTGAGTTTTCAAGTTGGTTTGTAACATGATTTATATTTAGTGAGTGGTATGAAGTATTTTTGATGGTCCTTGAGGTGGCTTAAGAGAAAAGTCTAGTAAGCCTATGTGGTCATTCTTCATGGTGTGTGGAGATATAAATATGATCAAGAGGTGCAATGGATTATATATCTTAGGGAGATTCCCTCTCATATGTTTTTTGGTGAGTTCCATCAGATTTCACTATTTTGTGTGTTCTTTTTTCATTGGTTATAGTGCTTGGTTAAAGAAGAATGTTGGAATATTACAAGAGGAAGTTATCAAGGAAAGAAGAGGTAGGCTCAAGATAAAGGGGAGTTTGTACTATCTTTATAAGATGGTTTTCTCAATCTAGTAGTATTTTTAGGTCCTTAGGATTAGTAGGTACCCACTTTATCAATGTGTCAAAGGGGGAGAAAGTTTTTTATGAGCATGTTTGAAGAGAGAGAAGGAAGGTGAGTTGTATGATGTGTTGACATCAATGACAAAGGAGGAGATTGTTGGAAAGTTGTCAATGATGTCATAGTGATGTCATTAAAGTGTCTAGGTGAATGGATGAAGTGCCTTGATATTCTAAGTGATAACGATAAAGTGTGTAATGTGTTTGTCATAGTATGCTTGAAGTTGGATTGGTTGATCTTCAGAGTTTGACTATTTAGATATGATTAGTGTGATCTAGGAATTTGACTCAAGAGAGGATGGTTAGTATGGTTTTTTTTGTCAAAATGAAAACAAAATGAGAGAAACACACTAATCAACATAATATCTCTAGGCTTAAACACTAGGGAGAGTTTAGTTAATAAACATGAATAAAACACACAACTAAAATTCAAAAGAAAACCTCTTTTACCTTAGATGCTCTGAAATTCTTGTTATAGTGGCTTGCTCAGCTTGTGCTCAAGAAGTCTTCATCAAAGGAGGCTTAGCTATCTCCTCTTCTCCTTAGCACTTTGGATTTGGCTTCACTTGGCTCAATATTTTGGAATCATAAATTTGGCATGTGATAGCTCTTGGAATCAATTTAACATGGTAAATTTACATAAATTAAGCTTAGAAATGATGTGGTAAGGCATCTTATTTATAGATTTTTGAGATTGATTAGAATCATTTTGAACCATCCATCTTAAGATTGAGATGTGTGGTTGAGGATTAATTCAATTTTAGAATTAAGTTTATAATTATCCTCATCATGACATTAGAATAAGGAGAAATTAATAGGTATGGAGGGCATCATAAAAGGTATTGATGAGACATGAAGGGCATGAATTCTGATATTTGTGGCATTTATCACCTAGGGATGTCTTCCCAAGAAATGAGATCATCTGATGATATAAATATTCAATATTCATTTCCAAAAACAAGTATTCAACAAGTTTATATGAAATTCTTAATTAGGCCTTGATTTAGGTTAATTATCTCTTAAGTAGGTTTAAGCACTTTGTGCACAAATTACTTAGATTGATCAAAATGCCTTATTATTGGTGAAAATTTTGATTAGATTGGAATTAGAATTCAATTTCAAATGTATTAGAACCGTATTCCTATTTAGGATGTTACCAAAAACAAATAACAAAGGCACATGTTTCATGTAAGATATTTGATAGGAAAGAGTAATCTAGAGTACCCAAGTGCAAAATTGGCATTTTGGCTCGAAATGATCTAATCAAAGTTAGCTGGCTCATAAATTATATTACCCCATTTAGAGATACCCTAGCCAAAATCAACACTTGAATATGTTAGTTTCACATCATTTAGCATGTTTTAGTGTTCTTAGGCCAAATTGTGCATTTTGGTGGAAATTGGCCAAAATTCTGGTTGGAGGTTATTGGTGGCCAGATTTAGGTGTCTACAATTTGCCCATATTTGGGAAGGTATTGCAATATATAAGCATAGTAACATCTTCTCAAAGAATGAGAAGCTCTTGTATACCTACAACTACAACAATGATAAACTAATTATATGATGCCCCCTTAAGGGAATGGATGGCACAAGTAGGTCGGCAAACGGTCCCTTGAAAAGAAAGAAGTGAAATGAGGGGACCAAAGAAAGGAAAAATGATGAGGTGAAAACACAATGATATTGCAAAAGTAATCAAAGTCATGAAAAATGCAAGTGGGATGGTGTATAATGGTTTGCCCAAAGGTGGTTATAAACATTGTATCCTGATAGTGGTAATGTGGTATGATAACACAATGATTTGTCCAAAAGTGGTTATAATCATTGAGAAGATGGAGCTGCCCTAGTTAGGATAGACAAAAAAGATAACATGCCCCTATATGGGTAGAAAAAGTAAAAGTGGTGACAACACAATGATTTGTCTAAAGGTGGTTATAATCATTAAGAATGACAGGTGGGATGATGTGCAATGATTTACCCATAGGTAGTTATAATCATTGGACACTGATTATGGCAAACATGATAAACTTAGCCAAGGATGATGATATCTTAACACAGAGGATAATGATGAATTGGAATAACCTACTAGTAGGGATATGCTCATCCAAACTAATAAAGGTTGAAATTCTTTAATGGTTAATTACTCTATTTGGGATATGATTGGAAGTTAATCAAGATGTCAGTGCTAAAGAGATGCTACCATTGCTGAATAGACTTCTTGACTCTAAGATTTGTTATAACACATGTCGGTAGGCATCATGGTATAACATCATGAGGACTTGGCCAAAATATGCATGAGGACTGACTCCCATAATCTAATACTCAATAGAAAATAATGCACCAATGATAGAAATCATGATGAAAATATAGACATATGAATATGGATGGATTCAAGTATAAGTATGGGAAAAGAATCACCCAATGAACACACATAAGCCAAATCAAGGAAATAATGTTGAATGCAAATAAACAAGTAGACAAACAAACAAAATAAGTAGAAACAAAAAATAAATAATGCAATAGAAACCATACAAACATTACCCCTAGAAAATAGGTGACAACTAAACAAATGAACAACATGGGGAATAGAAGAAAAGAAAGGGGTGGCCGAGTTGTCTCCATATGCACTAGGCAAGTGGACGCTACCTACATAGTTTCATAGATGTAATATCCAACAAAAACTTTAGGCCAAATGTAGTTCTCCTAGGGAATGAGATGAATGTGATAACTAAAAAAATAAATAGAATGGATGTGACAAAAGAAGAGGAATGGTCTTGAAAAATGGAAAGTGTGTGAGAGAAAAGGCCAAAAAGGATGAGGAAACTAAGTGACAAGTGGTTTACTTACAACTTAGTAAGGGTTCCTAAAATCCTTAAGGCAAAGAAGTGGTCAATGTTTTTGTTCTATTATAATGATTTTTCAAATGTTTTTGGAATTGGTTTAGAGTATATCAACTCAATTGAGAATGATGAGACACTAAAGGGTTTAAGCTCAAAAAATGGTGAGAGTGTTTAAACTAAGGTTTCTCATAAAATGGCAAGATCATTCAAACTTAGGTTTCTCATAAAATGGCAAGAGCATGGTATAAAGGGTGACTGAGCTAACCTCAAAAAGTATCAAGTGTTGCCTACATAGTCCTAGAGTAGGACCTCAAGTCATTGTAGCTCTGCCCTATAGTAGAGGAATTTGACTAGTGGAGCAATTAATTCAAACAAAACATGCATAGTTGGTAAAAAAGCAAAGTATGGCATATGAAGTGGCAAGTTGGTATGTCAAAGATTAATAAACAAATGTTGCCCCTAGTTTGACCATAGGCGGTTATAACTAGGACAAAATAGCATGGATAAATGGTACTAATTTTCCCAAAGGTGGTTATAATTAGTAACAAGACTGGTGATAAGAAAGGAATTAAAAAAAAGGATACAACTACTAAAATTTTTGTCATAGTGATCCAAAATATGATCTATGTTTAAAGTACATGAACTAACTGATGAAATAGATCAGATACCTTGATGCTAAAAATGCATAATGAATGGCAAAAACCAAGGTCAAATGGGTTAGGATTTAGAACACACTAAGTTGATAGGTTGGAAGCAAAAAGTGGATATGGCTAAGAGGATAGATAAGGATGATATTTATACAAAGAATAATAGTGATAAAATGAAATAATTGAAATGGTCCTTATAAATAATATGCCTTAACACTCAAGAAAAGTACCTCTTGAGATAAATAATATTCATCAGCTCATAAAGTTCATCTCTATCAACTATGGCAAGCTTGTATGCTCTAGATCCATAATCTATAGTAATGATGAAAGGCCCTATCTAGTTTGGTTTGAATTTTTCCTTATGCTTCTTCTTAGCCATGGTATTATTTTGGTTTTCTTTGAGAACAAGATCACCAAGTTAAAATTTTCTATACTTAACATGCTAATTATAATGGCATTTAAGTCAGTTATGATATGCTTAAAGATTATTGAGCGTAACTATGCATTTCTTATCAAGTAGGTCTAGTTTTTACAGGTGAGCTACTCAATAGTCATGATCATTTAGGACATGATTGAAAGAGATGCATAGTGAAGGCAATTCAACCTGAATGGGAAGGATGGCTTCAATACCATAAACAAGTGAGTATGGAGTGGCTCTTATGGGGGTATGATGATTGGTATGGTATGCTCAAAGGGTAAGGAATATCTATAAGTGTCAATCACGACTAACATTATTGAAAATATTTTTGAGAATATTAATAATGGTTTTATTTGATGCTTCAGCTTGGCCATTACCTTGAGGGTAATATGCTATAGAAAAATGTTGTGTGATGTTATATTTGGTACATAGCTGATCTATACCCTTGTTCTTGAATGATCATCCATTATTATATATAATATCAGAGGGGATACCATATTGACAAATGAAATGGTTGAAGATGACTTTGAAAATTTTCTTTCCAATCACGTGAGGGGTATAGGTTTAACCCAATTAGTGAAATACTCATTGGTGATAAGGATATGTTTATTGCCATCAGATGAAGTGGGGTTGATCTTCCCAATGAGGTCAAGTCCCCATGTAGAAAATGGCCATGGTGTCAACATCTGTTTTAGAGTTTTGACTGAGGCATGAATAAAATTAACATGAGATTGACATTTATCACACTTATTTACATATGTAGTGACATCTACATCCATCATGGGCCAATAATAACTAGTATATAAGAGCTTTTTGGATAAGACTACCCTACTAGAATGAGCTCCACATACCCCTTTGTGAACTTCTCTTAATGTTAGTGTAGACTCTACTTAAGTTAAACAATGAAGAAAATTTCCATCAAAATTATGATGGTAAAAGGTGGATCCAAGTAGAGTATAATGAGTGGAATGATGAATGAATGATTTGGTTTATTTTTGAGATAGGTTAGATGGTATAACTTGGTCATGAAGGTAGTTATAAAGGTCTAGGTACTAGATAGAATCAGGACAAATAATGTCACAAATCATTGCAATGGTTGAAGGTTCATGAGCAGGTGCTAATAAATTCTTGACAAGGAATTGATACTCTCTAGATTTATCTATTTTCCAAATCAAAGATCCAATAATAAACATGGCATCTACAGTTCTATTACTAGCCCTTGGTATGTGCTCAAACAAAATGTTGGCAATTTATTGCTTAATAGTGTCGACTATAGCTTTATATGGAACCAACTTGTCATCTTTGGTCTGAAAATGATCTATGAGCTGATTAATGATTAACTAAGAATCACCATAAAATTGGAGATGAGATATGTTCCAATGCACTACCTATCGAAGTCTTACAATAAGTGCTTCACACTCAGCCATGTTGTTTGTACAAGAAAAGTTGATTCTAAATGATTTAGGGATTAGATCCCCCTATGGTGTAATAAACAATAGGCCTGCCCCTAATCCATGTGAAATAAATGAACCAATTAAATATAGCTTCTAGGGATGATCCTCAAGAGGTGTGTCAATGATAGTCATTATGGATTCATCAAGAAATTGAAATATGAGTGGTTGTGTCTATGAGAGGTTCTTCAACAAGTTGATCTGCAAGAACTTATCCCTTGATTGCCTTCTAATTGACATAATCTATGTTAAAATTACTAAGAATCATGATCCATTTAGTCATTCTACCTTGAAAATCTATTTTAGATAGTATATACTTGAGTAGATCTAATTTTCAAATGACCATGGTCTTATTATTCAACATTTAATGGCACAATTTTTGATCTGTAAAGACCATGGCTAGATAATATTTTTCAATAGGTTCATATGTGACCAAGGTATGGCTTAGGTAGTATACATCATTCTATTTTTTATTGTCATCATGTTGAGCCAAGAGTGTCCCTAGAGCATGATCAGTAGCTAATTAGTATAACAAGAATGGCTTTCTTATCATAAGAAGCAATAAAACATGTGGATTAACAAGATAGTCTTTGATTTGTTGAAAATATATTTGGCCATGATCATCTTAGTGAAATGTAAATAATTTCTTCAAAATGTGTGTAAATGGATGACATTTGTCTACTAACTGAGAGATGAAGTGTCAAATTGATTATATTTTACCCTATAAACTATAGAGTTACTTTAAATTGGTTGGTGGTGGCATCTCAATTATAGCGTGGAATTTAGTTGGATCAACTTCAATACCTCTATGAAACATGATGAAGCCAAGTAATTTTCTTAAATTTATATCAAACACACATTTATTTGGATTGAGTTTAACTTTTTACTCTCGTAATATTTCAAAGATCTTACGTATCACTGCTAGATGGTCAGCCCTAGTTTTGGATTTTCCTAATATGTCATTGACATAGTCTTCAATAATATCATGCATCATATCATGTAATATGATATTCATGGCCCTTTTATATGTAGCTACATAATTATTAAGTCCAAATGGCATTACTTGATAACAAAATGTTTCCCATGGAGTGGTGAACATTATTTTATGTTGGTCTTCTAGTGTTATTCTAATCTGGTTGTATCCTAAAAAGCCATTTATGAGTGAAAGCATCTCATAACCTATCATGGAGTTGATGATCATGTCAATATTAGGAAATGGAAAGTCATACTTAGGATAAACTTTATTGATGTCTCAAAAATTAGTACAAATTCAAATTCCTTTAGGATTTTTGCTAATAGGTATAACATTAGATATTCATTTTGAGTAGTCAATGGATCAGATACATCCTGCTTCTAAGATTTTTTCCAACTCTTTATTTACCAATATAATAATGTGAGGATGCATCTTACGTGGATTTTGTTTTACTAGTTTGGCATTAGGATTAACCATAAGGTGGGGTCTAAACCTAGAATGTCAGAATAAGACCATGCAAAGATATCTACAAATTCTCTTAACCAAGCCATAAAGACTTCATATTACTCCTTAGTGAGGGACGTGCCTAATTTTATCCATTTTGGGTCTGATGGATTCTCTATGTTTATCTCTATTGTATCTTTGACTAAAAGGGTCAAACTATATTCTAGGATAGTAGGCAATGACTTAAACTATTGGACTATGTTAGGGTCCTTTGCTAGGACTTGATCTTCAACTTCTCCTAGGCATGATGAATTTGAGTCCCCTAATGGGAGATCTAGCCATGTGATAAAAATAATCATAAATTATTGAAGAATTTGATCAAATACTTACTGTGAAAAACTAAACTTGGATCCATAGGCAAGTTCATCATTGGTGGTCTCTTGGTATAAATTTGAAGAAGAATGAACATCCCCATCTAATGGCACCTAAAATAGGTTGTCACCACTAGAATATACTTTATTTTTACTTTTTCCCTGGTTAAAATTCACCTCAAAGATGTTTCACTTTGGGACCTCAATGTTTTAATTATTTATTTTTGGCTAAGGGTGTTCACCTGCTCTCCAAATAAGCTACATAATCCAATGTAATTGACAATCCTAACTTATGATCTCCCAACAAAATGTTGTCTCTAAGGCCTAAGAAGTCATAGAATGCCTCGTCATTCTAAAACTCATCAATCAATAAATTGGATTATTTTTGGTCCCAATCTATCAATTGGGGATAATATAATGGCAATGGGTTGTGATGAATGACCAAGGTAAGGGTACAAATGGCATTGTTATCAAACAGGTTGGTTTCAGCTAGGTCATCAAAGGTGAGGCTATGATCAAACTCTACTTCACTATTGGCATCATCATCAATAGTAATTGGTGATGGATTTTGAATAAGAAATGTGGGGTCACCCCCAATCAGTTTAAATCCAAGTCCATAATGTCTTTCATACATAGTCATAGAAATTGGCTCAATGGTTCATTGCTGATTTGGTTTGAGGCCTCTTCCTTCATAATTGTGATTTTCCATGATCCTATTGAGAATACGATACTTTGCACTTTTATAATAATCAGCTTGGTTGTCATTATATAACCATGAATCATCCCCTTTAAGATGGTCAAGTTCTAGGTTAGATGCTAGTATAAATGTGACAGGTCCCTTATCTTTGTTATTTTGTTTCTAATGTATATGTGGAGTGACTTTAGGTTTCCCAAAGGTTTTTAGATTCTAAGGAAGATTAGAAATATGAAATGTATCATGTGTCACATACTCTCTTAGTCCATTATCTAAAATGGTGAAATTATTATAAACTTTAGGAGGTGACATGTGAGAAATGGAATCCAAGATATTAGGATCTATGCAATTATTTGGTGAAGGATCAATAAGTATGGCCTTGCCTTTATCCTTCTTGAAATGTGGATTCATGTTGTACTGATAATTTTAGCTTTGAAAGGCAGCCTCAAGATATTTCTAGTGTTTATATGGGTGTAAATATCCTAGAATATTCACTTCCATCCTTGAGTGGGAAAACTTGATACATTGGTGCAACGTTTATGAGACTACATGAATCTCATGTAGCCAAAGCCTACCTAGAAGCATATTGTATGACAACTCAAGATCAAGAACATGGTAAAAAGTATCATGGATCAAAGGTCCAATTATAATTGGAAAACTAATGGTGTCTTGTGATTCTCTTTCCTAATTATCATAGGCTTTGATGGTTAGCCTTTCTGGTTGGAGATCTACCATTGTGTACCAAAGAAGCTTGATGAGATTTAGAGACACTATGTTGAGGCCTAATCTATTTTATATAATGACACATTTCACTTTATGCCACTTTATATAAACTTATATGTATAATGGATTATTATGGAGATGGCCAAGGGAAGACATATCGCTTTGGTTAAATGTGACTTGTTAGGCTAGAGTTAAGTGTCTAACCAAAGCTTGAAATTTATCAAGGGATATATCACTAGTAATAGTGGATTGGGTTAAAAACTCATTTAAGATGTTCTTATGGATTAATGACATTCATATCAAATCTAGAATAGAAATTTATGCTGGTGTCTTCTACAATTATTCCACAATATCAAACTTCTTGTCTTGGTCAGTATTGAATAGCTTATTCCAAGGCTAAATGGTCAGTTAGATAATAAGTAAAGTGGAAGATGGTTGTGGGCCTAGGATAGTAATCTTCAACCTTTGAGTTGTGCTTACACAATCAAGATTAAATACTGGACCATTATTGCTAACAAATGTTGGGAATGGTGTGGGACCAGACATGACAAGTCTCAGTTGCCAGTGCACTCGTATGTGGTCATGTGGCAAGGATGAGTTATTGATATAAGGTCCAAAATGGGAAGTCGTAGTTTGTTGGTTTTCCTGTATGCACTCTTAGGTCAAAGAAGGATTATCCATGTAATTTGGATAAATGTTATTTATCAATGGTCTAGGTTGATTATTGCTTGGTCTAGGATTAATAGAGATGGTATTAATACTACCCTCTGTAATATGACCTATAACCCTGTTATAGTCATGTGCAACTACATGGCAGGTTTGTTAGTTTTTACTATTCTAACTTTGGTTTTGTCTATTGTTCTATCATTTTGGGTTCTACTATTGATTTTGTTGATTCTATTAGTTTGGCCTTTGATTTTGATACTATTGATTTTGTTGTTGCATTGGCCATTGTTGTTGTTGTTGCTAATTATTTTTCTACTACTGATTGTTATGTTAGGGAAATGGGTTTTGATAAATCCCAAAAGTTTGATTGGAAGTGAAAGCACCATTATCCAATATTATCTCCCCATTCTCTAACATATTCTTAATTAAATTCTTGATTTGGACACATCTTCATAGATTATGCTCATTGACCTGATGGTAGTCACATAATTCATTTTCATGGTACCAATCAAGATACGGAATGCCTTATAGATAATGCTTTGGTGTAGGCAAATAATAATATTGGTGGTATCAAACTTGTGAAATACATACTCAATAGGTTCTCCTAGGTCACTAAAGACACGATGTGTAGGCACAATTCTCCTAGGAGGAGAGGTTTACAATGGTAAAGGCCATTATATTTATTATATAGGTCTTAGTTGTTGTGCTTGAGACATTGGTTGGAGAAATTGTTGGGTAAGAGTAGTCTAAAAAAGTGGTGTAGATGACATTTTCACCATTTGGATATAACATGATTTGGTTACTCCATTTCCCATAACATTCCTATTATAGTTGAATTTCTTCAGTCTTTTTTAGTTATTGGGCTATGTTGGTTGTGATGCTTGTGATTGAATGGGATGTTAATGTTTGAAATTTCCCTGATTGGTACCTTAATTTTGACTAGTTAAATTAAGCTTGATGACTCTTTTAGATGAGCACCCACTCAATCAACAAACCTTTATCAATGATCTCTTTGAAAGTATGTGCACATTGTAGTTCTAGATAATAAGCTATCTTACTATGCAAATTTTTAATAAACATAATGGCTAATTGTTTATTTGGTAAATTATGGGTGAAACGACTTGAAAGGGCTTTCCATCATTATATATAACTTTCAAAACTCTCACCAACATTTTGCTTTTCTTTCATTAAGTCCACTAATGAAATATCATGCTTGAGATTATAGGAAAAGTGTTGTACAAACTTATTAAAAAGATCATCAAAATTTGTTACTAAATTTTTGGGAAACTTTAAAAACCATTCCAAGGCTTGTTCAACCAAACTTCTTGGAAACAAAAAAAAAAGGTATATGTCTTTATATGCCACTAGTTGACATGTGAAAAAAAATTTAGTTAAATGGGCCTTAGGGTCACCTTTACCTTTGTATTTGTCAAATTTTGGTGGTTTGTATTCTAGAGGAAATGGTATCTACAAATACTACATGTTGAATGGATAAGAACACACATCATCCAATTTGAACTTTTTAGTCTGTTACCCAACCTGAATGGTAGCAATTTCATCCTTCAATTGTTACAATTCTTAGGATAAAAAACTAGAAGGAACATTGGTTTGAGGGAAAATATTGGTTTGGGTAGATGGTTGGGAGGTCATAAGTGGGACACTTTGACTAGGGCATGATGGAAATACCTATTGGGGTATATTGGTCTAGTTGGGGAATGGACTAGGAATATGCATACATGGATTAGGATGTACTTGAAATTACACATTTGGTTGTGCAATATTTTGGTTTGGATTGGCAATAAAGGTTTGACTTGGAGGATTTTGTGGTTGGGATAGAGGGATATAACTATATTTTTCCTGTTGTGATTGAAAAGGGACATGCTACTAACTATTCAAACCTTTTTATTGAGTGGGAACTCATGGACCAAGACCCTGTCTTTGAATTTATAGCACATTTTGAACCAATGGTTGTCTAGTCGGTACTTGAGGAACATGGGAGCCTCGTTGTACGAATCCCTATGGGGAAGTGAAAATAGGTTGTAAATTTGCCATCTATAATTGACAAATATTTTCACATTATTAACAAGTCATTACTTGGTTTTGGATTAGCATATTAGTCTATGATTGAAGAGGTATGTTTTTCATTACCTAGTGAGGTGGAAAATTAGTTACCCCTGATTAAGGTGGTAATGTATTTGTCCTGTATTATGTTGGTACACTATATTGTGCCTACTATTGTGAAATACTACTTCTTACTTATTGAGGAGTAGGATTCATCACATTTTATCATTAAGGCATGACATTGGCTATTGTTTGACTACCTAATCCCATAGGTTGTACAGTTGAGTAAGTAGTTGGTTGAGGTTGGGATGTAGAAACTCATACTCCTTGGTATGATGATCCACTCATGGAATTAACTATAGGCACATGTTACTGTCTAGTTTTTAATGCATTCATACCACTTTGATCGGGATTGGATGTTGTTTACATATTGTCTACTATATCTTGCTCATTATTCTGTGTAGAGGCCAAAGACACTTCTTCAATAATGGGCATATGTATCAAGTTATCTATCAAAGTGTTTTGCATGAATGGGTCAGAACTCATATTCTTTTATCCAGTTAACTCTATCAACACTCTTGTTGAAGGAACTAAGTCAATAAGAGGTTTGATCATCATATTCATCTGATTGAAATTATATGCTAGATTTAGGTAGGTTTGATCTGCTATCTGCATTTGGTTAAAATGGTCTTCCATGATGTTTTTGCCTCAATTAGATATATTAGGGTCTTGATACATTATTTGGATTAGAGCCATAGGATTGATAGAAGAATCATGTTAATCATAAATGATATTTTGGGGTACTCTTACTAGGCTTGGTAAACTCTCATGGGGGAAGTCTACTAGAAACTTGGCCCCTACCTCTATGGTTCTAACCAAAATCTTGTCTTTGTTCTCTAAAAAATGTTGTTTAAACAAAAATGGATCATATGTGGAAGCTGTATTAGTATAATATGATTATTGAATAAATGGCTCATCCACTATGGGTATTATAGCTAGGTATTGTGAGGTTTATTGTTGGTCTTGTTCTGAATAAGGTGGTGTGTTAACCAAATATTTATCCAAGGGATCTTGGATTTGTGCCCCTGATTGACTTCTATAAGAGGGATAAGAATCCATCTCATAAGAAATATTATTTGTGTAAGGATTTTGCACCATTCCTTCAAGTGAAACTACATTACTAATCCCTAGATTGTATATGAGTCCACTACAAGTGTAGGAATACATGTTGGGATCCATAGTCAATGCTTTGTGATAAAAGGTAAAAGAGTTTTTCAAAATCTAAAAAGACAATGTCTAAAATAGATGATGTTTCAACTTGATCTAGATTTTTTAAAAGGATCAAAAGGTTTATGTAAAGATTTGTGAGGAAACAAGCTAGTGTGAAGTATCTAACATTTCACTATTCACATAAAGATAAGCAAGTAAATGGACCAAAAATCAAAATGCAAAACTCTAATGTTGAAGTGTTTCAAATTAGTCTAATTTAAAAATTTAAAAGTTGTTAGGTCTTTTAGCCAAATTATAGGCTCAAATAAGGCATGTGCTAGGACTCTCGGACAAACAACATCAAAAACAAAACTTTAAAATAGATGAAAGTTTTAATCTAATGGAGTTAAAACACTTTTAACAAACACTAGGCATTTGATTCTTGGACATGAACTTGATCAACTAGGTATAAGGTATGAAACAAAAGGCAACTTAGAGATAGTTTATTTTATCACAAATAATGGTGTAAAACTTGGTTCTTTTAAAAAATAATATAAACAAAAGTGTATGATATAATTATGCTAGATAAAGGATCATAAAAGTACACTTAGATTGGTCTAAAAATGTAGGAACAAATTTGAATTATATGCAAGAGGGTCTATGAAACAATATTTGAAATGTTTTGGGTAGTGTAAGAATGCTACACTAACCAAAAGGTGTGATAAAAATGTTTGTTTCAAAAACTCTCTAAGGCAAAGATAGTTTCCCATAATTTTGATAGCATAACACTACTTTTCTTGACTTAATGTTTTATGATGCATAGACTCAAAGTGAAAATGTTTAGCATGAAATGTCTTAAGTTTATCAAGTGGTGATAATGATCTTGAGTCTGAAATGGCCTTCAACCCAAATAGGAAATTGAACCTAAGTTCCTTCAAGTTTAGTCAAAATGGTGAATCCACTCAAAAAATTAACCCTATGAACTTATAAAGGTGAAAATTTGAATTTATATTATAAGTGAAGGACTTAAACAACTTTGGTAAAGGTCTAGACTCAATTGGGTAGCATAACTATACCAAAGTGGATGATATAACTCTCAAGATTTTGATAAAAATTTGAATAACACAAATTGATGATCTCACACAGGCAACATAATGCCTCTTTTTTCAAAGGAAAATGAGGACCATGTGTTTTGGTTTGTATCATTTGTTTACACCAAGTTTTGACTTCAAAAAAGACCTCAATATAGGACAAAATTCAATTGATTAATTGCTCTTAGACTCTAAACTAAAAAGGTTGATTGGTAATATTGGAATCCATCTATATACATCATTTGAGAGTATTTTAAGTGTTCATCCAAAAGTAAATGCAAATTATATAGTAGGATTTTAGACCCCCTTCTCTCAAATTATAGTACTACGACATGGACTTTGAGGCACACCTTGCACCAATAATACTTTCACAACAAGTGGGGATTTGTCTAAGATCTAAAAAATTTCTAAAAATTCTAGGGAAATCAATTGCAAAATTACTTTCATGCCAAACAATGCAAAATAAAAGCATAGATTTTGGGTCTGTATCACTTGGATTGTTGCAAAAAGGTTTAGTCCTTTTTGTAACCACTACATCCTTCTATTCATTTCGTTTTATGCGATGTCCAAAGTGCCACTACGTCCTGTGTGCAACTCCAATTAGGATCCAAATAAAGTCAATGCTGAGAGGTGAAACCCTAGGTCAAATCTTCCCTAAAGAACTCATGGGAGGTGATGAAGTCCCCCTCACAAGCCAAGTTTGCATTAAAATAAAGAAAGCATGAAAATAGAAATATTTTAGGGTCATTTTCAAGTTCACCCAAACTTTGATGATTTTTTTGGGAGTACTTTAGACAACTTTCTTTATAATCCTTGGACTAAGCTACTTGAAATAAGAATGGCGCTTTTGATTCCAAGGGTTCCCTAAAGGGGACAAATGGAATAGCATACATATGGCATCCCTCTTTTTGCCAAACAAAAATTAGATCAAGCAACTATTGAAGATAAAAATCTTGGAAAGATGAGTTCATTTTTAAGCCCAAATGAAAATGAGGTGGTGTTCATTTGACCCCTTGGTCTTAGTTTTAACTTTGAAAACTAATGCTAAAAATACTTATTTAAGCACCTAAATGTTACTTTAAGCACCAAAACAATGTTCTTAATTCATTTTTAAGAATGAAAAAGGTGATCTAAACATGTTTTTAGCAAATGTCAAGCTTTGTCCTACAATAAAAATGTTAGCATGTCCTTTAGCCTTGAATCTATTTTGGGTTTGAAATAATGAACTTCAAAAAAAGAGCTCTCAAGTTTATGTTTTAAGAAAAACATAGTGATTGACGTCAGTTATATAATCGATTATGGTTACACTTATAAATAATGATGGTAATATAACCAACATAAATTATACCAATAGTGATCAATGATAGCTATCCAACTGATGTCAGTTACTGTGTAAATGCATGACAAAGAAAAATGACAAAACAAAGTTAGAAAATCAAATTGTAAGAGTTTTAATGATCCAAATGAAGATTTTAAAGATAAAAAATGATCTTATTCATGTGTGGGATGCATCTATTCCCACTAGGCATGCCATATGTGATCTATGAATTTGACTCAAGAGAGGATGGTTAGTATGGTGTTAGTTTCAAAATGAAAATAGCATAACATCTCTAGGCCTAGACACTAGGGAGAGATTAGTTAAAAAAATGAATAAACACATAACTAAAATGCAAAATAAAATCTCTTTTACTTTCTTTGGATGCTCCAAAATGCTTGTTGTAGTGTCTTGTTTAGCTTGTGCTCATGAAGTCTTCTTCAAAGGAGGATTGGCTATCGCCTCTTCTCCTTGGCACCTTTGGATTTGGCTTGGCTTGGCTCAATATTTTGGCATCATAAATTTGGAATGTGATATCTCTTAAAATTAGTTTGACATGATAAATTTGCACAAATTAAGCTTAGAAATGATGTGGTAAGGCCTCCTATTTATAGATTTTTGAGATTGATTAGAGTCAATTAAACCATCCATCCTGAGATTGAGATGTGTGGTTGAGAATTAATTAAATTTTTTAAAACTAAGTTTATAATTATCCTCATTATGAAATTGGAAGAAGGGGAAATTAATAGGCATGGAGGGTATCATGGAAGGTATTGATGAGGCATGAAGGGCATGCATCCTGATATTTATGGCATTTATGGCTTAGGGATGTCTTCCCAAGAAATGAGGTCATATAATTATGTAAATATTCAATATTAATTTCAAAAAACAATTATTCAAAAATTTTCCATGGAATTCTTAATTAGGCCTTGATTTGGGTTAATTAGCTCTTAAGCATGTTTAAGCACTGTGTGCACAAATTACTCAGATTGATCAAAATGCCTTGTTATTGGTCCAAAATTTGACTAGATTAGAATTGGAAGTCAATTTTAGATGAATTGGAATTGTATTCCCATTTAGGATGTTATCAATAAAAAATAACAAAGGCACGTGTCTCATGTAAGAGATTTGATAGGAAAGAGTAATCTAGAGCACCTAGGTGCAAAATTGGCTTTTTGACTCAGAATAATTTGATCAAAGTTAGTTGGCCCATAAATTGCATTGCCCCATTTAGGGATATCTAGAAAAAATCAGCACTTGAATATGTCATTTTCACATCATTTGGCATGTTTTAGTGTTTTTAGGCCAAATTGTTCATTTTGGTGAAAATTGGCCAAAATCCTAGTTAGAGTTTATTGGTGGCTATATTTAGGTGTCTATAGTTAGGGATCAATATAAAGTACTAAGATTGTAAAAAAGGTACTATTATAGTTCAAGGATGCATGAGTGATTGTGCAGATAATTTAAATTCATCTAACAGTCCATAGTTTTCATCTAGACATTTTGGGTCTAATGGTAAAAAATCTGAGTATGCAATTTAATGACATCATAATTTCCATGTGTGGATGAGTCAGGGGGAGTTGATCATATGGAAATGATAAAATTAGTCCCAAGTTTTTATGGTCCTAGTATCAAGTCATTTTATGAAGCAAAACTAAATATATGTGTGTGAAAATTTGGGCTTTCAGGCATTTTGATAGTGCTTTTTATGTTCAAATAAAGCCAAGTACATAATTTGGTGACATCATATCTCACATGTGTGCAAGTTTTAGGAACAAATTGATATATGGATGAATTAATCTATTAGATAATATCCTATGCAATAAATCTTAGGTTATGCAACTAAGTACAAAAATATATATACAAGTCCAAATTTGGGCTCCTAGGTAGTTTGACAGTGTTTTCCCATACTTAGCCAAATTTGCATGTGGCAAGAAAAGCTGAGTAGAAATTTTGATGTAGTCATATTTTGAATGTGTGGAAGTTTTATAATGAGTTGATCATATGGGTTTATTTAATTTTATTCCTAGTTATTATTCACTAATTTTTAGGTCATGAGATGAAGCACATCAAAAGATACACATATGTAAAGTTGGCCTTCTAGGCAGTTATAGGCATAGTTGGCTCTGTGGAAGAAAAATATGAGTGAGCATATTTATGGAATTATTTATTGAATTTTTTTTTATAAGATCATATTTATATATTTTTTTATTCTCCTATGTGAGGAGATCATATGGTCCAAATTTTAGATCATGTGTCTAAGGGCAATACAAGTTATTGAGGTCCAAAGTTGGCTTTCCAAGTAGATTGTAATGTTTCCCATAGTTGAGTTTGCAAAAGGTAAAGTTTGAGAAACTCTCAAGGAGATAGATGGAGTCTATTTACTCTAAGATGTTAGGAAGTAGTGAGATGGTAAGAAGTTTTTGAAGTTTAATGTTGAGCAAAGGTAAAGGATAAGGATCTAATGGTTCATGTTTAATCATGTGATTGAGATTGATAGCGTGAGTGAAGTCAAAGTGGTCAAACTATTTGAAGTTTAACATCATTAAAGATTAATATCCTTAAAATAATTCAATGGTGTATGATTAATCTAAGTATTGAGGACATGATATTATATCACGGTGTTCAAAGTTTAATTATGACTGTTTGAATTCAAATATTTCAATTTAACAAAATAAAAACTAGTGTCTAGTTTTTGGGCCATATATTTTGATACAGGTAGAATTTGCTCATGGTGTAAAAATAAAATTTATATAAGACTCAAAGGTGCATCTATAAACATATATTTAAAGGTATAAAATTGTGTACATTCAAAGTTGTGAAGGTTCAAATTTTACTATGTTTTTGTGTTTGCTTTGTGAGTAACCCTAAAAGGGTAAATGAATTGTGTTTGTTGGTTTCTCAATGTTTAAAGTTGAGATAGATATTGGAATATGTTTTATACTATATGAAGACAATTTTTTTGAATTATTAAGGATTATATAATCATATGAAGTATGATCAAAGGGTTAAAATTTTAATTTGTTTTCATTCATAATGATTATGTGTACAAAAAGGTGTTTGAGCTAATTGAGTGTTAACAAAAGGGTGTTGTGATGGATATGGATACTTAATAAGGATTTATAGATCATGTGTCATGGGTATATATACTTGGAAAGTGTTCTTAGGTTCTTAATTTTGTCTAAGGAGTATTAAATAGGTGAATGGGTATCCGTAGGACCTAAATGGTGACTTTGGCTTATTTGAAAGAGAGTTTGCTTAAGTGTGACCCATGTTAGATGGATTAAGGGTGAAGGAATGTATTATGGTAGACAAGGAATATTTTGGACTTGATAATTCATGAATGATATATAAATAATAAAACCAAATGTGATGGTTTCTAGACTTGTGAGAGGATTTGGTGAGCATATATAGCATTGGTGCAAAGGAAAGAAGAGAGGGTGTGTGCCCAGTGGATGGATTAATGAATATAATAATTTTAGGAATATGTGTATGACCTATGGGTCATGTTTCTAATTTCATAATAGTGATCTTGTAGGTTGAGGATGATAAAAGATGTTTAGGGTGATCCAAAAGGATGTTTTGAGTGTGAGTAAAGGATAGATGTTGTCTATGTGAGATTGGTGTTAATTTGAGAGATAGATCAAAGTGTGGAATATGTGTATGACCATCTGGTCATGTTGTTGTTGTGGTGACAAAGTTGTCATTGAGGAGTGAAGAGTGATCCAAAAGGTGTCTTTGGATGCATTAAGTGTGTAGAGTTAAAGATAGCTGATAAACATTATATCTCCATCAAATTTGTAGGCAATAAATGCTTAAGGAGATGTTCTATTCATAGGTGTTATTGTGGTTACTCAAAATCTAGGGGATTACAACCTTATTACAAGGTGAAACTTGTTAAAGTTATATTTTTTATGGAAACTTAGCTATATAGGTGTAGTATCTCCTTGTGGGATTGCAATCTCACTAAAATAAGGGATGGTAGTTCTTTGATCAGTTGTAGCTGGTCTAAATTAGTTCTTGTTAATATAAGATAGTAGTCTAATTACAAGTTCTAGTGGGTTTTCTCCCCCAATAGGGTTTATTACATATGTCATATGTTATGTGTTTGATCTTCTCTCTTGTTCATTGCTATAAATGATGTATATAATTCATGAATGATTGTGGTAAATGATTAAGAGTTTGAAAGGATTGGAATTGAAGATAGATTATTTGGGCTAGCTGATTCAACCCCCTGAGTGATATTACCTCTAAAAATTAGTATCATATTAGTTCCATTGGTAAAGGCTTGACAACTTAAAGGTGATCCAAGGTACAATATGGGTAGTCATCAAATGCAAGGAAATTTATCTACTAAGAAAATATAGATGTTTAATCTATCCAATTATGCTTTTTAGAGTGCAAAGATGAGGGCATACATTTTGTCCTTTGGGTTTGACGTATGATAATATGTTGTGGATGGTTATGTTTCTCCTAGTACTCCTCCATTTAGTGCTATAGACAAGAAGTTATTTGAGAATAATTCTAAGGTAATGAATGTCATTACCTTTGGCCTTATAGAGACTGAGTTCACTAAGGTAATCCATTGTAAATCTACTAAAAGGACATGGGAAAAATTTTAGATCATTAATGAAGGAGATTCAAAGGGTAAGTTGGAAAAGTTGTAGATTCATCAAAGATAATTTGATATTCTTAAAATGGAAGAAGATTATGTGGCATCATTTCTTTAGAGTGTTAATAAGATTGTGGATATCATCAGAGGTCTTGGAGAGAACCTTGAAGAGGCTACTATAGTTCAAAAGGTATTAAGGTCTATATCTCTCAAGTTTGATCTAAAAATATCTACTATAGAATAAAGTCATGATCTTACTCAGTTGAAGATGGATCAATTGCATGGCACCCTTATTGCTTATGAGATGAGAGTAAATGATGATATACCACAAAAGAAGGAAGCAACATTGAAAACATAAATGAAATCATATAAGAAGTTTTAAGGTAATAAATCCAAAGAGGATGAGATATCTGACATTGATGAGGATGAACTATTTGCTTTGATTACTAGGAAATTGAAAATAGGCTCAAAGAAGTACAAGGGTAAACTACCCTTGAAATGTTTCAACTATGGAGAGATAGGACATTTTGTTCATAATTACCCTCATAAGCATGAGAATAATGATGATTAAAATCATGGTGAAGTCCAATATGAATAAAATAAGACATACAAGAATAAAATATTTAGAAAGTATAAAAAGAAGAAGTCCTTCAAGAACAAAAAGACTCTCTACACCAAAGAATATTGTAGCTCATCAGATGAGAGTGAAGATAGTGACTCACAGTATGATCATGAAGATGATGGTCCTATTAAAGATGAATCCCTATTAATGGCTGAGGAATGAATTTTATCATATCAAATTGATGAATGCCCTTAAAGAACTAAAGATTGAGAATAAGATTAACAAGAAGATGAAGTCTCAAATCAAAGACTATGAGGATAAATTAAGTGTGTATGAAGAAAGAATGACTAAATACACCAAAGAGCATGAAGATATGGTTAAGCATCTCAGTTGTCAATTGGAAATTCTATCTACAAGCCTAAAAGCTATAAAAAATGAATGTTCAAGGTATGTAATTGAAAATGAGTCATCAAAATATGGGTCAGAGAAGAAATATAGTAAGGTGAAGTCATTTATGATATTTTAAAAAATATCAAGTGATTTAGATAATATTCTGAATGATAAAAATCATACACGTGATAGAACTCTTCTTAGATACAAAGAAAAACTAGAGAATGCAACTAAAGATAAGATGAAGACTAATGTGAACAAGAAAAATGTGAATATGTAGACAAATCATCAGACAAGGAATGAAGGTGCTAGTAGATTGAAGATAAAATAGATCAAAAAATAAAATGCCATGAGGTATGCAAGTTTTAATGGTTACTATTACACATGTAATCAATTTGGGCATAGAGCTAGAGAGTGCAAGAGACTTGTTAGAAATGAGTTTGTATGGAACTATGATGGGGATCATTAGTCAAAAGGTGTGAACAAAGTTAAGTGCTTCAACTATCTTGATGAGGGACACTTTACTAAGAAGTGTCCAAATAATGTAAGACAAGGTGAGCCTTATTTAAAAGAAAGAGTTTGTTTTAGTTTTTATGACATAATACACATTGTAAGATTTTGTATATATCAGGTAGGGAAAGTTAAGTCCACTTCAAAAAAAATGGTTTGTTATAACTATGACAAGATTGGTCACATTTCTTGATTATGTAAGCAAAGGCCATCAAGTCAAAATGAGTTCAATCAGGCTCATAAAGTTCAATGAAGAAGACAAGTTAACTCATGAAAACTAAAGGTGGTAAGTATAAGTCATGATGGGTCTACTGTTCTAAGTAATCTATTTGCTATGGTGGATAATGATATAGAAGTTAGGGAGTGTCAAGGGATTTCATTATCTACTCATGTGGATAAAGAGACTTAGTTGAAGGAGAGAACCAAGATACTAGTTGAGGTTAGTTCTGAGAAGAGTATGGATCTAAGAGAACATCCTATTATTGTTGAGAAATTTCCATGCAAAGAACATCAGTTGTTAGTTCCTAGTGATGAGGTTCCAAAATACAATGAAGATTCTTTAGATGAAAATGTATGTCATGAATCTTTATTGTCTCTAATTATTGTCAATTAAATATTAGAAGAGAAGGAGAATGTTGTAATGGTTGATCATGTTGCTTCTCTTAAGCCTAAGAAGAAGAAGAACTACAAGTATCAGATGACCAAAGTAGAGAATAAATATGAGGAGTTGTGGGCAACTCCTAGTTTCACACTATTATAGGACATTATGAAGTATGGTGTCTCTATCCATACTTCTTAAGAGACTCCTATTAGTGGAGAAACAAGTGTTATTATGTATGTAGTGTCTACAAGTTCAGAATGGGTATTTCTAGGTGGCCTAATGAGATTGATGCAATATCAAGAAGAATTTGATGTTTAGAAAGGTTTGTGCACTTCCTTGTGATGTGTTGTTTTGTGTCTTGATGATCATGTTTGTGCCAATTAAAGACTTTTGAGTGCTCTCAATTTTCTCATTTTTGACTTAAGGACAAGTAGGCCTAAAATGGGTTATAGGAAGTCAAAGTTCCCAAAGGTATGGAGACTTAAATTTTGATCTAGAAGTGTGTGATGATTGTTCATAGGTGTGTAATAAGCTTTAGGAGGGCGTTGATCATAAGGAGGTTTGCTGACCTTATTTATTTTGAGATTGTAGGGTTTTGGGATCTACTAGAAAAATGGTTTGCCTTATGAGTTGAGACTTAAGGCTTATTAATAGGTTTAATGGGTCAAATGGGTTGAAAAATCAATCTTCATATAGATTTGAAGATTTGTATATTTCAAGTTATTCAAATTTTTATCAAAATGGATGCCTAATTGGCTAGTAGGTTTGTGAAGGAAGTATGTTGCAGAGGATGATCTAGGTAACGAAAATTGGTGTGCTTGAGGGGTAATATGATATTTATTGTTATATAAAGTTTTAAGTATTGAAGTTGTGTTTATACAACATTGTGGGCTTTGTAAGTTTTAGGTAGGGCTATAAGGAGACCTGATAGGCTTGGTGTGAAGAAGAGTGCTTTTCTGGATTAGTTTATCCCAAAGATCAAGGTATGTGTGTTTCAAGGTGAGTTATTAGTTTATTTTAGAACATGTTTCCTATTTGGTGAGTGGCATTAAGTACTGTTGATGATCCTTGATGTGGATTAAGAGACAAGGCTAGTAAGACTATGTGGTGATTTTTCATGGTGTGTAGATATATGAAGATGTGCAAGAGGTGAAATGGATCAGAGATATTAAGGGGAGTCCCTCTCAAATGTTTCTTGGTGAGTTCTTGTTGATGCCTTTAAATATATCATAGGTGCCCTTAGTGTTCAAAGAACACTTCTTAATTTAGAATTATGGGAATTCAGAGTATGAGTAGTAGGTTTTGGCAACTTATGTTACTTTTGGTGAAATAACAACATAACAATGTTTAACTGTTCCACAAAATTTATATTAATTGATGGTTGGGAGCCACCATAGTCCAAATATTTTCAAAGTGTAAATATCTATGCTATTATTGGTGAATTATGATCAAAGTTTAAACTATAAACTAGAGTGATCTGGTTAAAAAGGAAAGCAAAAGAGAAGGGTAAGGTAGAAAGATAATATGTGATTGTTGATCTTAGCCTTAAACATTATGAAAAAGTTTCAATTACAACTAAGTATGTATTTAACTAGTATATAGTGAAAAATAACATAAGCTCAGATCTCACTACACACGAAGCAAACCTTTAAGGATGATATAAATAAGTACAAGCAAGAACTAAATTTACTTTAAAGATTTGATACCATATTCAAATAGAATTTATACATCCTAGTGTAGAGAAAATAAAATGAAGCAAATTCAAGATCGTTCAACTAATCTAGTATAAGCAAAAACTAGCAACCCTATAATCAAAGATGCAACTCAAAATTCATAGAAACCATTAAAATTTAAGACTTAGGACTAGAAATTGAGAGAAATCCATATAAAAATTGACACACAAACTTGGATAATCTTTACATAATTCCTTGATTGTATTAACTTTTCAAAGTATACAAATTTTGATCAAAATTCTCTTTCTTTACAAAATGATAATACTACCTTTTATAGGAGGACAAAGTAGTATACCATTTTGTTACAAGATACAAATGTACAAAAGATAAAGATAATTATCCTTATTTACATCTCTAAGATATATTTTATTTTCCAAATGGATTGACCTAGAGGCAAATATGCTAACAAACTAGCATATGCCTTTATAAAGGAATATTCCACATTTAAATATTACAATGCTTTTACAAAATGAAATATTAATTAATTGGTGGGCCCTATGCATGAAAATTCACTTGTTGCTATTAAAGGATGTCCATGGCCTTTTGGTGTCACTCATTGATTAGCTCCAAGTCCACAACCAATTTTAGGAGACACTTCTCTTCCTTGTCAGCTAGATCATTCAATTCTCTATCATTTTTGGCCATGGCTTCCTTGATGCTCTTAGCCTTAGTTATCCTTTCTCCTACATTAAAGATCATGTCTAGGATCCTACTATTATCTACCCTAGACTGGCCTTGATTTTTAATTCTTATTTATTATGTTACCAAAGAAGCCATGTGCTTGAATTCATCATATTTCATGATGCCTAGGATAGTGGGCTATTCAGGGTCAGGATCAACCAACAATGTTGATTACTATATGAAAGCAATAAATGCAGAATTAAACCAAAAAGATAAGTAACTAGAATCAAAAAATAGCAAAGAATAAGAGATATAAGAAACCACCCTGAAAACTTGTATTAAACTCTTTATAGAAGAAATACAATTGAAGAAACTTCTTTTCTTCCACACCTCTCTCAGATGTACAGATCTCTTTCTAAATCTCTTTCTAGATCTCTTTCCCTCAAGAGTTCTCTCTCTCAATTACAATCAATTCCAACAACTTGGATTGATACACATATACAATCTTGTACTGTTCTTGACCAATTCTACAATTATGTCCACTAAGCTATGAAGATCTAATCCTATATATAATATTAGGAAACATGAGCATACAATTACATCCATTAGATGCACCTCCTAATCAAGGGCTCTAAATAGTCTTACTTAAAATAGAGATGCGTACTTAAGACTATCACTTAATCCTATCATGCAAACATTCTATTCTGTCCACGGAAATAACATTCTGGATGCATAGGTGACCGACATCGGTCCCTTCCTATCTGCACTTGACCGACGTCAGCTGAACATAACCGACACCAGCATCTCCCAGTCGACTCCTGACCGACGTCGGTCACTCCTGACCGACGCCAATGACTGTGTAATTCCTACAACTTTTCACTCACTCATTTGGTGAAGCTTTTATCTCCACACCTTAACAATCTCCCACTTGGAGATAAATAGCTGCACTAGTACCTGTACAGCAACATCTTCTAGCTCCTCCATCTTCAAACTCAATCATGAAGACCAACAAAAGTTGAATGAAGATTCAACTTCTCCTTTGTTACCGGCTTGGTTAACATATCAGTAGGGTTCTTATTTGTATGGATCTTCTCCAGCTTCAACTCACCATCCTCCAATACCTGTCTAATGAAGTGGTACCTAAGTTGTATATGCTTTGTTCTTGAATGAAAGGCTGAATTCTTAGCCAAATGAATTGCACTCTGACTATCACTGCATAATCTACAACTCTCTTTCTCATTTCCAAGCTCTTCCATGAACCATGTCATCCATATCATCTCTTTTCTAGCCTCTGTGACTGCAATATATTCTACTTCTGTAGTTGACAAGGCAACAACCTTCTGCAACTTTGATATCCAGCTAATCGCCATTCCACCAACAATAAAAACATATCTTGTGGTGCTTCTCCTACCATCCAAATCACTTGCCATATCTAAATCTACATAACCATGTAGAGAAGTATCTAAACTTCCATAGCACAAATTTCTACTACTGGTCCCTCTCAGATATCTAAGGATCCACTGAACTACTTTCTAGTGTTCCTTCCCTGGATTAGCCATATACTTACAACTCCCACTGCTTGCACAATGTCAGGTCTAGTACAAACCATTGCATACATTAAACTCCCTACTACGGAAGCATATGGAACTTTACTCATGTACTCTACCTCATCATGTGAATTAGCACATTGTTCTTTACTCAACTTAAAATGTCCAGCCATAGGTGTACTTACCGGTTTTGCATCCTGCATATTGAACCGTTTCAACACCTTGTTCACATAATCCTCTTGAGACAAAATCAACCTATTATTTTTCTTGTCTCTCTTAATACTCATGCCAAGGATTTTCTTTGCTGCTCCAAAATCCTTCATGGCAAATGTGTGAGCTAATTTCACCTTAAGCTCAGAGATATCCTACATGTGTGATCCTGAAACCAGCATATCATCTACATACAACAACAGAATAATATATCTACCATTATCTAATCTCTTAAAATACACACAATGGTCAAATTGACACCTACTATAGCCATGCTTAGTCATAAACCTGTCAAATCTCAAATACCACTGTCTAGGAGCTTGCTTGATGCCATACAAGCTTTTCTTTAATTTGCACACTAACTTCTCCTTACCTTTGACCTCAAATCCTTTCGGCTGATCCATATATATTTCTTCATCCAAATCTCCATGAAGAAATGTTGTCTTAACATCAAGCTGCTCAAGATGCAAATCCTCAATAGCAACTAAAGACAATACAGTCCATATAGAAGTCATTTTAACTACAGAAGAAAAAATCTCACCAAAATCAATACCTAGTTTTTGTGTAAATCCTTTCACTACCAATCTGGCCTTATATCTCATCTGTCCATTCTCACCTTCTTTCAATCTGTAGATCCATCTGTTCTTTAGTGTCTTCTTTCCTGCTAGCAACTCAACCAAATCCCATGTTTGGTTCTCCTTCAAGCAATCAATTTCCTCATTCATGCCTAGCTCCCACTGATTCTTGGATTCCACCTGTATTGCTTCATCAAAACTCTCTGGTTCTCCACCATCAATAAGCAATAAATAGAATAATGAAGGGGAATATTGAATTGGAGGTTTACTTACCCTTTATGACCTCTTGATGGGTGTCTGAGACTCATTCACAACACGATGTCTGCCCAAATTCTCTGACAATGACCGACCTCAGTCACCTCCAGGACTGTAATTGGTTGACATTGATTCTCTCTGACCGACGTCAGTTCCTTCCTAGCCAACGTCAGTCACTGTCTGACTGACATCAGTTCCTATATTGCCAATGTTGGTTCCTGCCTGACCGATGTCAGTCTCTGTGTTTTCCTGTCTGTGATTAATTTTTCTTGTGAGCTCATTTTAGACCGTCACCTTGTCCAATTCTCCATTGCTCTACCCATATTAATTTATCTTCTTGAGCTGATCACTATACATCACTTTTTTATTAAAAACAACATCATGGCTCCTAATTATTTTGTTAGTTCCTAGATTCCAAAACCTGAATCTGAAATCATCTGAGCCATAACCAATAAATGTGCACCTCATAGACTTAGCATCCAACTTCTTTCTATTTTTCTTATCAACGTGCACAAAGGCTTCACAACCAAAAACTTTGAGAAATGAGAGATCTACCTTTTTACCTGTCCATGCCTCTTCTAGAATTCCACCATTCAGAGCTGTAGAGGGTCCTCTGTTATTCAGGTACACTGTAGTATCCACAGCTTCTGCCCAAAACTCTAAGGGCAAACTAGCATGCAATCTCATACACCTTGCACGCTCCATTACTATTATGTTCATCCTTTTAGTAAATCCATTTTGCTAAGGTGTCCTTGGAACCATCCTTTGCCTGCGTATTCCATGCATATAACAATACCAGTTGAACTTGTAGCTGTAGAACTCACCACCATTGTCAGATCTCAGGCACTTCAATCTCCTGCTTGTTTCATTCTCAACCATAGCTTTCCAAATCTTAAACGTGTCAAAAACATCAGATTTATTCTTAATACAATAGACCCATACCTTTCTTGTAGCATCATCTATGAAAGAAACATAGTATCGTGATCTTCTAATAGAAACAACTTGAGCTGGCCCCCACATGTCTGTGTGAACAAGCTCTAATTTGTGATTCTTCTTTGTTGACCCAGTCTTGAGAAAACTCACTCTCTTCTATTTTCCAAACACACAATGCTCACAAAAATCTAGATCTATGCTTTTCAAATCTGAAAGGTTACCTTTTGACTTAAGAATAGACATTCCCTTCTCACTCATGTGGCCGAGCCTAGAGTGCCACAACTTTACATCCACATCTGAAGTAGATAATACAAAAGAAGAATTATTAGTAACACAATTACATAAATAGAGAGTACCTACTCTCTTACCTCTAGCCATTACAAGTGCACCCTTGGTAACCTTCCAAGATTCAGCTGTGAGAGTTACTGTACAACCCTCATCTCCTAACTTTCCTACAGAAATCAAATTTCTCTTCAAGCTGGGAACATGCATGGCATCTCTCAACACGCATGTGTTGCCATTCTGCATTTTCAGCTGCATTTTTCCTTTGCCAATAATTTTACAAGGCTCATCATCCCCTAAATAAACTATTCCAAAATCTCCATGGACATAGTCACTGAAATATTCTCTATTAGGGGTTGCATGGAAAGATGCACTAGAATCTAACACCCAAGATTCTATATTATTATGCAAAGAGAATATAAGAGCATCTTGTGCAATACCTGCAACTTTTGCTTCTTCCTTACCTTCATGTTGATTGTCTTCTTTAGGCTTTGACCAACAATCTTTGCTTATGTGCCCTATCTTTCCACAATTCCAGCATTGTGGCCTCCTGCCATTTCTGGATTTGGATCTACCTTTCATCTTTGACTTAGACCTTGATCTCCCTTTCTTACCCTTCTCTTTTTTCCTTCCCCTGCTCTCAAAACTTAAAACGTTCCCTGATGTTTCCTCTGTGCTTTTCCTGCGAATTTCTTCATTCAAGATTACACTAACAACATCCTCTACTTTTAAAATATTTGAAGTAGATGCAGTATTACTAACTGCCATTACCAAGCTATGCCAACTTTCAGGCAAAGAACATAATATTAAAAGAGCCTTAATTTCATCATCAAACACTATTTTGACTGAATTTAATTGATTTACAATTCCATGGAAATCACTTAGATGATTAGATACAAATCCACCTTCCTGCATTTGCAAATTAAATAACTCCTTCATAAGATATACCTTATTTGAAGCTGAGAGTTTTTCATATAAATTTGCTAAAGTAGTCATTAACTCTATTGTAGACTTTGCCTGTGATAAATTAGATATTACAGTAAATGCCAGACTCAATCTTATAGATCGAAGAGCCTTTCTATCAAGAACTTCCCATTCTTCATCATCCATGTCTTTGGGTTTCTTTGAAACCCCACCTAACAATAAGCATAGATCTTTCTGATATAGATAATCTTCTATCTGCATTCTCCAATGTTGATAATTCTTGCCATTGAACTTCTCCATTCTCAGTTTACTTTCTTCTACCATTGCTTCTCCCACTCAAATAGAAATCCCTGTGAGTACCCTGTAATCAATACACAATAACCAAATTTGAAAACCTGTTAGTCAACCTGAGCTCTGATACCACTTGTTGGGGATCAACCAACAATGTTGATTACTATATGAAAGCAATAAATGTGGAATTAAATAAAAAATATTAGTAACTAGAATCAAAAAATAGCAAAGAATAAGAGATACAAGAAACCACCCTGAAAACTTGTATTAAACTCTTTATAGAAGGAATACAATTGAAGAAACTTCTTTTCTTCCACACCTCTCTCAGATGTACAGATCTCTTTCTAGATCTCTTTCCCTCAAGAGTTCTCTCTCTCAATTACAATCAATTCCAACAACTTGGATTGATACACATATACAATCTTGTATTGTTCTTGACCAATTCTACAATTGTGTCCACTAAGCTATGAAGATCTAATCCTATATATAATATTAGGAAACATGAGCATATAATTATAGCCATTAGATTCACCTCCTAATCAAGGGCTCTAAACAGTCTTACTTAAAATAGAGATGTATACTTAAGACTATCACTTAATCCTATCATGCAAACATTCTGTTCTATCCACAAAAATAGCATTCTGGATGCATAAGTGATCGACGTCAGTCCCTTCCTATCTGAACCTAACCGACGTTAGCCAAACATAACCGACGCTGGCATCTCCCAGGCGACTCCTGACTGACGCCGATTGCTCCTGACCGATGCCGGTGACTGTGTAATTCCTACAACTTTGCACTCACTCATTTGGTGAAGCTTTTAGCTCCACACCTTAACATGCCCTATGCATGAAAATTCACTTGTTGCTATTGAAGGATGTCCATGGCCTTTTGGTGTCACTCATTGATTAGCTCCAAATCCATAACCAATTTTAGGAAACACTTCTCTTCCTTGTCAGCTAGATCATTCAATTCTCTATCATTTTTGGCCATGGCTTCCTTGATGCTCTTAGCCTCAGTTATCCTTCCTCTTACATTAAAGATCATGTCTAGGATCCTACTATTATCTACCCTAGACTGGCCTTGATTTTCACTTCTTATTTATTATGTTACCAAAGAAGCCATGTGCTTGAATTCATCATATTTCATGATGCCTAGGATAGTGGGCTATTCAGGGTCAGTGAGTATGGTCCCAAGGAGTTGTTCAATCCTTTCTACTAGCTCATCATCATCCTTTAGGAGTCTCTCTAGGTCTTTTTACTAAGCACTCAAATTTTGGACTTTGTCAATAACTATTCCCAGAATTGCATTCAAATGTCCCAAACCAATGGTTTTGAACCTAAGGATCTATCTTCCAACCTATATGTTGATTATCCCTATTATTTTATCCTCTAAATCTTTCCATTGGGCTATTATACCCTTGGCCACTATATTCTTCTATGACAATGTACTTTGCCTCAACATCATTGATTTCAAGGCATCAAACATGTCATAGAAAGATTTGTCAAGCATTTTGACTGTTGACTCTAGGGCTGATAGCACCACCTAGGTCTCTAGATTTTATTTTTCCTTCTCCAGGTTATATATCCTTTACTTCATGCCCTAAATTCTTGCTTTGATTTGGGCTACGGGAGTCTTAGCTAGGATTTTATTATCTTCCCCATGGATGGAAAGTTCATCATGATGTTGTCATCTAATAGGATTTGGAAAAACAAAGGGTTTAACCTTGTGAAATGTGAACTCTTCAATCCCCGCTATGGCATTTCTAGTTATCACTTTTTATAAGCCCACTATCTCAAGATTGAATTGTATAGTGGTAGGTAGTTTTATGTATTTTGGAGGTTTAGGAGCCTCCATCTAGGTGTTACTTAAGGCTCTTGGAGCATCTATTTGTTTTCTTCTTGACCCTCTAGTGGCCACTATTCTTCTTTCTTCTTTTTCTTTCATCAAAGCTTGTATCCATGGTTTGATATCATCATGTACATCAATATTAATAGTCTTGGTCAGGACCCATGAGTGGTGCCAAGTGGGGATTTTTTGCATTTTCTCATAAATGAACTAATTAGGGATGATTGGTCCATGGATGGGGTATTCATCACTAAACAAGTTGAATTAACTCATGGGGTGAGTGAAAGTCAACTTTGGCTTCTTTTTTCTAACTGGGACTATTGCCAATTTTGCCTTTATCTTCTTCAATGGTGCCACTGGGACTAGATCCAGGGCAAATTCTTTCCCCTTTCTTTCTCAACCTCCTCTATTTGGGCTTTGTATTCTTAAACTTTTTCCTCCTATTCATTAGATCCATATGATTTAGCAAGGATCTTGAGGGCATCTTCTACTGTCTCATCAGGCTCTAGGGAAATCATGTCTAGGTACTCAATGGGAGATGCTAGTCTTTGAGGCAGGGCTGATGATAAGGGTCCCTCACTAGGTATTTTTTCTAATTTCTTCTTCTTAGGACCTCATACAATCTATGCTTGGAGTTGTGGCACTTCTATTTTTGGTTGTTGTTGAGGGGGCCTAGAAGTTTTAGGTAGCAAATGGTATTACAGAGGTCCCAATTGCCATATGTCACATGGTCATTTTTTACTACTGGTCAATCTATGATCATGTCTAACATTATGTCTCTTAAACCTAGCTAATACTTCCTCAAAACTGTTGGCCTTAATGTGCAAAGTGTCATAGGGACCAAGTTGATGTTCATAAATTGGTTTGGGTAGTTGCTTGATTTTCAAATGCTTGTTGACCTTGTCATTAGGGTCCCACTGCCTTAGGTCATTAGCTAAAATCTGAAGGAGTCTTTATGTTTGGAAATAATGTCTACATGTTTCAAATATTGTAAAATAGTTCTGCTAATTGTCAAAGTAAAATGATGGAGGAGGCCATTCATTTTCTCCTTGCACACTCCATCAATGCCATGAAGAAATTGATATGCAATTTATTTCTCTACTACTTTTGTGGGAACATAGATAAGAAACTTGTAAGTTTGAATGAAAATCTCTTCAATTTTGATCATTGTACAATCTAAATACAACCATATGTCTCCCATTAGCTCTACATATTTCTTTATTAGAGGGATAATCTTGGGCATGGGGATCCTTGTAATAGATTCTGCTAAAGTAGGATAAACACAATCCCAAATGAACTGCATGCTGTGTCTATATATGAAAATGTATAGTTTGAATTAATGGTGGGAGATTTTAAATCTACCCTCAGGTGACTAATTTTTGATATAAGGGATATTGGTGGAGGCTAGAAAGGCATATAGTAGATAGGACATCTTCAAAAATTGGTTATTATTTTTCTTCTTAATGGCTATGAATTGTCATTCTAGATGGATGATGATCACCTCTCCAATTGGGGGAGTGAGCTCCTTCTCTACTATGAAGTAGATATAAGATACCCAACTCTTATTGACATATGTGGTGGATGAGCCCCCAAATAATCTATTAAATAGAGTCATAATTACCCTAATCCCCTCTCTAAATTTGGCAATTGGGATTCTTCCTATAGGGTCCTAGATTACATGGTTCCCTTGGAGTAGCCATGGCCTAAGGATGGTGTCTAAATCATTTTTACCAGTCCTTTCTTTAATGGTGGGTAAATCCACTTGAGATTTTCCAAGTTTATAATATATTTCAAAATCAAATGGGTAAATTTATGCAATTATCCTAAAGCTTCCTTCAAGAATTATCCAATCTTGCTTAATTCTACAATCTTTAACAATGAGAGCAAGGATGTCAATATAATGGAGTACCTTAGGTTTAGTAGTAGCATGGTGAAGGCTAGTTATTTGGATTGTGACTAGGTCATAATATCTTCAACTAAAGGTGGAAATATTTTGTTATTCCTTAATGATGATTTCATCTCCTCAATGGTCTAGAAGAGCTCAAACTAGTTCTTATTTCTTGTGTTCAATGCTATAATGTCCAATTCTGTGTCTTTGAAAACCCTTCCCACATTGTCTATGGATAGATACAACTCTATCTTGTCCCTTTGTTGTTGCTTTCAAGCTACCATGGCATACCAGACTTGTAAATTTCTCACAATTAGATTGCAAATGGTTCTTAGGTCAATTATTCTTGCTTAAATTATAATTAAACTCCTTTTAGCTTAACTGTGATCAATTTGAGCTCAAATTATGGCCTTTTGTGTAATTTTTAGGGATTTTTGAAGCTTTAATGGTAATGGATTATTTGAACTTAGGCTCATTCATGTCTCATATTTTATTTTAACTTTGACTTTATATGCTTTCCCTTTTGAGCTCAAAAAATATTCTATTTTATCATTTTATGATTCTGTGGCACTTATTTGGCATCTATCTAGCAACTTTCATGGCATTTTTCATAAATGCCTTCAAAGCACTAGTTGTTATTTTTTCAAAATTTCCCCTTTTGTTTTGTGCCATTATATCATCATTCAAAGATTAATGTAGGTCATTGATCATGATTTGATATCTCTCATGTCATTGGCCATCTTTAAATCTAGCCCCATGGTTGTGCCACTTAGCACCTTTATGAGATTTCTAAGCTCTGTATTGTATATGTCACATATTTAATGCATGTATACCACATGTAAATCCCATGGAATTTCAGATCTCTACTAAATATTCATTAGTGATTTCATGCCATTAGATCATCTAGCGAGCTATTGATCTTACAAGATGCACAAACTTTGATCAGTGCATGGTCATAGAAAGGAACTTAAGCTAAAATATTTTAAGATAATTTTTTTCATGTGAATAAACATGCCATAGACTTAGGATAAAATATTTTATGCTAAGTTTTAAAACATGATATCGAATGACCCTTCGAATGGTATAAAACATGCCTCTTTGTCTAAGTAAAATATTTGAATTTAATGGCCTTTTAGATGTCAATTATGACCTTGTGGATGTCAAATAATGTTTGAGAGAAAATCAAATTTAAGATTTTGAAGTTACTTAGGTTTGGTGGGCTTAAATTTTATGGTCTTTTAGATGTTAATGATGAACTCATGTGTGTTAAATGACGATCATGAGAACGTCAATTTTAAGATCATTAAGTTCATGTATTCCATAGATCTCAGTGTAGACACTGAAATCATGTCTACCCCCTAGGTCTTCTTTCACCCTTAGCCCCCCTTGGCCCATGTCCTAACCCTTGTCCTAGCCCCCTCCATTTATAAAATAAATATTTTAATTTATTTGGCCCTCTTCCACCTCACCCATGCCACCTTGGATCCCCTCCTTGGATCCCCCCACCTCTCTCCTATCCTTTATTGCCCAAATCTCCCCTCCCGCGTCCAGTTAAGCCTTCCCACGACCGTTTTCCCCACGACCCCTTGACCTGGTGGCATGCAAGAATGGACAGAGGCTAATTTTAGCCTCTGTCCCCATTCATCTACCGCTAACGTCAGCTACACTACAGCCGACGTCGGTGATCCTGCTGGCGTCGACAGCCTTCAAGACCATTTCCTGCATCCGTTGCAGAGCCCCCCACGAACAAAACTCTTGGCACACTCTTTGGCATTCATATTCTCCTTTTTATCCACCTTGTACAACAACAGCAGTAGGTACAGGCACTCTACATCAGTGATTTCTTCTTGCAACAGGTCTTCCACAGCTCCAACATCAGGGTCCTCCATTCTTCAATCAAGAAGCAAGAGGTAAGCAATTTCATTGTTTCATTTCATTGTTTCATTTGATTTCATTTATCTATCCTATCCACTGTCTACCACTTCCCTTGTCCTTCCCTGAGAGGCTGAAAAGCCTTCTCAGACCCCTGTCTCCCGTCCATCTTTCCTTTGCCCTGTCACCCTTTCAGTCCAGTCCCAGACAACATTCTCAGTCCCTTAGACCCAAGACAAGTCCCTCAGACCTCCAAGAAATCCCTCAGACCTCTAAATAGACCTCTGTGACCCTCAGACAAGACCACAGTGCATTCTAAGCGTCCATAGACCCTATCCACAGACCTGAAACCTAGCTTGACTCATCCACAGACTACTGCCCCAGCCGATGCCGGTCTCTTCCTCCATTGACGTCGGCAGCATAACCGACGTCGGCAACCTTTACAACCGACGCCGGTAGGACCACCGACATCAGTGACTGTGACCAGGCTGATAGCTTCTTTCAGGTAAGCATTTGTCTTCCATTTCCTTTCCAGTCTGTTATCATTTTAGTATTTTGACATTCTATCTTTTATCAGACATCCTTTTTTATTGACTAGTGGGTTGACATCCCTTAAGGAAGTTTTCATACTTCTGGGATCAAGCTTTCACTTGGCAACCCACCATCTCCTTATCTAACGTTTTTCATGTTTTAGTGTCTTTCTTTTGCAGGTTCATTCCTCCACAGCCAAAGAGGAGTTCCCACAGCGTCTGGATTATGGTGCGCAGAACTATATCCAAGTACATACAAGCCTTGACCATTTCTTTAAGTTTCTCATTTTTTCTCTTTGAATGTGAAAAGCAAATCTAGCATAGAAACATTTTGGCACGCCCGGTGGGACCTTAGGGTCTCCCTTGGGTTCCTTTTCTTTTGTTCATATAGGTGCATTAGGTTTCTCCATTTTCACCTCTTTCTTTTCTTCTAAACGACATCATAAGCAGGAATAAAAAGAACTTTTCTTTTCTTTTCTTGCACTCTAGACTAGTCAAAAATCATATCCTTCAAACCTTTTCTCAACTTGTTTTCATTCCAACTTCACATTTCAACTTGGGGCTTAAAACACTTTGCATTCATTTCTTCTTGCTTGCATTTCTTAGTCCACACTTAGTAATTAATAACCGCATATTGAATTAATTTTAGTCCACTTGATGTTACACAACCGAACCACGTGCACTAAATCAAACATCAAACTTACCTGAGATAAGGCCCGACTGGGATTTCATCCCCTAGCAGATACCTTACCCCTAATTGGCAATCTCACTTGGATTTCATCACCAAGGGGAAAGCCCACTTTGTTCTCTGGCAGAGGATAATCTCTAGGCAAGGTATATTTTGGCAAAGTGAGAACATCTTATCATTGGGCTCGTGAAGTGAGGGGAGATTGCTCCTTAGCACCAAGCCACGTACCGAACCTAATACAGACTTCTTGAGTGCCTAAACATACCTGAAACCATCCATAGACTACCTCTTCTAGGACCCTTCTAACAGCCAACCTCCCCAAACATCACTTTAAGGCATAAGCCACATGAGCTTAATAATTTTTTTCTAGGGATTTAACGCTTAGGCTCTGCTTGTGTTCTTCATCTTTTCTATTCTTATCTATTTGTTTGAGGTAGTGAGGATGTTCTTTTCCCTATTTTTCAAAAACTCTCAAATCTTTTGGGTTTCTAGAAAACATAGTCACTGGCATCGATTTTACCACCGACATCGGTATCCTTTTCTCACCGGCATCAGTTATCTGACCGATGTCGGCCATATTTCTCACCGACATCAGTTTTTAAACTGACATCAGTCTCTGTCACAGTCCTTTCTTTTCAAAATAGCAGCCTCAAAACCCACCCCTTTTTCTGCCAAAACCCCATTCTGAGTTTCTGAAACTGAAAAAACACAGTTTTTGAAACCTGACCCTTCTTGCCTTGAATGGTTTTGACTCGCAGTCAAGCCAAGGCTCTAGTCAACCACACGAGGCATCAACCGCTTCCATCTACCCCGTCCATAACCGGTCCTATAATGGAGTTCCACTCGAAGATTGAAAGAACTCCTACTCGCCCAACCCCGCCCCAGACTCCTATTGTCCCAGAAGGGGACCAAGATTTTGCACGATTCTTGGACCTCAACGTCAAATCCTTACAGCACTATCTCACGCATAGCCGAACGTGAGACTCCTTAGGCAACCCAATCTATGGGATGCCAACTTCCTTAGTCGAGACAATGATCACATCAACAGCATCTACAATGCAACCTATAGACAATCAAGCCAACACCTCGACCAATGACCCAACCGTCTCCTACCTTCAAAATTTAGCCTCTCCTTCTAGACCTACCTCCATGGGGGTTCTGGTACCCCCTCAACCTCAAACTACTCAACCAAATCCTACACCTTTCCAAAACCTAGTGGTCTCTATTCCCCCTACTCTTGCACCTATCAACACAAGAGTAACTGCCTACCCTTCAACAAGTGTGGCCACTCCTCAACCATCTTTGACGGCCCCTATCCAATTTGTGCCTACCAACCCCATAACACAAGTACCCTTGGCTTCAACTTCTGCCTTGATAACTAGCCACCCATATGTTGTGTCTATGCAACCAACCATGTCATATGCCCCTCTTAATATCTTTCAAGTGCCTTATAATCTAGGAGGCGCTCCACCCGCCAATTCGTCAGCAGACATCATCAAAATGCTCATGGACAAGATGTCCAGCCTAGAGACCTCCGTTTCTGGCTCATGCAATGCTCTCTCATATGAGTAGATTTGCAATGAGCCCATTCATCCTTCTGTCCCGATCAGGCCATACCCCAATCAATGGGAGCTTCCTAAATTCTCTCGCTTTCAAAGTAAGGAAGACCCACAACAACACTTACGGGCATTCAGACATGCCTGTTACCTTATTGCCCATAATGGTGCATTGCTTTTACGCATGTTTCCTATGTCTCTCTCTAGTGCTGCACTTGATTGGTACAGCTCTCTTGCCAGCCATTCCCTCTTCACATTCACACAGCTGGCCCAGCTCTTTCTTGATCACTTCTCCATCAACATTACCAAGAAGGTCTCAATCACAGACCTCTATTCTATCCACCAATTCGAGGATGAATCCATAGCTAACTTCGTTGCTCGCTAAAGAGGCCTCATCAATCAACTCTCCTTTTCCTTACCCCAACTTGAACTTATTGAATTTTTCTCCCAATCCTGCGCCAAACATATTTCTTCCACCTTACGGGTTCAGACCTTCCGCACCTTCGACGAAGCCTTCACGATGGCCCACAAACTTGAATTACGTGCCATCAAGGAGAATAAAGTCAAGTTTCGAAGCAAGGATCCCAACTCTAAGACCAATGACTCCTCTTCTTCTAAACCTTCATCATCCAATCCTAAGTCTAAAGCTTCGGCTAATGCTATGGTTGTTAGACCTTCATCCTCTTTGTCTCCAACCAATCCGCCTGAGCCATCCACATCTCAGAGTGCCACCCACCAATTTCAGCAGAGATACGTACAATGATAGTATACTCCTCTCAGAGAATCATACGTGTTTGTGCTGGAAAAACTTGTTAAACAGGGGGTTCTCAATCTCCCCCAGATCCAACCACCTCCACAATTTGATCCCTCACGTGCCATCCCTGTGTGGTATAGGGAAAATGACTTCTGCAACTACCACCGTGTTAAAGGCCATGACATGGGAAATTGCAAAACCCTTAAAAACATAATCCAAGACATGCTCAAAAAGGGGGACCTCATCTTAGACAATCCCAATGCCCCCCCTAATCAGGGGATCAACATCTTCAAGCAACCATTCCCCAATCATCCACCGACTCAAAACAATGTCCAGACCTTGATTGACAACACTCATGAACACAACATTCGAATAGTCAATATGGTCTCGCCCTTCATTCCCGACCAACCTCAAGAGGTTAGTCCATCTATCAGTCCATCACGTGTGGATGAACCTCTTTCCCCGGTTAGTTCTCTGTTAACCTCTCTCATATTAGAGGACGCCTTAACCTTACTGGCACTACTAGTCTCACCATCCTCCTTCTTGCTACCTATGGAGGATCTGACCCTTCCTACTCCTCGACCGCAAGTGGAGGGCAACATCATCCCTACCCTTTACCTGCTTGAGGAGCCTCATTCTCCAGTTTCTTCTCCATCTAGGGAAGAACCTGCCTCTCCTTCGTCTCCAACCAAGGATGAACCTGTCACGACTCCACCATGCCATGGGTTTGAGGCTACTACACCCGTCTCATCTTCAGCCCCACAACCATCAACATCTTCTCAAGAACCCAAACATCATCCAACATCTTCCCAACCATTTTCTCGACTAGTGGAGAAAATTGAACTTCTCCCTTCAAGGAAAGTGGAGCATGAGGGATTGTGGGAGCGTCTTAAAGCTCTTCAACATGCCCATGCCCTCTCGTCTCATGCTGCCAATCCTCCCAAGGCAGAATCTCTCAAGACTCTCAACAAAGACTAAACTCATGCTTTTAAACACGCATCTACCCCATCTAAACCTATCAAGTCACTTGGTGTTCGCCTTGTCTCTACCCTCACTCACCTGCAAGTGAAGGTGGACTTAGACCAGACCTCAACCAATAGTAGTCTTCCAACCAAGTCGAAGAAGACTGCCAGACCACCGAGGTGAATGCCTCTTCTCCCATCACCATTACCTTCAATTTTGGGCCCCCATCCTTCAACCCTGACCAGAGTCCTCCCCACGCCGACCTCTAATCAAAACAATTGCCTCCTTTGCTTCCTCTGCCTATCTCTAGCCTACCCTCCCCTAAAAAGGTGGTACCTCTCATGAAGAAAGTGTCATCTCCACCTGTCAATGCACCATCAACCCAAAAGGTGGTACGGAAACCTCTTCCAACTTTGCCTAAGTAAAAGTCACCAGCATCGCACACATTGACTAGCACGGACCCTTTAGTGGGCTCATACTCGTTGATATTGCACTGACTTTTGTAGACTTCCAGCATAACCCTTCCACCCATCAGGCCTTTCCAACCTCTCGGGTCCAAGCCCTCTTGGTTCGATGACACAAAGATTTGCTTATACCATCATACGCCAGGACACGATATCAAGGCTTGCTATGCCCTCAAGGCCGTCATTCGCCGCTATATGGAGAAGGACACTCTTCTCCTTGTGGACACTCTTGACCGACCCTCGACACCTTCCCATCCAACCTCTTCAACCACGTCAACATCTCACCAGCAGGCCATGACCCCTTCTTCACCTCCTATCTTTGAAATCAATGATATCCATATAACCACTAGGTCACAAAAAGACAAGGCAAAAGAAAAAGCTGCCATTCTTTGGACCTACCCTTTCATCAAGCCACCTCAACCGCCCAAGCCTAAAATTTCTATTCTTGGCGCATCTCAGCCTTCTTCTTCTTCCTCTTCCGGGCTGATTCATGACTCCATGTTGAAACAGCTTCACCAAATGCCTGTGAAGATGTCCCTTTATGACCTCATCCAAACCTTGCCTCAGCATCGTCAAGCCCTCATCTGAGCCTTGCAGGCAGCGGAGGTCCAACCCAAAGACCCCCAACCACTCGCTGCCCTCGTCCACTCTTTATCTCCTGTTGCCTCCATCACATTTAGTGATTCTGAGATTCCCACATCCAACACAGAAGATCAGGACGCCGCCCTCTTCATCACTGCCTATGTTGATCAGACACACATCAAACGCGTTATGATCGATGAAGGCACCAACATCAACATTATCTCCACCCATGCCTTTGATTAGTTGGCTCTTCCCAAGAATTGCATCTCCAAGACTAACGCAATCTCGCACTCCTTCAATGACACCACTGCCACAACCATTGGCACAGTCATCCTTCACATTCACTTTGGTCCACGCACAATCCCAGAGCTCTTCTATATCATCGAAGGAGAGTTTTAATACAACTTGTTGCTGGGCTGACCCTGGATCTATGCCATGGCCTGTGTCCCCTCCACCCTGCACCATTGTGTGAAATTTGAGCATGACGGGCAAGTCCACACCATTCCCGCTGACCCTTCACCCTTTAAAACTTGTAACACTACCTACTGTCCAAATGACGTCCTCATTCCTATCAAGCCATCAACCCTGACACCGCCTCCATCTGTGAAAGCTTCAACTAGTTTGCAACCGGCAGTCACCCTCACCCCTCCTCTTCAAGCAACTACCAAAGACCCCATGAAAGACATCTTCCAGTGACTTTCACTTGGGGAATATCACTTGCTGACCTTAGACATGTTCCAAACTCTGCAAGAGTATGGACGCCTTCACCACAGCCCTAGTTATGACCATCAGATCGGGATGGTCGTGCCTTATGGTCCTCCTCACCTCTGAACCACTCTTGTCTATGGGGGGCTCAATCAAGCTCCTACTAATGGCAACCCTCTCTCTTCACCCCAACCATTCACATCAGACTTCTCATTTCTTGGCAACCCCACCTTTGCACACACTTACCTTTATAGGTGTGCATGGAAGGGTTTTGGTTTCGGACGCTATGAGCAGGGCTCCCATTAGCCCATCGAGCCGCTCAACAATGACGATGCCAAGAAATAGTATGGCCTGGGATATCACGACCCCACTCAGGCCTCTACAGACCTTTGCCCCGAGCCAACCATTGACCAATCTCCTCCAGGCTCACCCATTCCTCCTCCTTCACCTATGGAATCAGTGGTTTCCATCCCTCCTAATTTTTTTTTCCATAAACACCATCCACCTGGAACCCCTGACCTATCAGCTAAATGGGGTGTCCAGGTCTCTCCCTCTCATTTATCCCTCCATGATAGAAGATGAGTCAGCAACCATCAACACTGTCTGCTGCATAGATGACGATGCCATTCTATCTTATATGGGTGCCGACGACTCTTTCATCCAACGCTCCCTCCCTTCTGAGACCTAGGTTATGTTAAATGAATCAACCATTGACATCAACCTCCCTTCTTCCAATGTTCCCTGCGTCTTAAAGATTGGCCAATCTCTAGACGCCCAAGAGCAGCTTGACTACACTCAGTTCCTCTCAGACCATAGCAAGGCCTTTGCCTAGACCTACAGTGACATGCCTAGCATCGACCCCACCATTGCTACCCATAACATCATCACCAAACCAGAGGCTAAGCCTATTAGGCAAAAGCTTCGAAAGATGCATCCTCATGTTGCGCTCCTTGTCAAAGAAGAGCTTCAGTGCCTTCTTTCTATCTCCTTCATCTAACCCATCAATTATCCGCAGTGGGTCTCTAACATTGTCCCAGTCACCAAAGCAACTGGGGGGATCTAGATCTGCATGGACTATCATGAACTTAATCTAGCCTGTCCCAAAGACGACTTCCCTCTTCCTAATATTGACCAACTTGTTGATCTCACGACCGCCCATGAGATGCTATCTCTCATGGACAGGTTTTCAGGATACAATCAGATCTTGATTACACCAGAAGATTAGCACAAGACTACCTTTATCACCCCATGGGGGACTTTCTGCTATCAGGTCATGCCTTTCGGCTTGAAGAACGTAGGCGCCACTTATCAGCGTGCCATGACTTACATTTTCCATGATCTTCTCCACAAAATCATGGAAGACTATGTGGATGACCTTCTCGGCAAGTCCAAGCTTCGCCATAACCATTTGACCATCCTCAAGATCATCTTCTCTCACCTTCTTCAATACAATGTCTGCCTTAACCCCAAGAAATGCGTCTTTGGGGTCCTCTCAGGCAAGCTCCTCGGCTTCATCGTTTCCTTCTGTGGCATCGAGATAGATCCCGCCAAGATCTGCGCTATCCTCGAAATGCCGCCTCCAACCAATCTCAAGCAGCTTCACAGTCTACAAGGGAAGCTCCAGTCCATTCACCATTTCATCTCGCAGCTTTCTGACCGCTGCCAACCTTTTCATCATCTCCTTAAGAAGGACATCTCCTTTAAGTGGGATAAGGACTGTCAAGAGGCTTTTGAAGCCCTCAAATGCTATCTGGTCTCTCCACCAGTCCTCATTCCACCTAAGGACGACCAACCCTTCTACCTTTACATCTCAGCCACCAACCATTCGTTAGGTGCCATGATCACACACCGAGACGAGCATCACCATGAGCAAGCAGTTTACTACATCAGCCGAACACTGGTCGACTATGAAACTCAGTATACTCATACCGAAAAACTTTGTTTGGCATTAGTCTTTGCTGCTACTAAGCTCCGCCACTATCTTCTCAACCACAAGACCTTTGTCATCACTCACACTGACCCTCTCAAATATATGCACTCCAAGCCATATCAAAATTAGTGCATGGATCGGTGGGGGTGCAGGAGTCATTCTCATCCCACTCAAAAGGTGAGCCCATGCCTCTGTCTTTCAAGCTCGACTTTGATTGTACCAATAATATGGCTGAATACGAAGCCTTAATATTGGGACTTCAAACCACCCTTTCCCTTGGCATCAAGTCTATCAGCATCTTTGATGACTCACAACTTGTCATCAATCAAATCAACGGTTCATACCTCTGTAAAAATGAAATTTTACAAAGGTACAAAAATCATGCTGACACTCTTCTAGCCTCTCTTGACCATTACCTCTTGCAGACTATTCCTCGATCCACGAACAAGTTTGCTGACACCATGGCTTCTCTCGCCTCGCATATTTTATCATCCTCATCTTCATCCAAAATTTTTGTCATGGTGCATCGTGTGTCGTTGCCCTCATAGATTTCTCCTAACATCAACCATGTCAACATCATAGACTCTAGTCCATGAGATGTTTGGTATAACCAACTTGTGGACTACTTATCTCATTCTATCATTCCTCCCCATCTCTCTAGCAATGCACGACAAGCTTTCATCAAACGCACGGCTCGCTACACCATGCTAGGGGGTCTTCTCTATAAGCGAGGCTTCGACGGCCTCCTTCTTCGCTATCTAACCTCCACTAAAGCGTCTCATGCCATTAAATAAGTCCACGATGGGATTTGTGGCAGACACTTCAGTGGGAACTCAGTTGCCAAGCACATCCTTCGCTTGGGCTATTATTGGCCCACCCTTCATCAAGACTGTAGCGACTATGTTCGACATTGCATCAAGTGTCAGCAGCACGCTAACTTGCTTCATCTCCCTAGCCATGCCTTACAAGTCGCTCAAGATTTTTGGCCTTTTTCATAGTGGGGCTTGGATCTCATCGGTGAGATTAACCCTCACTCATCTCTTTGTCATCAGTCCATCATCACCGCCACTGAGTATTTCACTAAATGGGTGGAAGCCATTCCTCTCGTCTCCACAAAATCTGACAAAATTGTCAACTTCATCAACACCCACATCATCTGTCATTTCGGTGTTCCTCACAAAATCATCACCGATAACAGCAAGTCATTCAAAAACAAAACCGTCCAGAAACTCTGTGACTCATTCGGCATCAAGCTCAGTTTCTCTTCGCCTTACTACCCACAAGCAAATGGGCAGGCCGAGGCTTCCAACAAAATTTTGACTGAAATTCTCATGAAGGTGGTCAACGACACTGGGAGGGACCTTCACATTCACATTCCCTTCACTTTGTGGGCCTACCGCACTAACATCTGAAACTCTACGGGTGCTACCCCTTTCTCTCTAGTGTACGAAACAGAGGCTATCCTACCTCTCAAATTACAGATCCCGTCTCTCCGCATCTCTCTGCATAACATTCTCTCCAACGATGACTTTCATCAAGATTGCTTAGCTCAACTTGAGTTACTCGACGAATGTCGTCTTGCTGCCCTCAACCATCTCCATGTCTATCAAAATCGCATCAAGCAAGCCTATGACAAAAATCTGTGAGAACGAGATTTCAACATCGGAGACCTCATCCTCAAAGAAAACCAGCATGTGACCAATATGGAGCGAAGTAAACGAGGCAAGTTTTCCCCTAATTGGCTTGGACCTTTCATCGTCACGCACAAGTATGGGTCAGGGACTTATCATCTATCTTCTCTTGACAGACGGCCATAACCTGAGCCTCTTAATGCCTTACATCTGCGACCATTCTACTGTTAGTCTAGTACTCATCCACTTGAAATTTAACTTGAGCTCGTCCCTTGAGCAATCCTCGTCCTCTTAATCCTCATTCCTTTCAACCATATTCCCCTAAACAAATCCTCTATACCCCTTTTATGATGCATGGATGCTTTGTCCTAATAAAAGGGAGCCCTTGAACTTCTATAGTCTTGTCCATGATTTCGGACTCTGTCAAAAAAAAAATCAAGATGTCAAAACATATTCAAGGTCACCCAATCAAATCAAAAGGCAGACTACTCCCTCAAAGGACAGCTGTACTATCATTGTTGTAGCTAATAGACTACTCCCTCGAAGGACAACTATTCAAACTTATATAAAGCAAAAATATAAACCACTCCCTCAAAGGATGGCTATGACTAAATCTTGCTACAAACAACACTTTCTTAGAAGCTTCCCGCATTGATCAGCTTCACAAATGACCACAAAGCAAAATGACATCTCTATGTAGAATTCCCGTATCGATCAGTCTGCGCAAAAAAATAAATAAAAATCAAGATGTCAAAACATATTCAAGGTCACCCAATCAAATCAAAAGGTAGACTGCTCCCTCAAAGGACAGCTATTCAAACTTATATAAAGCAAAAATATAGACCACTCCCTCGAAGGATGGCTATGACTAAATCTTGCTACAAACAACACTTTCTTAGAAGCTTCCTGCATTGATCAGCTTCACAAATGACCACAAAACAAAATGACATCTCTATGTAGACTTCCCACATCGATCAGTCTGCACAAAAAAAAAATAGGGTCATGGACTTGGCTTGTAGTTGTCTCAGGGTCTCCTATAAAAAAGGGCAAGGTTATCTCTGCTCTAAAAAAGGGTTACCCTATCCTCCTCCTATTATAACACCTGCTCAAGGGACTTCGAGCTCACTTTAATGTCAAAGTGATTCGATTACCGTTCTAACACAACCATGGTCAACGGCGTAATGCATGAATGGGGCTCTTGGTTCTAACAACCCCTATCTATGCTGTCATTCTGGTCCTTGTCAATGAAAGGGCGATTATGCCTTTCACTTTCTGCTTACACTTTGGTCACATTCGAACTTCATCACTTGTCAAACCCAATCAACTCAACTCCAATCTTTTTTTAGACCACTCACACAGCCTATTCACACTAGTTTCTATGGACACCAATACACATGGAAACTATCAACCAGACACTCTTTATGTTAAGCATAAACCAATACTTGCTGAAGCATAAATAGACCTCAATTCATTTTTAGCATACATCCATCATGACTATGGACCATTGCTAGGGATGAAAGACCTCTCAACCAATGTTACAGAATACACCATTTGGAAAAGGCTGTAACATCTTTGTCTTCTCATCATTTCGACACATGACCAAGACCAATCATCGACCACTTTGACCACCTATCTACCACTCAGACCCTTTGTCTAAACTACATTGGTCTGAGGCCCCTTCTAATCTGGGCTATGTAGGCAGCACTCAGATGACACGATGTCTTTTGGGGTTAGCTCGACCACCCTCTGTTTATTCGTCTCTCTGATGGACAAACCTTCTCTTCTTTGACCATGACCTTGACCTCGACCAAGACCAACCAATCACTTCGACTCTTCCTCCCTCTTTGGGAGAACTACATTGGCCTGAGGCCCTTAGGACAAGGGCTATGTAGGCAGCACTCAGATAACACGACGTCTTCTGGGATTAGCTCGACCACCCTCTGTTTATTCATCTCTCTGATGGACAAACCTTCTCTTCTTTGACCATGACCTTGACCTCGACCAAGACCAACCAATCACTTTGACTCTTCCTCCCTCTTTGGGAGAACTAAATTGACCTGAGGCCCTTCCAACAGGGGCTATGTAGATAGCACTCAGTGTTCTGAGGTTAGCTCGGCCACTTTCTTTCATCCATCCATCCACCTCGACCACAGACCTTGGAGATCATGACCATCTCCTCTGACCGCGGCCACTTCCAAAGCGATTTTGCCTTGGTTGTTTTTTCATGCATGCTACCCCATGACTGGTTAGCAAAATTATGCACAGACTATTTTTGACCCTCACAAGTATAGGATCGCAAGCCGGTTGGTCCCCACTATTTGTGACTTTTCGTGTTTCTAGGAGCACTTCCTAAGACCAGGATACCTAGAACACGATGACCATTGGAGCTTCATCTTAGATTGAATAACCCAATCAGCAGATGACTAAATGCTGGGGCCTAGTTATTTCAATTTTGGCACTCCTTGACCCTCGACTTGCGACAATCTGACCTGACCATCCTATGAAGCGGTATACACGCAATCACGACTATTGCAACATTCTCACTCACCCCCTCTCTATCCATCTCTCTGTCAAATTGACACTCGATCTCAAGTTCCCTTCCCTCGACTCTCGTTTTGAGGGGGGAACACCTCATCCCATACCTAGGGCAACCAACTCCTATTTTTGTCTTGCAGTTCATCAAGAATAACCAACAAGACAAAAAGGGGTAAATGTAGATATTGAAATCGTGTCTACCCCCTAGGTCTTCTTTCACCCTTAGCCCCCCTTGGCCCATGTCCTAACCCTTGTCCTAGCCCCCTCCATTTATCAAATAAATATTTTAATTTATTTGGCCCTCTTCCACCTCACCCATGCCACCTTGGATCCCCTCCTTGGATCCCCCCACCTCTCTCCTATCCTTTATTACCCAAATCTCCCCTCCCGCATCCATTTAAGCCTTCCCACGACTATTTTCCCCACGACCCCTTGACCTAGCGGCGTGCAAGAATGGATAGAGGCTAATTTTAGCCTCTGTCCCCATTCTTTTGTCGCCAACATTGGCTACACTGTGGCTGACGTCGACAATCCTGCCGGTGTCGACAGCCTTCAAGACCATTTCCTGCATCCGTTGAAGAGCCCCCCACGAACAGAACTCTTGGCACACTCTTTGGCATTTGTATTCTCCTTTTTCTCCACCTCGTACAACAACAACAATAGGTACATGCACTTTACATCAGTGATTTCTTCTTGCAACAGGTCTTCCGTAGCTCCAACATTAGGGTCCTCCATTCTTCAATCAAGAAGTAGGAGGTAAGCAATTTCATTGTTTCATTTATCTATCCTATCCACTGTCTACCACTTCCCTTGTCCTTCCTTGAGAGGCTAAAAAGCCTTCTCAGACCCCTGTCTCCCATCCATCTTTCCTTTGCCATGTCACCCTTTCAGTCCAGTCCCAGACAACATTCTCAGTCCCTCAGACCCAAGACAAGTCCCTCAGACCTCCAAGAAATCCCTCAGACCTCTAAACAGACCTCTGTGACCCTCAAACAAGACCACAGTGCATTCTGCACATCCATAGACCCTGTCCACAAACCTGAAACTTGGCCCGACTCGTCCATAGACTACTGCCCCGACCGACGTCGGTCTCTTCCTCCACCGACGTCAGTAGCATAACCGACGTCGGAAACCTTTACAACCGACGCCGGTAGGACCACCGACGTTGGTGACTGTGACCAGGCTGATAGCTTCTTTTAGGTAAGCATTTGTCTTCCATTTCCTTTCCAGTCTGTTATCATTTCAGTATTTTGACATTCTGTCTTTTATCAGACATCTTTTTTTATTGACTAGTGGGTTGACATCCCTTAAGGAAGTTTTCATACTTCTTGGATCAAGCTTTTGCTTGGCAACCCACCATCTCCTTATCTAACATTTTTCATGTTTTAGTGTCTTTATTTTTTAGGTGTCATTCCTCCACAGCCAAAGAGGAGTTCCCACAGCGTTTGGATTACGGTGCACAAAACTATATCTAGTTACATACAAGCCTTGACCATTTCTTTAAGTTTCTCATTTTCTCTCTTTGAATGTGAAAAGCAAATCTAGCGTAGAAACACTCAGATTCAATTCACTCCATCTGATCAAGATCCAAAATGAAGCAAGATCAATCCGATTAAGATTTGAGTGAGTTCATGTCACTGGTCTAGGGTTATATTAAATTAAGCTTCATATGAGGGAGTGCCACATGGTTGATTTATGGGGTTTTTGAACTTTGACCCTATTGACCTTAGGGATTATCTATAGGCCCTTAATCTTTATCTGAGTTCCTGAGATGGAAACACTTGTCACCTCCATGATGCTTCCTTTATTATTTTACATTTCAACATCATTTTCACTGCATTCAATCATCATCTATATGATCACCCATAGACTATTGATCATGATCCTTGTACATGATTGGTTTCCTCAAATAATTAAAACAATAACCTTAGTTTTATCCTAAGGTTTGATTATATTAAAAAATACAAAGGGGCCTTAGGGTAAAACTAAGTATTAAACTCATATTTAATGAAAGGGATCCACTTAACCTCGAGCAATCTCATGTCATTGGATCAAGATCCATAATGAAGTGAGAATCATTGGATATGTAAAAGGCAAACATGTCTAAGTTAGGGCTTGGGGTGATAAGGACTTGGGATAAAGTGTTAAGACTAAGGTCTCTTCATGTTAATAAATACAATGGGGCCTTAGGATTAAGACTTTAGGCTAAATAGGTAACAAAGGGGACCACACTAGAGAAATTAAAAGGGATCCTAACAACATGAATATTAGACTCGATTAGAAAAAAAGGAAACAAAAAGGGAAAAATAAAAGGGACCAAGTAGGACTTTTAGGTTAAGGTCTAGTCATGTTAAGAAATATGACCAAGCCTTAACATGAAAATTAGGCTTAAGTCTAAAGTAATTTGAAATATTCACACCAATTTTCTCCTTCCAAATGTAAATTTTAACCAAGGACTTAAGCTATGGTTTTCTGAAAGAGGGTATTTAGAACATGAATCTAGGCCTAAACTTTCATAGACCAAAGGCTAGTAAAAGCCTGAATGAAGATAAACTATGAGGATCTAATCATGATCCATTCATTAGGGATCCATGAAACTTGAAACTTATCACATGAAGGGAAACTATTAGCAACATTAGGTAACCTTAAAGCAAAACCATAAACTAGTAGGCCAATTTTATCAAAGTGGAAGATCCTCAAATTCTAATAATGTTCAAAATATGCCATAATTTTAGTGTTAAGCTTTAAAGTATCTCAAGGGTCCAAATTTTCAAAAATTGGGGTATGTTGACCTCAACAAATGGTGACTTCTAGGAAAACATAGCAATATGTTAGAATTCAGAGGCTCTAATTTGACAAGTGACTAGGTCACCTATTTCACTTGATCTATGCCATCGCCAAAATCAGTTCATGGTTGAAACAAGATTTACACATGTAGAATTAGGATCAAACATTAAGAAATAGCCATGTTGTGTGTGTGCTTTGATTCCACTTACTACTTACCATGTGATTTACAAGAAAACTTCCATGTTTTATACATTTAATCATTAACATTGACTTATAGCATATTTGGATATCCATTAAGGACCATGCTTCCAGTTTAGGGAAGGTTTGGAAATTTCTCTACTAATAGCCAAGTGTCTATATCCCCAATATAAATTCCTTTAGCTCCACTCATGGCCTTGCTTCACTACCAACTAGGTGTCCATAGCCTCGATGGAGGTTACTAGGATCCCCTTTACTTAACAAAGCTTTTGATTTTGTAATAATTTATTATTTTTTGTATTTTTAGATATTTTAATATTTTTAGCAAAGGTTGGGAACAAAGGTAGCAAGGTTGAAATATTTGGTCAAGTTCTTGATCTTCAGGTAATCACCTATGGATGAAACCATTATCCTAAGGAAGGATGTTTTTTAAGTGCAAACATGACTGTGCCCCAGTAGCTCAAGCTTTCACTCCACATGTGAAACTCCTCTTAAGACTAGGTTTAGATTAGAATAATGTTCAAGTTCTCATAAAATATTTAACCTATTAATTAGTCCTTGTTATTTCCTCTAAATTAGAACATCAATCTCATATTTCAAATCCATGGTCAACATATGCATGAGGTGCATACTTACATTTCTAAACTTTGAGAGTTTCAAACATACTAAATTATCTTTGAGTGAAGGAATATTTAAAAGGACTTATTGGAAGCAAGGAAAAAATAAATGAAACAATCACACAACAAAATGCAGATCAATATACACAAAGCAAAGGTTAGGAAAGGAAAAACACAAAGAAACTAACTAGCCTACCTATAATAAATCTAACCAATCTTATAGTTTTATTTTATGAAGATCCCTAATGGAGTGGAAACAAATTAATTCTTGAGATATTGCCCATTAGTGGGCAATGTGAATTCTGCTCCTTGAAGGTCTCTCCACTTGAAGGTATTATTTCCAAGTGTCATTATAATCTGATAAGGGCCAATCCACAAGGATGTGAATTTTACATGTTTGAATTTGCATTCAAATGCTTTATCCCAAAGGAGGACCAAGTCTCCCTTCTTGAACACATTCATATTTGATCTTTTGCCAAACCACCTGTTCACTATGGTTTGGTTCCTACTAAAGTTAAAAAAGGCTTCTTCCTATGCATCTTCCATTTGGATGATGTCTATCAATCTTGAATTTGTAAGCTCTTGGCCTTCTTCCATATATTCTTGCATAAATTTATACGTAGGCATATTGAGAGTGATAGGGAAGTTAGGCTCTTGGCCATACACCAACAAAAATGGTTATTTATTTAAGGATTGCTTAATCCTTATCTTATTTGCCCATAGGGCATACTTGATAAGCTTATGCTAAGTATTGGGCTGGTCTACATCATAATTCTTGATTTATTTCATTAAGTTATTGTTGGTATATTTAGACATTCCATTTCCTTGAGGATAATGGTTGGATGAAAACTTAAGACAAATGCCATTATCATACACCCATGTTGTCATCTATATGGATATAAATGTAGATCCATTGTCACACACCAAAGAGGCTAGAGTTTCAAATATGCTACATATGTTCTCCTCTAAGAAACTAATCACTTCTTTAGTCTTGCATTATTAGTGGCTACAACTTTAGTCCACCTTATGCAATATTTTGTGGTAGTCAGGACGTACTTGTGACCTTTTGATGAATTGGGGTTGATTAACCCTACAAAGTCAACCCCCATTGTGATAAAAATTTATCAACCATGATTGGTTATAGAGGCATGGCTACCTTTGGTTCTTTGGTGTTAAATATTTGGCATGAGTGGCATTCCCTCACATGCTTATGAACATCTTTGAAAATAGTTGGCCACTAATAGCTAGCTCTAAGGATATTATAGGTTGTTTTCCTTCTAGATAGGTGCCCATTTCCTAACTTCTCATGGAATATGCTTATGATCTGGGTAGCTTCTTATTTTGAGACACATCCCAGGTAGACACCTTCAAAGTTCTTTCTATATAAAACCCCATCTTTGATTAGATAATGGGTTACCTTGAGCCTTAAGGCCCTCTTTTGCTCCTTGGTTAGTATTTTAGGACAATTACCATTGATTATCAAGTGGACAATGAAATCATACCATTCATTAGGTTGAAAATTATGTTGATCAACCTACATGATACTTAGCTTAGGGCTAGCATTATCAATTATTTAGATCAAGCCTTGACACCTTACCAATTTTATATTTTTCATTTCTATGTCATATTCTTACAAAATTGGCATCCATTTACCTCTAATCTCTCTAAGTTCAATCTAGATCAACATGAGCTTTGTGGTAGGGTTAGGTAAAGTAACATGCACCTTATTTATAAGGATATAGTGCCTAAATTTCTTCACTACTTTAACTAATGCACATGCTTGTTTATCAATCAATAAATAATTTAACTCAACATTCTTAAAGTTAGTACTCATAAAAGCTATTTGGTGATCACATCCATCAATATTGTGAGTTAAAACTATAGCCATAGTATTTATAGATGCAAAATAATAGAGATATAAGTCCTTTAAAAAGTCAAGACTTATCAAGAATGGAGATTGCTTAATTACTTCTTTGATGTCATTAAATGCCTTTTTGGATTCCTCATTCCAATATTGACCAGCTAAGGTTTGATCTTGAGGGCCAAGATCAACTATATTTTAATATTTTTGATTTATCTTGGGAAACTTAGGGGTCGTAGTTAGTTTTTCTTGATCAAATATTCTATCTAAGGAAATCATGCCTTTGGGAATACTATTGTCATTTAACTAAATGACTCTACCATTAAATTTGCCTTCTTCATAAGTACTTTCATCAGCCTCATCAATGACATGAGATTCAAATGCTCATGAATTGTTCATGAAATCCAAGATCTATTGATCATCACTAAAGACTTGAAAATGATTCACATTATCTGGGACTGAAGGACAAGGTATCAACTTAGTGCGAAAGTTGGGAGAGTCTTGTTCAGGGATGAGGTTGGATGTAATAGTTTATAGCTCATTAGCTACTTTGTTCTCCTCGATAAGTGTGGATACAATGTTAAAGGCATTAAAAAACTCATTAGATCCCATACCCTAAATTTATAAATTTTAAAGTATGACAATTTTCATTGATATTTACTCTTTACCTTGTTGACTACAAGTTCTGAATCACCATAGACTAGTAGTTCTTTGACTTTATCTTTTTATAGAAAATTACAAACCTAGGATGAGTTTCTCATATTAAGCAAGGTTATTGGTGAATAGAAACTAGAGCCTATAGGATGCATGATATTTCTTACCATCGGGCTCGGTTAGAATAATACTAACCCTAAACCCAAACTTACACCTAAAACCATCAAAATGAGCTTTCATAGCCCAAAAATAACATGAGTACTCTTAGGATCACATATATTTATAGTTTTTAAGGTGAAAACTCCCAAATTAGAGTAAACTACATTGACCCTTTCATTTAAAACATTATACTCAGTGATCATGTGTTTTATTTTTGGCTCCCTTTCAATTCTTATCTAGTTTGGAACTCTTTTCCAAGATAACCATAAATGTGAAAAATCCATGGACATGTAGCCATTTAGATCTTTAGTCTATTCCTGTTTAACAATATTTCATAAAAATTAAGAATGTCCATAACATGGATATCAATAAACCATTGTACTCTAGGCTTAAAAGTCCATTGCATATGGACATTTAATAATTCTCTAATTACCTTAAATCTAGATTTATTTAATTGAGTAATAACTCTATCAGACTTAATAGGTGTCAAGCCAAGTTGTTTACAAATACCTGATGGTATGATATTGGTAGATGCACCAGTATCCAATAAGAAATTATGCAAATTCTTATCAAACACTGTGAGAAGGAAAGGAGGAGATTCTACATTAGTATTGTTAGCTTTGGGTGGTTTGTTAGATTTATTTGACAATGATTTTAGAAAGAGGTCCATTTGTTCTGTGATCTACATTATTTCATGAAATGTAATGTTAGATTTTATCTTCTTCATGTCTTCAACAATATTATAACTAGTCTTATTCGAAGAACTAGGAACATCAATATTATGCTTAGAGGTACTCCCTTGGGTGGTTCCAGATCATTACTTGAAGAAGTGTCTAGATGATTTCCAAAGTTATTTGGAGGTGTTGAGGTAGTCAAGGATTGCCTCTTCTCTCTATTATTCAAAGGATAAATCTTTTTTAAGAATTATTGGAAGGCCTAAATTTCCTTAGGGACATCATCATGTTTGTTGTCCTCTTGAAAAGGGAATTCAAAATTTTCCACCATGTTGATTTGATCAGATGATTTGGATCTTGAGGTACCTGTACTACTATCCTTATTAGGGACAAATTTAAATGTGTCTAACTCTTCTTGGAAAGCTTCAAAATCCTTACAAAACTCAATGCAATCAATCTCACCATGTTTGGCTATACAATGTCAATACGATTAATATCCATGGTCTTCTTTTCAGAAGATGGTTCATTATTCTTATTTTTATGAAAAATATCATTATTAAACCTATTATTATTTATATTAAACCTTTAAAATGAGAATTTCATACCAAATATCTCTCCAATATTTCCAACTTATTTTTGCAGTTGAAGGAAATTAATGCTTAACTTTTGTACCATTTTTAGAATAAAATCATTCTCATTCTTGAGAGTTTCATAATTATGAAACTCATTATTGTTAGTACTAGTAGCTAGTACTAAAGTTCTTTGATCATTTGAATTGAATCCATTAACAATAAGATGACTCAAGAATTCTAGGTTTTGATTAGGAACAACATGACTCAAAGGCAATTGATTTAGATTTGGGAGTTAAATCAAGGTTGGAACATTTTGGTTGTTGTTGGGGAAGATGTTCATAATGGGTAAATATGGATTGATATTTAGAATAGATCAAGACATTTATCCTTGGGGCTACATTTGATCATTAATGATCACTATTTAAGAATAATCCCTAGCTAATGAAGTTATAACTGGAAGAGATCTTTTCAAAAATATAGAAGTCATAAGATCTACAACATCTTTGTAGATTTCCAGAGATAAAACATCATTATGTTTATAAGGGCCTATGGTCGAGCTATACATCTTCTAGAACCTTGAATTAAAGGACCTTATGGTATCATTTTCATCCCTCTTGATGGTGGTGAACTGGTGGTATATGACACATGGACTAACAATTTTTCCAAACTAGTTTATGAAAACATTAGTAAAACCATCCTAACTAGTAATGTAATTATCAGGCAATTTGAAAAACCATTCATATGCATCATATTTAAAAGTAAAGGGGAAAAATCTACATGATACATCTTCATGTTTGACATTTAGAAAACTTAAAGCATATTTTAAATATTTAATATGCTCTTCATTAGTTACAATACTAGTTGGACTAAATGTTGGCAAGTATTTTTGGGGATTATGTGGGAGATCATGTACCACACTTGGCATGTTGATTAAATATTCTCCCAACCAAGCCATACCTAGATGAAGGTTGAAGGTAGGGGTGACTTGAAGAGGTGAAGTTGGAAAATATTTGGAACATCTATGCCTACCTTTATCTCATTTGGTTCTTCTATGGACTTTTAGCTCAAGCAAAGGTTCTCTTGTCTCTGAATGTGATCTGGTTCAGATCCTTAGAAATTCTAACTACAAGATTGAGGATCCTATTTGAAATATGATGTGTCAAGTTAATCATTATAAATAAAAAGGATTAAACCTACACATTAAGTGAATTTTTCAAATATTTTTATAAATAATAGTAAAGGATGTCAACCTTTGACTAAATTAGCTTAAAGATGTGTCCAATTATGCAAATATGATCAATATTTACACTTCTAAGGTCAAATAAACTAAAATTTGTGAAAGATTTATCAACCTTTGATAAAAAAAAGATATTCTAACTTCAACGACTATAAATTCTCAGATCTTAAGCTATCTTTACCCAAATTAAGCATCAAAATTCAAAGAGCTATGATATTTGTCTAAAAGAAGCACCAAAATGGGTCAAGTACCACGAAGATCAATGGTATTTACACTTTTGAGAAAATAAATACATAAAGGTGCAAATATAACATCAATATTTGATCAAAACACACTGAGATTAGCAAAGATTCAACCAACTCACAAAGAGTGGCCCTCTTTCTAGTGCTAGTGGAAGCTATTCTTGTTAATGTCTCTATATATATCATAGGTGTCCTTAGTGTTCAAAGAACACTTCCCATTTTAGAGTTCTAGAAATTTAGAGCATGAATAGAAAATTTTGGCAACTTATGTTACCTATGGTGAAATCAAAGCAAAGCAATGTTTAACTATTCCACAAAATTTATATTAATTGATGGTTGGGAGCCACCATGGTCCAAATCTTTGTAAAGTGTAAGTATCTATGTTATTATTGGTGAATTATGATCCAAGTTTAAACTACAAACTAATATAATGGACATTTACAATAAAATCTAAACTAGAGTGATTTAGTTAAAAAAGATAACAAAAGATAATGGTAAGGCAAAAAGAGAATAAGTGATTGTTAATCTTAGCCTAAAACATTATGACAAAGTTTCAATTACAACTAAGTATGTAGTTAACCAGTATATAGTGCAAAATAGAATAATCTCAAATCTCACTACACACCAGGAAAACCTCTAAGGATAATATAAAGATGTACAAGTAAGAATTGAATTTTTTTTAAAGATTTGATACCACATTAAAATAACATTTGCACATCCTATGCATAGAAAATAAAATGAAGCAAATTCAAGATCAGTCAACTAATCTAGTATAAGCACAAATTAACAACCTTGTAATCAAAGATGTAACTTATAATTCATAGAAACCATTCAAATTCAAGATTTAGGACTAGAAATTGAGAGCAAAGCCATATGATAATTGTCACAAATAAAATTGGACAATATTTATATAATTCCTTGGTTTGTATTAGCTATCTAAAGTATATAAATTTTGATCAAAATTCTCTCTTTACAAAATGGTAATACTACCTTTTATAGGAGGACAAGGTAGTATACCAGTCAGTTAAAAGATACAAATGTACACAAGATAAGGACAATTATCCTTATTTACATCTCTAAGATACATTTGCTTTTCCAAATGGACTGACCTAGAAGAAAATATGCTAACAAACTAGCATATGCTTTTACAAAGGAATATTCCACATTTAAATATTACAATGCTTTTACAAAATGAAATATTAATTAATTGGTGGGACCTATGCATGAGAAATCACTTATTACTAGTGAAGGATCTCCATGGCCTTTTGGTGTTTCTCATTGATTAGCTCCAAGTCCACAACCAATTTTAGGAGACACTCCTCTTCCTTTTTAGCTAGATCATTCAATTCTCTATCATTTTTGGCCATGGCTTCCTTGATGCTCTTAGCCTTAGTTATCCTTTATCCTACATTAAAGATCATTTCTAGGATCTTACTATTATCTACCCTACATTGGCCTTGATTTTTACTTCTTATTTCTTATGTTACAAAAGTAACCATGTGCTTGAATTCATCATCTTTCATGATGCCTAGGATGGTGGGGTATTTATGGTCAATGAGTATGCTCCCAAGGAGTTGTTTAATCCTTTCTACTAGCTCATCATCATCCTTTAGGAGTCTCTCTAGGTATTTTGATCAAGCACTCAAATTTTGGACTTTGTCAATAAATATTCCCAAAATTGCATTCAAATGTCCCAAACCAATGGTTTTGAGCCTAGGAATATGTCTTCCAACCTATATGTTGATTAGCCCTATTATTTTATCCTCTAAAGCTTTCCATTAGGATATTAGACCCTTAGACATTATATTCTACTTTGCCAATGCACTTTGCCTCAGCTTCATTGATTTCAAGGCATCAAACATGTCATAGAAGGATTCATCAAAAAATTTAACCATTACCTCTGGGGCTGATATCATCACCTAGGTCTCTAGATTCTCTTTTTTCCTTTTCTAGTTTATATATCTTTTGCTTCATGACCTAAATTCCTACTTTGACCTAGGCTGAGTGAGCCTTAGCTAGGATTTCAATATCTTCCTCACAGATGGGAAGTTTACTAGGCTATTTTCCTCTAAAAGAAGTTAGACAAACAAAGGTTTCAAATTTTTGAAATGTGAACTCTTCATTCCCCACCATGGCCTTTCTAATTTTTACTCTTTCCAATCCCATTGCCTCAAGATTAAATTGTATAGTGGTAGTTGGTTCTATGTACTTTAGAGGTTTAGGAGCCTCTATGTGGGTATTATTTGAGGCTCTTAGATCATCCATTATTTTACTTCTTGAACCTCTAATGGCCATTATTCTTCTTTCTTCTTTTTCTTTCATCAAAGCCTATATTCATGGTTTGATATCATCATGTACATCAACATTAACAGTCTTGGTCATGGCTCATGAGTGGTGTCAGGTGGAGATTTTTTGAATTTTCCCATAAATGAACCAATCAAGGATTATTGGTCCATGGATGGGGTATTCATCACTAAAAAAGTTGACTTCATTCATGGGGTGAGTGAAAATCAACTTTGGCTTATTTTGTCCAATTGGGACTATTATCAATTATACTTTTATATTCTTCAATGGTTGCATTGGGACTAGATCCAGGGCAAATTCTTTCCCTTTTTATTTCTCAACCTCCTTTGTTTGGGCCTAGGATTCTTCAACTTATTCATCCTCTTCATCAGATCCATATGCTTTAGCAAGGACCTTGAGGGTATCTTCCACTATCTCATTAGGCTCTAAGGCAATCACGTCTAGGTGCTCAATGGGAAATGCTGGTCTTTGAGGTAGGGTTGAGGATAAGGGTCCCTCACTAGGTCTTTCTTCTAATTTCTCCTTTTTATGACCTTATGAAAGCTATGATTGGAGTTGTGGAACTTTTATTTGTGGTTAATCTTGAGGGAGCCTAGAAGGTCCAGACAATAGATGGTATTACAGAGGTCCCATTTTCCATATATCACTTGGTGGCTTCTCATTACTAGTTAGTCTATGCTCAAGTTTGACATTATGTCTCTTAAACCTAGCCAATACCTCCTCAAAACTATTGTCCTTGATGTACAAAGTGTCATAGGGACCAAGTTGATGTTCATAAACTAGTTTGGGTAGTTTCTTACTTCTTAAATGCTTGGAGACCTTATCATTAGGGTCCCACTATCTTAGGTAATCTAGCTAAAATTTGAAGTATTTTCTATGTCTATAAATAATGTCTACATGTTTCCAATCTTGTAAAATAGGTATGCCAATTATCAAAGGAAAGGGATGGATGAGGCCCTTCCTTGTCTCCTTGTGCAAGATGCCATGAGGAAGTTGATATGCAATTTCTTGCTCTACTAGTTTGGTAGGAACATAGATGGGAAAATTTTAAGGTTGAATCAAAATCCCTTTAATTTTGATCATTGTACAATCTGGACATAACCATATATCTCCCATTAGCTGTACATATTTCTTGATTAGAGGGATAATCCTAGACATGGAGATCCCTGTAATGGCTTCTACTAAAGTAGGATAAAAGCAATGACAAATTAACTACATGTTGTGTCTATATTTGAAAATGTGTAGTTTGGAATAATGGTGGGAGACTATAAATCTACCCTCAAGTGATCAATTTTTGATATAACAAATATTGGTAGAGGCTAGCAAGGAATATAGTAGATAAGACATCATGAAGAATTGGTTACTAGTTTTCTTCTTAATGGTTGTGAATTGTCATTCTAGATGGATGTTGATCATCTCTCCAATTGGGGAAGTGATCTCCTTCTCTACCATGAAGTAGACATAAGATACCTAACTCTTATTGATATATGTGGTGGATGAGCCCCCATATAATCTATTCAATAGAGTCATAATTACCCTAATTCCATATCTAAATTGGGTAATTGGGATTATTCTCATAGGTTTCTAGATTACATGGTTCCCTTGGAGTAGCCATGGCCTAAGGATAGTGTCTAAATCATTCTTTCCAGTCCATTATTTAATGATGGGTAAATCCACATGGGGTTTTTATAAATTTTAATATCTTTCAAAAGCCAATGGGGAAATGTATGCAATTATCCTAAATCTCCCTTCATGAATTATTCAATCTTACTTAATTTTACAATATTTAAAAATGGGAACAATGATGTCAATACAATAAAGTACCTCAAGTTTAGCAACAACATGGTGGAGGCTAGTTATTTGGACTATGACTAGGTCATAATACCTTTGACTAATGGTGGAAATATTTTGTTATTATTTAGTGATGGATTTCATCTCATCAGTGGTCTAGAAGAGCTCAGACTAGTTCTTTTTGCCCATGTTTAATATTATAGTTTCCAGGTTTGTGTCTTTGAAAATCCTTCCCTCATTGTCTGTGGATAGATACAACTCTATTTCGTCCCTTTATTGCTACTTCTAAGCTGCCATGGCTTACCAAACTTGAAAATTTCTCACAATCAGATTTCAAATGGTTCTTGGGTCAATTCTTCTCACTCAAATTATAATTAAACTCATTTTAGCTTAATTGTGATCAATCTGAGCTCAAATTAGGGCCTTTTATGCAAGTTTTAGGGATTTTTAAGCTTTAATGGTTATGGCTTATTTAGACTTAGGATCGTTCATTTATTATATTTTATTTTGACGTTTGCCTTTATAAAATTTCCCTTTCAAGCTCAAAAAATCTTCTATTTTGTCATTTTATGCTTGCATAATGCTTATTTGGCATCTATCTAGCAACTTTCATGGCATTTTTCATAAATGCCTTCAAAGCACTAGCCATTTTTTTTTGAAATTAACCCCTTTTATTTCATGCCATTGGATAATCATCCAAGGAATAACATGGGCTGTTGATCATGATCTGGGATCTCACATGTTATTGGCAATCTTTGTATCTAGCCCAGTGGTTATGCCACTTGGCACCTTCATGGGATTTTTGAGCTCTATATTCTATATCAGTCACATATTAAACATGTATCTACATGTGTCAAGCATATGGGATCTTGGAGCTCTACTAAATAATCATCGATGATTTCATGCCATTAGATCATCTAGTCTTGATGAAGCATGAGTTGTTGATCCTACAAGATGCAAAAATTTTAATTAGTGCATGGTCATAGAAAGGAACTTAGGATAAGATATTTTAAACTAAGTTTATTTCATGTCAATAAAAATGTAATATACTTAGGCTAAAATATTTTATTCTATGTTTTAAAACATGATATCAAATGACCCCTCGAATGATATAAAACATGCCCCTTTGTCTAAGTAAAATATTCAAAGAGATTGAATTTGACAGCTTCTCAGACATCAATGATGGCCTCATGGATATCAAATGTTCACAAGAATGCTAAATTTAAGCTTATAAAGTTCTTTAGGTTTGGTGGGCTTAAAGTTGACAGGCTCATGGATGTCAATGATGACCTCGTGGATGTCAAATAATAGTCAGGAGAATGTCAATTTTAAGCTCATCAATTTCCTATATTTCATAGAACTTGGATTCAATTTGATCCATCCAATAAAGATCCATAATAAATGGAGAGCCATCTAATTAAGATCTGAGCAAGTGCATGCCATTGGTTTGGGTTTATGTTAACATTAAGCTTCATATGTGAGAGTGTCATGTGGCAGCTTTATATATTTTTTGAGCTTTGACCCTATTGACCTTAGGGATGACCCAAGGGCCATTTATCTTCATCTAAGTTCCCAAGATGACATCATTTATCACCTTCATGGTGATTTCTTTAGTGTTTGACATTTAAACATCATCTTCACTTCATTCGATCATCATATGTATGAGTACTCATAGCCATTGATCATGATCTAGGATGATTATATAGGATTGGCTCCCTCAAATAATTAAAACCATGACCTCATTTTTATCCTAAGGTCTGATTATATTAAAAAATAAAAATGGGCCTTAAGGTAAAACTAAGGCTTAAGCTTATATTTAATGAAATGGACCAACTTAACCTTGGGAAATCTTGCACTGTTAGATCAAGATTTGTGATGAAGTGAGAACTGTTGGATCTGTAAAAGGCAGAAGTGTTTAAGTTAGGGCTTGGGGTGATAAGGAATTAGGCTAAAGTGTTAATACTAAGGTCTCATTCATGTTAATAAATATTATGGGGCCTTAGGATTAAGAATTTAGGATAAATAGTTAACAAAGGGGACCATGCTAAGGAAATTAAATGGGACCCTGCGACCATGAATGTTAGACTTGGTTATAAATAAAAGAAACAAAAAAGGGGAAAAATAAAAGGGACCAAGTAGAAATTTTAGGTTAAATTTTGGTCATGTTAATAAATATGACCAAGCCTTAACATGAAAATTAGGCTTAAGTCTGAAGTAATTTGAAATATTCCCTCCAATTTGTTCCCACCAAATGTAAATTTGAGCCAAGGACTTAAGCTAGGGTTTTCTAAAGGAGGGTCTTTAAAACATGAATTTAGGCCTAAAATTTCATAGACAAAAGGTTTAAAAAATCCTAAATGAAGATAAACTATGAGGATATAATCATGGTCCATTCATAAGGGCTCCATGAAACTTGCAACTTATCACATGAAGGGAATTGTTAGCAACACTAGGTAACCTTAAAGCAAAACCATAAACCAATAGGCCAATTTTATCAAAGTGGATGATCCTTAAGTTCTAATAATGTTAAAAACATGAGATATTTTTAGTGTTAAGGTTAAAAGTATCTCAAGGGTCCTAATTTTTAAAAATGGGGGTATGTTGACCTTAATAGTTCCATCACATTTTAGAGTTTTGTGTGTTCTTTCTTCATTAGTTACAGTGCTTGGTTGAAGAAGAGTGTTGGCATATTACAAGAGGAAGTTATCAATACAAGAAGAGGTAGGATCAAGGTAAGGGGGATTTTTTACTATATTTATAAGATGGTCTTCACCTATTGGTAGTCTTTTCAGGCCCTTAGGATCAATTGGTTCCCACTTTGTCATTATGTCAAAGGGGGAGAAAGTTCCTATTGTGAGAGTGCTTGAAGAGAGAGAAGGAAGGTGAGTTGTATGATGTGTGTTGACATAAATGAAAAAGGGAGAGATTATTGGATATTTTTTAATGATGTCATAGTGATTTCATGAAAGTTTCTAGGTGAGTGGATGAAGTGCCTTGATAATTTAAGTGACAATGACAAAGTGTGTAATGTGTTTGTCCTAGCATGCTTGAAGTTAGTTTGGTTGATCTTCAGAGTTTAAATGTTTAAAGATGATTAGGGATGAGTCTGAAGTATTGAGATTTTGAAAGAGTTTCTATTAGAGGTCAAGGATGAATTGAGTTATTGTGTGCATAAGTGTAATTCATCTGGTAGTCCATAGTTTTCATCTAGACATTTTGGGTCTTGTTGTTCCTAAAATCTATCACTTGTTTTTGTGGACAACCTACTAATCATTTTGGTCCTACAAACTAAAACTCTCTCTTTTCTTTCTCAAGAATGTTCTGAGTAGTTAAGTTTTATAAATATCCAAGCCTTTTCTTCTACAGAAGCCGCAGGTTCAACAGGCAGGCCTTCTTCAAAGGAAGTTCAAAACACTTAAGGCTTTTCCTTAATGTTTTGGGAATGGTTCAATACAAAGGTTCATTCAAAAGACTTAACGATGGGCTTCAAAGAAATATAATGAACCACTTTGAACCATTGAACCCCACCTTCACAAGGTTTAAAGGTTTAATGAGTTCAATGGTTCAATGATTTCGGCGGACTTAAAAGAAAAGAAGGCTTTGAAGAGTTAAGATTGAACTTTGAACCATTGAATCTCGAACTTAAAAATGGTTCAAAGGTTCAAGGTTCAATGAGTCCAATAAAGTCTAAAAGACTTAAAGAAAAGAAGGCTTCAAAGAATGAAGATTGAACTATTGAGCCATTGAACCTTGAACCAAAAAGAGTTCAAAGGTTCAACAAGTTTAAAGGTTCAATGACTTAGACAGACTTGGAAAATCTAAAGAGTTCGATGCTTCAAAAGAAATCAAAGAATTAAGATTGATTCATTGAACCATTGAACTTTGAATCAAAATGGTTCAAAGGTTTAAAGGTTCAATGAATTCAATGACTTCGACAGACTTAAGAGAATAAAAGGATTTAAAAGAAAGCGAATGAATCATTGAACCATTGAACCTTGAACCAAAATGGTTCAAAGGTTCAACGAGTTCAAAGGTTCAATGGGTTCAAAGAGTTCATAAGTTTGAAAGGAAGCTTCAAGAGAATGAAAAAAGTGGAAGATTCTAGAAAGAAGTTCAAAGGGATGGTTCAACCGAAGAAGAAAAGGAGATCGAATGTGGCCCTTAACAAAACCATTAAACCTTTAAACCATCAAACTTTGAAACCAAAAGAGTTCAAGGTTCAAGGTTCAAAGAGTTTCAAAGGGACCAGTGACATCCCCGTGGATGTCAATTTTAAGGTGATGGAATGACCATTATTTTCAAAAGCCCTGAGAACAAGCTCATCAACCAGCACAGAAAGGAGATGAAGAGCCAACAAAAAGCGAGAAGATGGCCCCAAGAGCTCAGATTGCTAAGAAGAGATAAGACATGGCAAGGAAAGAGAGAGTGACTATAGGAAAAATAGAAATATCTGTAGGAGAGTTATTTCTAGTAGGTAGAATAGTCCACCAAGTGGACATTAGGGAACACAAATATTCAAAGCCGTGGCCTATTTTTTTACATGAAGTAAAGGCCAATGGGAAGCCATATAAGCATCATTAAGAAAACCAAAAGACCCATCCTGAGGAAGGGACATTTGAGTTAATTCAGAATGCCAAAGTTAAGGTTGATACCTTATTTCAGCATGGCTCTTTCACAGATATTGAAGGCATTCAATTCAGCATGGGCCGTCTTTATGAAAATAAGTGCCCAAGGCTTTCTGAGATGTCTATATATTGTAATCTCCCATTTCTTATAAGGAGAGATCTCTCTATTATTAGAAGCGAAGATTTGCCCAAATTGAAAGGCATTCCTGAGACTTTGAGCTCAGACTGTTAATCATTTTTGTTAAATGAATGAGAAAGAAAGTGACTTTCCAGACTTTGTGTTGGAATAATCTTGTCTTTTAGGAAATTATTCTTATGTCTATTTCATAAATACAGTCTTGTTCATTTAATCAAATAAGTAAAATTAGTGGAAATAAGCTGGAATATGTCCTGAAACTAACTGTGGGAGACTTTGTGCTACCATAATTTCTTTCAGTCTGTGTTTTTGTGTAAAGGATACTAGAGAGACTTTGTGCTCCATTTATCCTTCATAATTCTACACTATATTTTAGTTTTAAGTGCAGACTTTGAGCTATGTTTAATCCTACTGTGTTCCTTTATCCCAATCAGTAAGAGAGACAACTAAAACTTTATGCTTTAGTTGGTTTCTTGTGGTTTCTGTTTCTACCCTAGGAGAGCCCTACTATTTCCTGAATATCACTTCTGAAAGAAGAGAAGTGCCCTTTCAGTAATTACACTAGAATCCTCTATTTTTTGAACATCATCTCTGAAAAAAGAGAAATGGATGGTATGATTTCAACCCTGAGTGTATTTTCAATTTATATTAGCATTTAATAGTCTATAGGGAACCTCCCCTTGCTTAGAGGAGAGATTTATCTCTTTATGATGTGGTAGACCTACACATTTGGCTGATTAAATCTCCTTATGTTGTGGTTGAAGCACCTATTTTGTCCTCAGTTAGCTGGTGACAAAATATTCACCCAACAGTTTTTGGCGACTCCACTGGGGAAAGAACATGCAAATTAAAGCCTCAAGCTTTAAATTGAAGTAGTCTTCATTATTTTCCATATCCATTTTAGCACTCTGGAAGACCCACCATATACATGAATCTAGAGAGATCAAGGTATTATTGACCCTATTTTTGAGCTTGTGCAGCAAAATAATTTTGATCTTTATCCTCCACAAACTCACCTTCAGTGAACTAAGAGTTTTCCTCCTACAAACATTAGTTCCCTAATACCAAGCAAAGCTGCTCTTTCTTTTGCTAGCAAATCTTTGTTCATACATATCCCACAAAGATTTATTATCCCTCCTTTCAACAACCATATCATGGCAACTTGAGGCCCTTGGGGTAATAATTTTGGTCCCCTGAATCTGACCCCACATCTACATGAGATACCCCATAGCTCAAGGAAAAATTTCCCCAAGTTCTTTGGTGATGGGAAGGTTCATCCTGATGAACATATTACCACCTTTTGCATTGATTTTGGTGTAATAGACATTGAATATGAAGACATTGTAGTCAAACTGTTTGTAGAGACATTGCAAGGCACTGCTGTAGACTGGTTCTATCATCTAGAAGCATAGACAATGACTGATTGGAACACTCTCAAAGCCAAATTTGAGGCCAGATTCAAACCTATAAAAGATGCACATGCCCTATTAGCTCAGCTTACACAAATGAAGAAGAAGCCTCATGAACCCATGAGAGACTTCATTGCCAAATTCAACAAGCTAAAAAACAAGATTCCCATAATTGCTCAGCTAACGCCTGAGAATCTCAAATACTTCTTTCATCAATTCCCAGCTTCTCAAAGTGAGTTTCTTGTTGAGATGAGATGGCCACATAGATCTTGTTGTAGCTCAAATTTTGGTGACTGAAGTTGAAGATGACCTTATCTTGGTAGGAAAGATAAGAAAAGATCCTAACAGAGGTAAATCTTCTTTATCTTCTACAAGCACCATTGATCCTATGGCGTAGAAGCTAGTAAATGAATTGCTAGCTCTCAAAAAGTAAATGGCACAAGAGATGTCTGCTCCTCCTTCATATCAAGATATACCAAGGAGGACATTTCCAAATCAGTCATACCGGGGCAACACTACCAAAAATCAAGGGTAACCAAATCACCTTCCCCACTAGGGAAGCTTTCCATTGAAGCAACACTAGCTAACTCATTAGTTGATTATCTTGAAACTAAGTCTGATTCTTCATTCCAACCTGAGTTGAACCAAGAAGATGACACTAATCTCTTTGTAAAAGGCCAAGAAGAATCAACTGGTGACTCCAACATTAGATTCTTGAATTATCAGGATGAACCCAGAGCCAAAGGTGAAGCATTTGATGGATCATACATAGTATTACCAGGTCCCAGAACTAGTCAACTCAACCAGTGGATAAAGAGAAAATAGGGGAAGAGCCATGACCAACAATTTCAATTACTAAAAGAATAACTTCATTGCCTTTCCAATCAAAAGATCTGATAAGCAACAAAAAAGTAAGTACCTCAAATTTTCCTTCACCTTCTACTTAAAATTTGCAAACTAGTCCTATGCCTAGTAAAACCCAAATCAATGGACTACCTTCCTCTATCTCAAATTCATTTCAGTCATTTGATATAACTGACCATGTTAAGAAATCCAAAATTCAAATGTCTGAGTATGAACTCTTTGACAATGTCATGCCTGCCAAAATGGTAGAATCTCTTAGTCTCATGCTGACTAAGACCTTTGGGAGATGTTTCTCCATGGAAAATAAATAGGTGCCTCTACTGGGAAAATTTAAAGATGCTCAATTTGTATTTGCGACTTTCCCAGATAAGAGAATCAAAATGATAGTTCTAGTGGCCAACGTCCCAGCCTCCTATGACATCCTTCTTGGATGAAATTTTTGCAAGGATGTTGGTGGAGAATTAAGCATGGACCTGTCTGAGGTGAGAATCCCTATCAAGGGCACCATGTAAAGGCTACTCCATGCATAGGAGGAAAAGTACATTGTTACCCAAACATCAGCCCTTGAAGCTCAAATTCTATTTGAGTATTTAGGCATGGGTAATTACTTTTTGACTACTGAAGACGTTTCTATTTCAACAGATGAAATCTTATTAAGTGACAATCTAAAATCTGTCACTTATTTTTGTGGACAACCTACTAATCAGTTTGGTCCTGTAGACCAAAACTCTCTCTTTTCTTTTTCAAAAATGTTATGAGTAGTTAAGTTTTCTAAATATCCAAGCCTTTTCTTCTAAGGAAGCCACAGGTTCAATAGGCAGGCCTTCTTCAAAGGAATTTCAAAATACTTAAGTCTTTTCCTTAATCTTTTGGGAATGGTTCAACACAAAGGTTCATTAAAAAGACTTAATGATGGGCTTCAAATAAATAGAATGAACCACTTTGAACCATTGAACCATTGAACCCCACCTTCGCAAGGTTTAAAGGTTTAATGAGTTCAATGGTTCAATGACTTCGACGGACTTAAAAGAAAATAAGGCTTTGAAGAGTTAAGATTGAACTTTGAACCATTAAACCTCAAACTTAAAAATGGTTCAAAGGTTCAAGGTTCAATGAGTTCAATAAAGTCTGAAAGACTTAAAGAAAAGAAGGCTTCAAAGAATGAAGATTGAACTATTGAACCGTTGAACCTTGAACCAAAAAGAGTTCAAAGGTTTAATGAGTTCAAAGGTTCAATGACTTAGACATACTTGGAAAATCCAAAGAGTTTGACACTTCAAAATAAATCAAAGAATTAAGATTGATTTTTTGAACCATTGAACTTTGAACCAAAATGGTTCAAAGGTTCAACAAATTCAATGGCTTCAGCAGACTTAAGAGAATAAAAGGCTTTAAAAGAAAAATAATGAATCGTTGAACCATTTAACCTTAAACCAAAATGGTTCAAAGATTCAATGAGTTCAAAGTTTCAACAAGTTCAAAGAGTTCATAATTTTGAAAGGAAGCTTTGAGTGAATGAAGAAAGTGAAATATTCCAAAAAGAAGTTCAAAGGGATGGTTCAACCGAAGAAGAAAAGGAGAGTGAATGCGGGCCTTCACAAAACCATTAAACTTTGAACCATTGAACTTTGAACCAAAAGAGTTCAAGGTTCAAGGTTTAAAGAGGTTCAAAGGGACCAGTGACATCCCCATAGATGTCAATTTTAAGGTGATGGAATGATCATTGGTTTCAAAAGCCCTGAGAACAAACTCATCGACTAGCACAGAAAGGAGTTAAAGAGCCAGTAGAAAGTGAGAAGATGGCCCCAAGAGATCAAATTGCTAAGAAAAGACAAGACATGGTAAGGAAAGAGAGAATGACTATAGGAAAACTAGAAATATCTATAGGAGAGTTATATCTAGTAGGTAGAATAGTCCATCAAGTGGACATTAGGGAACACAAATATTCAAAGGCATGGCCTATTTTTCTACATGAAGTAAAGGTGAATGGAAAGCCATATAAGCATCATTAAGAAGACCAAAAGACCCATACTGAGAAAGGGACATTTGAGTTAATTCAAAATGCCAGAGTTAAGGTCGATGCCTTGTTTAAACATGGCTCTTTCATAGATATTAAAGGCATTCAATTCAGCATGGGCCGTCTTTATGAAAATAAGTGCCCAAGGCTTTCTGAGATGTCTATATATTGTAATCTCCCATTTTTTATAAGGAGAGATCTCTCTATTATCAGAAGTGAAGATTTGCCCAAATTGAAAGGCATTCTTGAGACTTTGAGCTCAGACTGTTAATCATTTTTGTTAAATGAATGAGAAATCAAGTAACTTTCTAGACTTTGTGTTGAAATAAGCTTGTGTCTTTTAAGAAATTATTCTTATGTATGTTTCCTAAATACAATCTTGTTCATTTAATCAAATAAGTATAATTAGTGGAAATAAGCTAGAAGATGTCTTGAAACCAATCATGGGAGACTTTGTGCTACCATAATTGCTTTCAGTCTATGTTTTTGTCTAAAGGATACTAGAGAGACTTTGTGCTCCCTTTATCCTTCATAATTCTATACTATATTATAGTTTTAAGTGCAGACTTTGAGCTAAATTTAATCCTACTATGTTCCTTTGTCCCAATCAGTAGGAGAGACAACTAAAACATTGTTATTTAGTTTGTTTCTTATGGTTTTTGAACCCTAGGAGAGCCCTGCTATTTCTTGAATATCACTTCTAAAAGAAGAGAAGTGCCCTTTTAGTAATTACACTAGAATCCTCCTCTATTTTGTGAACATCATCTCTAAAAAAAGAGAAATGGATGGTATGATTTCAACCTTGAGTGTATTTTTAGTTTATATTAGCATTTAATAGTCTATAGGGAACCTCCCTTTGCTTAAAGGAGATATTTATCTCTTTATGATGTGGTAGACCTACACATTGGGCTGATTAAATCTCCTTATGATGTGGTTGAAGCACCTATTTTGTCCTTAGTCAGTTGGTGATAAGATATTCACCCAACAGTTTTTGGCGACTCCACTGGGGAAAGTACATGCAATTTAAAGCCTCAAACTTCAAATTGAAGTAGTCTTAATTATTTTCCATATCCATTTTAGCACTTTGGTAGACCCACCATATACAAAAAGATAGAGATATCAAGGTATTATTGACCCTATTTTTGAGCTTGTGCAGTGAAATAATTTTGATCTTTCTCCTCCACAAACTCACCTTCAGTGAACTAGGATTTTTCCTCCTACAAACATTAGGTCCCCAATACCAAGCAAAGCTACTCTTTCTTCTGCTAGCAAATATTTTTTCATACATATCCCACAAATATTTATTATCCCTCCTTTCAATAGCCATATCATGGCAGCTTGAGGCCCCTGGGGTAATAATTTTGGACCCTTGAATCTGACCCCACCTCTACATGAGCTACCTCGTAGCTCAAGGAAAATTTTCCCCAAGTTCTTTGGTGATGAGAAGGTTCATCTTGATGAACATATTACCACCTTTTGTATTTCTTGTGGTGTAATAGGCATTGAATATGAAGACATTGCAGTTAGACTGTTTGTAGAGACATTGCAAGGCAATGCTGTAGACTAGTTCTATCATCTAGAAGTGTAGACAATGACTGACTGGAACACTCTTAAAGCCAAATTTGAGGCTAGGTTCAAACTTATATAAGATGCACATGCCTTGTTAGCTCAGCTTACACAAATGAAGAAGGAGCCTCATGAACCCATGAGAGACTTCATTGCCAAATTCGACAAGCTAAGAAATAGGATTCCCATAATTGCTCAGCCGATGCTTGAGAATATCAAATACTTCTTCATCAATTCCTAGCTTCTCAAATTGTGTTTTTTGTTGAGACGAGCTGGCCACATAGATCTTATTGCAGCTCAAATTTTGGTGATTGAAGTTGAAGATGACCTTATCTTGATAGGAAAGATAAGAAGAGATCCTAACAAAGGTAAATATTCTTCATCTTCTAAATTTTCTTCTACAAGCACCACTGATCCTATGGTGTAGAAGCTAGCAAATGAATTTCTAGATCTCAAAAAATAAATAGCACAAGGGATGTCTACTCTTCCTTCATATCGAGATATACCAAGGAGGACATTTCCCAATCAGTCATACCAGGGCAACACTGCCAAAAATCAAGGGTAACCAAATCGCCTTCCTCCCCCACTAGGGAAGCTTGCCATTGAAGTAGCACTAGCTAACTCTGTAGTTGGTTATCTTGAAACTGAGTCTGATTCTTCATTCCAACATGAGTTAAACCAAGAAGATGATGTTGATCTCTTTAAAAAAGGCCAAAAAGAATCAACTGGTGACTCCAACATTGGATTCTTGAATTATCAGGATGAACCCAGAGCTAAAGGTGAAGCATTTGATGGATCATACACAATATTTAATAGGTCCTAGAACTAGTCAGCTCAATCAGTGGATAAAGAGAAAATAGGGGAAGAGCCATGCCTATAAATTTCAATTACTAAAAGAAGAACTTTGTTGCCTTTCTAATCAAATGATCTGATGAGCAACAAAAAAGTAAGTACCTCAAATTTTCCTTCACCTTCTACTTCAAATTTGCAAACCAGTCCTATGCCCAGTAAAACCCAAATCAATGGAATACCTTCCTCTATCTCAAATTCATTTCAGTCATTTGATATAATTGAACATGTTAAGAAATCCAAAATTCAAATGTCTGAGTTTGAAATCTTGCAATCCAACCCTGAGCAGTTGGATATGTTAGTTCAATGTGTAAAAAATAAAACTATCCCTACAAGACAAGAAATTTTGAAAGCAACTTGTGATCCCCTAGAGAAAATGTCCACCTAAACTAATCTTTTGATTACTCCTCCAGCTACACTCGGGAAGATAGAACCATTTTATGTCTCCTTGCTGATAAACGGTCATCAACTGAATAATTACATAATTGATTATGGTGCGTCTGACAATGGCATGCCTGCCAAGGTGGTAAAATCTCTTAGTGTCATGCTCATTAAGATCTCTGGGAGATGTTTCTCCATGGAAAATAAATAGGTGCCTCTACTAGGACAAATTAAAGATGATCAATTTGTATTTGTGACTTTCTTAGATAAGAGAATCAAAATGATAGGTCTGGTGGCCAACGTCCTAGCCTCCTATGACATCCTTCTTAGATGAAATTTTTGCAAGGATGTTGGTGGAGAATTAAGCATGGACCTATCCGAGGTGAGAATCCCTATCAAGGGCATCATGTAAAGGCTACTCCATGCACAGGAGGAAAAGTACATTGTTACCCAAACAACAGCCCCTGAAGCTCAAATTCTATTTGAGTATTCAGGCATGGGTAATTACTTTTTGACTACTGAAGATATTTCTATTTCAACAGATGAAATCTTACTAAGTGACAATCTAAAATCTATCACTTGTTTTTGTGGAAAACCTACTAATCATTTTGGTCCTGTAGACCAAAACTCTCTCTTTTCTTTTTCAAGAATGTTATGAGTAGTTAAGTTTTCTAAATATCCAAGCCTTTTCTTCTAAGGAAGCCACAGGTTCAATAGGTAGGCCTTCTTCAAAGGAATTTCAAAATACTTAAGTCTTTTCCTTAATGTTTTGCGAATGGTTCAACACAAAGGTTCATTCAAAAGACTTAATGGTGGGCTTCAAATAAATAGAATGAACCACTTTGAACCATTGAACCATTGAACCCCACCTTTGCAAGGTTCAAAGGTTTAATGAGTTCAATGGTTCAATGACTTCGATGGACTTAAAAGAAAATAAGGCTTTGAAGAGTTAAGATTGAACTTTGAACCATTGAACCTCAAACTTAAAAATGGTTCAAAGGTTCAAGGTTCAATGAGTTCAATAAAGTATGAAAGACTTAAAGAAAAGAAGGCTTCAAAGAATGAAGATTGAACTATTGAACCGTTGAACCTTGAACCAAAAAGAGTTCAAAGGTTTAATGACTTAGACATACTTGGAAAATCCAGAGAGTTTGATGCTTCAAAAGAAATCAAATAATTAAGATTGATTCATTGAACCATTGAACTTTGAACCAAAATGGTTCAAAGGTTCAAAGGTTTAATGAATTCAATGACTTCGACAAACTTAAGAGAATAAAAGGCTTTAAAAGAAAAATAATGAATCATTGAACCATTGAAACTTAGACCAAAATGGTTCAAAGGTTCAACGAGTTCAAAGTTTCAATAGGTTCAAAGAGTTCATAATTTTGAAAAGAAGCTTTGAGTGAATGAAGAAAGTGGAAGATTCTAGAAAGAAGTTCAAAGGGATGGTTCAACTAAAGAAGAAAAGGAGAGTGAATGTGACCCTTCACAAAACCATTAAACCTTTAAACCATTGAACTTTGAACCAAAAGAGTTCAAGGTTCAAGGTTCAAAGAGGTTCAAAGGGACTAGTGACGTCCCCATAGATGTCAATTTTAAGGTGATGGAATGGCCATTGGTTTTCAAAAGCCCTGAAAACAAGCTCAATGACTAGCATAGAAAGGAGCCAAAGAGCCAACAAAAAGTGAGAAGATGGCCCCAAGAGCTCAGATTTCTAAGAAGAGACAAGACATGGTAAGGAAAGAGATAATGACTATAGGAAAACTAGAAATATCTATAGGAGAGTTATTTCTAGTAGGTAGAACAGTCCACCAGGTGGACATCAGAACACAAATATTCAAAGGTGTGGCCTATTTTTCTACATGAAGTAAAGGTGAATGGATAGACATATAAGCATCATTAAGAAGACCAAAAGACCCATATTGAGGAAGGGATATTTGAGTTAATATAGAATACCAAAGTCAAGGTTGATGCCCTATTCCAGCATGGCTCTTTCACAGATATTAAAGGCATTCAATTCAGCATGGGTTGTCTTTATGAAAACAAGCGCCCAAGGCTTTCTGAGATGTCTATATATTATAATCTCCCATTTTGTATAAGGAGAGATATATATATTATTAGAAGCGAAGCTTTGCACAAATTGAAAGGCGTTCCTGAGACTTTGAGCTTAGACTATTAATCATTTTTGTTAAATGAATGAGAAAGCAAGTGACTTTCTAGACTTTGTGTTGGAATAAGCTTGTGTCTTTTAGGAAATTGTTCTTATGTTTGTTTCCTAAATATAGTCTTGTCCATTTAATCAAATAAGTAGAATTAATGGAAATAAGTTAGAAGATGTCCTGAAATTGACTGTGGGAGACTTTGTACTACCATAATTGCTTTTAGTCTATGTTTTTGTGTAAAAGATACTAGAGAGACTTTGTGCTCCCTTTATCCTTCATAATTCTATACTATATTTCAGTTTTAGGTGCAAAATTTGAGCTGCATTTAATCCTATTGTGTTCCTTTGTCCCAATCAATAGGAGAGACAACTAAAACTTTGTGTTTTAGTTGGTTTTTTGTGGTTTTTGTTTCTACCATGGGAGAGCCCTGTTGTTTCTTGAATATCACTTCTAAAAGAAGAGAAGTTACCTTTTAGTAATTACACTAGAATCCTCCTCTATTCTATGGACATCATCTCTAAAAAAAGAGAGATGGATGGTATGATTTCACCCTTGAGTGTATTTTTAGTTTATATTAGCATTTAGTAGTCTATACGGAACCTCCCCTTACTGAGAGGAGAGATTTATCTCTTTATGATGTGGTAGACCTACACATTGGGCTAATTAAATCTCCTTATGCTATGGTTAAAGCACCTATTTTGTCCTTAGTTAGCTGGTGACAAAATATTCACCCAACATGTCTAATGGTAGAAAATCTATGTAGGCAGTTTGATGACATGATAATTTCCATGTTTAGATGAGTCAGGGATATTTAGTAATATGGTTGTGATAAAATTATTCCAAAGTTTATATGGTTTTAGTCTCAAGTCATTTGATGAAATTTAACCAAATATATGTGTGTGCAAGGTTGGGTTCCCAAGCATTTTGATAGTGTTTTCTATGTTCAAATAAAGCTGAGTAAGCAATTTGGTGATGTTATATCTCACATGTATGAAAGTTTTAAGATCATATTGATATATGGATGAATTCCCCTATGAGATAAAATATTATGTGTTAAATATTAGGTTATACAAATAAGCACAACAAAATATATGCAAGTGAAAAGTTGGGCTCCCAAGCAGTTTGACAGTGTTTTCCCATACTTAGCCAAATTTGCATGTGATAAGAAAAATTGAGTAGGCCTTTTTATGTAGTCATATTTCACACATGTGTCAATTTAAAAATGATTTGATCATATGGGTTTATTTATTTTTGTGCCTAGTTATTATGCACTAAGTTTTAGGTCATGAAATAAAGTGCATCAAAAGATATACATGTGCAAAGTTAGACTTCTAAGTAGTTCTAGACATAGTTGGCTCTATGGTAGAAAAATCTGAGTGAGTAGATTAATGGAATTATAGATTACACACACAAATTTTATAAGATCAGATTGATATATGGTTAGATTATCCTATGTGAGGAGATCATATGATCTAAATTTTAGATCATTTGTCTAAGTGCAATAAAAGTTATTGAGGTCCAAAGTTGGCCTTCTAAGTAGATTGCAATGGTTCAAATACTTAGTCAAGTTTTGAAAAGGTAAAGTTAGATCAAATATCAAGGAGATCAAAAAAGTGAATTTAATCCAATATGATAGGGATTAGTGAGATGGTAACAAGTTTTTGAAGTTTAATGTTAAGCAAAGGTAAAGGATAAGGATCTAATGGTTTGCATTTAATCATGCGATTGAGATAAATGATGAAAGTGGATTCAAAGTGGTCAACATATTCAAATTTTAAAATCATTAAATATTGAGATCCTTAAAATAAGATCAATGGTACATGATTAATATAAGTATTGAGGACACAAGATGATAGCATGATGTCTGAAGTTTAACTATGACTGTTTGTATTCAAATATTTGAATTTAATAAAGGAAAGACTACTACCTGGTTTTTGGGCCATATCTTTTGATAAAGGTAAAATTTTCTCATGGTGTAAAAATTTAATTTGTAGAGGAATTCAATGCACATATGTAAATATAGATTTTATGGTTTTAAATTGTGTATAATCAAAGTTATGAATGTTTAAAGTTGAATATATTTTCATGTTTACTCTGCAATTAACTTGAGAAGGGTAATTAAATTATGCTTGGTTGTATATCAATGTTTAAAGGTGAGATAGCTATTTTAGTATGTTATATACTCCATGAGGATCATATATGTGCAATATTAAGGTTTTATTAATCATATATAGTATGATCAAAGGGTTAAAATTTGATAGTGTTTTCGTTTATAATGACTATGTGTACAAAAATGATTTTGAGCTAATTGAGTGTTAATAGAAGGGTCTTATGATGGATATAGACACTTAATAAGGACACATAGATCATGTGGTCTAGGTCCATGTACTTATAAAGTGTTCTTGTGTTCTTAGTTTTCGTAGATAAGTATCAAAGAGGTGAATGGGTCTCTATAGGACCTAAAAGGTGACTTAGGATTATTTGAAAGAGAGTTGTACTTAAGTGTGACCCATGTTATATGCCTTAAGGGTGAAGATATGTATTATGGTTGACAAGGAAATATTTTGGAATTGATAATTCATAAATGATCTATAAATAATGAAATCAAATGTGATGGATTCTAGACTTGTGAGAGGTTTTGGTGGGCATAGATAGTGTTGGTGCAAAGGAAAGAGGAGAAGGTGTGTGCCTAGTGGATGGATTAATGAGAAGAGTAGTTTGAGGACTATGTGTATGAACTATGGGTCATGTTTATGATTTTATAATAGTGATATTATAGGTTAAGTATGAGTGAAGGGGTTTATGGTGATCCACTAGGATGTTTTGGATGCTTTGAGTGTGAATGAAGTATAAATGATGTTTGGGTGAGCTTGGTGGTTGATTTGAGAGATAGATCAGAGTGTGGAATATGTGTATGACCATATGGTCATGTTGTTATGGTGAAAAAATTGTTTCTAAAGCATCATCCAAAAGGTGGCTTTTGATGCATTGAGTGTGTACATTTAAAGAGAGTTGATATACATTGTATTTCCATTAGATTGGTAGGCAATCACTGTTCAAGGAGATGTTCTATTCATAGGTGTTGTTATGGCTGCTCAACATCTAGGGGATTATAATATTATTTTAAGGTGAAACTTTCTAAAGTTCTAGTTATTGTGGCAACTCAGCTAGATAGGTGTAGTAGCTCCTTATGGGATTGCAGTCTCACTAAAATAAGGGATGGTAGTTATTTAATCAATTATAGCTGCTCTAAATTGGTTCTTGTTATTATAAGATAGTGTCCAATTATAGGTTCTAGTGGTTTTTTTCCCCTAAGAGGGTTTCCCACATATGTCATGTGTTATGTGCTTGATCTTGCATTTTCTCTCTTGTTCATTACTATAAATGATGTGTATAATTCTTGAATGCTTTTGGTAATTTATTAAGAGTTTGAAAGGATTAGAATTGAATTTGAATTATTTGGGCTCATTGATTCACCCCCTATCAGTGATTGTACCACTAACATAGATAATTAGTTTAGGAATTCTACTTTTGTGTATCTCATCCATTTTTCATAAAAAAACATCTTTATTTAATTCAATTTTTATAATAGGCTATGAACTACTCGATAATCCTCTATCTATTCCACACAAAGCATAGTTGCTCGGGCATCCTAATTTCTAAGGAACTAAGTTTGAGCTATGGAAAACCTAATCCAAGGTTGTAGGCCTTATAAAAATTATGAAACCTTATCTGTATATTAAAATATAAATTATATTGTATTCATCACATTAGAAACCTAAAATCATAGTCCCACACTAATTCAATTGATTTTTGTCGAATCTCTTTCAAGTATTAAATTATTTGACTCACACACTTTTTAAATTTGAATTCTCATATCAATACAGCTTTAAATTCATGTAGGATCACTTTGTTAGCATCATTTTTATACATTAATTAAATAATTATTTCTATTAAGTCTCTTATGAGCTTGTACTTCTTTGCATCCTCTATAATTACACATTTAACCTACTATTTCATCTCATAGGTTAACATGTATTGTTTAGGGTTAGTATACTTATCATATAGTGCTAAAGTGACAAAAACTCCTATAGTGACAACTATTTTTCTTACATTCATAACTAAAGTTACTATATGTTGTGGACTAGACTTTACTAGCATCTTAAAACTTATAATATGAAATCCAACCTCAATCAATTTATTTTGATCCAACACTTTCTTAGTATCTTCACCAAGTTTTCCAAATTTATCTATGAAATATTTAAACCACTTACTATCACTCCCAAACTTTGAACTTTTTCTTCTTTTTTTAATGGTCTATTTAGGCATAATGGATGTGTACCCTTGAAATGAATGATGTTTTAATGTGATTCTTGCTTCATTTAAATTTAAACCTAATTTATTCTTAAGATTTAACATAAATTATTCAAAATATCATTCATTATCTTCTTGAAACAATATTCTACCTTGTAATTGAGATCTAAACTACCTTCTAAATTTTATTACTCCTCCACTCTCTTATGAATCCCTTTGCCAATATCTATCCATTTATTCCCTCTCATTTTCACCATCATCTCATTTAGATCCATAACATCTATAACATCTATCCATTTCTTTCCTCATTTCCATAACATCCATAATATCTAGCTTTTGTATGCAATGGGAAATGTAGTAGATCTATAAATTAATCCTAGCTCGGAGAAGATAAATCCTACTTACACTTTCAATTTGGGATACATTATGCATTCAAGGTCATGGCCAATATAGATCTAATATACATATCCAAGGGATCTCTTACCATAATTATATCACTAGGTAGGGTTTCAAATGCTTTAGTCAAGTAAAAATACATAATCAACCTAACTAGGTCCTATGTTTTCATATTCAACATACTAATAACAAGTAAAGTAAAAGTCTAATATTGTGGTCACCAAATCTTGTGGAAAAAAATTGAGTGTTAGTAAACATAAAATTAAACATACATAAGAGAATCATATATATGTGTGTGTGTGTGTGTGTGTAAAACCCTAATGCATGGAGAGCAATATATTAAAAATCCATTACCTATGCTACTTCTATCTACTAAAGAGAGAAACAAAGTTAGAGATACTTACCTTGAAGATGAACCCATAAAAATTCAATATCTCCCTTGGCCAAAGGTGATTCACAAGATGTTTTTTTGGTTTTTAAGGATCACTAAGAAAGGCCAAAACATCTAGGACTTATACACAAGACAAGATTATTCTCCAAGCAAAAACCCTAATTTAAGACTCCTTAAGTAGAATGGTAGAAGAAATTTTTTTAAAGAAGCACAAATGAATAATTAACTCTTGTTATCTCTCTAAGAATGGTGAAATTGATGTGTTTATATAGGTGGATCTAACCCTAAACCCTTCCAAAAGTTTAGGCCAACAAGGTCGACTCAATCGACCTAGTATTGAAATTATCAAAAACTAACTAGGTTATGAACTATGTCAACCATGGCTGACCTAGTTCTTAGTAATCTTTGTAAATAAAAATACAAGGTCAATGTGGCTAGCATAGTTATGTAAACTACCAAAAAGGTTTTTACATTATGGAAAGGGATAATGAATATGATAAATGATTAGAGGAGGGTGAAAAAAAGGAGGCAGACCTTAGGAAAATGGTTTTTAGGAGTTAATTATGTAGATAACAAGTGGTAAAAAGGGACAAAAATCCTATGAAGTACCAATGGTCTACCCACCCCTTTTTTGGTACACCCCTTTAGATGTGCACTTAGAGAGATTGAGACTCAACAAGTTCTTGAAAAGTAGAAAGCATCAATAATTGATAAAGTGTTAAAATATTATGTGTATAATATGCCCTACTTGAAGCTCATCATGTGTCACTTACGTGAAATAGGGGATGGTGCATCGAGAAATAAGCATATAAACACACAACGTTGAAGGTAAAAAAAAGCTATAGTAGTTTAAATAAAAAATTACTAAAATTTAAATGACTTAAAGGGAAATAATTGAAAAGTAAATGGGTGCATACCTTGACCTACATTTATCATTAGATGGTTGTCTGTTATGTTTGTAGTTCTAATCATGGAGGGTGTAGAGATTGTTTTCAACAAACCCATGGATATAAAACTAAATAGAAAAAAAACAAAATGTAGGAATGACAAGATAATAAATGCTATGTGGATGGGATGCACTTAGAAATTTGGCAAGCTATGGTGACAAGTTCTATGTTATTACAAATGACCAAGTCAAAATTTAGAGTAAATCAGGTAACCATAAAGTGAAAGATACTAAAGTCCAAATACTCAAACAAGTAAACCTTAAGTAAGAAAGGAAAACTCACCAAGTCAAACCAAGGATACATATCAAAAGGATGGTAATCAAATATCAATTTAAAAGTAGTAACAATACTTAAACAAAGATGTATAATAAAAAATGGTAAAACAACATTGATGAATGAGTAGTAATAATCCTTACTCAATCATCAATGGAAAAAGGTACATAAAATGGAAAACAACTTTAATGAGTGAGAAGTAACAAGCCAACCTCAACTTTAATGAGTGATAAGTAACAAGTAAAAGAGAAGTAACGAGGACGAAGCATAGAGGGATGAGGGAAGAGGGAGTGTGGCCGCGGATGTGGCTGTGCTAAAACCCTAACCTCCATGGCCACCTCCTCGAACTATGGTGACTAGATCTCAGTCAGAGGATAGAGGGATCCATGGTGCTAGTGTGTGGCACAGAAATATGAGATTTTTTATTGCGTGGTATTTTATTTTGCTTTAGTTTGTCGTATTGTGGATGGACCCTGGGTTGGATCTCTAGCCCGAGTTGGATTGCCATCCTGATCTAGTTTGTGAAGAAAATAGTGAACGAATGGGGGAAACTTTGTTTCCTCTATGGTTAGTGAATGAGCCACGGTGCCCTGTTCAGGGAAAAATGGAGAAAACCCTAAGCTATGGAGGAGCCCTACTCATGAAAAAAATGATGGGTATGGCAGATCTGCCTACGTCGTGTTGGTGCTTAGGGAGGAAGGCTTGCCATGCAAAGGAAAATTTCAATGGCTGCCATTTGTGAGCAATTCCTTTGACATTGTGTTCTTGGGGTTGTTGGATCGAACCTGGGAGCCCGCTCTGTTCTTTTTGGAGTTGGGCATTGGTGTCTCCGTTTATGAGGTTTTAGGTCCTTGAAAAACCTAGTTTTTAGGTTGTTTTGCCTAGTTTTGTTTAGGTTTCAGGTCTTTGTAAAATGTAGGTGCTTTTACTAGTTTATATTGATGGTTTCAGGTCCCTGTAAAACCTAATTTTGATACTATTTTTTAGTAGGTTTCAGGAATGCCTTTCCTAGTGGTTTGTAATGTTTTATCTTTCTTGATCTGTTAAAGGGTTTTGGGGCCCCTTCAAAACCTGCTTTTACCTTAATCTAAAACAAGCCAACCTCACTAAATAATGGAAAAAGTACATGAAATTAAAAATAGACTTAGGTGTCCACAAAAAGGGTAGTACAAAAAATAACAAACGGTAAAATAAAAAAAGGCATATTTAGTAATGTAAAGCCATGGTGTAAAGAAAAGAATCCATAGTTTTTCAAGCATGTTGTTTTTTTCTAAGGATAGATACAACTAGAAAAAATTAGTGATAGCATGTTTTGTAAGATGTGAAGAAGAAGTAGAGAATAAGGGAAAAAATATTTAAAATCACACTTTTTCGATCAAGGGGGAAATGAAGGAAAAAACCAAGGTAGAGAAAATCTTTATTGAATTCAAGACATTTAAATTAGGTTTGTCAAAATAAGAGGTCATTTGACCTTAAGGACTCAAAATAACTCCTCCTATCCACACAAGTCTTAGCTCAATAAATGAAGTATATATATCATCCCATGAAGGCTATATGCATGAAAAATAAAATTGACCTACCTTCCCACAACATATTCCCCATTCCTCAAGACCCCTCACAGAGTTGTCAGTATACTAAAAAGATTGGGTACTTGAATGAGAAGTAGGTAGCACCATAAATTTTATTAAATTATCCTATTCCAATATACTAGATAACTACACCCTAATGGACCTTGTCTCTATTATGAATCCAACTGTGGAGTTTGAGATTTTATTGGAGATAAGAGATGTGCTTGTAATCATGTATTTTGGTTTGATTTTGACTTTTGAGATTTTTATGTTTCATTTTATATATCATTAAGTTTTATTTTAAATGATTTGGATTCTAACTTTATTAATGGCTTTTAATATTCATCCTCCATATGGATTCATAGAACCAAGCATGTGTGCTAAAGATGACTTTCATTTGAATACTTGGGACTTGGTTGCTAAGAGAGAGAACTTAAATAGCATGGTGTCTAAGAACCTCAATAATTCAAGTGAAATAAAGTGTGATCTTGAGTCTGACTTTATTTTATCCAATGTGGATAGAAAATAAATGAAATCAAAAGGAATGAAACATGAAACAATTTGAATTAATTCAAATTGCAAAAAATGTGACAAAGGATAAAAAATGGATAAAATAACAATAAAGTGTGATTTCTTATCATAAGAATGAGGGAAATAGAGGAAAGCATGCTAACATATATTTTTGTAAAAAATTCATCTAGTGAAAGAATAAAAATTTAAAGCCAAGAACAAGGATAAAAAACTCATAACCATTGCAAAACACATGTTAGACAAGGATTGAAAAAATGGTGATTTTATTAGGAAGGCTAGGTCTTATCCATGGTCTTATACTGCAACTCATAAAATATAAACCCATGAGGGTACCAAAAAGATTGGAAAATAAATAAAATAATGAGGTTAAAAGGAAATCATGAGGAAGATTGGGTCTTATCCACAGTTTTATAATGTAACTCATGAAGAAAAGGGAAAACCAAAAGACCAAAAGGAAGGACTAAGGCATGTGAAAAGAGAGAGTTGTTGCAGAGGGTGAGAACCATGTAGGTATCCTAAATAAAGTGTTGGATAGATAGCATATATAATTTATGAAAATAAGGGAAGGATTTAGGAAAAATACTTCTTAAGGAATTATTCATTAGTGGGTTCTTTAAAAAAATGGCCTTTATTGGTTTGAAGGAAATAAGTATTTGGACCAATAATATATTTGACTAAATAAGAGCCCCACCATTTTTTGGTGTATTTTCCTTATTTTTCATGAGTTTAATCTAATTTAATGACAAGATCACCAACATTAAATGTGTGAACTTTAACTCATTTGTTATGTTGTTTGGCAATACGGGCATTGTATTGGCAATTGTGTTGTAAAGCAGAAAGACTGAGCTTGTTAAAGAGATCAAGAGCATGAAGGTGATCTTCACATAATTATTTATCAAGTATGATACCATGAATATATATACATAGATAATTAATCTCAAATTCTAGTGGAAGGACTGATTTAGAGCCACAAACTAGAGAGAATGGCATTGCCCTAGTAGCAATATGCTTGCTAGTGCGATAGGCCCAAAGAGAAGGATGGAGATGAAGGTGTTAATCCATGCAAGTTTCATGGATTATCTTTTGGATAATTTTATTAATAATTTTATTGGTGGCCTCAACTTGAAAATTACATTATGGATGATAGGGTGTGAATAATTTATGATTATTTTTAAATTTAACACAAAGCTATTTGACGTCTTTATTTTTAAAATTACTACCATTATCTAAAATGATAATATGAGGGACACCAAAGTGAAAAATGATTTGATTAAGGATGAATTTGGAGATGGTGGTACTAATGACATTATTTAGGGGCATATCCTTAACCTATTTGGTAAAATATTATGTGTTTATGATTATAAAGACATGCCCATCTTGAGATCAAGGTAATTTACCTATGAGATCTAATCCCCACATGGAGAATGGATAGGGAGATTCTATATTTTGAAGCTTAGTTGGAGGTGAATGAATTAAATTATCATGAATCTAGAAAGTACACTTTTTAGAAAATTTGATGGTTTATTTTTCAAAAGTGGGCTGAAATTATCCCATACATAAGCATTTGTAGGTTGTAGCATATTTGTTATAGTGGTCACCACAAATTCCCCCTGTGCTTGTTCAAAAACAGGAGGAACCTCATATTTCATAACATAGTGGAGCAAGATGATTTAATTATTATGGTAATATAGGATACTATATTAAAATTCACACTTAAAATCTTATTTGTAAAGATCAATATTTTCATGAGAATTAAGGTTGGGAGGATAAGTTTGGTATTCCAAAAATTGAATGATGTCTTTATACCATGAGCTTTGTCAAATGGTGATAGCCTCAATATGGAAGATGAGTGAATATTTTGGTTGAATGTAAGATGGGTATTTTATTATTTAGATAATAAAATTGGGATCAATAAGAACCTGGTGCAAATGAAAAATAGATGTTAAATAAGCAAGGGAATCGGTAATAAACTTTTTATTGCAAGGGATGGGATTGATGGTGAAAGAAATGAATTCTTTGGTGAGAGTGGTTGTGATTTGATGATAAGAAATGAGATTATAACTTTTGAATTGGTAATCACCATTTAATTTATGTTAAATTATCTAGGAATCACCTAAAGCATGCATGTATTAGATATCTAAATCAAGGGCTAATCTCATGCCTAAGATTAAAGCTTCGTACTCTGCCATGTTTTTAGTAACATTAAATGTTAGACTAAAAGTTGATGGGATGATTTTTCCAAAAGGGATTATAATTATGTAACCTAATGTATCTCTTTGAAGTAATTTAACACCATCAAAATGAAGGGTCCAAGTATCCTTGTGTAAATCAACATTATTTTTAGGAAGTTTTTCGATAGTTTAGTAGTATCAAAAAAACTAGTGGACTTATCTAGATTACTTACTTCTAGGTCAATAGTGAAATTGTGAAAGCAATCTTTAAGGGATATGTATTGGTTGAGACCTTAAATATAGAAAAAATTATCATCTGTAAGACTATCTTTAATGTGTTTGGTAGCAATCATAAGAGCTATAACAAGTTGATCAATGATGATTTGTCTTTTGATAGATTTTTGAGTAATAATTTAGAGATCAAATTCCATGAGGACCATCCACTTGACAATTATATCTCTAGGAAGAAAGGATTTGGATAATAAGTGATGAAAGAGATCATAATGGATTATAACATAAGTGTTTTGATAAATCATACAATGTCAAAGTTTTTTAGCAATAAAATATATGGTGAGGTAATCACATTTGACTTTGCGTAGCATTTCTCATAATCAATGAGGCCTCGACTGATATAGTAAATGGCATAATCTCTTCCATTATCATCTTGCTGGGTAAGCATTTCCCCAAATAATATGGGTGTGGAAGAGGTATATAGGATCAAAGGTTGATCATTTTAAGGGGGATGAAGAGTAGGTGGGCAAAGCAATGATTCTTTCATATTATCAAATGCTTTTTGATAGGGATTTATCTATTTCAAAGCATTACCTTTCTTAAGAAGAGAATTGAAAAAATAGATATGGTAATCTATTTAAGGAACAAAGCATCTAATTACCCCAAGTTTATCAAGGTAAGTATGAATGTACATAATGGATTGAGGGATAGGCATGTTGATGATAGCATTAATCTTGGTAGGGTCAAAATCGATGCCATGTAGAGAAACTATGAATCCTAATAATTTTCCAGATGTGACATTGAAAACATATTTTTAAGGATTTATTCTAGCTTTATTTTTAATAAGGTAGTCAATTATGATGGTAAGATCAAAAATATGAGTATTTCAACATTTATATTTAGAAATGAGGTCATCCACGTAGGTTTTTACAATTTTGTGAATAAGATCATGAAATATATGAGTCATTGCCCATTGATAGGTAGCTCTATCATTTTTAAGGTTGAAGGGAATTTTAACATATCAATAAGTGCCTCATTCCATGGTGAAAGTTATCTTATGTTGGTCTTTAGGGGCAATGTGAATTTGGTTATAGCATGAGATACCATCCATAAAAAATAAAATTTCATAACTAGTTGTGGAATTGACAATGGCATCTATTGAAGGTACAAGGAAATTATCCTTGGGACAAACAAGATTAAGATTACAAAAATAAATGAAAATGTAAATGACCATGGTGATATTTTTCTAAAAAAAGACTATGTTAGAAACCCATTCTGATTAGTCCACTGGTTTGATAAACATAGCATCAATAAGTCTGATAAATTTTTATGGCATAAGGTGGAAACTTTGGGTGGAAATTTTTGTTTCTTTTGGCACACAAGTTTGGCATTGGGATAAGTGATGATATTGTGCACCATAATGCTAGGGTAAATACCATGTGTGTCTTCATAGGACTAAGCAATGCTATCATGATATTTAAAAAAATAATCTAAATTTATCATGTTCAATAGGTGCGAGTTTGCAATAAATCATAATATGTTGAGGGCATGATGGAGCACCATATTCAATGAGAGTAGTTTCTTCTATAAGCATAGCATTTCCATCTTGGAAATTATATGGTGCATTAGGTAAATAAGAAATTGGATTAGCTTTAGGGTCAATGCTATCGATGAAGTTATTAAAACAAAGGGCTTTGTTTTTGAAGTTCTTGAGTTTGTGATGTTGCCAAAGAAGTTGAGATTTTGGAGCATGAAGTGATTCAAGAATAATTTCATCACTAGGCAAATTGGGAACATGACCATAATATTCAACATCTAATTTGAGATCGATAATTTGATTACCATGGTGATCATATTTAGAAAGTATCTGATAGACATCTATGACATTAGAATCTAATGTAATCTCAAGAGTAGGAGGGTTATATTGATCAAATGAGATTGGTGTATTGTTATTTTCTTTGAAGGGGGAAGAATAAGATGTAATGATGGGATCTCTAGGTGGTAGAGAAGATGCAATTTTTTTTGGATGTTCAGAAGATAGGATTTGTTTGACCACCCAAGGAGTATCAATAAGTGTTGAATTAACAAGAGGTACATGACCATTAAGAGGTAATTTAAAATCCATGGAAATGGTGTGGACATCCCAGTTGAAAGTATGTATTTGAGATAAAGTTTTTGATAATATTATACATCTAAGTCTTGAAATTGAGATTGGGCCATGATGTAGTTATCATCATAAGTTAGAGAGATGCTACATGATTGAGATTAAAGGGGAGTTTCAGAAGGTGAAATTTTGAGATCATTAAAATTACATGAAGACATGATTAGAGGATATTTAAATAATTTGGCCACTCCATAGTCATTACATGTGAAGGTGTCATTTGGGTAAGAAGGTTCTTGAGTATTACATAGAGGGGGGAAACTAGTGATCTCATCAATGAGAGGAATAGTGCAATCATGAGATAATAAAGAGGGAGGAAACCACTTTGATTACAAGGAGGTAGCTTAATAGTGTTGTAAGTATTTTTCAAGTCATTAGGTTCATCATCATCCAAATCAATAACAGTGACTTATAAGTTTGGATTGATGTTGATGAATTCAAGCAAGGGAGCACTATTGATGGTAGGATGGGAATGTGATATTCAGATTTTGGATTGGGAAGTTAAATAATCTAAGGGTTGGGATCAACATCATGTTTAAAATGTTTTCCATTATGTAGGAACTTAATGCATTGGCTACCAAAAGAACTGATGGCCCTCATTCTATGAGTCCAAGGGTAGCCTAAGAGTGTTTTATAAGATAAGGGTGAATCAAAGACCATAAGTTTAGTTCAAATAGTCTTAGGTCTGATTGTTAGGGGAAACCAAATATAACTAAGTGGATTTTGATTAGTTTTATCAAATACATAATAGGTGAGGTAGGTTTGCTTGAGTTGATCTTTATTATATCCAAGCATTTATATGAGCCATAAATATGTCACATTAATACCATACCCTTCATCAACTAAAAAATTACAAATAAGGGTAGTATTAATTACTAGTTTAATGAATAGGGGTGGATCATCAGCATGAAAAAGAATTTCATCATTAATCATGTCCTCTTCAAGAAATTCAATGGATGGTTTGGAAGGAGGATAAATGGATTCAATGGTATGCATGTTGGTAGGTTGAGGATCAATAGAGGGTGGTTCTTCATTTAGAGAAGATGGATATTTAATTTCTTTTAATTATTGCATGAGGAAATTGTGATCATAGGAGTAAGTACGAACTAACTCCATAAGTGGAATATTTCAAGGTATGGAGTTGAGTTCTTGGAGAAAGTTAAAATGGGGTTTAGAAGAAGAATCAGTGCGAGGTTTAGAAGGTAAGGTAAATTTTGAAGGAAGGGAAATGGTTGTAGGCTCAGAAGAAGGAGGTGGTTCCTTATGGGCTTCCCAAGCTAAATGATTGGTTTTAGTATCTTTGATAAGTTATTCTTCCAAAGATGGTTTCTCAAGTTTTGTGATGGGATTTTGTGAGTTATTTTATGATGATAATTAACCTTAATTGTGTTAACATATTGAGAATTATTGTAATATTGTTCATTGTCAGCATCAATATCATAAACATCCTTGGTATTTTGTTGATTATTAGATGTGAGAAAAGATTTTTGGTTATTAGAAGAAGAATATTTAGGAGCTTGTCATTTTTGAGAAGCAGTGTGGTAATCTTGATGATGGAGTTGGATTATGGATTCATGATTTAAGGAATCACCAAGCATATAGGAGACAAAAAATTAGTAATCCCTCAACAAGTTTTATATGAATGACTAATGCCAGTATGGAACCAAAAAAATTGATTATGGTCATACCATTTAGGAGGATTATCAAGATAAGTAAAGGGTTTAGAGAGTGGTACAAATTATTTAATTTGATGCACAGTTAGTGGTATGTGAGTATATGGGGGAGTTTTAGCTTTAGAAACTCTTGGTTTGGCTTAAGAAATATTGTTAGTGACGACATTAGTAGAAGTCTAAGAAGATCCTTTAACAAATTTGGTATTAGGTTCAAATTGCTTCATGAGGAAGTCTTGACATTTGGCTTGGTCAAGAGCTTCGTCAAGTATTTGAGGAGCAAAAGTTTGAGCTTTATATTGAAGTAAAGGAGTTAAATCAGTTATAAAGATTTTGAAAAAAAATTCACCAGTCATGTTATGGTCACCCTTATGGGCCAGAGATTTCCATCATTTGATAAAATTATGAGCTGATTCAGTGAGAGATTACTTAGCATTGATGGAATGGCTAACATAATTTTCAAGAAGATCTTTGTGCTGAAACTCTTTGACTATGGATTGACTAAATCTTCAAGTTTCCACATGGAATGCTAGGGAAGTTGGTTTTACCATTCTAAAACATCACTAGTGAAGGTTTTAACTAGACATTTAGTTGTGGCAAAATTATTAGTTTGGATCCACTCTTTATAAAGATTGCAAAATGCTTAAAGAAAGGATGCAAGGTCTTTAGTCCCATCATAGTTGATAGTTGGAGATATAATACAAATATCAATGGACATGATGAAAGGAGATAAAGGATCATTTTTGATATTTTGAAGCATTTTGTTATTCTTAATAGGTTGAGGAATAACATTTCTTGAGGCATATATAAGAAGTGGAGGAATAAAACTTGGATTAGGTTGAAGATTTAGAACTAGAGGGTTTATTATACATAGTGATCAAATGATGTTGTAATTACATCATTTGAGAGGTGTTAAAAGTTTACATTATGTTCATTTTTTATATGACTTGTGAAATAAGTTGAGCCATATCAATTGGTGGGTTAGTGTTTGTAGGAGAACTCCCTGAACTGGTATTAGGCGAGGGTTATTAGAAGTGGATTACTAGTGGGATTATTAGATAGACTTGTGTTTATTTATCCCACATTATTTTAAAAAACTTGAAGATGATAATTATATTGATAGATATAAAAAGGATTGGATCCACTTACTTCATCTTGGGGTATGATTTTAACTATGTTACAATCCATAAATGGAGGGGAAGAGGTAATCCAAGAGTGAGGGTTCTCTTGAGAGGTAAAAAAAGGGAGAAAAAAATACCCCATATAGTCTCTAAATAGATTCAAGTTATCCAAGAAGATTATAATAGGGGATTTCATGATGTTTTGAATAAATGAAAAAAAAATTAAGCAAGAAGAGATAGAAATCAAGGATAGATAACTAAGTCATCCAAACAAAGAACTAAGTTGGCTAGACAGAAGAGCAAGGTAAATAACTAGATACAAGGTCAATTAGGTTGACTTAGTACTACTAGATAGAAGTTAGATAAGGATATAGGGTCGATCAAGTCAACTTAGTACTATAGACAAGGAAAAACATAGTTTGATAAGGATACAGGGTCGACCATGTTGATTTAGTACTATAGACAAGGAAAAACATAGTCTAATATGGATACAAGGTCAACCAGGCTAGCTTAATAATATAGATAAGGAAAAACATAGTCTGATAAGGATATAAGGTTGACCAAGTTAACTTAGTAATATAACCTGACTAATAAAAAAGAGTACAAGGTCAACCAAGTTGACTTAGTATTGTAGATAGGGGAAAACATAGTCTATAAAAGTGTATGTCAAATAGAATGATGGTGTGCTAAAATAAGGAAAAAATTGCAATGTAATTGAAGCAAGAAATGGAAGCATACACAAATAATTGGATCAATGAGAATGATATAATTGGGGCACATAACACAAAACCTTACACCAAAGTTGACCAATGCAATTTTTTGCAATATAACACATAATTATTAGAGAGAAAAATAGTGAACTAAAAAGTAAATGCTAACTAAGTGGTCATCTTGAGTGTTTTTAGATTTTTATAAAGTGTTATTTTAAGTGTGATAGGGAAGTTATCTAAAAATAGGGAACTAAAAAATAATCTATAGATGGTTTCAATACATTTAGGATGAAAGATATCTATATTGGCAATGGTATTAGTTTGGTATTAGGGCCTACCCCTTGACTTCACAATCTCATAGTGATAAGGGTGTTGGGTGCCTTGCCAATATATACCATTAACCATGTGTTTATACTTGGATAGAAAACCAAGTTAGCTTCCCCCTTGGTGATGAAATACAAGTAGTTAGGCCTTGGAAAGATAAATGTGTTTTGAGTATTGTGTGATTTGGTAGTGTGTGAAAAAAGATAAAAAATAGTGTAACTAAATGGTAACTTGAGAAAACCACCTAGTTAGACTATGTGAGTTACTCTAATCATATAAATACATAAAAGTGAAAGTTTGAATTAATTACTATCAAATAGTTATTAATTCCAAAATTAAGAATGGTACAAAGTTAGTTCAGATGACATTGTATGCAAATAATATAAAACAAAGTCGATTAGGTTTCTATTGTTCAATGGAATCAAGAGCCTTAAAGAACAAAGTCAACCATGCTGACTTAGTATTTTAGATAGAAGATAGGCTAAATAACTAAGTTGACAAATTTAACTTAGTTTGTTGTAGGATTGAATTTTTAAAGACTACAAACTTGCACAAAATAGAACTATAATGAAGTATTGAATTGACAAAAGAGAGAAAGAGAGGAACCTTGGTGGGTTGGAGGATGATGAGGATTAAAATTTTTCTATTGAAGTGCCTTGAATATTACTTTGACGTTTTATAAACTAAGACAATTGGTTTGACCTAGTTATATAAAACCCTATTTATTGAAGCAAGATAAGATGATTAAGTTAACCTTCCCAACATAGTTTGTTGATTTAGATGTTGACTGAAAGACTAAGTCAACCTACCCGACGTAGTTTATTGAGCTGGATGCTGAATGAAAGACTAAATTAACCTATCTAACTTAGTTTGTTTATCTAAAATTGAATAAGAGTATTATTCGACCTATCTAATCTAATAACCTGTATCTAATGAAGACCTACACATAAATATCATAGTTGTTTTGATACGAATGTGTTAAACATGTGCATAATAGTTAGAACTATACTAATCTAGTTGATATAGTATCACAAATATAGAAAAATAAAATAAATTAAAGTGTTAAATAAAACATGTAAGGGCTAAATTCATGTTACTTTAGTAAAATATATGCAATGAGAAATGCAGTAAATCTATAAATCAATCCTAGCTCAAAGAGGATAAATCCTACTTACACTTCTGATTGGGGATACATTAGATAATCAGGGACATGACCAATATGGACCTATTAGACCTAGCCAAGGGATATCTTACCTAAATAATATCACTAAGGAGAGTTCCACAGCCTCCAGTCAATCAAAATTAAGCAAAAACCCTAATTAGGTCTTATTTTTTTATATTCACTATACTAATAACAAGTAAAGTAAAAGTCTAATATAGTTCTCACCAAATATTGTGGCACAAAGTTTGGGTTTAGTAAACATGCATATGAGAATCCTATTTAAGCTATGTATAGGTAAAACCCTAATACATGGAGAGAGAAATATATTCAAAAGCCATTAATTATACTACTTTTATCTACTAAAGAGAGGAGCAAAGTTAGAGATACTTACCTTGAATATGAACCCATTGAGATTCAATATCTCCCTTGGACAAAGGTGTTTTGAAAGAGGTTTTTGTGGTTTGTAAGGATCACTAAGAAAATCCGAAGCATCCAAGACATGTCCACAAGACTAGATTTTTCTCCAATAATAACCCTAAGCTAAGACTCCTCAAGTAGAATGGCATAAGAATAGATTATAAAGAAGTGCAAATGAATAATTAGATCTTGCTATTTTTATAAGGATGGAAAAATGGATGTGTTTATATAGGTGGATCTAACCCTAAAACCTTACAAAATTTTAGGTTGATAAGGTCAATTGAGTTAACCTAGTATTGAAATCAAAAAAAACTAACTAGGTTATCAACTATGTTGGCCATGGCCAACCTAGTTCTTAGTAAGGTTTGTAAATAACAATACAAGGTCAATGTGGTTGACATAGTTATGTAAACTACCAAAAAGGGGTTTATGTTAGGGAAATGGATAATGAAGATGGTAAATGACTAGAAGAGGGTGAAAAAAGGAGGCAAAGCTTAAAGGAATGGTTTTTAAGACATAAGTGTGTAAATATCAAGTGGAAAAAATGGAAAACAATATTTAAAAGCACTAATGGTTTGTTCACCCCTTTCCCAGTGCACCCCTTAAGGCATACACTTAGAGAGATTGAGACTCGATGGGTTCTTACAAGATAGAAAGCATCAGTAATTGATAAAGTTTAAGAATATTATGTGTATACAATTCCTCTATAATATCCTATTCCTTATTTATCTAATAAAATCTCTACTCAACTCTTACTTGTAGTTACATTAGGATTGTTCTAGTTATTACATCTCTTATGTTGTTGTAGGTCTCACTCTAGTCCCAAAATTTGTATTTCATTATGTTTATCTACATCCTCCATATTATAGGTTAAATTTTATCCTCTTATTTATTCATCATTTACTTCATCATCACACACATCTACATAACAACCAAAGTGACTAATCCATGTTAGCTAGAATAGGCACCATGTCTTTTTCCACAACCAAAATTTTAAGTAAAGTAAGTAGTCACTATAGAAAATTTCCCCTAATTCATTTTAAAAAAAATCATGAATACATTTCAAATGCAACATACCATTAAATGGAAAACTTAGTGATATATTCATTAATATTAGTCTTTATCAAATGATTTATTGTGTATGTCCAATTAGTGTCTATATTTTATAGCCTTTTTATCTTTTCCTTAGTTGAAAAAAATGCTTTGTCTTTCTCAAATTAAAGTAATATTATTAAATTATAAATAACCATCTAGATATAAACATAATAAATTCATAGAAAAGTAATTCATATATCTCACCACGTAAATGCTCAATTATAACCTCTCTTGCATAACATCCTATTATTTTTACCTCCTATTCTAAGAAATTATGAATTCTCTCATCCAAATATTGTTTCAAATATATATGTACAAATAACCATCTTATCATGTTTCAAATTTCCATGCTCAACACACCATTGTTTATATAGGTTCCTAGAAAACCCATCATAACATGATAATGTGTCTTTTTGTGCAAATTAGCATAGAGGTTCAGTATGTAGACAAAATTCTAAAATGGGTTGAATATTATTTGGTTCATAATTACATGTTTTATCTATAAAACATAGAATTTAGCTATACATAATGTTTATTATTGTTATGTAATTAAATATATGCATATCATTTTATGATGGATCTACTATATCAATTTGAGGCTAGGGTTATAGTGTCTTTACCAATCACATAGAGGGTCGATGTAGATGGTTGTGGTATTAATGAATAACTTGGTACTCTTCCATGTTGATCAGTAGTTATAGGTAGTACTTCAATGAATGCATGCCCTAATCTAGAGGTTTCATATTTGGATCCAAGTGGAGTTATGGATAGGATTGGCTCAACTTCATTGTAGTCTCTTAGTAAAGCTTTTAGAATGGGTAGGGTAGCTGTAGGGGCTACAAGCTTCACTACCATTAGGAATAATATGGTTGAACTAAATGTCCTAGAGTGGTTAGGGCCTAAAGGAAGTAAAATTTTTGAAGTCGAACATCCATAAACTACTCCTTGATAGGCTTGAACATGGGCATAAAAAGTTAAGTTTGTATAAGGGGTAGGTCTATGAATTTGGAAATTAAGTGGGTCAACCAGAGTAACAAAAAATAAATGATTAAACCTATGGAAATTTCAAAAAACATTATATTTATTTAATTTGAGGGTGAGGCACTTAATGAAGTTTTGGTGTGTGATGAGTGTTTTGAGGCCAAATCCTTGATTTTCAAGTTTGATCATCACTGGTCGAGATTCCCTTCTCTTCATAAATTGTTATTAGAGGAATGAAAACCACTTTTAGAAGGAGGTTTGGATGGCTATAAAGGAGTGAAAGGATTTTTTATTATTACTTTTGATAAGCTTGAAGACTAGATTAAAATTTTATAGGATCAAACTTAGAGTATGAGGCAACATCTCATGTTCATGAAACCTTGGTTTTTATTCTTTAACCCCCTTTCAAATCCTCTTAGATCAAGGTCGATGGAAGTTCGACTTCCTAACCTTCCCATAAAATTTTAGCTAGATCAATGCCTCTAAAAATTGGTAATGTTGTTAGAGAGATGTTGGTGGTAGATGAGTCAACTAGCTCTTTTGATCATACCAATGTCATGTGAATCCTAGTGTGTATGGACCTCTCTAAGGACCTACCATCATCCATTGAGATGAAAGCAAGGGATAAATGTTGGATTTAAGCCCTCAACTATGAAGAACTTCCTTTTTGTTGTCTAAAATGTTTTGAGGTGGGGCATTTGGGTGATAAATATAACATTTCTAAGAGAAATGTAGAATATTTTTAGTGGAAGGTAGCTCAAGGTGTTTTTTATTAGTTAATAATTCTAGAACTATGATAGCTACCATAGGTTTGGTAGTTTAAGATAGGAAAACTATGAGCACTCAAATTTAAAATCATTAAATTTACCAAAATCTACTCATACCTTAGCCTAGTCATCAAAATTTAAAACAATCAAGATCACAATGATTTCAAACATGAATTCAAAATAAAATTATACCAGTATCATGAACTCTTAGACCTAGTCTTGTTCTAAATTGATTATGATTGATTGTTCGATGTAGACTTAAAATTTGAAGTTGTAACAATAGATTATCAATAAGACTATTTGATAACATAGAATTAGCATTGAGATTATTTTTATTTAATTATTTTTCATCACACTCCCAAGATGGATTTGAGTGGAGGATGGATTTTTTTTTATAGAGAAAGAGAAGGGAATTTTAAGAAATTTAAAATTCCTTAGAATCCTCTAGAATTGGAGGATTTTAGAGAGGAGGTATCAAATGGTGGAGGATTCTGAAATTAAATAATTCTAGAATCCATTATGAGACTTTATGAGGATTAGAGTGAGGTTAGATGAGTGTTAGGTGGGATTAGAATGTGATTAGGTCATGACTTGGGAGTAGGCTTGTAGGAAAGCCTAAAAGTAGGTAGGTAGGTGGGCTATGGGAATTTTAAATTATTAAATGTTAGATAAATGGGTTTAGTTGATAAATAAGACATGATTAGAAGAATTAATTGATTTTTGGGATGATATAATGTTAGTGAATGGATATGAATAATAAAGGGGTGTTAAAATAATGACTAGGAAGATTATTAAGGACAATTTAGATGAAATTAGATGGGATTAGAGATGAGATTAGTAAGCTTGAGATGACTAAAAAATTTAGATGCATACATTTCCCCCTCTTTGAAATGGATTCATGACTAAAAGAAGAGTAATGGTATTTTAAAGAAGAAAGACACTCATGGATGAAAGTTAGTGGACATATGATGCCCCATCCAAGGGACATGTAGAGAGGAATGAGGTGGATGACCAATCAAAAGAGGAAATTATGAGTGTGATGTGATAGATATACAAGGGGTTGGGATGCTAGATGTGAGCTTGATAATGAAGAAATTTAAATTGACATGAGAAGTGAGATATAAATTGATGATGCCCCTAGCAAAGACATATGCACATGGAGTGAAATAAATGGCATCATGATTATAAACATGTGTCAAATGGGAACCAATCATAACATGATGATGATAATCTAAAAGGCCATAAGTTTTAGATGTATCCCAGGAAAGGACACATGTTAGGGAGAGTTGCAGACTAATATAAGACTATGATGTGATGATATTAATGATAGGTATAGCTCAAAGATAAATTTGAAAAATAAAACGAAGGAGAGAAGGGAAAAGAAATAATATGATTGATTGAACAAAATAACAAAGGGAAAGAAAGGATTAACATGGTTGAGTTATCCTCATGCACTTAAAAATAACTGAACATTACCTACATAGTCTGAAGATAACTTAGGTTGATGTAGTTCTCCCTAAATGGGAGTTAGATGAAGATAAGGAATAATGAGGATAATGAAGAAGATAAATGATATGATGGACAAGAGAATATAATATGAATGGATGAAAGGGGATAAAATAGATGCGTTATATCTGAGTGATAGTGATGGGTGGATTATAAGTGTGTCAATCTGTTGGGTGAATATTTTGTCACCAGCTAACTAATGGGAAAAATAGGTGTTTCAACCACAACATAGGGAGATTTATCAGCCAAATGTGTAGGTTGACCATATCAAAAGGGGAAAAATCTCTCCTCTCATCAAGGGGAGGTTCCCTATAACTATAAGGTGCTATATAAAATAAATATATAAGCTGAAAATAACACTCAGGGTAGGATAACATCATCCATCTCTCTTTTTTTAGAGATGATGTTCACAAACAAAGGAGAAATCCTAGGTGATTACTGGAGGTAATCTCTTCTTTCAGAAGTAATACTTAGTCAATAGATAGATTCCTTTTTAGGTAGTAAAAGTGACCACAAGAAACCCACAAAAGTACAAAGTCTTTCGTTGCTTCTCTCACTGAAACAGGGCATAGTAACACAACAAAATGAAGTGTAGCACAAAGTCTCCACCTAAACTACCAAAGAGTAAAATATTACAAAGGATAATGGGGGCACAAATTTGTCCCAAGATCCTTTACACAGATACAAAAAAATAAACACGCTAAAGACAATTATGGCAACACAAAGTCTCTCCACAGTCGACTTCAGGACACCTTCCTGATTACTTCCACTAGTTCTGCTTGTTAAATTAAATAGAAAAGAATGCTTCTAGGAAATAGACATAAGAACAATTTATTAAATAACAAAAGCTATTCCAGCACAAATTCTAAAATGTCACTTGTTTTCTCATTCAAATAAAGAAATATGATTAACAATCTGAGCTCAAAGTCTCAGGAAATGCCTTACAATTTGGGCAGAGTTTTGATTCTATAACAGAGAGATCTCTTTTGCATAAAATAAGAGATTACAATATATATCACTCCAAGAAATAATTAGGCACTTTGTTCATGGAATGGCCTATGTTGCATTCAATGCCTTGAATGCATTTTCAATTCTGTCAAGGGGCCATGCTGGAACAGGGCATCAGCCTTAACTATGGCATGTTAATTCATCTCAAATGTCCCCTCCAAAGTATGGGCCACCTAGTCCTCTTCCTAATATTTTTGTATCCATCCACTTCACCTTTAATCGATCTAAAAAAATAGGCCATGCAATTGAGTGCTCGCACTCTCTGATGTCCACCTGATGGACTGTTTCACCGACTAGAAATAAATCCTACGTGGATATTTGTGGTCTTTCTACATCATTCCCTCTTTCCTCACCACATCTTGTTCTTCCTTTGTGATCTAATATCTTGGGATATCTTCTCACTTTTTTCTGGCTCCTTCAGCTTCTTCTTTGGTTAGTCACTAAGTTTTTTTCAGGTCCGTGCCATATTTGAAAAACAACAGATATTTTATTACCATAAATTTGATGTCTATAGGGATGTCACTAGTCGTTGGTCACTTGAACCACTTTGAACCTTGAACCTTTGAACCTTTAGATTACATTGGTTTAATGGTTCAATGGTTCAGGTAGTCTTATTAGCTCCTTGGTTTAATTAACTCCTTGGTTCAATCGGTTGAACCATCTCTTCGAACTTGTCTCTAGAATCTTCCGCTTCCTTCCTTTGCTTGAAGCTTCCTTTCAAATTTTTAAATTCCTTAAACCTTTGAACCTTTGAAATTTGAACCATTTTGGTTCAAGGTTCAACAATTCATTCTCTTACTTTGAATCTTTTGGTCCTTCAAACTTTCTATATCCTTTTCTTTTCTGTTGAACTCGTTGAACCTTTGAACTTTGAACTCTTTTGGTTCAAGGTTCAATGGTTCAATCTTTGTTCTTCAAATCCTTTATTCTTCTAAGTCTCTCAAACTTTATTAAACTCATTGAACCTTTGAGCTTTGAACTCTTTTGGTTCAAGGTTCAATGGTTCAATGGTTCAATCTTTCTTCTTCGAAGTCTTCTTTTATTTAAGTCTTTTAAAACCGCTTGAACTTTTCAAAGTGGTTGAACTTTGAACTTGCCGAAGTCTTTGAACTTGTTGAACTCTTTGAAGTGGTTTAACTTCTTTGAACTTGTTGAGTGCTTTGAACTTGAGAGTCCCTTGACTAAAAATGTTTGAATAATTGAAGAACTTGGGCGATCAGAACATTTTTTTTTTGAGAAGGGAAGAGAGAATTGTGGCCTGTAGGACCAAAATAGTTGATATGTTATCCCCAAAAACTAGTGATGGATTTTGGGAACAACAGCTGGCTCCATTTGGGGAACTTCCATCGACTGTAAAAATAATTGAAGGGAGTATAATCTAGAGTCTCTAGTGCCTTTAAGTATGCCATTGGGCTACAGAGTCATGCCACCCAAAAAAAAAGGTTCCAAAAAGAAATGAAAATAAAAAGCACCAAACAAAACTAAAGACTAAACAAATATGCAAATGTACAACTGGACTTATCTGATAATTCAAGAATTGAAGTGCTTCAGATGCTACCCATTGTGAGGTAGAGAAAAAGATGTGCCATCTTGATACTTCAATAAGAAAATATTTTTACCATTGATCTGATGAATAACAAACAGGCCTCTCCATAAGGAATCAAAATTTTCATGCATTCTCTTTAGTTCTCTTCTCTTGTCCCATAATAGAACTTGATCACCAATCTAAAAATCATGGGTTTTTGCTTTTTGGTCAAAGAGCTTATTCACCAAACTTTGATGCATAGCAATTCAGTCTACCACCATAGTTCACTGCTCATCCAGCTCAGTCAAACACATGATCCTCTTGTCGATGGAACTTTCATATGTCTGATCTTCAATCGCTTTTGCCAATTTTAGTGCTAGAAATTCTAGGGTGATTGGTATCTCTGTATTGAGACCATATAAAAGTTAGAAAGGTGACATATCTATTTCCCTCTTGGGTGTAATTCTATCTACCCATAAAGCATCAAATAATGCTTTATGCCAGATTCATTGGTTGTCATCTACCAACTTCCTGATGATGGTCACCAGGTTCTTGTTGCTCGATTTTGCCTGACCATTTCCTTGTGGGAAATAATCCCATGAGTGGGAGAGAGTAATCCCATAATAAAAATAGAAATGAGTAATCTCATGGGAAGAGAAATAGGCTGCATTATCTCTCAAAATCTTGGTTGGGACCCCAAACTTGGAAATGATGTTTTCTTTGAAGAAATTGCATACTAATTCTGAAGTATCATGCTTGGCTGGAATAGTTTCCACCCATTTGGTGAAGTAATCTATGGTTATGAGGAAATAATCATGTCCAAGAATTGAAGATGGGTTTACAATGCTAATGAAATCAATTTCCCATTTCTAAAATGGCTCTTCTATTACTACTGGCTTGAGAGGCAATGCAACCAATTTGGGTCTTCCAACGAACTGTTGACACAGTCCACATTTATGCACCCATTTGTATGCATCTTGAAATAGGGTAAGCCAATAATACCTAGCTCGTAGAATCTTATGGGCAGTCACAATCATATAAAAATATCCTCCATAAGCCAAATTGTGAAAGGATTCCAAAAGTTTGTTCTATTGCACTTTGTCCACGCAGTGAAGGAATACTCCATTAAGGTTCTTTTTATACAGACTATTTTCCCATAAGAAAAAATTGGTAGCTTTTAACTTAATAGTCCTCTTTTCTTTATGATACATGTGAGTAGGACACTCACCATAGGTAAGGAAATAAGCAATATTTGAATACCACTCATTTGTGGTGGTGACAAAGAGGACTGTTGGCATGTCTTCAACCTCCATTACTTCATGCCTTGTTTCTTCTAGTATGTTGTCAGTAATTAATTAGTAGAGGCCCCTTCCCCATACAATCTTTGTTGATTTGATAACTAGATCAAAATCCTAGATTTTAGCAATCTAATTGCCCCTTTTGGTTCTAAACTCCTACTAAGTTAATATGGACTTGATTGTTGTATCAGGAACCACATCAACAGTGTGTGAGTTTAGGATGTAAAAATGGAAGTGCTTTACCACCTTTACCACTATGTAAGCATGCTTCTCCATGTTTGAATACTTCAGATCATGAGCTTTGAGAGGACAACTCATGAAGGATATGGGAGATTCCACACCTTTGTTTTGCTAAACTAAAATTGTTAAATGTGTGTGTTTGGAAGCATAACTATACATTATGAAGCCTTTGGTGTAATCTAGACAAACCAGAATTGGGGCATGGATAATAGCTATCTTGATGTCTCGAAATGCTAATTTTTCTTCTTCAGTCCAGCTAAAAGTGGCCTTTCCCTTCATCATGTCCATAATGTGGCGAGTCTTCTCAGCAACCTCAGGAATGAACCTTCGTATAAAATTCACCTTTTCAAAGAAAGAGTGAACTACAGTCTTACTTGTGGGTAGAGTAAGATCTTGGATGTATTTGACTCTTTTTGAGTCAATTTTTATGCCTTCTCAAGATACAATATATCTAAAAAGTTTCCATTTTATTACTCCAAAAATAGACTTCTTGGGATTTAGAGAAATGCCATTTTGTTGACATCATTCTAGCACTTGTTGCAGATGGTGCACATGATCAAGGCAATGCTTGGAAAAGATAGTCAAGTCATCAAGGTATACCATAATAAACTTACCCATTTCATCTCTGAAAGTAAAGTCCATTTCTCTCTAGAAAATGGTGCTAGCATTTATCAGACCAAATGGCATTCTTTAATATGTAAAGGTTCCTTAAGGCATGGTGAAGGCAATCTTATGCTGGTTTGCTTCACCAACTTCTACTTGATTGTACCCTGAAAAGCTGTCTAACATTGATAACATCTCTAAACCGGTCATCATTTGAAGGACTTGATCCATGATGGGCAGAGGGTAGTTACCCTTTAGAGAGGATTGACTCAATTTTTTGAAATCCACATAGAGGCAAATTTTGCCATTTTTTTTTCTCATAGGGACTATGTTTGCTATCCATGTGGAATGATGGATTGGGAAAATTATTCTAGCGTTCAACATTTTCTATATTTTAGATAGAATAGTACCTGATATCTTTGGATTATACTACTAAGATTTTTTCTTGTAAGGCACCAAATCACTCTTGAGAGGAATTTCATGTCAAATTTCTTTAGGTCTGAGTGACTTTAGATCATCATACGTATACGCTAGAACATCCATGTACTGGTGAAGCAGGGAAATAAATTTGAGCTTCTCTTCAAGAGTGCAATATTTACCAATGTTCACCATCTTGGAATTTTTCTTGGTACCCAATCTATTTGATCAAACTCCTAGGAGGAACTTGAATCCTTTTATTGTTACTTGATGAACCTATCATGCTTATCAAATAACTTCTCAAGAGAAACCAATTTTTTTGGGATTTTATTCCCTTTGACTACAAGAATTCTTCACCTGCATCTGGAATTATTTTCTAAGCTGATTTCCATGGTAGAGGTCCATTGCCTTTGAAATGAAGCTATTAAAAGTTTTCCTTTTGTTCGAGAAAGGTGATGATTTGGTTATCATCTTTGAAAAGTTGCCAATAATTGGCATTATTAGGAATACTTGGTTGAAAGACTAGTTTGATGGTCTACTTGTCTCCTTCAAAATCTTGATGAGGAACCAAGAGAGTCACTGAAATAGCTAATCCATCAACTCAATCATTGAATTCTTTGGGCACTATAGAGATACTGAAAGCATCAACGCTTTCAATTTGATCCCAAACTAGATTACGGTAATGACACAATCTTCTATTTTTGGTTTGATATAGGTTCCTCACCTGACAAACCACTAGCTCAACATCTCCTTTGGTGTGAAGGAGTTTGACACCCCTATCTCAAGCAACCTTCAATCTGAGCAGCAATGACTCATATTCAGCAGTATTGTTGGTGTTGCTAAACTAAAATTTATATGAAAAAGGAAAAATATCTCCTTGAAGAGATATTAGAACAATCCTAGCTCTAGAGCTGGTAAAAGAATAATTGCCATCAAATTTTAGTATCCATACATCATCAAAAACTATGCTTTTCTCAAATTTTCTTTTAATTAGAGGGGAGGATTTTTTTGCACTTATATTGCATTCTACAAATCTTTTTGATGTTCTATCTGAACCAATTTTTAGATTGTCATTTTGAGAAGTTTCATCAGCTAGGACCGGAACATCTTCTGTAGTCAGGAAGTAATTACCCATGCCTGAAGACTCAAATAGAATTTGAGCTTTAAGTGCTAATATTTGAGTGACAATATATTTTTCCTCCTTCTCAGGAAGTAGCCTCTACATGATGCCCTTCATAGGGATCCTTGCCTCAAATAGGTCCATGCTCAATTCTCCACCAACATCCTTGAAAAATTTTCATTCAAGCAAAATGCCATATGAGGCTGGGACATCGGCCACTAGGACTATCATCTTGATTCTCCTTTTTGGAAATGTGGAAAATGTAAACTGGGCATTCTTAATTTGTTCCAATAAAGGTACTTGTTTATTTTCCATAGAGAAACACCTCCCAAAATTTTTAGTCAAATTGAGTCGAGATAGTCCGCTACCTTGGCAAGCATGACATTGTCAGATGCACCTGAGTCGATGATGCAATTGTTCAGCTAGTGATTGTTTATCAACAGGGAGATATAAAATGTTTCTATCTTTCCAGGAGCAATAGGAGGAGTAATGACAAGGTTATTTTGGGTGGATGTGGGAGTCACCTTTGGAACAACTGGTCCTGCAAGGATGGTTTTATTCTTTACACATTGAACCAACTTATTCAACTGCTCAGGGTTGGATTACAAGAATTCAAATTCAGACATTTGAATTTTAGTTTTCTTGACATGGTCAATTATATCAAATGTTTGAAAAAAAATTGGGAATAGGGGAAGGCAGGTTCATGCTTCTAGTTTTTAGGAGGGGTGGCACTAGTCTATGAATTTGAAGCAGAAGATGAAAGAAAACTTGATGTATTTACCTTTTTAGTGATTACTAGGTCCTGTGATTGAAAAGGTAGAGTGGTTCCCTGCTTAGCAATTGAAATTTTTGGTTGAGATTGCTCCTCTATTTTTTTCTTATCAGCTTGCTAGGCTGACTAGTTTTGGGACTGGGTGAATACAGTGTATGATCCATCAAAAGCTTCATCTTTACTTCTGGGTTCATCTTAGTAATTCAGGAAACCAATGTTAGAGTCACCATCTAATTATTCTTCTCCCTTTGTGAAGAGATTAGCATCATCTTTTGGGTTTAACTTAGGTTGGAAAGAGAAATCATATTTTTTTTCAATATATTTGACTGCTAAGTTGGCTAGAGCTACTTCAATAGCAAGTTTCCCCTGAGGGGGAGGAAGACAATTTGGCTATGCTTGATTTCAAGTAGCATTGCCTTGGTATGAATGATTGGGGAATGTCCTCCTTGGTATATCTCAGTATGAAGGAGGAGAAGACATCCCTTACACCATTTTATTTTTGAGAGCTAGCAACTCATTTGCCAACTTTTACACCATTGGATCAGTGGTACCTGTAGATGGATATTTAGAGGATGAAAAAGATTTGCCTCTAATAGGATCTCTTCTTATCTTTCCTACCAAGATAAGATCATTTTCCACCTCTATGGCCAAATCTTGTGCTACAGCAAGGTCTATGTGGCCAACACATCTCAACAAAAAACTCACTTTAGGTAGTTGAGAATTGATGAAGAATCATTTGAGATTCTCAGCTGTTGGCTGAGCAATTATAAGAATCATGTTCCTCAGCTTGTCAAATTTGGAAATGAAGTCCCTCATAGGTTCATGAAGATCTTTCTTCATTGTGTGAGATGGGCTAGTAGGGTATGCCCATCTTTTGCAGGCTTGAACCTTGCTTCGAATTTGGATTTGAGAGTTTTCTAGTTAGTCACTGATCGAGTCTGTAGATGGTAAAACTAGTTTACAGTAACACCTTGTAATGTTTCTACAAATAGCCTGACTCTTATGTCTTCATACTCCACACCTATCATGCCACAGGCTATGTTGAAGGCTACAATATGTTCATCAGGATGAACTTTTCTATCACCAAAGAATTTGGGGAAATTCTTCCTTGAACTATGTGGTAGCTCATGTAGAGGTGGAGTTAAATTGAGTAAGACAAAAGAGTTACCCAGGGGCCTTGAGCTGCCATTATATGACTATGGAAAGGGAGGATAAAAAATCTTGGTGGGGTATGTATGGGCAAAGCTCTGCTAGTAGAGGAAAAAGAAGCTATGCCTTGTATTGGTGACTTGGTGTTGGTAGGAGGAAGACTCCTAGTTCGTTGAAGGTGAGGTTCTGGAGGAAATAAATCAAAATTGCTCTATTACACCAACTCAAAAATAGGGTCAACAACACCTTGAGCTTTATAGATTCTTGTATAGTGTGGAGCTGCCATATTTTAGAATAAAAATGGAAAAGAACTAGCCCTGCTTCAGCTTGGAGATTGAGGCTCCAAACTACTCATTCTTCCCCAGCGGAGTTGCCAAAAATTATTGGGTGAATATTTTGTCACCAGCTAACTGATGGGTAAAATAGGTGTTTCAACCACAACATAGGGATATTTATTGGCCAAATGTGTAGTTTAACCACATTGTGTGTGGAAAAATCTCTCCTCTCATCAAGGGGAGGTTCCCTATAACTATAATGTGCTATATACTATAAATATATAAGCTAAAAATAACACTCAGAGTAGGATAACATCATCCATCTCTCTTTTTTAGAGATGATGTTCACAAACAAAGGAGAAATCCTAGTTGATTTATAGAGGTACTTCTCTTCTTTTAGAAGTAATACTCATTCAATAACTAGATTCCTTCCTGGGTAGTGAAAGTGACCACAAGAAACCCATGAAAGCATAAAGTCTTTCATTGCTTCCCTCATTGAAACAGGGCATAGTAACACAATATATTGAAGTGTAGCACAAAGTATCCACCTCAAATACCAAAGATTAAAAGATTATGAAGGATATTGGGGGCACAAAGTCATCCCAAGATCCTTTACATAGATACAGAAAAACATACTAAAGACAATTGTGGCAACACAAAGTCTCTCCACAGTCGGCTTCAGGGCACCTTCCTAATTACTTCCACCAGTTTTAATTGTTAAATTAAATGGAAAAGAATGCTTCTAGGAAATAGTCATAAGAACAATTTCCTAAATAACACAAGCTATTCCAGCACAAAGTCTGAAAGGTCACTTATTTTCTCATTCAAATAAAGAAATATGATTAACAATTTGAGCTCAAAGTCTCAAGAAATGCCTTTCAATTTGGGTAGATTTTTGCTTCTATAATAGAGAGATCTCTTTTGCATAAAATAAGAGATTACAATATATAACACTCTAAAAAATACTTGGGCACTTTGTTTCATGGAATGGCCTATTCTGCATTCAATGCCTTGAATGCATTTTTAGTTCTGTTAAGGGGCTATGCTGAAACAGGGCATCGACCTTAATTGTGGAGTGTCAATTCATCTCAAATGTCCCCTCCAAAGTATGGGATGCCTAGTCCTCTTCTTGATATTTTTGCAGCTATCCACTTCACCTTTACTTGATCTATTAAAATAGGCCACACTATTGAGTGCTCGCACTCTCTAATGTCCACCTGGTGGACTGTTTCACCTACTAGAAATAAATCCTACACAAATATTTATGGTCTTTCTACATCATTCCCTCTTTCCTTGCCATGTCTTGTACTTCCTTGGAGATCTAAGCTCTCAGGCTATCTTCTCACTTTTTTTTGGCTCCTTCAGCTTCTTCTTTGGCCGATCACTGAGTTTGTTTTTAGGTCCGTGCCATTTTTGAAAAATAATAGATATTTTATTACCCTGAATTTGACGTCTGCAAGGACGTCACTAGTTGCTGGTCACTTGAACCACTTTGAACCTTTGGAGTGCATTAGTTAAATGGTTCAATAGTTCAGGCAGTCTTATCAGCTCCTTTGTTCAATCGGTTGAACCATCTCTTTGAACTTGTTTCTGTAATCTTCCACTTCTTTCCTTCGCTTGAAGCTTCCTTTCAAATTTTAAAATTCCTTGAACCTTTAAACATTTGAACTTTGAACCATTTTGGTTCAAGGTTCAATGGTTCATTCTCTTACTTTGAATCTTATGGTCCTTCAAACTTTTTGGATCCTTTTCTTTTCTATTGAACTCGTTGAACCTTTGAACTTTGAACTCTTTTGGTTCAAGTTTCAATGGTTCAATGGTTCATTCTTTGTTCTTTGAATCCTTTATTCTTATAAGTCTCTCAAAATTTATTAAACTCATTGAACCTTTGAGCTTTGAACTCTTTTGTTTCAAGGTTCAATGGTTCAACAGTTCAATCTTTCTTCTTCAACGTTTCTTTTGTTTAAGTCTTTTAAAGCCGCTTGAACTTTTCAAAGTGGTTTAACTTTGAAGTTGCCAAAGTATTCAAACTCGTTGAACTCTTCAAAGTGTTTGAACTTATTTTAACTTGTTGAGTGCTTTGAACCTGAGAGTCCCTTAACTGAAAATGTTTGAATAATTGAAGAACTTGAGCGCTCAAAACATTTTTTTTGAGAAGGGAAAAGAGAATTTTGGCCTACAGGACCAAAATAGTTGATATGCTATCCCCAAAAACTAGTGACAGATTTTGGGAACAACAGAATCAATGATATATAATATGATTGATGTCGAAGATTCCCCTAGAAAATACACATGTAAGGGATGGAGAGATGACAGTGTCATGGTTGTCAACATGCCCCAAATGGGAACCAACTATGATAAAATATTGATGAGGAGAGTCATGAGATTTGGATGTATCCCAAACAAGGAATCATGAATGGAATAGTTATGGGTCTCAAATTGAAGATTGATGGGGACAAAGATGTCCCAAAAATGATAATATATGATTTATGAAGAAAAGATGAAAGTTATGACTTGTCAAGACTAGTCGATAGGTAGGGAAAATCAATGAAAATATTAGGGAGATGATTGTGGGGATGGTGATTGGTAAAAATACTGATTGATTAATTATTGGTATTATATATCAAGGATTTTATTGATGTAAGACTTGAGGATGAAGAGGGAAAATAAAAATGTGATGATGAATGATGGGGAAAGAGGAGAGAGTGGATGAGCTAACCTCAAGTGCACCATGTGACTAAGTGTTACCTACATAGTCTTAAAAGACCTTATGCCAATGAATTTCAAACTAGATTGTGGATGACAAGATAGATTAGATGAGAATGATGATGATGGATGTTAGACATGTTAGTTTTTAGATAAAGGATGTGACTTATATGTTATACACAAATATAAAAGATCAAGATAAATGATTGGATATGAGATGTTATGACATGTGATTGGGTTATATGGGTTAATATGTGATAGATTGGTGGATATAGACTTGATTATTAGATGATTAGGAAATTATATGATTAATGAGGTGATAGAGGATAGGATAAATGAGGAGTGTTGTCCATTGTCAAGTAATCATTATTATGACAAGTCTCATTATAGTATACATAATCTTATTAAATTTAATAGTAATAAATATGCACCATGATACATGTATGACCATGATGACATTGTGCCAAAGTGTGTGAGTATAAAATGGGCAAATCATGAACTCTACATAAGGCACCTAAAATCATTATTTGTAGCTTTTATGTCATTATAGCATAATTATTCATTACACCCTTGAAAAAAGAGATATGATGTAAGGATAATTAAAAGACTAATATGAAAAGAAGACAAACATAGATGAGGAGATAAACATATACAAATATATACATACTAAACTATATACAAATAAGTCAAACAACATAGAGCATACAAGTAACACACAAAAGTATCTACATAGAGAAGCATTGTGTCTTGCCTAATTATCTTGATGAGAGTTGATGGGATGAGTGATTAGGTGATAAGTTATACTAATTCAATCATGATGATCATGATGTGACTTTGGATTAAGGAATTAGACAAGGGTATGGACTTGGAGTAGACATGGGACTAGGATTACGATAAGGCTGTTGAAGACATATGAAAATATAACTAAGATGTTGAGACAAGGGAATAAGATAAGATGGATAAGGAAAAAAACATGATGATAAGAAGATTTAGGACATATGACAAGATGACATATTTCAATTTGGCTAGATTTTTTTTGGATTTTTATAGATTTTATGATTTTTAGGGTGTTTAAAATGTTTCAATTTTTAGGTATTTTGGGAATATGTATGTATACTATACAAATGAGGCTATTAGCAAAGGGAATACCAAGCCTAAAAACCAATATGAGGATGGATGGAATGGTGGGATGATACAATGATGGGGTGAGGTTGAAAAAGGGATGAGGACCAAGGAAGGATGGACTAGGGATCGCCAATGACCACATTGTAAAGGAATAATATATCTAGTTTCTTGAGTATCCATTGGAGGATATGCCAAGATGATTATAAATCATTTATCTTGACATATTTCACTCCCTTATGAAGTTTAATATTGGAATAAATAATGGAGATAACAAGAGGATATAAAATATGATGGATAAGAATGTTTAGGATGGGATATTGATAAGATAAATAAGGATGTTTGGGAGGTTATGCAGATAGGGTTGACAAGGGATATGACATGGATGAAAAGGAAATTTTCCCTTAAGTGTTGAGGTAACTATATAAAATAGATTATTTTACCATGACATCGAAGACCATTTTTCATCATGGTACTTTCCAAACATACCAAAAAATGGGTTTTCACCATTAGATGAATGATTTTTTATCTCAACATTTGTTACTTTTTGATTTTTTTATTGGCATATTGATTTATTGAAGGCATGCTAGATGCAGTAATGAAAATGTTATCTAGATCTTTATCCAACACTTATTCTATAGATATGTGATACTAGGATTATGTTATCATTAGATGTACTAATGTCTTTGTGATCTTCATTTAATCTTGAGTTAGATCCCTTTGGACGTCTAGACCAGGTGTCTTTGTAGTCTTTATGATAGATGATGATGCCCGTGAAGGTGGTGTTGGATATGGATTGGATTATTTATTAATGTTAATAGAGGTGTATGTGACTTGGATGGATCATAATATTATAATGGGGAGGTGTGATGGGTGATTATAAAGTGGGACTAGCAATTTCACAAACCATTGGAAATGTTAGGCATTCCACATTTTATTGGTGCCATGAAAAATACTATAGGAGATCTAAGAGACTTTGACTTTGTTATTTTATTTTGATTTGATTATTGAAAATAATTTTAACTATATTGATAGTGATTTGATTTTAACTGACCCTTGGTTCTAGATTTTATGCTTCACTAAAGGAATTTGAATTTTTAATAGATTAATAATGAATATTTTGACTTAGATGATTCCCTAGTGCCTTAGAGAGGTTTTTATTAGTGGAAGATTATTCTTGACTAGGATGATATTTTGACTATTCTTATTTTTTCTTGGATGAAAGGTGATTTAAAAATGATGCATGATACGATCTTGGACCTTTATGATTTTTACACATGATATATTTCTTGAATATGGATCGAATGATGTGTGATCCTACTTGTCCCTAGGCAGGGAGGTGAGTAAATGATTGTTGATGGGAAAGCAAGGGTTTATGATGGAGGAAGGCAGGGGATATGGTTCAATGAGATAAGTTAGTGTTTTCTGGGTAGTATGGTCCTCATAGAGGTGCCTAAGATACACAATGTTGACATCTGATAAAATTTACTCAAAGTTCACAAAAAAGATTACTAAGACTTGTTGCACGAGATGAATTTGAGGCCAAATATGATCCACTTTGAAAATAATCAATTAATAAAGCCTTTATAAAATTTATTATGAATTTATCATCCTAACTTAAGTCAAATGGTATTCCTTTTTATTGGCCAACATCTAAATTGGAGGTATTCTAAAAAAGGTAGGCATAGTCAACATCGATTAAAGAGGATGATTTTGATAAGGAATCCGATTCAGTTGTTGGTGTTGAACATGATAAAGATGAAGATAAGATTGGTGCTAACTCTAATACTAACTTTGATTTAAATTATGTGATGTTATTGGAAGATGATGTTTTGATTGAGGCCATAAACATGGCCTAATGGATTACATTATTACCTACAAGTACCTTCCACAATTTATGTTTTATGATGGAGGATTTAAGACAAAAATGGTATATTTTGATGAATGGGTGAAAGGAATATGATGGATAAATAATGGGCTCATCAAAGATAGACTAATAGGGGAAAGATATTGTAGAGGAGGGAAGACTAGGCACATCATAAATGGGCTTGTCATCAAAAAAGGGTTTGTCAAAGATAGGTAGACCATGTAAGATGGGATCAATGTCTTCACCTTGGATAAGAAGTGGAAGGGATTGATCATGATTAGGAAAGGAGTCTTTTCATACCCCTTCTTCATCACCTTTGGACATAGAATTATCTAGTTTTTCATTGATTTTAAGGTCACCATGGTCAACAAGGTCTTGGATAAAATTTTGGAATTTGAGCATCAATTAATGGTATGCCCACAATTTATATGATATTGATAGTATTGATTTAATCTATACTATGAGTGCTTAGGCTTGTTTGGATTAAGATGCCTTATGGGTGGATATACCATCATGTCAATGGTAATGATTTTGTGGAAGAGGGATTATAAGGATATAAGAAGAGGAGTACATAGCCTCTCTTTAATTTTTGACTTGGATTTGGAAGTTTTGGAATTAGATTGGATAATTTTTATAATAATTGTGGGGTATGATTATTATTATAATGGGTGGCTAGGATAGGATTCCCTTTGTTAGTATAAGAAAGGGTAGGTGACTGACTACGACTGATAGATGGAGGTTTTGAATTTGATTGATAATATGAAGGATAGGTATAGATAGACATGAATGGTAATGGATTGGAGGTAATGCCAATTATATGGGATCAATTCCTACAAGAATCAAGGTGCCCATTTTAAGGAGTCACAAAAGGAATGCATCACTATTGGCAATGATATACTTCTCACTCAGGGTATCATACAAATTTGTTTTGGAAACCATGGATTATAATAGGATAAGGGATGGTCATGGTGACTTTAAAATCTCAATTGGTAGGTTTATGGGACTAAATGGAAAGATATAGATGGGATGTGTGGAACAAATTTTGACAATGACTTACTTTAGGATATGATGTCAAGTTTGATTGGATGTTTGATGTGATTATGATGTGAGATGTTTTGATGGTGTTGGACAAGATTAAGTATACCAATATAGGATATGATATATAATTTTTAAGGTTTATACTTGATTTAACTTAGAGAGATACAACAAAATCTAGGACTTAATAAGGGGATAAACTAGCCCAAGAGAGGTGGTTTTGACTAGGGTTGACCTGATTTAGACTATCTCAAAACTTGGATGATCAATTAAAGGGAATGAGATGAATTGGTTAATAATATAAGAGGATTATGTGTTTATGACTCAAAATTTAGTTGATTTAGACACAAGTAAGCCTATAATAAGGATCTTAATGTGGTAAAGAGGTATTTCCAACATGGATTAATGTAGGACCACAAACTTTGATGGGGTTTTAGACCATGAGATAAAGGGAAAATAGGGTAATGATGGGTTAGATTATGAATAATAATGTATAAGTGTGGGATAGTATGGGTGATAATGTGGACTCAAGATAAGATGATTTGGCAAGACAAGTTCAAGATGAGTGACATGGTTTTAACTAAGATGGGGTGAGTAATGGGTTTGAATGGGATAATAAGAAGTGGGGATGTAAGGACTAGATGGATTAAGATATGACAAGACTAAGGTATGACTATGGTGTGTGTGAAGAGGGAGGACTTTGTATTCAAATAAAGTGACAAGATTAGACTAGGATACTAGGGATGATTACGAAAGATTGACAAGGTTTGACAAAGTGATGATGAGTGACTAATGATTAAATTATCAAGGGATGATGATAAAGTGGGAACAAGTTATAATAAGGAAAAATGAAGAAATGATATTTTATAAGATGGGATAGCTAGGGTAAGATAAGGAAAGATGAAGGAAGGGGGATGACCAAGGTATGACAAGACTAGACTAGGGTATGACTAAGACATGAGGGACAAGGGAAGGCTAGGATAGGATTAGATGAAACTAGGAAAATGGGATATAATGAAGACATGATCAAGATGATTAGGTTTTGACTAAGACAAGTGAAATGATGATGATAATGATGGTCAATACCAGGTAGTGGCAGATAGTTGACATAGGTGCCATGTTCGATTAGGGGGATAAGATTTTGTATGTTTAAGGGATGCAAACAATATAAGCATTTACAACACACAATAAAATCAAGTAGGACATAAAAATAAAATTAGTAAAATGATGTAGGAGTCTAACTTGACACCTACCCCACCTTATAACTTCAAGGGAGATGTGCTAGATTGGTTCCCCATTGTAGAAAATCCCAACCCTTTCTACCTATTTGTATCTGGTGGTCCATTTAAGGGATGTTATTTCATTGACAATGATGAGCCTATTATCATTTAAGGTCTTAATTTAGGTGATACAGACTCTCTAGGAGAATCCTTTAGATACATAAGGGATGTGGGGCCTAAATCCATATAGGGTGATGAATAATGCTTGGGTTAGAGAGTTAATTCATCACATTCAGAAGATTCTATATGGGGTCTCTCACTTTGCCTAATGACAATTATCTATGATTTTAATACTCTATTAGAACATGAAATGTGTTTGAATGCACAATGATGAAATCCATGTCACCAACCCCTAAGACTAATGACAAGTATGTGGGGATCAAATCCACATCACATTTCACCCTATAAAATAAAAAATAAAGAGGGTTTATTAGTGTTTTTTATCCTCCAAGAATCATTGCAAGGATGCAAGGAGGAGAGCATACATCATTTTAGCCCTTGGGTGGCACTTAAGCACGAAAATATATTTATTAATTGATTAATTAAGTGTAATATATATAAAATATATACAAAATGGTTTTCAAAATGCCAAACTCTAAAAACTTAATTTTTTTAAACACTTAATTTTTAAAAATAAAAATAATTTTTTTTAAACACTTAAATTTTAAAAAAAAATTAAACACTAAATTTTTTTAAACACTTTAAATTTTTTAAGCACTTCAAAATTTTCTTAAACACTTATAATTTTTTTTTAAAAACTTAAATTTTTATTTTTTTTAAAAAAAATTAAATGCCAAAATCAATTTGAAGCTTACAGGATGCTTGGAATGACTCAAAATTCACCAAAAATGGTCATAAAAATACGCTAAAAAAGATAAAATAAAGGAAAAAATCACCTATACATAGTCTAGTGTTAAATCAAAATCACATAGAGAGTTAAAATTACTTATGACAAGCTCAAAAATGTAACTAACACATGATAATGCAAAATAGTTAAGTGGATTACTAGCAACTATTTTGTAAAATTATGACTATCAAGAAATAGTAGTTCAAAATCATGATTATGGGTAATCAATATTGTAAAATTGCAAATGTTGAGAAGTAATTTGGAAAACTACTAAGATTAACAAGTGGTTTTCACATGGTTAAATGCTATGGATAATTTCAAAATCATAGATATAATGAGCACAATCGTAAATAGAAAGTGAAAAACTACAAGTCAAAATCAACACCAAAACTAACAATAAACAATTTTGAAAAAAGTCATACAGTGAGAAAATTGCCAGCGATCAATGTTATGGTCAAAGCAAATTCATGATTTTAGATTGTAAGATCATAGATTAGATAATCAAAGGTGTAGATTAGGGCACTTTGATAGTTTTGATTTTTCATAAAGTAAACACAACTTTTAACCCATGGGTATAACTTGATCAAAATAATTTTATGATTTTATTAGCTTTGAAACTCATTTAGAATAGATCAAAAAATGTGTAACTGGATGAAAAACATAATGTTTAACTAGCCTCCAAATTATTTGTATAATGGATTATAAAGGTAAGTGTTTAACAAAATTTGGGCAATAGTCATGATTATAAAGTTTAAAACACTTACTAGCTAATGATATGAAGCTACAAAAACCAAAGTTAATGTGATCAAATAACTAGTTTTATGCACAAGAACAAAATCACTACTATGGTATCTATGATATGGAAATATAATGGACAATGACCAAGGGATGTGATGAATCCTCCAAGAGCCTTATTCTTCCTATAAAATAAATTTATGTTCCAAACCAAGAAAATAAAGACATCAAAAAATTTATGTCACTTAGGCTATCAAGGCACTTCATCCACTTACTAGGACATCACCATGACATCATATATAAATCTCCAAAAATATCCCCTTTATCATTGTTTTTAACATACATCATACAATATTATATATCTCACCTTCCTTCTCTCTCTTCAAGCACTCCCACAATAGGAACTTTTCCCCCTTTAACACAATGACAAAGTGGGAACTAGTTGATCCTGAGGACCTGAAAATACCATCAATAGGAAAAGAACCACCTTAAAAATATGATACAAATTCCACCTTACCTTGATCCTACCTTTTCTTTTCCTTGACAAATTTCTCTTGCTCCATGCCAATACTCTCTTCAACTATGCACTACAATCAATGAAGAAAATGCACACAAAAATATTGAAATATAACGTAACTCACTAAGAAAAATATTATAGGGATTCCCCCTAAGATTTATTATCTATTTCATCACTTGATCATCTTTAGATCTCCATATACCATGAAGAACCACCATACAATCTTACTAGCCTTCTCTCTCAAATTACCTCAAGGACCACCAATATAACTTCATGCTACTTACCAAATAGAAAAAATGCACTAAACCAACACAAGAACTCAACTTGAAATACTCATGCCATTTTATTTTGAAGAAACTGAAAAAAATCACTCTTCTTCTTACTAGACCCATCTAGTCTCCTTGTAGCCCTACCTGGAACTTGTAGAGCCCACAAATTTTATTAGACACATCATCAAAAACTAAAACTTCATATTTGTAGCAATATCATATTCTCCTTCAAGCATACCAATTTGAAAAACCTAGCTCAACCTCTATAATATACATCCTTCACAAACCAACTTGCCAATTAGGCCTCCATATTGATAAAAATATTAAATTTTGAAAACCATAATCCTTCAAATCTATGTGAAGCTTGATTTGATAACCCATTTGGCCCATTCAACTTATTAATAAGCCTCATACCTCAACTCATAAGTTAAACTACTTTTCTAGAAGAGCCCAAAGCCCTATAATTTGAAAACAAACAAGGTCAATAAACCTCCTTCTAGTCAATGCACACCTCTAAAACTTATTGCACACCTAGAGACACCCATCACACACTTTTGGACCAAAATTTGAGCCTCCATACCTTTATGAAATTTGACTTCCTATAACCCATTTTAGGACTTGCATACTTTTAAGCACAAATGGGGAAACTTGAGAGTAAACAAAAAATCTCCAATTGCACACAAAATATCTTCAAAACTTGAAATCACATAAGACACATACAAAGAAGTGAAAAAAACTTTTTGAGCATCAATATCTTCTTGAAATTGCTTCAATCTCATTAGACCACATGGAAATAGTTAATTTGACCTTACAAACTGACCATATGCAGCTATCAACATCATGACACCACCATAACATATCTTTCACCTAAACATACTTGCTCCAACTAAAAAAACTCATCTCTAGCCTTCTAGGACCATCTAAAAAACACCACAATAACACTTGATTCTCCAATGAAAGGAGTCTCTTAAGAATCATAGATAGGGACATCCTCTACACCACAATGCTCTAAAATAAAGTGAAGCTAGGAGTGGCCCACATCTCCTTAGTAACCACTAGAATCCTCATATAGCTAAAAGACTTCTTGATCTTGTTCTTATTCTTCTTATTATTATTCTAAACTAAGACATCTGATTCCTTTTCTATATCACTCTCCTCTTCTAAGATATAATTGACAACACATGGAGAAACTATGGAATTTTTAAATACCTTTTCAATTGAAGAATCAACCTTACAATTAGGAACCTCATCACTAGGCACTGACAATTGATGCTCTTTCCATGGATCCATACACATCTCAGAACTAGACTCAACTAGTACCTTGGTCTTCTCCTTATGCTTGGTTTATTTATTCAAAACATGAGTAAACAATGAGATCCCTTAGTAATATTCACCTTTTATATAATTTTCCACCATAGAAAATAGATTACTTGGACTTGAAGTCTCATCATGACTCATACTTACCACCTTTGGTTTCCATGAGTTAACTTGCTTTCTACCTTATACTCTAGGATCTTGATAAAACCTATTACGACTTGTAGACCTTTGCTTGTTGAATCTAACAATGTGACCCCTCTATTCATAGTTTTATAAAACAATACTCCTTGATGGAAGCTCAACTTGTCTTACCTTGTTCGGATAAAAACTATCAATGTATCCAATGTCATGACAATTGAAATAAATTACTCTTTTTGAATAAGACTTACCTTGCCTTTATTTATTTAGAAAATGCTTAGAAAAGTGTCCCTTATCAAGATATTTGAAACACTCAACCTTTCTCACACCTTTTAACTTATGAACCCCATCATAGTTTCATACAAAATCATTTCTAACAGGTCTCTTGAATTCTCTAGATCTATGCCCAAACTTATTACAAATATAACAATAACCATTTAAATTTACATACCTCATGAAATTTGGTTGTCTTATTTGAATTTTCTTCATTCTACCAACACCTTCATTCCTTATCTAAAGATTTATCTTCAAAGGCTGATTTACCTTGTTCTCATTTACATTCATGTAAACTTGAGAAGTAACTTTGGGCTCTTCATTAAAACCCAATCCATATCTTTTACTAGCTAACTTTTGGATCTTTAAGAGATCATCCAAATCATTAGAACTTTTATCAGAATTGAAAAATTATTTCACCTTGCTTACAAACTTCTCTAACTTATCTTTCAAAGACCCAATCTCATAATCATACCTTGAGCATTCTTCTTCTTTGGCTCTTAAACTTATAGACATAGATTCCAACTTAGAATTAAGAAACATGACAACAAATTCATTCTCTCTAGATTCTTCAACCAATCTTGCCTCAAACACACTAAATTTCTCCTCATAGTTGTTGAGTTTATATTTCATTTGCTTATTAACCTTATTCTCAATTTTTAGTTCTTCAAGAGAATTTATCTATTCAATCTCACATTTCACCTCATCTTCATCATCATCTGAATCACTCCAAGTAGACTCCTTTTGATGTGAGAAACTTCCTTCCTCAACCATAAAAAGGGATCTATCTTCAACAGGACCTTGATCTTCATGATCATACTTTGAGTCACTATCTTCACTCTCATCTAATGAGATATAATATTCTTTGGTGTAGAGACTCTTCTTGTCCTTGAAGTACCTCTTCTTGTTGTCAAACCTTCTAAATACCTTTTTTCTTTTATTAGACTTGAATGATCTCTTGCCATCATCATGACCTTGATCATGCTCTTCATCATCATCCTTCTTATACTTATGATGGAACTTATTAGTAAAATGTCCTACTTTTCCACAATTGAAGTATTTGTTGGGTAGTTTACCCTTATACTTACCTATACCTATTTTAAATTTTCTTGAAATCAAATAAATTAGTTCATCCTCATCTATATCAAAAATGTCATCCTCATTAGTTTTCTTACCTTCAAACTTCTTCTTTGGCTTCATCTCTATCTTGAATGTTGCTTCTTTTTTTGGTGGTTTATCATCATTCTTCCTCATCTCATAGGCAGTAATGATGCCATGTAGTTCATCCAACTTTAGCTAAGTAAGATCATGACTTTATTCTATATTAGATACTTTAGGATCAAAATTGAGGGATAGTAACCTTAATACATTTTGAACTACAATATATTATTCAAGGTTCTCTTCAAGACCTATGATGATGTTCATAATCTCATCAATTTTTTGTAGAAAGGATTCCATAACATCTTTTTCTTTCATATTGAGACTTTTAAATTGCCTTCTATGAGTTTCCAACTTAGAAAACTTGACCTTTGAATCTCCTTCATAAGTGATCAACATTTTGTCTCATATCTCTTTAGTAGATTTATAATGGATTACCTTGGTGCATTCAGTCTTTGAAAGACTATAAGTGATAGCATTCATTTCCTTGGAATTGTTCTCAAATAAATTCTTATCTACAACATTGGATGGAGAAATAGTAGGTGAAAAATAACCATCCACAATAGATTGCCAAGTGTCAAACCCTAGGGACATGATGTATGTCCTCATACTTGCACTCCAAAAATCATAATTGGATCCATTTAACATAGGTTATTACTTAGTAGAGAAACCTCCTTGATGACTACCCATATTGTATCTTGGATCACCTTTAAGTTGTCAAGCCTTTACCAAAGGACCTGCTCTGATACCAATTTTTAAAGGTATAATCACTGAGGTGGGGGTGAATTAGTGAGCCCAAACTTTTAAATTTCAATTTAAATCCTTTCAAACTATTAAACAATCTATATATATCAACTTGATCAATCAACATTAACAAGAGAGCTCATTCATTCAATGCATATACAAGATCAAACACATAACACATAGTTTTTATGGGAAACTCTCATGGGGAATAAAATCCACTCTCAAGATTGAAATTCATGGAATAATTTTATTATAATAAATTAAAAACAAGAAACTGGTCAACTCCTTTAGACTATAAAACCTTAATCAAATCCTCCTAACCAAAGGCCTTTAGTGAAATGGCTATTTCACAAGGAGCAACTACCCCTAAGGAAGATCAAGTCCTTTAGTCCCTCCTTTGAAGTGAAAACCTCCACCTTAGAATTGATGTCATCAACACTTGATGATGGATCTCTATTTATCTAACCCCTGAATAAACTCTCTCTATTTAATACAAGCCTCTCACATAGGCATGCCACAATCTCTCTCCTTCACTCAAATTGTCCTCATATGCACACTCAAAATGCTTCACATATCCCAAATTATAAGAGAACTATATTTTCATCATAAATATGACCTATAATTCATACACATAGTCAATAAACTATTCTTATCATCAATTCAATAAAGAGGCACACTACCTATCCTCTCTTCTTTGCTTCAATGCATACTCACTCACACAAGCCTTATCAAAGTCTATTACAAGTCTATAAATCATCATATTTAATTTCATTATTTATAGAGACTTCATGAATTATCATGTCCACAATAATCCTTGGTGGTCACAATACATGTATTCACCCTTAAGGCATCTAACATGGGTCATACTTGAGCACAACTCTCTTTCAAATAGGCCTAAGTCACATTTTAGGTCCTATAGAGACCCATTCACATATTTGACACTTATCTAAGAAAAATAAGAATATAAGACCACTTTAAAATGCATGGAACCATTACAAATGACCCCTTTGACATCCTAAAATGATCATAGTATCCAAAACACTCTTCTTCTAAAGTATAATTTTCTCAAACAACATTCTGTACACATAATCACCATGAATGAACACACAACTGATTTATAACTCTATTTTCATACTGCATATGATTGGTTAAACCTTCATAATGCACATAGATAGTACTAATGGAGTTTAAAACATAATTCAAGAGCTATTTCACCTTTAAACATCAAAATACCAATAAGCACATATCAAATCCCCTTCTTGGGTTACATGTAGAATATGCATAAACACACAATCAACTTTCAACCTCAATATCTTTGATTGTACATACTTTCAGATCTTAAAACTAGGTTCATTAGATGAAAATGGATTTATATTAAACTTTTATTTTTATATCACATTTGAATGGGTCTTAGATTAAAATTTATGAACAAAATACAAAGAACTAGTTTTTTCCTTGTGAAATTCAAATATTCAAATTCAAATGGTCATAGTTAAACCTCGAACAGTTGACCTCATCTCATGAAATATTGAAATATTAACTAAAAACACACTATAAATATCTTTAGATCATTGAATTATTTATAATATATCACTCACCATTTTATCTTACTCAAAACCCCCATGATCATGACACATGGTACCCTCGTATGCCTTCTGAGCATTTTTACTATTAAACATCATGCTCTTCTTATCATCTCACTGAATATGCACCATTACATCAAACTTGTACAATTTAAAATACAACATTGGTTCTTAATTTGGCCCTGATCTTTTTATCTCTTATAAAATTGACTAAATATGGGGACCATTGCTATCTACCTAGAAGGCCAACTTTACATAGTCATGTCTTTTACCTCACTCAATCATATGTTCTAAATTTGGACCATATGTTCTCTTTTCAAAGAGGAATTCATCCATGTATTAATTATATATTGAAAAATTAGCACGTGTAATATGTAACTCCATTAATCTTCTCACTCATATTTTTCTGCCATAGAACCAATAATGTTAAGAACTATTTGGAAAGGCCAACTTTGCACATGCATAACTTTTGATGCGCTTCATCACATGACCTAAAATTTAGCAAAAATTAACTAGGCACAAAATATAACAAACCCATATTATCAAATTATATTGAAACTTCCACATGTGTGAATGGTAACTTCATCAATATGCTTACTTGGTTATTTCTTACCACATGCAAATTTGGCTAAGTATGGGAAAACACTATCAAACTTCCTAGGAGCCCAACTTTTCACTTGCATATCTTTTGTCATGCTTAATCGCATGAATTGAGATTTAACACATAAAATCAACTTACTTAAGATAATCCATCCATATGTCAAACTATTCTTGAAACCCTCATACATGTGATATATGATGTCATGAATATGCTTACTCAGATCTATTTTAACATATAAGACATTGTCAAAATGCTTGGGAGCCCAACTTTGCACACACATATCTTTTACTTCACTTAATCCATTGATTTGATATTTAGTACATATAAAATAGGGACTAATGTGATCATAACCATATGAACAACTCCCCTTAACTCATCCATATGTGGTAATGGTGATCTCGTCAAACTACTTACTCAAATTTTTTGCCACTAGACCCAAAATGTATAGATGAAAACAACAATCAATCAGATGAAATCCAATTATACATGAAATCAATAAAATAATATAAAACCTATTATAAAACCACTTACACATGATCAATACTCCATACTCATCCCTAAACATCTCTATCCATGCCAAAACTAAAGATCAACTAAGCCTCCTTCAAGCATACTAGGACAAGCACATGGCACACTTTTTCTTTGTCACTTAGGATATCAAGGCACTTCATCCACTTACCAAGACACCTTGATGACATCACCATGACATCATAGATAACTCTCCAACAGGGTGATATCTCTTAAGTTCTATGTTTTTCATTTATGTTGCTTAAAAAATTTAGTGGTAACTCAACATCTTTATAAATTATGACCCAGATAGGTCATGGAAGGGTAATTAATCTATTCGCTTGACTATAGTTGGATTGGTATGTAAATTTGTTTTGTTCTTTTGTATAGTTTTAGGTAGATATATACTAATATTTTAGTATTTGTGTTTTATTTTATATAACAATTGAGATTTTTAATAACTAATCATGGTGATTAGGGTGATTTTAGTTGTGTTCTTTTTGGGTAAAGAACCTAGTCTTTGGAACAAATAAATATTTTATCATGACTATTTGTTTAGAGGCATGTTTAAGCTATGCTATTTTTTTTGAACAATTATTTTGGTAGTATTGTGAGTTTGGTTTTGCTTTTAGGGGTTTTGGATGATGATTTCATCTAAGTCATTCTTGACACTTTTTGGTGTTATTGAGATTTTGTTGAGATACTCTAGTATATGAATGTAAGAGGGAAGTTTGTATTTTTGCTTGATTTTGAACTTTTTTTCATTGAAAATATATTGTTTAAGCTAAATGTTGGTGAAATACTTGAGTGAGGAATCATTGAATTTTTTGAATGAAATGTTTGGACTTATTTTTAGTATCCCCTTCCTTAGAATGATTCATTGAGGATTGATTATCGTGTGTTGTTATTTTTTGTCTTGTGATTGTTGTTTCCATTTGGACCCATGGATTCAATCTCATGGCATATGCTCATGCTCTTTATCAAAGCCTAGATGTTTAATTTAAACCATCAAGCTGATGGTTGAGGTGGTTAGGGCCATCGATGTTGGGCACATAGGACTAGGCATGAGGATTTGCTCAGCTAGAAGTACTCTTCTCTTTCTATTTGTATTTGAGTTGGTGGCATGTTCTTGATATGGATGATCTTATGCTTTAGTTGTAATTTTATGAGTTATTTTCCATAGTGAAGATTTATATTATAAAATTCATTATTGCTTATATTATAATTCATTCATTCATTACTTGCTTTCATTCTGAGTTATTTTGGTGTTTCTTATAATTTAGAGTTATCTCAGAATGCTCAGTGTACAAGTATTTTTGTGTTTAATTAATTTAGTGTGATTAAATCATGTATATTAGCTAGGCTTTTGATTTTAAAATAGTTTTTCTTCTTAGTGTACTTACAATAGTATCATGTCTTGTTTAACCATTGAAAATGTAATTGTATATTGGTGTTTCCTTTTAAAATCATGTTTCATTTATAAATGATTAGGATATAATGGTAAGGGATTAGGAATTATGTTCCAACTACTCTAAGAGGAATGTAGAGTTAAATTCTCAAGTATCATACATTTCCTATTTCTATATGGTCTCACTAACATTTAGATCTTTAATGATAACCGAAATAATTTCAAAAGTTTTAAATGAAGGTTAAATGTTAGTCTTGAGTGATTTATTACTTGAATCAATTTGTATAGATATTGGTTTTCATTTTAACAATTGGATATCTAACCTAACTTGTCTAGAGTTGAAATCTATTAGTATTAATTACATATTATTACTCATACAATTCTTGTTAAGACATATTAGTATGGAAAATAATGTATGAACAAATAAATAAAAACCTTTAGGGTAGTGTCGGTATAATTAATATTTTTATTCTTTTCCTTTCATAAAGGGACTGCATTAAGACTTGTGTTAGGTTATAAAAAATCTTAACATAGAACTCATATGTAAGATGTTAGTTTAATCATTATTTTAATTCCTTATCTTGTTTATTTAATTTGTCATTTAAAGTCTATAGTTGGCATACAAACTTTGGAAATGAATTATTAAGTTGATTGATTGACTGATATTTATTCTTTTATAAATATAAAGGTATACATTTCAATGCAATATTATTATTTTAACTAGATGATTCAAATCTTGTCCAAGTGGATAACTAGATGATAATGTTAGTATTAAGATTATGTTGTTGAATAATTAACATCTCTATTATTAATTGATGTTTAAGTTGTGTTTAATGTGTAAATATAAATTCTTGTGAATTAAGTGTAATGGTCAAAATTATATTTCATTATAAATCTATATTACTACAACTCCATTTTTTTGGCATTAAAATAATCTAATAATTAAATGAGTTTTGAAAGCTTTTCCTATTTTATCATTCAATTAAGAGGATTATATTTTGACTTGTATGTATTACAAAGTCACTAAATAATATTATTTACTTGGGTTTATGCAAAATGTGTATTGCATCTATTTTGAATATTCAAAGCATATTTATGGTGTATCAATTTATATTTGTATATGGTAAATCGATTAGAAGATATTAAATTATCTATCTTAGGATATTTACTTAGCTCAAAAAAGTTTAAGATAACAAAATAATTGGAAATTGATAAATATTCTAATATAGATTATAAGCATGATTGTTAAGACATTTTTGACATGTATCGATTAACCTTAAAATTTTCTCACATAATAAACATGCAATTACTAAAATAAAAAAAGGATAAGTATACATAAAATATAGATAAAACCTCTATTTATTGACTAGAATAATGGTTAAGTACATTGCATGTTTGAATAAAATGTGTTCATTGATGTGATGGCCTCTTGTGAGGTATCATCCATCCTCAATGAGTACCAATGAAACTTACCTAATACTAGAATGTTATATTAAGGTTGTGCAATGAAAAATACATATTCATTGTTGTCATGCTAGAACAAGGCAACCATGGTGAAGTGATTCCTAAGTAGTGTTCATGGTCAAATTTCCAAAAATGATAACATGAACACATGGATTTTGATCGCATAAAGCTTAAAAGAATTAAAGTGTTTCAAAAGATTGTATTGTATTGCTTTTGGAAAAATCTTTGTAATTGTTGCTCATTGATTTCATAATATTTGTAAATCCTTTTCTAACAAAGATTAGTATGATGATTCTTCTATTAAAAATTCATAACTTTGTGCTCAATATGTTGTGTTATTTCTATTTTTTAGACTTGTATATTTAATTGTATGATTAACTAGCTTATATAGGATCTAAATAAATACTCTTGTCAAATTACAAATATTATCTATATGGACTAATTGAGGATATTTATCATCACATTTTCAGTGCCTAAATCATGAATAAACTATAATTAGACTCATTAGGGAGAGTGAGATGCTTAGCTAGGGGTAATTACTCTTAGATGATCCTATCAAAAAGATAGCTAGTGGTATAAAGTTTAGGATTCATCAATGTGAACCTGCCCATTGATGCACCCTGAACTGTATGTTTCTAATTGTAATCATTTTTTCCATATAGAACCCTTTAATGGTGTTTATCCCTAGTTAAGATTTTTTAATGACCTAATCCAGTTATTGGTTATTTGTACACTAGTGTGAAATATAAAAAAGATGCATTTACACGTCAGTAAATGTGTAGTGGGCCATATACATAGTTCCATTAATACTCTAATTACAATGAATTCCAATAAAAATATTTTTTAATCATTATTTTGAGTTGTTTCAGTTGGTATCAAAGCAAGGTTACTATTTTAAAGGAATCTGGGATATGGTTTTCTAAATATTTACTTTGCCTAAACCATAGTTTTGTGACTTCACAAGAAAATGGTTAGAAACATATATGGTGGCTTTAATGTTGGAAATGATGAAGTTGATTCTATATGATTAATAAGAAGGGGTATAAGAAGAGGTAGGGGACGTGGTGCCCAAAATCTCAGTCAAAATATGGATGAACCTCCTATCAATAATACTGATAGTATCAATGAGGCACCTAATATTAATGCATCTAGAGATAACCCTATTTATATGTAGAAATAAATCCTTAATGAGATACTAATAACATTGAATTCACTTCAAGGCAAGATGGAAAATCATGAATGCAAGTTGAATAACCTAGAAGGTATTCCTCATGAATAAGTGCCCCATTTGGATATTGGTCAAGCAAATGGGTAGGTGCTATAAGAGGTACCTTTGAATATGGTTAAACTAATCATCAAGGAGATAAAAAAGCTTCCACAACCCAAATATTTGGGTGAATAATCTAGAGATTTAGCTAATGCATGGCTTGTAAATCTATAGAAATATTTTAATCTGCATAACATGCCATCTAATGTAAAGGTTAGGGTGGCAACATACCAAATAGTTAGACCTAATATTTTATGGTAGAAACACCTTCGTGTCTTAGAGGTGTATCAAATTATGAATCTTTCCTAGATAGCCTTTTAAAGATAGTTTTGAAAGAGGTACTTAAGTACCAATTTCAAGGAGCAAAAAATAATTGATTTCTCACTATTAAAATATGAAAGCATGATTGTTATTGAGTACAAAAAATAAGTTATTGAATCTATTACATCATGTGAACTATATGCATGATGAGGAGATAAAAGTGACTAAATTTAAGATAGGTTTGAAATAGGTATTAATGCATGATGTCAATATGATAAACCCAAGAACTTTGGTAGTTTCCATTAAATCTACTCATAGGGTAGAAGAGAAAGAAAAGTCTTGATAGAGGGTGATATAAGATTTGAAAATAAATAGGTAGTAATCCAAGGCTAAAAATTTATCTCCTATATCTAATAATTTTAGAAAATTAGATCACAATCATAGGTTTCAAGGAAATAACCTAAAATTGAATATATTTCAAGGTCAAAATAGAAATTTTAAGACCCAAGGATCCTATAAACAAATTCTTACAATAAAGATCAGAACTAGAATAGTCAACATGGACCAATCATAGGGGCAAATAATTTTACTATAGCTCCACAAAGAATTATTATATTCAAGTAATGTGGTGATAACCACTAAAATAAGGATTTCCCCAAGTTAAAACTAGGATAATTTATATACCATCAGGTATATGCACTTATAAATAATAGGAAAGCTAATTTTTAGGCTACCCTAATTGAAAAAAAATGTACTATAACTGATATTTATGTATCTATTTTTATTAATTTTGGTGAAATAGATATTTTTATTTCATTAATTGTTTATAATCAATGTAAAGTAAAACTTTTTCAGATAAGAGAAGGATGGGAAGTTGAGTTTGGTATTGGTAAAAGGGTGCCTATCCAAGAGTATTTAGAATAAGCTAAGCTTGTTTTTGCTATTTTTATAATGAAGGTAAATATATTTTTAACACCCTTGGGGTCCTATGATATCATCTTGGGCATGGACTAGTTACAATAGTACCAAATAACACTTGATTGTTCTAAAAAATAATACAATGCATTGATGACTTTAGAAAGCATGTATAAATGCAAGGAAACTAAGAACCAAAAAAATGAAAAGTAATTTCAAATCTGTAGTTAAAAAGGGATATGAAAAAGGGTTTTCAACTATATGTAGTTCAGTTACAAGAGTTACCTAAGGAAAAAATAATTCTATCAATATTTTCCATTTTTAATAGAATTTATGGATATTTTTTCTAGAAAACTACGTAGTCTTCCACCTAAGCATGAGTTTAAATTATTTTTAGATATTATGCTAAGGGTTTCCTATACATCAAATGCCTATTACTAATGAATATGGTATATTTGTAAGTGTTGAAGGTTCATATACAAGAACTTTTGGATAATAGGAGCATTAGGCCAAGTGTTTCTCCTTGGAGTACTCCAGTGGTCTTTGTAAAGAATAAATATGGAATGATGAGACTATGTATTGAATATCACATGCTCAATAAGGTAAAAATTAATAATTTTTATCCACTACCAAGGATTGACAATTTATTTGATCAAATGAAAAATATGACTGTATATTCTAAAATTGACTTAAGATTAGGCTATCATCAGCTAATAATCAAGGATGAGGACATTCAAAAAACAATGTTTCAAAATTGGTATGGACACTATGAGTTCATTAGTTTTCCATTTGTCTTAACCAATTTACTAGATGCATTTATGAACCTGATAAATAATATATTAAGGTATTTTATAGACAAGTTTATACTTGTATTCTTAGATGGCATCCTTTTTATTCAAAAGATTAGGTTGAGCATGATCAACATTTAAGAGGAGTTTTAAAAATGTTAAGGCAACATAAATTGTATAGAAAGATATTCAAATGTGTCTTTTATAAATATAAAATGTACTATTTGGGTCACTTTATTTCTAAGAAAGACATTATTGTAGACCCAACAAAGATTCAATATATTTAGGAGTGGCTTTTTTGGGCCCCATTTTGTGCTAAGTAATGGATCCATGCCAACTTGAAAAACACCTAAGCATGAGGAAACCATGTGGATGGATGTTTTTTTTGTCTTCTAGTGGCACCAACTGGCTGGTGGTTAATAACTCCAAGAAGCATCATGAACAAAGCACACAAGATAAATAATAGCCATTAAAGACAAGCAGATCCTTTTGAATCACGTATTATTGGGAATTAGGTGCATGGGATAGTGACTGTACATTGAAAGAAAAGCATAATGGAGGTGGTGGGATGTGTACCTATAATGCCAGTTTAGCAATCAACATGCCTCACTCCCCATAAACCTAGGATGTTAAGAAGCTTATAAAAGGGAATCGAGTCCAATTGAAGAGTAGGTGAATGGAGAGTGAAGATTTGGAAAATTACTACTAGAATATTGGTTAAGTTTAGAACTTATCTCAAGATATGATGTGACACTCCCCTTTGTAATTCCCAAGCTCACCTATAATCTTGGGACTTTATAGTTTATCTTGAGAACTTACTTAGCTTATATGGAATATGTATGCATTGTTATTTAATATGTTTAATGAGGAAGGTTTTATGAAAATAGTTATGGACTAATAATTTAAGTATTTAAATGTTTACTAAACACACATTATATTCTATCAAATGTGTGATTGATCCCCACAATATTTTAACCTGGTTCATTTATGGTGGATGTATGGATGACAATGAGCCCTACATTAGAATAGGAAATATGCAAGTATGGAAAAAACATTGCAACCTAAATGAAACCTATACATAAGTGAAAGAACATACTAAAGTCCCTTAACCCGACACCTAGTTGGCCCTCAAGTGCCTAAATGCCATCGAGCCTATGAAACCCAAGACTTACACATATGAGTGCCCAAACATCATTACACTAACCTAAACCCCCACGAAGAATAGAGTTATGACATGCCACAACTATCTCAACACAGGCCCTGGTCCCTTTTCTATTACATTTTAGGTGAGAACATAAGGCTTGAACCTTATGTATATTGATTCCAGTGCCACTGAGTGTTAAATGTTGAGTGCCATAGAAATCATCAAGGTCTGCCACCCCTTAGAACAAGCTTAGATCTTACCTAGATAACTAGGTAGGTGTATAACTAGACCCATGATCGATAAGACTGACTTTAATACACCATTTTAGTTCCATTAATGGGATTGTTGAATTTTTTTGTTACAATGGTGCATTAGGATAATGCTCTAACTCTCCCTTGAGAACATCAAGCACTAGCTAGAGCAAGTGGAAGATAGATTTGTGCTAAGGCATCCAACTTGTAGAGGGTAGAACCTAAGGAAGTGGGTCCATAACCACTTGTATGATTCCATATATGAGGAGTTCTTTTGTAGACTACTAGAGTAAGTATACCACTGGTTGGTTGCTTATGCAACCCATAAAAACTAAAGCTATGGATAGTACCATGAGTAGATAGAAGAGCACCTAGAGAGGCTTGAAAAATTAGATGCCACCTGGACTAGAGCCATAAATAGATTATGGCAAGGGGAAATAAATAATTATATGCTTAAGTTCATAGTTTCAACATACTTCTACCTGAAAGAAGTAGAGTACTAGTTCTTACATCAACCCAGATGTACATTTGTGAAAGAACTCAACACTAAACTCAAAAATTTGATGGTGGATTATGAATTTAAAATAATGGGGATGGAAGGATAAAGTCCTATTATGTATTAATAGTGAAATGAGGAAGAAGGAGACATGTAGGTGAGGTAAAATGGAAGGAGATGAGAATATTGACAATCAAGATCTCAAGAAATAGGCTTATAACAAGAGGAGGTACAAACTGATAGAAGATCTAGAACCTAGAAGTGTTGAGAGGACTCATAAAAAGTGGGAAGGACATGGGGAAAGGTCTCTTGAATGGTATTTGTACCTAGAGGAAGGAACCCTTGAAGCCTTGGAATGAGATCCATAGTTGGTAGGTGAATGCTTGAGGTCCCTTCATAACTTGACCATCAGAGATGCACCAAATACACCTACCCCCTTAGAACCTATGGCATGAGCTCATACACTAGATTATATAAAGGAAAATATAAGAGTGAAAACTACCCTCATTATCAACATAGAATTAGATCATTTTGTAAGTTTGGAACAAAACTTTGTGATTGAATAACTCATTTCATACAAAGAGGTAAGTGAATATACCTCTAGACTGTGAAACACCAGCCTGACTAGATAGAACCTAAGTTTAAGCACCCTAGTTCAACCAATGTTAGTATCATAGCTTGGGAAACATCCCATATAAAGTGGCCCTACACCATTAGTGGGTAGTATTGTTCCATCATCTTCTGTATCAAAAATAGTAACCACCAGAATAATGCCTGGCATAGTGGTTGGAGGTATTGGAGGACCAATGCTAGGACATGTATTAGGAGGATAAGAACTTCAGGCACTAGATGCCCCAAACCCTAGATATATTACAAGATGACCATGTGCTGACTAGAATATTGAGGTGTGGAAAATGCCATAGAACATATACTCAAGTGTGAGTTACAATGGTATGCTCAAGGAATAACTCAATCCAAGCACAAGGTAACTCAGTTCTTGACAACCTTTCTTGATTGGACCTATACTTGGTATAGGAAGTTTGATCCTAACTAGGATATGGATGATTATGACACCTTGAAGGGAGCCTTCTTGAAGGAGTTTGATATACTTAAGTTTGAGTAGCAGAGCATTGGCACATTCAAGGACATAAACCAAGGATTATCAAAAAGCATGAACTTATACAATCATAGATTCAAGATGCTCCTCTCCAAGATCTCTTATAAAATTCACCACTCCCAACATATGCAATGGTTCATTGGAGGACTGTTAGTGCCTTTCAGAAGGGCACTATCCATGAAAAAATTCATGGACCCTCAAGAAGTGTTATAAGTTACACTCAAAGCTAAGGTTATTGGGAGTATTGATACATTCATTAGCCCATTAATGGAGGTATAAATTATGTCCATGGACTCTCAAATATAGAATCTAATTGTTAGCTCATCACAAGATGCTCAAAGCGGGTTATGATGCACTGACTATGAGCTAGAGGGTCATAACAGGAATAATTGCTCTTGGTAGAATATGTGTGCACTGCTTCTCAGCTATGAAGTTTTTCATGAGGCACATGATGTTCAAAATTGCCCCTTATTATAACATACCAGTTAGGTTATCACAAACATATACTGCAAGATGTGCAATGCCTATACTCACAACACAACTAACTATCACATGATTGATAAAATGCACCAAAACATGGAGAGAGGCACATGGTAGGCAACTACAAAAATTGAAGGGTAGGTGAACTAAGGGAGTGAGGCTTATGTTTAATAGAATGTTGGCTATGGAAACCAAAGAGGTCCCATAGGCTGAGGTGAAGGACACAGTGGAGGAAGATTCCCACCATGATCATGTTACAAGTGTAGGTCAACTAAGCACTATCAACATGACTGCCTAATGTATCCAACATGCTATTATTGTTGAGAATTACATATGGTCGAAGAGTGCCTTGACTTATACAAGAAGCTAACCTAAGGAAAAATGGGCACTGATAAAGGTGTGGAGATGATTAGGCATGAGCCCAAGGATACAAGGTGGTATCTAAAAGTATAGCCATATGTATAGAGTCAATCAAGGTGTAGGCAACCACCCAGAGTGGGTTCACCACTTAGCCACCAAATACACTAACACAAGATCTACACTTAAAATATGGTGAACCAAGCCACATTAAGTGCATCACATGACCTGAGCCAAAAGTTTCACCCTACCCTAACCTAGTGCATCATAAAGACATCCTTCAACAAGCCATGAGCATAATATATAATTTATAGGGAGAACTCCAATTGGATAGAGATCTTGAAGTGTAGGTTATCACCTCACATAAAAAGTAAGATAGCTAAGAGGATAAATTATAAGAGCTAATAGAGATCCTTTACCTCTTACAAACATATGGGATTCTTTCCCTATTGAAAAAGTTACTCTTAGAGCATGTAGGGAAGAGGACAAGTGAAGTTATTGAGCCCCATAATTGAAGTTATTTTGTCACATATAGAGTGGGCACATGAAGTAAGGCATACTCAAAATGCAAAGTATGACCAAGAGTTTCTAGTGAATTTTACCATTGATAGTTGGTCCATTTACAAGATGTTGATTGACACCAGTGTAGAGGTCAATATCTTGACAAAGAATGCAGGGGATAAAATGGGTAGGTCAACCATGACACCTTCTCCCCATGTACTCTTCATGGCTAATAAGACCTAAGCACAAATGATTATAATTATTTAAGGTTCCATTGTAGATATTATGGGTGCCAAATTCCATGCTGACTTCAAGGTTACTAAGTTGGATGAATAGGATAACTACCTGGTATTTCTAGGGAGGCCTTGGTGCTATGTCAATAATGCAGATATTAACTTCAAGAATAAATGCATGACCTTTGAGAATGGAAAGGAAAGGGTAGTGATCCCCATTTCAAGTGACCAAGGACCCCCATATATGGATAGCATTGATTTAGAGGATGAGATCAACCATATTTATAACATCATGACATAAGGCATCAAGAATATCCATCCTTCTGATCAAAGGGTACTTTCCTAGGAGGATGGGTATTCAACCTTGGATACCATTGACATAAATTGAAATTGATGGATTGAAGAAGTGTATGAGGCCACTAGTCATAGATTCTATTTGGTACATGCAAAGGAACCAACACTCATAAGGATTGGTTGGGTCCAAATTTATCACGCTTTAAAATGATAGGTCTTGCACTTTGAGAAGAGATACAAAAGGATACTCTACCTAAGCAAAGTCAAGCTTGTGATGGTCCCAAATTTTGAGGGGAGAAACCTAATGGAAAGGTATGTCAATGACCTTGAAGCATGTGTCCCCAAGGATATAAATATAATGTTTTCACTTGTGTACACCTTGAGGAGCACTATCACACACTCATGGGCAGCATAAAGGTCTAACTTACATATCTAGCAGAGATAAAGGTAGCCATGTAAACTACATTCAATAGGAGTAATAAGAACTTGGATATATTGATGTACTCTAGTGACTTTGACTCTATGGAATATGTGCACCTTGTTCGGTGAATATTTTGTCACCAGCTAACTAATGGGAAAAATAGGTGTTTCAACCACATCATAAGGAGATTTATCAGCCAAATGTGCAGGTTGACCACATCAAAAGGGGATAAATATCTCCTCTCATCAAGGGGAGGTTTCATATAACTATGAGGTACTATATATTATATATATAGGCTAAAAATAACACTCGGGGGTAGGACAACACCATCCATCTCTCTTTTTTCAGAGATGATGTTCATAGATCAAAGGAGAAATCTTGGGTAATTGATGAAGGTACTTCTCTTCTTTTAGAAGTAATGTTCAGTCAATAGCTAGATTCCTTCCTGGTAGTAATTGTAACCATGAGAAACCCATGAAAGCACAAAGTCTTTCATTGCTTCCCTCACTGAAATAGGGCATAGTAACACAACAAAATGAAGTGTAGCACAAAGTCTCCACCTCAACTACCAAAAAGTGAAATATATGAAGGACAATGGGGCCACAAAGTCATCCCAAAATCATTTACACAAAAATAGAAAACAAACACACTAAAGACAATTGTGGCAGCAAAAATTCTCTCCACAATTGGCTTCATGACACCTTCCTGATTACTTCCACTAGTTCTACTTGTTAAATTAACTAGACAAGAATGCTTTTAGGAAACATACATAAGAAAATTTTCCTAAATAACACAAGCTATTCCAGCACAAAGTCTGAAAGGTCACTTGTTTTCTCATTGAAATAAATAAATATGATTAACAATCTGAGCTCAAAGTCTCAGGAAATGCCTTTCGATTTGGGTAGAGTTTTGCTTCTATAACAGAGAGATCCCCTTTGCATAAAATAAGAGATTACAATATATAGTAGCCAAGAAAGACTTGACACTTTGTTTCATGGAATGGCCCATGTTGAATTCAATGCTTTGAATGCATTTTCATTTTTGTCAAGGGGCCATGCTAAAACATGGCATCAACCTTAACTGTGGCATGTCAATTCATCTCAAATGTCTCCTCCAAAGTATAGGCTCCCTAGTCCTCTTCTTGATATTTACATAGATGTCCACTTTGCCTTTACTTGATGGAGAAAAATAGGTTGTGTCCTTAAGTGCTCACGATCTCTGATGTCCACCTGGTGGACTGTTTCACCTATTGGAATAACTTATGCATAGATATTTTTGGTCTTTCCCTCTTGTTCCATCTTCTCTTAACACATTTTATCTCTTCATCATGATTTGAGCTCTCTTGACTTATTCTTCAGCTAGTTGTTGAGTTTGTTCTCAGGTTTGTGCCACATTTGAAAATAAATAGGCATTTTATTACCTTGAATTTGATGTCTACAAGGATGTCATTGGTCACTGGTTGCTTGAACCACTTTGAACCTTGAACCTTTGAACCATGAGAGTGCATTGGTTCAATGGTTCAGATGGCCCTATCAGCTCCTTGGTTCAATTGGCTCCTTGGTTCAATCGGCTCCTTGGTTTAATCGGCTCCTTGGTTCAATCGGTTGAACCATTTCTTCGAACTTATCTCTGGAATCTTCCATTTCCGTCCTTCACTTGAAGCTTCCTTGTGAACTTTGAACTTCTTGAACTGGTTGAAATCTTTGAACCATTTCAGTTCAAAGTTCAACAGTTCATTCTCTTTCTTTAAATCCTTTTATTCTCTAAGTCTTTTGAACTTTATTAAACCTTTGAACCTTTGAAGTTTTGAACTCTCTAGATTCTTTTATTTTCTATTAAACTCGTTAAACCTTTGAACTTTGAACTCTTTTGGTTCAAGGTTCAATGGTTCAATGGTTCATTCTTTACTCTTTGAATCCTTTATTCTTCTAAGTCTTTCAAACTTTATTGAACTTTTTGAACCTTTGAACTTTGAACTCTTTTGGTTCAAGGTTCAATGGTTCAACTATTCAATCTTTCTTCTTCAAAGTTTTCTTTCATTTAAGTCTTTTGATCTTATTGAACCCATTAAACCTTTGAACTCATTGAACCATTTTGGTTCAAGGTTCAAAGGTTCAATGGTTCAATGGTTTAACCTTCACTCTTTAAAGCCTTATTTTCTTTAAGTCCACCAAACTTATTGAACTTTAGAACTTGTCGAAGTCTTCGAACTTGTTGAACTCTTCGAAGCAGTTGAACTTCCTTTGAACTCATTAAGCGCTTAACTCTTTTTTGAACCTTTGAACCTTTGAAGAGGGGTTCAATGGTTCAATGGTTCATTCCATTTGTTTGAATCCCGCTGCTAAGTCTTTTGATTGAACCTCAATGTTGAACTCACATTGAAAATGCCTAAGTGTTGGAACTTCTTTTTGAGAAAGCCTGCCTATTGAACCTATGAGTTCTCTAGCTGAGAAGACTTGAATAATTAAAGAATTTGAATACTCAAAACATTTTTGAGAAGGGAAGAAATAATTTTGATATGTAGGACCAAAATAGTTGATATTTTGTCCCCAAAAATAAGTGACAGATTTTGGGAACAATAGCTAGCTCTAGTTGGGGAACTTCCATCGATTGTAAAAACAATCAAAGGGAGTAAAATCCATAATCTACAATGCATTTAAGTATGCCATTGGTCTATGGAGTCATGATACCCAAAAATAAAGGCACCAAAAAAAATGAAAATGAATAATACAAAATAAGCTAAAGACTATATAAAAATTATACATATGTACAAGCTGATCTTATCTGATACTTCAAGGATTGAAGTGCTTCAAATGCTACCCATTATGAGGTAGAGAAAAGGGCGTGTTGTCTTGATACTTCAACAAGAAACTATTTTTACCATTGAGCTGATGAATAGAAAATGGGCCTCTCCATAGGGAATCAAATTTCCCATGCATTCCCTTTGGTTTTCTTCTCTTGTCTCATAATAGAACTTGATCACTAATCTAAAAATCATGGGTTTTTTCTTTTTGGTCGAAGAGCTTCTTCACCAAACTTTGATGCATAGTAATTCGGTCCACCACCATAGTTTGTTGCTCATCAAGCTCAGTCAAGCACATGATCCTCTTATCAATGGAGCTTTCATATGTCTGATCTTTGAACGCCTTTGCCATTTTCAATGCTGGTAATTCCAGGGTGATTGGTATCTTTGCATTGAGAACATATAGAAGTTGGAAAGGTGACATACCTATTGCCCTCTTGGGCATAATTCTATCTGCCCGTAAAACATCAAATAATGCTTTATGCCAGGTTCATTGGTTATCATCTACTAGCTTTCTGATGATGGTCACTAGGTTCTTGTTGATCAATTTTGCTTGGCCATTTTCTTGTGGAAAATAATCAGAAGAGTGGGAGAGGGTAATCCCATAATAAAAGTAGAATTGAGTAATCTCATGGGAAGAGAAATAGGTTGCATTGTCGGTCACTACCTTGGTTGGGACCCCAAACCTGGAAATGATGTTCTCCTTGAGGAAATTGTATACTACTTCTGAAGTATCATGCTTGGCTGGAATAGCTTCCACCCATTTGGTGAAGTAATCTATGGTTTTGAGGACATAATCATGTCCAACACTTGAAGATAGGTTCATAGCACCAATGAAATTGATTCCCCATTACTGAAATGGCTCTTCTATTACCACTGGCTTGAGAGGTAATGTAGCCAATTTGGGTCTTCTAATGAATTGTTGACATAGTTCACATTTACGTACCCATTTGTACACGTCTTGAAATAGGGTAGGCCAATAATACTTGGCTCGTAGAATCTTATAGGTAGTTACAGGTGCAAAAAAAGTCCTCCATAGGATAGATTATGAAAAGACTCTAGAAGTTGGTTCTGCTACTCTTTATCCACATAGCAAAGGAACACTCCATTGAGGTTCCTCTTATATAGGCCATTGTCCCATAGGACAAAATTGGAAACTTTTAACTTGACAGTCCCTTTTTCTTTATGAGATAGGTGAGCAAGAACTCACCATAAGTAAAGAAATGAGCAATACTCGAATACCACTCATTTATGGTGGAGACAAAGAGGACTGTTGGCATGTTTTCAATTTTTTCTTCTTCATGCCTTATTTCTTTTGGTCTATTATCAACAATCAATTGGTAGAGACCCCTTCCCTGCACAAGCTTTTTTAGTTTGATAACAAGATCAAACTCCTAGATCTTAGATATCCAATTGCCCCTTTTGGTTCCAAACTCCTGCTGAGTTAATATGGATTTGACTATGGTATCAAGAACCAGCGTAATAGTGTGTGAATTTAGGATGTAAAAATGGAAGTGCTTTACTGCCTTTACCACTACATAAGCATGCTTCTCTAGATTTGAATATTTTAGCTCATGAGCTTTGAGGGGACAACTCATGAAAGATATGGGAGATTCCACACCTTCTTTGTTCTGCTAAACTAGAATTACTAAAAGTGTGTGTTCAGAAGCGTAACTATACATTATAAAGCCTTTGGTGTAATCTAGACAAACCAGAATTGGAGCATGGGCAATAGCTGTCTTGATGTCTCAAAATGCTAATTTGCCTTCTTCAGTCCAATTAAAAGTGGTCTTGCCCTTCATCATGTCCACAATGTGGTGATTCTTCTTTGCAAACTCAGGAATGAACCTTCATAAAAAATTCACCTTTTCAAAGAAAGAGTGAATTGCAGTCTTACTATGGGCAGAGTAAGCTCTTGGATGGATTTGACTCTTTCTGAGTCAATCTTTATGCCTTCTCAGGATACAATGTGTCTGAGAAGTTTCCCTTATGTTACTCTAAAAAAAGACTTATTAGGATTTAGATAAATGTTATTCTATTGACATCATTCCATCACTTGTTGCTGATAGTGCATATGATCAGGGTGATGCTTGGAAAAGACAGTCAAGTCATCAAGGTATACCATAATGAACTTACCCATTTCATCTCTAAAAGCAAGGTCCATTGCTCTTTAGAAAGTGGCACCAACATTTATCAGACCAAATGACATTCTTCGATATTCAAAGGTGCCCTAAGGCATGGTGAAAGAAGTCTTATGCTGGTCTACTTCACCAACTTCTACTTGATTATACCCTAAGAAGTCATCTAACATTGATAACATCTTTGAACCAGTCACCGTCTAAAGGACTGAATCCATGATGGGAAGAGGGTAGTTATCCTTTAGAGAGGATTGATTCAAGTCTATGAAATCCACATAGAGGTGGATTTTTTCATTCTTTTTTCTCACAGGAACTATATTTGCAATCCAAGTGGAATGATGGATTGGGAAAATTATTCTAGCATTCAGCATTTTCTATATTTTAGATAGAATAGTACCTAATATTTTTGGATTATACTATCGAGATTTTTGCTTGAAAGGCATCAAATCACTCTTGAGAGGAATTTCATGGCAAATTTCTTCAGACTTGAGTGACTTTAGATCATCATAGGAGTATGCTAGGACATCCATGTACTGGTGAAGTAGGGCAATAAATTTGAGCTCCTCAAGAGTGCAACATTTCTCAACATTCACCATCTTGGGATTTTCCTTGGTACCCAAATTTATTTGATCAAAGTCTTGGGATGAACTCAAATCCTTTTTTTGTTGCTTGATGAACCTATCGTGCTTATCAAATAACTTCTCAAGAGAAACTAGTCTTTTTGGGATTTTATTCCCTTCAAGCTACAAGAATTCTTCACCTACATATGGAATTGTTTCCTGAGTTTATTTCTATGGTAGAGGTCCTTTGCCTTCGAAATGAAGCTATTCAAAGCTATCCTTTTGTTCTAGAAAGGTGATGATTTGGTTGTCATCTTTGAACACTTGTCAATGATTAGTGTTGTCAAGAATACTTGGTCAAAAGACCAATTTGATGGTGTACTTGTCACCTTCAAAATGTTGGTGAGGAACCAAGAGAGTCACCAAAATAGCTAATGCATTATCTTGGTCATTGAATTCTCTGGGCACTGTAAAGATACTGAAATCATCAAAACTTTCAATTTGATCCCAAACTAGATTGCGGTAATGATGCAATCTTTTATTCTTGGTTTGATATAGGTTCCTCACTTGACAAACCACTAGCTCAACATCTCCTTTGGTGTGAAGGAGTTTGATGCCCCTATCTTGAGCAACCTTCAATGTGAGTAGCAACAACTCATATTCAGTAGTATTATTGGTATTGTTGAACTACAATTTATATGAAGAAGGAAAAATATAGAGATATTAAAAAAATACCAATTCCAAAGCTGGGAGAACAACTACCGTCAAATTTTAGTATCCATACATTATCAAGAACTGTGTTTTCCTCAAATTTTCTTTCAATTAGAGGGGAGGATTCTTTTGCACTTGTACTGCATTCTACCAATCCTTTTGCTATTCTATTTGAACCAATTTTTAGATTGTCATTTTCAGAAGTTTCATCAGCTAGGATAGAAACATCCTCTGTAGTGAGGAAGTAATTACCCACGCTTGAAGGCTCAAATAGAATTTGAGCTTTAAGCACTGATGTTTGAGTGACAACATATTTTGCTTCCTTCTCAGGGAACAATCTCTACATGACACCTTTGACCAAAATCCTCACTTCAGACAGGTCCATGTTCAATTCTCCACCAACATTCTTGCATAAATTTCATCCAAGCAGAATGCCTAGGATGTTGGGACATCGGCCACTAGGACTATCATCTTAATTCTCTTATCTAGAAATGCCATAAATTCAAATTGGGTGTCTTTGATTTATCCTAGTAGTGACACTTGTTTGTTCTCCATGGAGAAGCATCTCCCAAATGTCTTGGTCAGTGTGAGACCAAGATATTCTACCACTTTGGTAGGCATGATGTTGTCAGATGCACCTAAGTCTATGATGCAATTGTTTAGCTAATGTCCATTTATCAAAAAAGAGACACAAAATGGTTCTATCTTCTTGGGAGCAGTAGGAGGAGTAATGACAAGGTTATTCTAGGTAGATGTGGGAGTCACCTTTAGAACAACTGGTCCTATAGAGATGGTTTTATTCTTTACACACTGAACTAACTTATCCAACTACTCAGGGTTGGATTGTAGGAATTTAAATTTAGACATTTGAATTTTGGTTTTCTTGACATGGTCGATTATATCAAATGTCTAAAATGAATTAAGAATAGGGGAAGATAATTCATCCTTCTAGTTTTTAGGGGGGGTACTAGTCTATGAATTTGAAGTTGAAGATGAAGGAAAGCTTGATGTACTTACCTTTTTAGTGATCACCAGGTCCTTTGATTGAAAAGGTAGAGTGGTTCCCCGCTTAGCAATTGAAATTGATGGTTAAGAATGCTCCTCTATTTTTTTTATCAGCTTGCTGGGCTCACTGGTTCTAAGACTGGGTGAATATAACATATGATCCATCAACTACTTCACCTTTACTTTTGGGTTCATCTTGGTAATTTAGGAAACCAATGTTGGAGTCGCCAGCTAATTCTCCTTGGTCTGTTGCAAAGAGATCATCATCATCTTCTGGGTTCAACTTAGGTTGGAAAGAAAAATTAGAATCTATTTCAAGATATCCAACTGCTGAGTTGGTTGGAGCTACTTTAATAACTAGTTTCTCTTGATGAGGAGGAAGATGATTTAGCTACCCTTGATTCTTGGTAGCATTGCCTTGGTATGATTGATTGGAGAATTTCCTCCTTGATATATCTCAGTATGAAGGAGAAGCAGACATCCCTTGCACCATTTGCTTTTTGAGAGCTAGCAACTCATTTGCTAGCTTTTACACCATTGGATTAATGGTGCCTATAGATGGATATTCAGAGGATGAAGAAGATTTACCTCTGTTAGGATCTCTCTTTATTTTTCCTACCAAGATGAGATCATCTTCCACCTCAGTAGCCAAATCTTGTGCTACAACAAGGTCTATGTGGCCAGCACATCTTAGCAAAAAAACTCACTTCAAGCAACTGAGAGTTAATGAAGAAGCATTTGAGATTCTCAGCTGTTGGCTGAGTAATTATAGGAATCATGTTCCTCAACTTGTCAAATTAAGCAATGAAGTCCCTCATAGGTTCATGAGGCTCTTTCTTCATTTGTGTGAGCTGGGCTAGTAGGGCATGCACATCTTCTACAGGCTTTAACCTAGCTTCAAATTTGGCTTTGAGGGTGTTCTAGTCAGTCACAGTCTGGGCCTATAGATGATAGAACCAATTTTTAGCAGTGCCTTACAATGTTTTCACAAACAGCTTGACTAATACGTCCTCATACTCCATACCTATCACACCATAGGCTATGCTGAAGGCTGCAATATGTTCATCAAGATGAACTCTCCCATCACCAAAGAACTTGGGGAAATTCTTCCTTGAACTGCATGGTAGATTATGTAGAGGTGGAGCTAAATTGAGTGGGCCAAAAGAGTTACCTTAGGGGCCTTGAAATGCCATTATTTGACTATTGAAGGGAGGGATAACAAATGCTTGAGGGGTATGTATTGACAAAGCTCTACCAACAGTAGAAATGGACACTTTGCCTGGTAATGGAGACCTAAAGTTTGTAGGAGGAAAACTCCTAGTTCGTTAGAGGCAAGATGGTGAAGGGAAAGGATTAAAATCACTTTGTTGTGCCAACTCAAATAAAGGGTCAACAATACCTTTAGATCTCTAGCTTCTCATATACCATGGAGCTGCCAGATTGTAAAGCTGAAATGGATAAGGATAGGGACTACTTTAATTTGAAGCTTGAGGCTTCAAACCACACAAAATGATCCCTAGCAGAGTCACCAAAAATTTTTGGGTGAATATTTTATCACCAGCTCACTGATGGGAAAAATAAGTGTTTCAACCATAGCATAAGGAGATTTATTAGCAAATGTGCAGATTGACCACATTAAAAGGGGACAAATCTCTCCTCTCAACAAGGGGAGGTTCCCTATAACTATGAGTTACTATATATTATATATATAAGCTAAAAATAACACTTAGGGGTAGGACAACACCATCCATCTCTCTTTTTTCAGAGATGATGTTCACAGATCAAAGGAGAAATCCTGGGTAATTACTAAAGGTACTTATCTTCTTTTAAAAGTAATGTTCAGTCAACAACCAGATTCCTTCTTGGTAGTAATTGTAACCACAAGAAACCCATGAAAGCACAAAGTCTTTTATTGCTTCCCTCACTAAAACAGGGCGTAGTGACATAGTAGAATGAAGTGTAGCACAAAATCTCCACCTCAACTGCCAAAGATTGAAATATATGAAAGACAATGGGGGCACAAAGTCATCCCAAAATCCTTTACATAGAAATAGAAAATAAATACACTAAAGAAAATTGTGGCAGCATAAAGTCTCTCCACAGTCGACTTCAGGACACCTTCCTAATTACTTCCACTAGTTCTACTTGTTAAATTAAATGGACAAGAATGCTTCTAGGAAATAGACATAAGAACAATTTCCTAAATAACACAAGCTATTCTAGCACAAATTATGAAATGTCACTTATTTTCTCATTCAAATAAAGAAATATGATTAACAATCTGAGCTCAAAGTCTTAGGAAATGCCTTTCAATTTGGGTAGAGTTTTGCTTCTATAACAGAGAGATCCCATTTGCATAAAATAAGAGATTACATTGTATAGAAGCCAAGAAAGACTTGGTGCTTTGTTTCATGGAATGGACTATGCTACATTCAATGCCTTGAATGCATTTTCAGTTTTGTTAAGGGGCCATGCTGGAATAGAGCATCGGCCTTAAATGTGGCTGGTCAATTCATCTCAAATGTCTCCTCCAAAGTATAGGCTGCCTGTTCCTCTTCCTAATATTTGTGTAGTTGTCCACTTTGCCTTTACTCGATGGAGAAAAATAGGCCACTTCCTTGAGTTCTCATGCTCTCTGATGTCCACCTGGTAGACTGTTTCACCTACTGGAATAAATTTTATGCAGATATTTCTCATCTTTCCCTCTTGTTCCCTCTTCTCTTAATGCATTTTCTCTCTTCCTCATTATCTGAGCTCTCTCAAATTCTTCTTCAATTGGTCACTAAGTTTGTTCTCAGGTCTATGCCACATTTGAAAATAAATGGGCATTTTTTTACCTTGAATTTGATGTCCACGAGGATGTCATTAGTCACTGGTCATTTGAACCACTTTGAACCTTGAACCTTTGAACCATGAGAGTGCATTGGTTCAATGGTTCAATGGTTTGGATTCCCCTATCGGTGCCTTGGTTCAATTGGTTCCTTGGTTCAATCAGTTCCTTGGTTCAATCGGCTCCTTGGTTCAGTCGATTGAGCCATTTCTTTGAACTTGTCTCTGGAATCTTCTATTTCCTTCCTTTGCTCGAAGCTTCCTTGTGAGCTTTGAAATTCTTAAACTGGTTGAACTCTTCAAACCATTTCGGTTCAAAGTTCAAAAGTTCAACAGTTCATTCTCTTTCTTTTAATCCTTTTATTCTCTAAGTCTTTTGAACTTATTGAACCTTTGAACCTTTGAAGTTTCAAACTCTCTGGATTCTTTTCTTTTCTATTGAAGTCATTGGACCTTTGAACTTTGAACTCTTTTGGTTCAAGGTTAAATGATTCAATGGTTCATTCTTTGCTCTTTGAATCCTTTGTTCTTCTAAGTCTTTCAAAATTTATTGAACTCATTGAACCTTTGAACTGGTTCAAGGTTCAACGTTTCAATGATTTAATCTTTCTTCTTTGAAGTCTTCTTTCATTTAAGTCTTTTGATGTTATTAAACTCGTTGAACCATTTTAGTTCAAGGTTTAAGGTTCAACGGTTCAACCTTCACTCTTCAAAGCCTTCTTTTCTTTAAGTCCACTAAACTCATTGAACTTTAGAACTTGCCAAAGTCTTTGAACTCGTTGAACTCTTCGAAGCGGTTGAACTTCTTTTGAACTCATTGAGCACTTAACTCTTTTTTGAACCTTTGAACTCATTGAACCTTTGAAGTGAAGTTCAATGGTTCAATGGTTCAATGGTTCATTCCATTTGTTTGAAGCCTATTGCTAAGTATTTTGATTAAACCTTGGCATTGAACTAGCCTTGAAAATGCCTAAGTGTTGGAACTTCTTTTTGAGAAAGCCTGCCTGTTGAACCTGCAAGTTCTCTAGCTGAGAAGACTTGAATAATTGAAGAATTTGAATAATTAGAACATTTTTTGAGAAGGAAAGAAATAATTTTGGTCTGTAGGACCAAAATAGTTGATATGTTTTCCCCAAAAACAAGTGATGGATTTTGGGAATAACACACCTATGCAAAGATACATTGATTAAATGAGGCATGACTAACCTAAGGAGCTTATGGGTGCACTCCTTTTATAGGAATATGAAGACATGGGCATGAGAATGTTACTTGGTCAATGAGATGCATTGATAGATTACCAATTGGTAAGTTCTTAAGGAGAATTTTGTGCATAACTTATCCTTTTCCTTGTAGAACTTAAAACTTGTTGAGCTATTGCAAGAGATTCGAAGGGCAATGTTTGACGACACCACAATCCTTGAGGAGTGCTTGAAAGACATGTTCAAAGAAAAAGGGTTGGTGTTCTAGACCTTCTTTGAGGAAAAGATGCTCAACATTGACTCCAACAAGGAGGGTGATAAAACTTGGAAGGAATGTTACTAGAAAACACCAACTACTAGAATAAATCTTATGCACCAAGTAGATGATAGATCTCCTAGTGAAGAAGACCTCACTCATCTTTACATTGAGATAATAGAGGGAACCTAATAAGTAAAGGATTATCAACAAGAGAGGAATGAGTCATACCATGCACCACTAAATACCATCAAAGTGGATATCAACACATAAGGAGAGATAAAGATGGCTACTCTAAATGCCTATAGGTCTAATGCAAAGATGGCATGAATCATAAACCAACTGAAGGAGTTCTAAGATTTGTTCCCTATGAATTATTAGGATATGAAGGGAATCTACCCATGACTAATAAATATGATCATAAAGCTAATTTATAGTGTAATACTAGTGAAAAATTTCCCCTACCAGATTAATCCCAACCTTTGTACCAAGGTGAAAATAGAGATCAATGTTATGTTGGCCGTAGGGGTCATTTATCTTATACAAGAGTCTGAGTGGGTGAGCCCAATGGAAATTAAAATCAAGAAGGATGGGTACATTTACATTTACATCAAATACAAAATGTTTAACACTACCTACATCAATGACCCCTTCCCAAATCCATTTACTGATGAAGTCTTGGAAGGCTTTGCAGATTATGAATCTACACCTTCATTGATGGGTTTTTCAGCTATCATCAAGTCTAGATTGAGGAGGAGGACAAGCCCAAAACAACCTTTATGACTGAATGGGGTTGTTTTGATTATAATGTAATATATTTTGGACTCAATAATATACTAGCCATAGTCTCTAGGGTGGTGATTATCATGTTTAAGGAATTCATCCACAAGATCCTCCAAGTCTATCTAGATGATTAGATGGTATATGGCCTTTTTAAGGACCATTGTGACAACTTGCACCTAAAGTTTGAAAGGTGCAGGTAGGTTCAAATTTTCCTAAACCTAAAAAAGTGTCTTTGAAATAACATTTAAAACCCTACTTAGGCACATTGTCTGTAATGATGTTTTACTCATTGATCCAATGAAGATTGACATCATCATATAGCTGCAAACTCCTTCCACATAGAAAGACATTCGTGCCTTTCATGGCTACTATGGATATTAATTTTTTTTATAAGGAGTTATGCAAAGATTGTGGTATTTAAAAAAGAGATTTTATGTAAGGATGGACTATTCTACTAGGGGGAAGTGCAAGGGGATGCCTTTGAGAACATAAAGCTCAGATTGGCTAGTGTGCCTATCTTATACTTCCCTGACTAGATAATGCCCTTTCATGTCCATGTTAACCCTTTTGGATTTATGATTAGCACGATCTTGGTGTATCCTAGTGAAGGAAAAATGGATCATCCCATCTCCTTTGCCAATAGAAAGTTGACCTTAGCAAAGAAAAATTACACTACCACAGAGCATGAGGTACTCACCATGGTTTATGCCTTACAAAAATTTAGACAATATTTGTTGGAAACCTTGTTCATATTTTTCACTAATCATGAGGTGCTCAAGTATGTTAGATGCATGTGTAGATGGATTATTCTATTATAGGAGTTCCAGTTCTCCATTATGGTTGAGCCTAGAAAGTAGAATTTAGAGCCAAACCATTTGTCCTACATCAATTTTGGTGATGCAGTGGTGTTAATTGAGGATGACATTCTAGTCATGTAACTGTATAGAGTATAACATAACCCTGAGGATTTGGCAGAGATTTTTACCTTTCTAATGTTTGGAGTTATACCCCCAAGTATGATGAATAAGGAAAATAAATAGATATTAGTTTGTACCAGCCCATTTTAACTCATCAATGAAGAAGCATATAAGATAAGTAGAGATGAGGTACTATGCTGATGTGTATTTGAGCATGAAAGAGACTCTATTTCGTAAGAGATGCATTAAATCATAGAAAGAGGACATTGCACTGGAATGCAACAGCAAGAAAATTGTTATAGTCAGGCTTGTGGTGGCCAAGGTTGTTCCAAGATGTGAAGGATTATGCTAAGACATGTGATATATGCCAACACATAGGGAAGCTCAACCATCAGGATGAGATGCCTCTCATCCCTATTCTTGACTAGGAACCATTCAATAAATGATCCATTAATTTTATTGGGTTGGTAACTCCTATAACATGGTGCATAGGTTGAAGGTATATCCTAGTGGCCATATATTACTTCATAAAGTGGGTTAAGGCCATGTCAACCAAAGACTACACAGTCACCACATCCATGCACTTCATTTAGGAAAACATCATAAGCTGTTAGGGGTGCCTACTTAGTCTAACTAGAAATAGGGGCACTCACTTTATAAATGAAATGGTTGGCATCTTATTAGCTGAGTATATGATGGAACACCATAAAATGACCCCTTATCATCCACAAATAAATGGCATAGCTGAGGCATTTAACAAAATTATGGCAACATGCCTCATAAAGATATGTAATGTTGGTCACAAGGATTGGGATGATTGAGTATCAAAAGTGCTATGGGCGTACTACACAACCTACAAGTGCCTAAATAAGGCTATGCCAATTCAACTAGTGTTTAGCACTAAGGTAATCCTACCAATGGAGTTTTTGGTTCCATCATTGCACATCATGTACATTGTTTGACTAGATGACCAAGAGTCACTAAACACAAGGCTAAAGGATGTAAAGCACCTAGATAAAATGTGTGCCCAATAAAAGTGGAGCAAGTAGATACAAAAGGTACATCAGAAGCTCTAACATGACAAGCACATAAAGAATAAGGTGATAGCATAAGGAGCATTCATTTTTATCTATGACTCCAAGTATTTCAAGCATCCAAGTAAATTATAGATAAGGTAGAGGGGTCCTTATATCATCCACCACATATTGAAGGCAATCGCATGTAAGTTGTGCATTTTGACTGATGAAATGTTCCATAAGCATTTCAATGGAAACAAGTTGAAGCCATATTGATAATAGGGTGGTGCTTAAGCTATAAGCCCATCGACTTCTTAGTCACTAGTCAATTTGAGTTCAGATGACTAGCATAACATTTGGTGTAAGCCAAATAGTTTTGTTTTGTTTTTATTCCCTTAGGTAGTAGTGTAAAGAGTTTAGAAGTGAGACTTTGAAGCCTACTGAGAAATTCTACTAACATTTCATGCGTAAATCCAATTAAGTGATTTGATCCCTTATGATTTCTAAAAACATTTGAGGATAAACATCTAAGTGGTGGGCATGTGAAACTCACCAGACTCAAGAAGAAGATGCACAAACTCCGGGTGTGCAAGAGATAGATTATAGGGCTATGGAGGTCTAAGGAATAAATACTCTGGCACTTTCATGCATAATGTCATTCAGGTGAGTCAAACCCATTTTATTTCCAAGTACCTAGGGCCTGACACCTAAGTTTATATATGTAAGGAGGTTTCCATACTTAGACAAAATAGGAGGCAAGTGAAGATGCACAACTTGATCATGCATAAGAAAGATAGTGAAGACAAAATTATGGGAACATGCCTCATAAAGATATGTAATGTTGGTCACAAGGATTGGGATGATTGAGTATCAAAAGTGCTATGGGCATACTACACAACCTACAAGTGCCTAAATAAGGCTATGCCAATTCAACTAGTGTTTAGCACTAAGGTAATCCTACCAATGGAGTTTTTGGTTCCATCATTGCACATCATGTACATTGTTTGACTAGATGACCAAGAGTCACTAAACACAAGGCTAAAGGACTTAAAGCACCTAGATAAAATGTGTGCCCAATAAAAGTGGAGCAAGTAGATAGAAAAGGTACATCAGAAGCTCTAACATGACAAGCACATAAAGAATAAGGTGATAGCATAAGGAGCATTCATTTTTATCTATGACTCCAAGTATTTCAAGCATCCAAGTAAATTATAGATAAGGTAGAGGGGTCCTTATATCATCCACCACATATTGAAGGCAATCGCATGTAAGTTGTGCATTTTGACTGGTGAAATGTTCCATAAGCATTTCAATGGAAACAGGTTGAAGCCATATTGATAATAGGGTGGTGCTTAAGCTATAAGCCCATCGACTTCTTAGTCACTAGTCAATTTGAGTTCAGATGACTAGCATAACATTTGGTGTAAGCCAAATAGTTTTGTTTTGTTTTTATTCCCTTAGGTAGTAGTGTAAAGAGTTTAGAAGTGAGACTTTGAAGCCTACTGAGAAATTCTACTAACATTTCATGCATAAATCCAATTAAGTGATTTGATCCCTTATGATTTCTAAAAAAATTTGAGGATAAACATCTAAGTGGTGGGCATGTGAAACTCACCAGACTCAAGAAGAAGATGCACAAACTCCAGGTGTGCAAGAGATAGATTATAGGGCTATGGAGGTCTAAGGAATAAATACTCTGGCACTTTCATGCATAATGTCATTCAGGTGAGTCAAACCCATTTTATTTCCAATTACCTCGGGCCTGACACCTAAGTTTATATATGTAAGGAGGTTTCCATACTTAGACAAAATAGGAGGCAAGTGAAGATGCACAACTTGATCATGCATAAGAAAGATAGTGAAGACACACCATATGATCATGCACAAGAGAACTGAAAAAGAAAGATCAATCACTGAAAGAACAATGCAAAGGATTTGTATGGGGTAAGATAGGCTAAGGTAAGGTGAAGTGCAAGAAATCAACCAAGATAGATAAGCATACTTAAAATAAAAGTATAGCAAGAGGAGGTGAATTTCATGTATATGAGGTGTTGTGTCTAGGTTACCATATTGAAGGTGAAGTTCATTCCAAGAGAACAAAGTAAAGAAGGAGAATCATCATAGATAATTGGTATCTACCTAGATTTGAGCAAGAAATAACCATTTGGACCATAAGTCACTTCAATAAAATATCATTAAAAACATTGAATGAGGTGATAGTAGAGGCACAAAGATCCATAATAAATGAGTTATTAGTAAATGATTTTTGTGGATTTTGCAAATTTTCATGGGTTTTAAAAAAATTAAACACTACCACACCATTAACGTACCTACATTAAAGATGGTAGATGGAAAAAGGGTATAAAATTCCATGTGGTTGACAGGTTTCCATTACAAACTTTGTGCAAATCTCAAGATGTCAAGCAAACCAACATAAAATAGGAACTAGAGAGCCAAATCATACAAACCCTTTCAAAGAGAGAATCCGAGTAGCCCCAAGCACCTAGAGTGGATGATTGAGAAGCAAGAGAGATTGCACTCAAGGTGAGATTGGTGTGTAAAGGGGTGGAAAGGAATTTGAGTAGGAAATAATCGATGGAAAAGTGAGTTTTCACTAAAGATGAAATTATTGACCTATAAATCTTTGAGTCAGGTATATTCATAGTTCCCATGACTATGAAGTGCCATTAATAATTCAAGGTTTTGGTAGACCCAACCTACCACACTTTAACATTTATAGGTTTAGTATGGACAAAAAGTAGAAGGGAACAAGTTCACAACAACAAAGTCTAAAATGGGTGCACATGGTGGTAGAAGTGGCCCCTTAAAGAAAAATAGTGCTGATGGTAGAAGGGGTTATTGTTGTGCAAGTTGACCTTGAAGTGCTGATCAAAACGTACTGTCAAGTCATACAATTTACACTAGAAGTCTTGGTGGGGGAAAATTGGAATTCATTTGCATATACCTACTAGCTGAAGGAGTATAACCATCATACTTATATCCATGTGCAAGACCTACCATCAGATTGGATGGTGGGTATAGGGAGAAAGATGAAATAGGGTGAAATACTATTTGACATTGCCATTCGAGATAAGTTGATAGCTTCCAACACAACTCAGTTGTATGAGTTGTTATGCTTTGGGAAGCTAGAAGAGCTAGTACAATTATTTTTATCATGCATCTATGACAACCACATATACTTCATGAGGAGAAGCATGAGGATATTGATGTGCCTCATTAGAAGGATAATCAAGCTCCCAAATGCTAAGAAAGACATTCATGAAATGATGGGTGATGATGAAGATTTGGAGCACATGGTAAATCTCTTGAGTTACTACAAGGGGGGATTCACCTTCCCCATCAAAGATTACAAGGACCCAGGCATGAGGGTAGCCCTGTGCCTCATAAACTCAAAACTTTACCCCAATAGTCATTAGACTGATGTGACAAAAAATTACCTCTATATCACCTACCATATGGTATAGGGTGTAAAATTTAACATTTCCAAGTTTATTTCTAAATAGTTCATGAAGAATGTGCTAGAGTGCCATATGATGAAGGATACCTTTAGGTGGGGTTCCATTCTCATCCTAATAGTCATATATGAAATTGGAATAATAGATGGGGATGAGGATAATCTTTAGGTTTTTCTAGAGTATAATGAGTCCCCAATGCAAAAGTACAAGGACTTTACTTTCCACAGTTCCTTCAATGTAAAGTATAAGGCATGCATGATGAGATGGTGTGAGAAATATATCAAGGAATTTGGGATTGAGTGGTGTATCCCCAAAGAGCTCCCCAAGATCATCAAGAAGTTACACCACAAGAGAGAGGCCATAAGGGCCAAGGGCAGAAGTTTTAAAGTGTAAATGGGAGGGCATGAGCCTAGATTAGGATCACATTGATTTGGTGCTAGAGTTACACCACAAGAGAGAGGCCATGAGGACCAAGGGCATGACTCAAGTTGAAATTGATAAGGTAAGGGCCAAAGAGGAGAAAATTGTCATGATCATCAAGAAGAGGAAGGCAAAAATAAAGAAGGCACAAAAGGAGAAGGCTAGGAAGGAGGAAGAAGAGAAGAGGGTTTTTGAAGGCATGAAACTCATTAAAGATAAAATAGCAGAGGCACCTAGTACCCACATCAGCCTAGTAGAGGAAGTTGTAGTATAAGCACACCCTAGTATTGAAGGGGTGCTTACGAACAAAGAAGGTGATGTTGGAACCTTAAAGAAGTAAACAAAAGAAAAGTAATAAGAAGAAGAAGAAGTGGACAAGGGGAAATTTTTGAAGAATAATAACCCCTATAGGAAAGAGAGAAAAAAGAAGGCATTGAAGAAGAGAAAAATAAAAGTGAAGAGGCATAGGAATAAAAGGAGCTGGTCATTGAGAAAGAGGAATTCAAGCCAAGTTACTAGGAAAAAGCATAGAAAGGATATACCACAGATGAAGACTCATACATGTTGGATTACATGCCCTATAGAGCTAAAGCAACATTGATACACCATCAAGTTTCCTTCATACTTATTTCTATATGGACAAGCCTCATTTTGAGGTACTAGCTAAGGTAATATAAAGCATCAAGAAACTAGAAGAGGGGCATGACTACCAACTAGTCAACCCTTGGGATATGAACCAAGTAAGTTTAGATAATTCCCTCCTTAAGATGGCCTTTGAGGTGGCATGAAATAACATTTTTAATGACGTTCATGCCACCAAATGGAAAGATATTACAATTAAGGTAGAAGAACTCAACACCATGAAGCTCAAGCTCAAGCTCAAGCAATTAGCTCAACATGTTTAAGAAGTATAGCCATCCTTTTTAGATGGTATTAACACTTTAAATCTTTTTGAATTTGATAAGGTGTACATGATGGTAAAATAAATGCTCCCTTAGATGAAGCTAGTGTAGGAAGAATGAGAATACCCTTTTGAAGTCCTAAATAAAGGCTCAACAAAAAACTTGATGTGGTTAGGGACCTATTTGCAAAGCTAGAGGAGAGCATAATGATGTTGATGTCATTTTTTGTAAATTCTCCACCCAAGCATCAATCATCGATGCATACCTCTAAAAGGTGAAGGGGAAGAAGGATACATTGATGAAACAAGCCTTCACTGTTAGTCAGGTTGTGCACACATAAATAATGGCACAAGCCAATACATTGAGCACCCATCTAAAGACCCAAGAGAAAGACTTGGAGGAACTTTTATGTGCCTTCCAAACTAAGGCAAGTGAGCAGAGAGCCATCTTATATGGTGGTGTCTGAAAGGCTAAGGAAACGCTAGAATCCTTATGCAAGGAACTAGACAAAACTAACATGATCATGCTTAAGGATACCTTTACAAAGATTGATAGTGCCATCAAAGAAATGAAGCTCATGATCCATGGATTTGATGAATTCAAGGCATAAATACAATAGAGTGAACCCAAATTTTGTGTAGCCAAGGTGCTATAAGAATAATTTGAGGATAGACTAACATTTTTGTATGGGGTAATGTTAGGTCCCATTTTGTGATAAGTAATGGACTTGAGCCAACTCAACAAACACCTTGGCATGAGGTAACTATGTGGATGGGTGTTTTTTTAATCTTCTAGCGATGCCAAATCGTTGGTGGCTAATGACTCCAAGAATCATTGAGAACTGGGTACATGAGACAATGACCGGCCATTAAAGACAAGCATCTTCTTTTAAATTATGTAGTATTGGGAAGCAAGTTTATAGGATAGAGACCACATTGAAGGTAAAGTGTAGTATAGGTAGTAGGATGTGTACCTCTAGTGCTATCTCAGTAGTTAGTGTGCCCCACTCTCCATAAACCTAGGATGCTCTAAAGCTTATAAAAGGGAGTTGAGTCTAGTTGAAGAAGAGGTGAATTGGAGTAGTGAAGCTCTGGTGAATTATTGCTAGAAGATTAGTTAAGTTTAGAACTTAGCTTGGGATGTATTCTAGCACTCCCCTTTGTAACACCCAAGCTCGCTCGTGAGCTTGGGCCTTAGTAGTTTATGTTGAGCACTTGCTCAGTTTATATGGACTATATATGCATTATTATTTAACATGTTTAATGAAGAATGCTTTGCACAAATAGTTGATGGACTAATGTTTTAAGTCTTTGAATTTTTATTGAATGCATATTATATTCTATCAAATGTGTGATTGAATCCCATGAGCTTCCAACCTAGTTTGTTCATGGTGGGCCTATGGGTGACAACAAGCCCTACACCAGAATAGGAAATATACTAAGTATGGAAAAGACCCTATGCCTCAAATAAAATCTATGCTTAAGTGCAAGACCATGTCAAAGTCCCTTAACTTAACACCTAGTTGGCCCTCAAGCACCTAACTACCATCAAGCTTATAAAACCCAAGAATTTCATCTATGATTTCCCAACCATTATTACACTAACCCAATCCCCCTAAGGATCAGAGTTGTGCCATGGCACAACTATCCCAACATATACCCCAATCCCTTCTCCGTTATGATTCCTGTGAGAACATAAGGATTGTACCTTATTTATATTGATTCAATCACCATTGAGTGTTAAATGTTAAGCACCATAGAAATCATCAAGGTTTACACCCTCTAGAACAAGCCTAGATTTGAATTGGATAGCTAGGTAGGGACGTGACTAGACTCATGATTGATAAGACCAAATTTACTACAACAAGCTTACTCCTACTAATGTGCATTAAGTACATAGTTTCATGGGACTAATTGGGAACTATCACTATTTTTTGGAAGATTTATCTCACCTATCCAATCCTATCACTTCCTTGCAATGTAAGAGAAATAAATTTGTTTGGACACCTCAATGTGAAGAGGCTTTCCATAAACTTAAAGTGTTGTTGATAAGAGCTCCAATTCTGATTATTCCTGACCTAAATGGTAATTTTGAGATTCAGGTTGATGATTTTAAGGAGGGATTTGGTGGAATATTGACCCAATATGGTAGGGTAGTGTCTTACGAGTCACATAATATTAAGGAACATGAAAAACATTATCCTACACATGATTTATAGCTTGTTCTCATAGTGAACATTATAGAATAATGTAAGTATTTCCTATTAGGAAAGCATTTTAAGGTGAATTTTGATCACTGTAGTCTGTAACAATTGTTTTCCCAAGACAATTTGAATGCATGTCAATGAATATGGATAGAATTTGTTAGTAATTTTAAAATTAATATATATATATTATGTTAAAGGTAAGGATAATCATGTTGTTGATACACTCAACTGATGCATGTACCTTGCTACCCTATCTTTGTTATAAGGAAATTTCATAACTACCATGTTAAAACAACTTATTGACAAATACTACCAAGAAGTGTAGGATTGACCAATGAGCCCTTAGCAAAAAAGTTTACTAATTTTTCTATTGAGGTAGATGGCCTTTGGAGGCATAAAAATATAATTTTTATACCCAAGTTAGGTGACATGTGGGATCTTGTACTGTAATAAGAACATAAAAATCCCTATTTTACTCATCTATGTGTCACCAAAATGACACATGAGCTAAAAAGGCATTACTTTTGACTTAACATGAGGCATGATGTCACTAATTTTATGACAAGATGCTTAGAATGTTAGCATGTAAAGGATGAACATTATCACCCTATGGATTTGTTATATTCATATGATATACCCAATGGAAAGTGGTTTGTGGTCTCCCTTGATTTTATTGTTGAGTTGCTTAAGTCTCACAATAAACTTGACATTATTCTAGTGGTAATTGATAAATCCACAAAGGTTGGCCACTTCATCGCTGGAAACTTAACAAATGATGTTTCCATTTTTACATAGCATTTTATAAAAGAAGTGGCTCAATTACATGGGATACTTGAAGTGACCATTATTGATAGAGACAAGTTGTTCACGTTAAGGTTTTGACAAACCCTGACTTCAACATTTGGCACTTCGTTGAACTTTAGTTCTTCATACAACCTAGAAATAGATGGTCAAATTGAAATAATCAATCAAGTGGTTGAGGACATGTTATGAATATATGTTATGGACCAATAAATTAAGTAGGAGGACTATCTCTATTTATTTGAGTGCAATGATAATAAATCATACCATTTTTTACTAAAAATGGCTCCTTTTGAAGCTCTATATGGATGAAAATGTAGAACCCTGATTGGATGGGCTAGTTTGTAAAATAAAACCATTTTCATCCCTAAGGTACTGCAAGAGTATGATAATTAAATAGCCTTAATATGCCAAAATCTAAAAGTTTCTTTGGATCGATAAAAGAGTTATGTTAATCAGAAGAGAACACCTCATGAATTTATTTTTGGCAATAAGGTTTTTCAACATGTTAGACCTTAGAAAATCTCAATCAAGTTGGGAAAAAATTCCAAGCTAGATCCATGCTTTCTTGGACCCTTTGACATTGTGGATAAGATTATCCTTATTTATTATTGGCTAGCTTTACCCCCTTCTTTATCTAGAATTCATGATTTCTTCCATGTTGTTTTATTAAGGAATATATACCTAATTTTTCTCATGTCTTAGATTGAAAAATCTCTAGGTTATTGAATAGTAAGGGATGTAGATGGAACTAGTAAAATTTTTTGGACCACCACAACGTTAAATTTTGAAATAGAGACATTTAACAAGTTTTGGTATAATGGGACCAACTAAGCAAAAGAAGTGCCACTTGGGAAGATGCACATCTATTCAGGCAACACTATCTTTGGCTATTTTTAATAAGCACTAGGATGACTCATATTTAAATGGAGGAGGATTTTATGAACCGATCATATGATATATTTGGTTTTTGTTTATGAGACTTTTATAATATATATTTCTTGAATTTTTTGCTTATTTAGATTGTGTGTTATAGATGTGATTATAATTCTGGCACTATGTTTTGAATTCATAGTTTACTATTTTACTTATGATAGATGCCATAGTGGAAGTTTATATATGATTCATTATATAATGATTAAATTTTATATAATTTATATTATGTTATTTTACATAATACCATTTAGATACTATTGATGCCTATTTCCATGGTTGTAAGACCATGTTGTATGAGCTAGGCTTGGTAGTAGACTTTGGAACCTGGGGTAGTAAAGGAAGAAACAATGATAAGTTGATTGATACCAATATATATAATAATGGAAATGATATCTAAGCCATTTGATTACGTCACTAATTTTATTGCAGTCCCAATTTGATGATTTGTCAAGTTTATCTTATTAGACGTTCTTGAGTTGTAAGTGTTGTTTTATCTTACATGCATGCATCTCCACATTTGATATTATGTTATTTGGTTCATTTTTATTCATCTTCCACATGATTTATGGATTTTTTTGTTCAATTATACTTTCTTGTATTATTTATGCCTTGTGTGGGTTTGGTGTCATTTTGGAATGTTTATTTTATTGCATCTTTAGCTTATAATATAAAAGGCTTGTTTAATCCATGATTAATTAAAATTTGTTGACCCCTTAGGTGGTCATGATGATCAACCCATGCATTTAATTAGGGTGGGATCCATAATGTTGTTTTCTATGCTTACACAATGGTCATGATGGCCTAAGGGACTTGTGGGCCTTTTGACCTACCCCTAGGCATCATGAAGTAATTTTGGTCGAAGTGATTCTAGATTATTTATCATTATTGTTATCCTAGGTATGTTGCTTGAATCATATCTCAAGCAGGGGCATAGAGTATTGGAGAATATTTAATCTCTTATCTCAAACCAACTGTATGGGCCAGAACCATAGGACAAAAATGGTGGTGTAAGATAAGTTAATGGAAAATTTATTCACTTAAGCCATTGATTATAGTAAGGAGAAAATGGGGTCCACACAATGAAAGAAGGGGTTATTGGTCTTATGTGGTGTTCAGAAGAAAAGAAGAGGGAATCACCATTTTTCCTTCTCTATAGGGATGATATTTTGATTCTAAGTAATTAATGCATTAAAATTTGAAATATGTGAATAGTTTCAAGTGTGGTTTTCTACCTAATAACCTCTTGAGTCTATAAATAACTATCAGTTCACCATGAAGTTGTAAATACATCATAGAAAACCTTTAGTCACCTCATAATCATTTGAATCGATAATAATAATGTTTTTAGTGTTTTGAATACATATTGGGTATTCAGGTTAACAATATGTTATTTTGCTTTCTTGTTTTCTACCTCTTTGGATTCGAACATGTGGAACTACTATAAACTCTTATTGGTTTAAAACCCTAGCTGTGTGAGGTCTTCTAAGTTATGGGTTTTTGATTTATGTTGATTAAATATTTTAGTGGTAACTCAGCCTTGTTATAAATTATGACCCTAATAGGTCATGGCAGGGTAATTAAGCCAATAGCTTAACTATTATTGTAATGGTATATAAAGTTGTTTTCTTTTGTTTTGTATAAATGTACATGGTTATCTAATAATATTGTAGAAGATTTGGTTTGTCTGAAATAAATTTTGAGAGTTTGAATGATTGAATATGGTGGTTACGGTGATTTTACTTGTGTTCATTTTGGGTAAAGAACTTGATCTTTGGCATGAATAGATATTTTATTATGACTATTAAATGTTTAGAGGCATGTTTAAGCTATGCAATTTTTATTGAAGAATTTTGTTGGGAGTATTGTGAGTTTGGTTTTTATTTTAGGAGTTTTGGAGGATGTTTTGATCTAAATCATTCTTGACCTTTTTTGGTGTTACTGAGATTTTGTTGAGATACTCTAGTATACATATGTAAGATGGAAGTTTGTCTTTTTGTTTAATCATGAACGTATTTCATTGACAAGTTATTGTTTAAGCTAAATGCTGGTGAACTCCGTAAATGAGTCATCATTGAATTTGTTGAATGGAATGTTTGGACTTATTGTTAGTATCCCATTCCTTGGAATGATTAATTGAGGATTGATTGCCATGTTTTGTTCCCTTTTGTCTTGTGACTGTTATTTCTATTTTGACCCATGTCTTCAATTTTATGACAGATGTTCATGCTCTTTCTCCAAGCCCAGATGTTTGATTTCCACCATAGAGCTTATGGTTGGGGTTATTAGGGCCACTGATGGTTGGGATCATAGGACTAAGCATTAGGATTTTATTTATTGGAAGTACTCTTCTCTTTCTATTTAGATTCGATTTGGTGTCATGTTCCTGATGTGGATGCTCTTATGCTTCAGTTGTAATTTTAGAAGTTATTTTCAATAGTGAGTATCTATATTCAAAAATTCATTATTTCTTATATTATAAGTCATTAATTCATTACTTGCTTGCATTATGAATTATTTTGGTTTTGCTTAGAGTTTAATGTTAACTCAGAATTCTTAGTGTAGAAGTATTATTGTGTTAATTACTTTAGTGTGATTAAATCATGTATATTAGTTAGGATTTCACTTTTAAAATAGATGTTCTTCTCGGTATACTTACAACAATATTATGTCTTGTTTAGCCATTGGAAATCTAATTGTATATTGGTGTATCATTTTAAAATAATGTTGTAGTTATAAATTATTAGGATAAAATGGTAATGGATTAGGACATATGTTCCAACTACTCTAAGTTGAATGCAAAGTTAAATTCTCAAGTATCATATATTTCCTATTTCTATATGGTCTAACTAACATCTAGATCGATAATGGTTACCTGGATAACTTCAAATGTTTTAAATGAATGATTTAATGTTAGTCTCAAGTGCTTTATTTCCTGAAGCTATTCATATAAATATTGGTTTGCATTTTAAAATTTGGATATCTAACCTAACTTGTTTGGAATTGGAAGCTATTAGTATTACTTGCATATTATTATTCATACAACTCTTGTTAAGCCATATCAATATGGAACTTAATGTATGAAAAAATAAATAAAACCCTTTAGGGCTATGTCGGTACAATTAATCTTCTTATTCTTTTCATTTCATAAATGGACTGCATTAAGACTTGTGTTGAGTTCTAAAAAATCTTAACATAGAACTCATAGGCAAGATGCTAGTTTAATCACTATCTTAATTCCTTCTCTTATTTATTTATTTTATCGATTAAATATTATAGTTGGCTTTGAGACTTTGGAAATGCATGATTAAGTTGATTGTTGGAATGATATTTATTTTCTATATATATAAGGGTTTACGTTTCAATGAAATGCTACTATTTTAGCCAGATGACTGGTATTTTAACCAAGTGGCTAACTAGATGGTAACATTAACATTAAGATATGTTGTTTTAGAATTAATAGTCCTAATATTACTTGATGTTTAAGTTACGGTTAATGTGTAAATATAAATTTTTGTGCATTAAGTGTAATGTTTGAAATTAGATCTCATTCTAAATCTATATTACTACAGCTGCATTATTTTGGCATTGAAATAGTCTAACAAGTAAATGAGTGTTGAAATATTTTCCTTTCTTATATCATTCAATTAAGAGGATTGTCATTTAACTTCTTTTTATTATGAATTCACTAAATAAGAATGTTTACTTGGGTTTATGCAAACAGTGTATTGCATCTATTTGAATATTCAAATCATATTTATGGTTTATTAATTTCTATTGGTATGTAGTAAATAAATTAGAAGATATTAAATTATCTATCTTAGTAGACTTAATTGGATCAAACCAAGTTAAGATAAAAAAAGAATCAGAAATTGATAAATATTCTAATATAAAATATCAGCATGGTTGTTGATACACTTGCTTCTTGTGTTGATTAACCTTAAAATTTTTGCACTTAATAAACATGCAATTAATAGAATAACCAAAGGACAAGTACGTAGAAAATTGAGATAAGACCTATATTTACTAACATGTAAAATGGTTAAGTACATTACATGTGTGAATAAAATGTGTTCAATTGATGTGATGTCCTTTTATGATGTATTGTCCATCCTCGACAAGTACCAATGAAACTTACCTAATACTAGAATGCTAAATTAAGGTTGTGCAATGAAAGATGTGCCTTCATTATTGTCATGCTAGAACGAGGCAATCATGGTGTAGTGATCTTAGGTAGTGATCATGGCCAAATTTCCAATAAGGATAACATGGACACATGGCTTTTTCTCACACAAAGCTTAAAAGAATTAAAGTGTTTCAAAAGCTTATATTGTATTTCTTTTAGAAATAATCTTGTAGTTCCTTCTCACTGATTTCAAAATATTTGTAAATCCTTGTCTAAGAAAGCTTAGTACGATGATTCTTTTATTGAAAATTCATAACTTTGTTCTCAAACTATTGTGTTATTCTAGTTTTTAGTCTTGTATATTTACCTATATGATTAATTACCTAATCTTGGATCTTAATAACTAAATTACTAATATTGTCTATATGGACTAACTAAGGATATTTATTGTCACATTATTCGTGCTTCAATCATGAATAAACTATAATTGGACTCATTAGGGAGAGCAAGATGCTTAGTTAGGGCTAATTACCCTTAGATGATCCTATTAGGAAGATAGCCCAATGGTATAGATTTTAGGGTTTGTCGATGGGGACTTGCACACTGATGCACCCTGAATTATATGCTTCTAATGGCAATCATTTTATTCCATATAAAACCCTCTAATGGTGTGTATCCCTAGTTAAGAGTCTATAGTGACCTAATCTAGTTATTGGTTGCTTGCACATTGGTGTGCAAAATAAAAAAGATGCATTTACACATCATTAAATGTGTAGTGGGCCCTACACGTAGTGTTGTTTGTACTCTGATTAAAATTAATTCTAATTCTAATAATAATAATTTTTAATTCATTATTTGGGGTTATTTCATATATGGGACTCAAGGCACAATCGAGGGTCTTGAGTTTGATTACACACTCTCATTTCCAAGGCATGAATGGAATATATTATCTGAATTTTAGTGACACTGATTGTAGGAATATGGATGTACATGATCATAGTATTAAATACCACTTTATTATTATTTTTGTAGCAATGGCTTGGGACTATAAATCTCCTCCTTAAAAACCTATATTAGTTCTTTGGCCGAGTAATCATAGAACAAGAGATTACATGTAGGTTGCACTAATCCACACTTGTGTGAGGGATTGAGTTTTCTATGAGACTAAATTAATTATCTATAACAAGTTGTTTTAAATGTATTAAATGAGAGGTTTGAATCACTCAATTATTTAACTTAAATCAATGGCTAGTAATGAATACATACAAGAAAATCTCGTAACACCATTATGTTGCCACACCTTTGCAGTGCATAGAATGAGTTTATCATTCATATATATAGGCTTTGATAATTGTGTAATGGAGCAAGGTGAATAAAATTCTAACATACAACCCACAATTTTAATTGGTGGAGTTTATTGTTCAATAATAATAAAAAATTGTCCATTCCAAAAATTTACTCAGTGTTTTACTTTACTTTGAGTAAGGGATTCCTTAATGAAAAAATTAATTGATCTATAATTTACTATCCTTAATGATTTTTTTTGTTTGATTATGATAATTTGACGATGTTGAAAGCATGCTACAATTGTATATATATTAAACTACATTTGAATAAAGCATTTTGCGAAACCACTTGTAATACACATTATTTAAATATAAATTTACACTAAAACACCAAACCTTAACACTAAACTAGCCACCTTGACAGAAAACATGTCATTTGGAGGATTCCAAACAGACCAAGATGTAGGGCATGGAGACTAACCTTCATTAAATGTACTGGTTAAGATCGAATGATGTAGATGCTCACATGCTTAAACATGATGGTTAGCTCACTTGTTGCGACCATTCTCCCTTAGACGATGCCCCTTATCGGAAACTACCTACTTTGGTCTGTTCAATGTGCCTACAGCTTGGTATTCTTTATCATTTTGGAAATGGTTTATGGATCAGGGATTCAGGGTGGGAAACGGGAAATGGCTCACAAGAGGCATACCTGTATTTTCAATCATACCATCAAATGTGTGCTAGGACTTTTATATTCAAATCATAGTTATTAGTTTTCCTGCCACATCGATCTCCCATCTTCATCTAAGGTTGATCGCTTGCTAGGTCAAAAACTTGATGCGTGTTTTTTTTTGGCATCTGGGGTCAGGAATTAGGGGTCTTTTTTTAAAGAGACTATTCAACTCCATTTTTAAAAAATGACTAAAAGAGAATGATAACTAACAAAGAATCCACCAAATTTTCAATTTTTTAAATATTTTATATAATTCGAAATTGTTTAATCCGCAAGTAAAATAAAGGGTTGTCTTCAGTTAGTGCTGACGATGATTGAGTAAAGTTGTATCTCATTCATCAAAATTTAATTTTTTATAGATATAAAAAATAGATGATAAATATAACGAAGGAATATTATTAAATTTGAATCTCATATCAATTTGATATATTCATACATTTAATTCCAGTAATTATAAATTTGTATTTTTTATGATAATGTCTTAAGAGAGTGCTAATATATTTATCTACGTGAATGCCAAGTAGTGAATAAATAATCAAGTGGGTATAAACTTAGGTTTGATTTTTGTTAATAGATGACTTTTTGATATTTTCTATTATGATTGACCCATCAAATGTGTCTAGGATGACCTCGTAGAGACATCCCAATTTGGAAAATTTTCATTGAGTGTTCTTGGACACTATCGACAAGGATACACACATGTGGTAAAAAAACCATCGTACTATTGTTGGTACTATCCTAAGAATGGAAATCAATGATATGGAATATGAAAAATATAGTCTATTTATGATTTTTAAAGGATCTTGCATATATTAGGATAATCTTAAATAAGCGTATATGATAAATTGGGTTAGACAAGAGAATATATGAATAGATAGGTAGAGGAAAATGTACACAATAATCAAATATGTATACAAATTCAAAGTATGTTAAAGTGTTCCAAAGTTAATATTTCCACATTTTTAATACAAAATTTACATGTCTACACTACCAAACATCTATAGCTCTTGTCCACTCTTAATTCCTTTAATTACTTAGTGTGTTCCTCAATCCAAACATAATTATCCCAAATTTTTGAATCCTTTCAATAACAAACACAACTAATCATGTATGATTGTGATCTAATAACTTCAAAAAAAAACTTCATAAAAATCGTTAAAAATAATCTCTTCCACTTAATAATTTAACATCAAACCCTTACTTCCAACAATAATCTTTGAAAACTATAAATATTTTACTTCAAACCAAACTTCTCCACACTCTAGAGATATCATTCATAACCAAAAAAAAACCTATGGATACTCCATTTAGAAAGCATTCCAACAATGAAACAAAAATATTGTACTTAATTTTTTAATGTAACTTAACTATACATAGAATATGATAAGTGCCACATATAAGGGACACTTAATCCTTACTACACCAACTTATATATAAATACCACAAAAATATTGACTCTCTTATACACAATCACTTAAACCCAAAAACTTAACACTCACTCAAAGTACCACAAAAATTATTGAGACTCTTATTACAATAATAAAGAATATAGAAATTTACACACCATTTTAAAATATGACACATCATCCATCTAAACAAATAAAAATATAAAATATTCATCATGTACACAATCAATCAGATCAGTCCTTTTGACCTGCCCCGGAATCGTTTTCAAGAAGTGGATGTTGAGCAATATACATTTGGCATAAAGTTACTTGTAAATACCTTCTAAATTTGTTGCACTAACAATTAGTCTTATTTATATATATATTTTTAATCTTTAATTAAAATTAAAATTGTAATTCAGAAACTTATGTGATATTTAAAATAAAATAACTTTATTTCAAAGAAAAGTATGGATAGTTTAATATTTATGTATATTTTGAATAGCTTTCTTATTTACAAAACATAGGTCAATGCAGGGTAGATACTAAAGTATTAACTATTAACTATTTTAAGACACTTTTTTAATTTGTTTATATATTTATCATTTAATTGGGTTGATATTGTAAGGATGATATAGATTAGCAATAAGATATTTATAAATATATATATTTTTGATGGATCATTATTTTATATAGTGATATGAGGGCTTCATTTCTTTTTACGTGACAAGTTTTACTAACAAAATTTTATCTATAATGAATTTTTTGTGAGTCAAATAATTTCACCATTTAAACCAACAACATGCACCGTTTATAAATATTTTAAAGATATTTTTAAGAAATGAAACTTTTCTCTTTTAGAGAGACAAACTAAATTGTGAATACAAAAGATATATCATTTTTATTTTATTGAAATGAAAAGTAATTGTTTATATTAAAAAAAATTGTCAGTAATAAGAAATCTCTCTCTCATATATATATATATATATATATATAATAAAAGATAATATAATTAATACTTAATAGAAATGAAATTTTAATAGTAAAAAATAATATAGCTAGCAATAAGATGTTCATAAATATATTTTTAAAGATATTATTTTTGAAAGATTGTTGACATTATTTTCAATTTTTGATAAATGTATTTAAAATCACTATTTATAATTCATTATCAAAAAATTACAAATAATTATATATATTTAATAAAAAATACACAACTCTTCATGAATGTGTTACTTTTATAATTATCAAATGAAATAGTAATAGACAGCAGGCATCTACAAAAACCTTTCAGGTGCACGCAGCTTGGCACGGTGCAATGGGACTATGGATTAATTTAATACTTTCTCTGCAAATATTACCATCTCCCATTGGATCGTGCCAAACTGCGGTTCTGAAAGAATCCACAGGCAATTTATCTTCATCTATTGGCAAAAACACACTAACTCTCACATTTTCAGGACTGGAATATTTTCAAATCCATCTACTGCCTTTTTATACCCAAAATGAAATCCCATCTTCAGATTTCAGTACAAAGGAATAATGTTTTAGCATAAAAACACGACAATTGATGGCGCATCTCGAGTGTCTGCAGAGACCAGTAGATGTTTTAATGGTCCACACCGAGTACCGCATATATTACAATATCTTTCAGCGTCATTTTTCCTGCTAAACTCCACACCGACTACTTTCTTAGACTTTTTCATCCTAAATCTAGAGATATTTTTTATTCGGTGCCCTAGATTTGGTCAGTGAATATGAGACTGAATTCTGCCATTTCTGACAGAAAAGACTCCTGTAGACTGCTTCAGTCCAGATAGAAATCAAATCTCTCTATTCCACGGTGTAAAGAGACAGTTGAATGGACCCTAAAATCAAATCCATGGAATTTTTGTAGAGCTCTGAATTATTCCAGATGGAATAAATCTACCCAATGGGACCCAATATTCCAAAAAAAAGTTATAGTTGCAGAGCCAAGAGGAAAATAGATGAAAAGGATGGACATCGTATGTGCTGATGTGAAAGTTTTGAATTTTGTTTTTTTATAGTTCATGGTCCCTGGGTGACGTGAGACAAATGAAATCTAAAGATAATGCAGCTATCAAAAATTCCTTTAAATGGAAAGGACCTGGCAAAAGAAAGTTTCTAATGCAATTATTGGCAATGTTGAGGATTTGAGTGGTACTTTTTTTATTGTTTTTTCCTTTTTTGTTGTTGATGTATAGGGAAATCAGTTGGTTCATACCCAATAAAATTGGGTCAGTCTATTTTTGTTACCTTAAGATAGTTTGTCTCCAAAATTTTGAACCTAGGTTTTTTTTTGATACGCATCAGTCAGTCTACTTTTGTTACGTTAAGATAGTTTGTCTCCAAAATTTTGAACCTGGGTTTCTTTTTGATACGCATCATAAATTTACCATTCCATCCAATGCTTGGGACCATAGTTCCTTTTTATTATTGATTGGATCATATAAATTATTTTACTTTTACAAAGTCCTAGTTAAATGCCAAAGACTAATTAAACTTAACCTCAACTTTTATAGTATTGGGGCTTTACATTCAATAAGATTTGATTTTTGATGGATTATTTGTGAATCAAATATCTCATATTCACCAATAAACCAAAACTTTTAGACTTTTTAATTTTTAATTATACACTATTTATTTTTTAAATCTTTTACATATAAAAAATATAAAATAAAACGCAAATCTAAAAACACACATTCATAAATTTTAAAAAAGTCAAAATTTAAATATTTTATTTATTAGTGTTATCATAAGCTACCGATTATTTCAAGGCATATGGGGAACTATATTTAAGATTTACCAATTAAATTTAACAATAAACTTTATAATAAAATGTTAATATGCTAATATATTACATAAAATATTAAAAATAAACTCACATTATCTACATATACACAACCTTAACTTAAGTTTTATAATATAATATTAACATGTACTACATATTGTCAGGATTAGGAGCACACTTGATTACCTTTGTATAAGCAACTAAACACGGAATTTAACCAGAGTACCAAGTAACTAGAAATTCAGAAATAACACAGAATATGAGAGACAATACCCAATTGTATTAATACTCTTCCAGAAAATAATTGCAATGAAGAGATGCTACACTCTTCCACACCTTTCAGGCTTCCCACACCAAGTGTACAGTAATTCACCTTCAAGAGTTCACTCTCATCAAATACGGTCACAACAAACAACTCAAACACAGAGTTGTTGTTCACCTCCAACCAGTCAGTATCACTACTGCCAGTACCAAACGAGTACTCGAAGTACTCTAGGTCCGAGAACACCACATACTCCAAGTAGATCTCCCATGAACTTGTAACAACCTGCAAGTCAAACCGATCTTACTTACACATGTAGATCTCACCTGATCTTGCTATACCGTAGATCAACCTGGCCTTGCACACCTACCGACCGAGATCATACACACATGAAGAACCCTTCTGATTCTCCAAACCAGCACCCCTATGGATCTCTACCAGATCTTGCTCTCCTACAGATCTACCTGATCATACACACTTGGCACTAGGAGGAACACACCTTGCTCTCTTCACTCTGAAGGAGCTAACCTTGCTCTCTCAACTAGCACACTTTACAATACAACCCATGAGTCTATTAGATAGATCTCATGCAAACAATAATTAGACATCCAATTACAATAATTAGAAACCGTAGCTCAAGACTAAAATTAGTCTTTAACATGCAAACAACTGGTTTGTTAACAAACTGTCTGTGAAACTGACAGTTTTGGAACCACATATGTGACTGACATCGATCGCTGTTTGTCTGGAGATGATCGACGTCGACCGATCCTGACTGATGTCGGCAGCCCTGTGCTCTGAATATGACCGACGTCTGTTGGTCTGATTGACGTCGATTTCTCTACACCTCAGCAACCTCCTCTTGTTTGCATACAGTGAAGCTTTTAGCTCCACAACCTAACAATCTCCTACTTGGAGATAAACAATTGCACCTGTACCTGTACCTGTACATCGTCTAATCTATTTTTTGGCTTGTATCCCTCTTCAAGATCAATCCTGAAGACCAACCACCACACATTTTGTGGTGATCCGCATGTCATCCAAGTAACCTGCCACATCCGAAGCTACATACCCATGTAGAAGAAGTCCCTGACCATGCATAGCATGTATACCTGCTGCTGGTCGCTCTCAGATACCTGAGAATCTACTGAACTGCTCTTCAGTGCTTCTTTCCTGAATTGGCTATGAACTTGCTGACAACTCCCACTGCTGGGGAACCTCAGGTATAGTACACATGTACTTAACCTCATCATGTGAATCAAGACACTGTTCATAGAACTATCCAACCATCGGTGTGCTAACCAGTTTCACACAATCATCTGGAGACAAAATTAACTTATGACCTTCCATGTTTCTAGAACACACTCATGCCAAAGAATTTCACTGCTTCCAAATTCTTCATGACATACCACTGAACTAACTTTACCTTTAGTTCAGCAACTCCCTGCATGTATGAACCTGCAACAAGCTCATCATCCACATACAGTAATAGGATAATGTCGTGACCATCATCCAACCTAGTAAAGAAACCACAATGGTTACAATGACATTGACTAAAGCCATTCTTTGTCATCCACATGTCAAACCTGTACCACTGTCCTGTAGCTTGCTCAAGACCATATGACCTGGCCTTTCATCTCACATATCCATTCCTTCTCTTCTTTAACTAAGGAATCCATTCGTCTCTCAGTGCTTTCTTCCGGCTGGCAACCCTACCAAATCTTTCATTTGAAACTGCATCCTAGGAATCAAATTCCTCATTCATGCCATGCTCCCACTGTTTCCTGGATCCTTCCTGCTCTACAGTAAGCAACAAGTATAAATAAGAGGAATAAAAAATTTGAGGCTTACTTAACCTTTTAGTCCTCCATATGGGCATTTGAGACTCCTTGACAGCTTGCTGTCTAGCCAAAATCCGTTCTAGTGACCGACCTCGATCACCACACAGTCTGCATCTGATCGATGTCGATTCCATGCGACTATCCTGACTGTCGACGTCGGTTTTCTGACTGACGTCGGTGTCCAAGGTTGCCAATGTTGATTTTTTGATCGATGCCGATTACCTCCAGGTCACCGACGTCAGTTTTTCTATCGACGCCGATAACCACCTGCCCGACACTGCTGGCTCTGGTCTGCACATGACTGACATTGGCATCTATCTATTTGACGTCAGTTCTTTCTCACTAACGTCGATACCTGTGTTCTCTTGTGAGTGATGACTTTTTACCCGTGAGCTCTCTTTGGATCAAAACCCTGTCCAAACTACCTTGCTTAGAGTTACTCAGCCTTTTCCACTGATCTTTGTCCATCATCTCCTCCATGAACACCAAGGCTTTCTAGTTCTTAAGTCTGTCAAAGATATCTGACTTCCTCTTAAGAACATGCATCTCCTTTTTACTAATGTGACTAAGCCTACAAAGCCACATATTTACAACAGAAGGAGAATCAGTAATATAAGTAGATAGATAAAGGATACCTACTTTCTTACCACCTGCTAATTCAAGTGCATCCACTATGAGAGTTTATGTGCATCTCTCATTACCCAACTTTTCTAAATAAATTAGCCTTATCTTCAGAACTGGGACCTGCATGACATCTTTCAACACCCATGTGTTGGCCACCTGCAATTTTAGCCGCACTTCACCTTTGCCACCAATTTGACAAGGCACACCAGCCCCTAAATAAATCTTTCCAAAGTCTCCAAAGACATTAACATGGAAAAATACTCTATTTCAGGCTGCATGGAAAGAGGCAACAGAATCTATAAAATAAGATTCTACTTTATCCAAGGAACATACCAGAGCATCATGTGCAACAACACCTGCAACATCTGCTTCTTTAGTTCCTTCATGCTAATCTTGAACCAACCAACAATCTTTCTTTACCTGCTCTTTCTTTCCATAACACCGTAATTAATCATTCTTGTTTTTGAATTCCTCCATACTTTCTTCTGCCATTGCTATACTCCCACTCCAACAGAAACCCCTGTGAGTGACCTATACTCAAAAACTATTTAACACACTCTAAAACCAAGGTGTTAATAAACATGCTCTGAACCAGGCTCTGTGAACCTGCAACCCTTGCTCTGATACCACTTGTCAGTGGTATCATGCTCTTGAACCTATAACTAGGCTTTGATACCACTTGTCAGGAATCTCGAACATAAAGCTCTGATACCACTTGTCAGGATTAGGAGCACACTTCATTACCTTTGTGTAAGCAACTAAACACAAAATTTAACAAGAAGTAACAAGTAACTAGAAATTTAGAAATAACACAGAATATGAGAGATAATACCCAATTGTATTAATACTCTTCCAGAAAAAAATTACAATGAAGAGATGCCACACTCTTCCACACCTTTCAAGATTCCCACACCAAGTGTATAGTAATTCACCTTCAAGAGTTCACTCTCATCAAATACGGTCACAACAAACAACTCAAACACAGAGTTGATGTTCACCTCCAACCAGTGAGTATCACTACTGTCAGTACCAATTGAGTACTTGATGTACTCCAGGTCTGAGAACACCACATACTCCAAGTAGATCTCCCATGAACTTGCAACAACCTGCAAATCAAATCAATCTTACTTACACATGTAGATCTCACCTGATCTTGCTATATCGCAGATCAACCTTGCCTTGCACACCTACTGACTGAGATCATACACACATGAAGAACCCTTCTGATTCTTCAAACTAGCACCCCTATGGATCTCTACCAGATCTTGCTCTCTCGTAGATCTACCTGATCATACACACTTGGCACTGTGGCACTAGGAGGAACACACCTTGCTCTCTTCACTCTGAAGGAGCTAACCTTGCTCTCTCAACTAGCACACTTTACAATACAGCCCATGAGTCTATTATATAGATCTCATGCAAACAATAATTAGACATCTAATTACAATAATTAGAAACCGTAGCTCAAGACTAAAATTAGTCTTTAGCATGCAAACAACCAGTTCGTTAACAAACTGTCTGTGAAACTGACAGTTCTGGAATCGCACAAGCGACCGACATCGGTCGTTGTCTGTCTGGAAATAACTGACGTCGATTGATTCTGACCGATGTCAGTAGCCATGTGCTCTGAATATGATTGACATTGGTTGGCCTGATCGATGTCGGTTTCTTTGCACCTCAGCAACCTCCTCCTGTTTGCATACAGTGAAGCTTTTAGCTCCACAACCTAACACATATGATCCAAAATATGGAGCTAGTTTACTAGATATATTATCTAGTTCATTTTCACTATAATTAATTATGTAATTCACATATGTAAAACACTATGTAAAATACTTCATCAAACTTATTCATGTGAAATTAACAATTTAGTTAAGTTACAGTATGAAAATTAGTTATAAGATGACCCACACATTCTTGTAATGATGGTATCAGTACCTTGGAGTGTTTAAAACTGAGTGTTTTGTTAAAGATGATGAAACTATGGGTATTTGTAAGCAGCAATTGCATCACTGCCCTGTCAATTATGTAATTGTTGGTATATCTAAAATGGTGGTTTCACTGCCATTCTAAATGTGGGTAGAGGAGTAGTTGAAAATTATTTCTTTTCTTGACAATGGTTTGTTTGGAGATGTTGATGAGTATTAAGATGAAAGGGCATAACCATAGTCTCTGTTGAAGGTAGAGACATCATCAAAGAAGTTAATGAGAATATTTGAAGTTAGATTCACATTGTAAGTTGTAAGTGGGTCCTTGTTCATGTTGTCCCATGATTTTTTAGCTATGTTTGGCTGTTCCAATTTGTGTTGGATCATTGTGAAGTGTCTAAAAAGTGAATATCAATCATTTGTGTAGAAGAATATAAGTGATTAGGGACACATCCAATGCATGTTGGAGTCAAAATTCACCTATCATTAAAACTGGCCTTGTATAAATGGATTACTAGAAGAGTAGCAAGTAAGAGAAGAATATCAATAAGCCAAAGACATATCCTGATGCTCTTAATAAATCTAAGATTGTGAATGATAGTCAGAGGTCAAGGCCTGTCAAGAAGATTATTGCTCCTCTCAGAGATAACAAAAGAGTCAATATACCTTTCAAAAATCTTTAGAGTTCATTTCCTATCAGGTAACTAAATGCAATAAGGTACATGAATTTATTCTATGGCTACTATTTTTATTGTAACTAGTTTGGACATGGAGCTATAGATTTTAGATCAAATGCTAGAAACAATCATGCATGGAGAAATGATATGAATAGTCATGGATTTCCAAAAAGACTCTTAAATTCATTTGTCCAAGGGTCAGATATTAATATAAATAGTGTGCTATGTTATAACTGTAATAGAATTGGACATATTGCAATATTATATAGATTGGGTTATGAAAAAACCCCTAGTCAAGATAGGAAGGTGTATGTTCAAATTGATAAGAAGTTAGAACCTTTGAAAATATTTAAAAAGGATCAAGAAAATGATGGTCCAAAGGAAGAAGAATCCATGTTAGCACAAGATGCTTTTCATATTCAAGATGAAAATTTGAAATGGTACATTGATAGTGGTTATTCAAACCATATGACACGTGACAAGAATAAATTCATATCTTTGAAGAAGACTACTGAAGGTATAGTCAAATTTGGAGACAATACAATTGCTAATATTATTGGCAAGGGAATACTAAGTCTTGATAATGGGAAAACCAAAACTAAGAATGTGTTACATGTAAAAGGACTAAAGCATAATTTTCTGAGTGTTAGTCAAATGTGCAATCAAAGATATACTCTGACTTTTCATGCTAAAGGATGTGAAAGAAGATGATAAAGTTTAGGAAGATTGGCAGAAAATGCTAATAGGACTTTAAATAATTTGTATGTGTTGAATGAGATAAAAAAGGATAGTTTTTTTATGAATCAAGTGGATGAGATTTGGCTTTGGCACAAAAGAATGGGACATATAAACTTTGACAACTTAGTAAAGATAAGTACTAAAAAATTAGTTAGAAACATGCTTAAGATCACTAAGCTTGCAAACACCTTGTGTAAAGCATGTCAACATGGAAAATAGACAAGAAGAAGGTTCAAGACAAAAGAATATTCAACTACAAAACTTTTAGAGTTCATTCATACAGACCTATGTGGTTCAACTAGAACTCAAAGTATTCAAGGTGAAAGTTACTTCATGCTTCTTATTGATGATTACACTAGAATGACTTGGGTTGTATTTTTGAAGGAGAAATATGAGGCTCTAGATAAGTTCAAGGCATTCAAGGTTCTAGTTGAGAATGAGATGGACTTAAAAATCAAGTGTCTAAGATCTAATAGAGGAGGAGAATTCTAGTCAAATGAGTTTGATAACTTTTGTATGGAATATCGAATCAAGAGATAGTTTTTAGCTGCAAGGATACCATAACAAAATAGTGTGGTAGAAAGGAAGAACAAGACTATTCAGGAAATTGCCAGGACAATGTTAAATGAGTCCAAATTGTTTGATAGATTTTGGGGAGAGGCTGTAAACACATTAGTACACTTTCAAAACAAAGGTCAAACTAGAATAAACAATAATAATGCCCCCTTTGAACTATGGAAAGGTAGACCAGCTTTAGAATAACACTTTAGAGTGTTTGGAAGCACGTGTTTCATGAATAGAGATGAAGAGGATCTAAGAAAAATTGATTCAAAGGCTAATGAAGGCATCTTCCTTTGATATTATTCATTTAGTTTTACATATAGATGCTACAAAAGATTATGGGGAGTACATATGTGAGAGTGGATAAAACTAGATCTAAAAAGGTGAGCACAAAACCAAGAGCTTATGCAAAAGAGATTAACCTCAAGGAATAAGTGAGAATATCAGAAGAAAGAGAATTAATAGGATAAAGTCAAGAAGAAGAAGAACGGGAAGATACAAAGGCATCTTCTAGATTTTTTTATAAAAATCATGCAAAAAGTCAAATCATTGGTGATATTTATGCTGGAGTGCAAAATAGGAGAAGGTTTATGAATACATCAGAGAATGTAAAATTCTCTCTATTTTCAAAGATAGAACAATTTTTTTTATAGAAGCTAGAGGTGATAAGGATTGGGTGAATGCTATGAAGGATGAGCTCAATTAGATTGAGAAAAATGAGACTTGGAAACTTGTTCCTAGACTTAAGTATAAGAATGTCATTGGAACCAAATATGTTTTTAGGAATAAATTGAATTAATATGTTCATGTCATAAGAAAAAAATCAAGGCTAGTATATAAAGGCTATGCTCAAGTAAAAGGTGTTAACTTTGAAGAAAATTTTTCACCTGTGGCAAGGCTGGAAGCCATAAGAATGTTTTGGCATATGTTGGTTTCAAGAATTTTAAGATATATCAGATGGATGTAAAGTCTACATTTATCAATGGAAATTTAGAATAACTATATATAGACCAACCTAAAGGTTTATCTTTGTCAATAAATAAGGACTATGTCTATAGACTGAAGAAAGAATTATATGGTCTAAAGCAAGCCCCTAGAACGTGGTATGCATGACTTGACAAATACTTTATTAATTAGGGTTTTAAGAGAGGTGTTGTCAATAAAAATATTTAAATAAAAATAGAAGGTGAGAATCAATTAATCATAGTTGTGTATGTTGATGATATTATCTTTAGTTGTGACTATGACAAGATGTGTAAGGAGTTCTCAAAAGTAATGCAATAAGAATTTGAGATGTCTATATTAGGGTAACTATCATTTTATCTTTGATTAAAAGTAGTTTAGTCAGATAAGGGAATCTTCATATCTCAAACTATGTACATTAAGGAAATGTTGAATAAGTTTGATATGGAAGATTGTAAATTAGTAAGTACTCCAATGAAAATAAGTTGCAAGTTGAGTCAAGAAGATAAGTCATCAAAAGTCAATCAGACCTTGTATAGATATGTGATTGGAATTCTATTTTATATTATTGCATCAAGACTTGATATCATGCAAGAAGTAGGTCTAGTGTCCAAATTTTAAGCAAAACCAAAAGACACACACTTAAAGAAGTCAAGAGGATATTCAGATATCTCAATGGAACTATGGACTTTAGTTTTTGGTACTCAAAAGGTAAGGATTTCACTTTAACAACATATACTAATGCAGATTGGGAAGGTAGAATTGATGATAGAAAGATCACAAGTGGTGGTACATTCTTTTTTGGAAACAATATTACGTCATGGTTAAGTAAGATATAACCATCAATTTCCTTGTCCACAATTGAAGCTAAGTACATAGTAGCATCGTCATGTTGCACACACATTTTATGGATGAAACAAACCTTGATCGATTTTAAGATTAAGAATGATAGTCCAATTTCTATATTTTGTGACAATACCAATGCCATTAACATCTTTAAAAATCCAGTCATGCATTTCAAGACTAAACATATTCCAATAAAGTATCATTTTCTATCGGAGCAGGTAGTTGATCATATTTTCAAACTAGAGTATGTAACCACAAAAGAATAAGTTGTAGACATTTTTACAAAACCTCTTCCAAGGGAAATATTTGAGTTCTTAAGGCTAGAATTGGGATTAATTCCTTCTATCAGTCACTAATAAAGGTATGGATTGAGGGGGAACTAATTTTTGGATATATTTTAGCTTTGAGGATCAAGAGTTAAGAGTCTATGATAATCAGAAGATGTTCAAGTGAACGTAAGTAATATCTTGTAGTTTTATAAATAAAAGTTTATGGAATTCTCATCATGGAAATGAAGATGGATATTATCATTTTTAAAGAAGCATCACTTTGTTTAGGATCAAATAGAATTCAAGTTGTGCAACACTTTGCCATTGATGTCAAAGGAGGAGAAATTGCAAGCTAGGGTGAGAATTAGCAAATTGACTATTTTTAGGGAGAAATAGTGAAACAATAGAGATAACTAATAGAGTAAACCAAGGTCATATTCTAGTGCAAAGGTATGTTAGTTTAATAATAAAATATGCTCAGGTCATCAGATTGTAAAGATTTGCCATCAATGACAAAGGGGGAGTTTGTTGAGATATTGTCATTGGTGTCAAAGGGTTTTTTAATCAATAAAGAATATGGTCATTAATGTCAAGGAATTTTTTTGAGCAGCTACAGACTGCATTAGTTTTACTATATATTACATCAAGGTTGTTATGAATTACATTAGGTTTGTTATGGATTACATCAGGCATGTAATGGATTACATCAGGATTGCTACAAATTGCATTAGGCTTGTTATAGATTGCATCAGAGTTTTTATAAAATGCATCAGAGTTGTTATGGACTGCATCAAAGTTACTATAGATTACATCAAACTTGTTATGAACTGCATTAGGGGTGCTACGAATTACATTAGAGCTGCTAAGAACTGTATCAATACTACAGAAGACTTCATCACACTAACACTAAATGTATTCTAATGATTTTTTGGTCTATCCCAACTTCATTTCACTCAGGACAATCTATGTGAGTGTGGTTTTATAAAATCTAATGTGAATTATGTTTTCAAAAGAGAAAAAATCAATAGATAGCCAACTATATAGTTTTGTTTGGCTGAATTTTAAGAGGTTGTTGATGAACCTATTGTATATAAACAAGATCAAATTTTCCTTTTGAATATAAAAGTGAATAAAAATGAATATATAAATTCTCTAAGGAGTAAATCAAAGGTCTATTGAAAAATAAATGGCCAAATAGGATGATTAGATAAATTTTCTAAGGAGCAGAGGTCTATTGAGGAATAGAGGGATAGAGAGGTGTGAGAATTAAATCATTGAATGATTCATAGGGTATATATAATATTCTAAAAGATATGAGAAGAGAAGGCAGAGAGGACATAGTCTTTTAGAGCAAAAAAATAGCAGAGTGAATTTGAGAGTGATGAGTAAAAAACTCACAAAATAAATTTGAGATCAATAAGTAGAGAGAAAGCATAATTGTACCATCATTTGTTTATATAATCAACTAAGAAAGGTGGATGATCTAAATAAGTTGAGTTGGTGCTTGGCAAAAGGGGTTAAGCCCTCATGTAGATTGGTGTCTATAAATCAAGGAGTTGGTGCTTCTTAGTAAGTGGGTGCTTGTTGAATATTTTTGTCAAGTTGGTGCTTAACTATTTGGGGTTGGTGACTCAATATGAGTTTGTTATTAACAATCTTTTTAACTCATTGCATATGTAATTTAGGAATTTAGACCATGTAATGATCATTGTGGGTTTTATTCCCTTTAAGGGTTTCTCACCTATATCATGTGTTATGTCTTTATGTTATTTGTTATGGTTTGATTGCTCTATGGATTCGATATTGATTCTTGACTAATGAATTAAAATATTAGAAGAAAGTTTTAAGAGCTCACTGATTCACCCCCCACTCCCCCCCCACTCAATGGTTGTGCTTATGACAAAAACTTATCTTCCATCAAAGAAATTATATTATTCTTGTGCACCAAATTTCAAGCTCAAGCAAATATTATCAAAATGATAATAAAATACAAAACTTGATGGCACCAATAGGAAAGGATAAAGAACATAAATCAAAGTAAATATATTGTTCTTACCATCCTCTTTACCCTCTCATGCCTCCATTCCAAGATTTGAATGCATGTGATTAGACTCATATTGAATCCATGATAGATTGATGTTAGATTATGATAATGGATGCTTTAATGGTTGATTATGGATTTTCTATAAGATTTCTAGAATGATTTTGGCATGGGCTTCCTAATTGGCCTTCCATGGAGGAGGAGTGTTGGTTATATATAGTGTCAGGGGAAGAATACACCTACAACAATCAATATGCTCTGATACTAACTGTTAGGTGACCCCTTATCCAACTGAAGCACAATTGATTACTTTCTTATAAGCAATTAAACACGAAATTATACCAGAATGATAAAGTAACTAGAAACTTGAGACAGCAAAGAATTTGAGAGACAATACACACTCTTTGTATTAAATATTACTAGAAGAAAATACAATAAGGAAGATGCCACTTCTTCCTCCACCTCAAAGGCTTGCCACACCTCAAGACCTTCTTCCCTCTCTCTCTTGCTCAACACAAAACCAACTCTACAACCTGAGTTGCTATCCCTCCTTAAATGCTTCAGCTGATCTCCTTGACCTTACACCTGTAGATCTCCTTGACCTTGCTTGCTTCAATGCTTTTACTTGCCTTCTTGATAATTACAATACATGCCTCATGGGTCTTTAAATAGAATCCCATGGTTACAAAAATAGAAATCTAACTACAATAATTAGACACGCAACTCGTGACTATAATTAGTCATTTGACATGCAAACACTCGCTTCACTTAACTGACTGTTCGTCAACATCAGTTCTGGAAATACATAGGCAACCGACGCCGGTCCCTGCTTGTCTGGTGCTGCCGACATCGGCCGACTATCTGCCATCGCCGGTCTCCTTCTCCACTGCATCTGACCGACGTCGGTCATGCTGCCGACGCTGGTGCTTCTGGTTCTTCAGCATCCTTCTTTGTGTCTGTAAACAGTTGAAGCTTTTAGCTCCACACCTTAATAATATCCCACTTGGAGATAAATAGCTGCAACTTGTACCTATACCTGTACACCATCTATTTTGTTCCTTAGGCTCTGTATCCCTCTTCAATGTCACTCTTGAAGACCAACCACCACGCAAACTTGTGATGCAACACCTGTCACTTATGCCAAAAGAATTTTGTTGCTCCCAAATTCTCCATGACATACTTCTGAACCAACTCTACCCTTAGCTCAGAAAACTCCCTGTATATGAAACCCTGCAACAAGTAACACAATACAGTAACAGGATAATGTAGCTAATATTATCCAACCTGGTAAAGATAAAATACAATGGTTAAACCTCCATTGCCTGTAGCCTAAACAAGACCATATACCATAGCCTTCTGTCTCATGTGTCCATCCACTCTCTTCTCTAAAATGGGAATCCATCCCTCTATCCAGTGCTTCCTTCTAGCTGACAACACTACCAACAAATACCTGTTTGGTTCTCCAAGGACTCACACTCCTCATCCATGCCAAGCTCCCACTGTTTTTGGATTCTACCTGCATTGCTACTTCCATCTTCCTAGTTCTTGACTATCAGTGAGCAATATAAAGAAGGTGAACAACAAATATGAGGTTCACTTACCATTTCTGACCTCCATATGGGTGTTTGAGACTCCTTGACAGCTAGTTATCCACCCATCATCCGTTTCAGTGACCAATCTCAGCCATCTCCCAGTCTGCTCCCGATCGATGTCGGTTCCCTACACTGACCCTAACTGTCGACGTCGTTTCCCTGGCTGACACCGGTGTCCCTCCTACCAACATCGGTCCTTATGACTGACGTTGAACTTCTCCTGCCCAACCTACCAACCCTGATGGTCTGCACATGACTGATGTCAGTATCTGGATGACCGACGTCGGTTCTAGGCGACCGACATCGGTGTCTGTGTGTTCTTGTAAGTGATGAAATTTTCATCCGCGAGCTCTTCTTGGATCAAACCTCTGTCCATGCTGCCCTGCTCAGATTTATTCAGCCCTTGTGACTAATCTTTGTCCTTCATCTCCTCCATAAACACCAAGGCTTCTTTGTTCTTGTCAAAAGCATCAAATTTCCTTTTTCTGCAATGAACTCTATCTATGCTTTCCAAATCTGAACACATACCTTTCGAATCAAGAACTTCCATTCCCTTCTTATTCATGTGACCAAGCCTATTAGAGCACATCTTCGAATCTACACCAGAAGTAGAATCAGTAATACAAGTAAATAGATAAAGAGTACCTACTTTCTTACCTCTTGCTAGAACAAGTGCTCCCTTGGTAACCTTTCAAGAGTCCATTCTGAGGGTTATTGTGCATCCCTCATCTCCCAAACTTCCTACAGATTCAGACTCTGCTTTAGAATTGGAACATGCATGACCTCTTTCAACACCCATGTGTTGTCAATCTGCAATCTCAGCTGCACTTTCCCTTTGCCAACTATCTGACAAGGCATACCATCCCCTAAATAGAGCACTCCAAAGTCTCCCTGTTCATACTCATAGAACAAATCTTTGTTTGGGGATGCATGAAAAGATGAACCAAAATCTAAAATCCATGATCCTACCTGACTATCCGAAGAAAGTATGAGAGCATCCTGCATCACAATATTTGTATCCTTTGCTTCTTCCATACCTGCATGTTGGTTCTCTTTATCTCTCAACCAACACTCCTTCGTATGTCCTTTCTTTCCACAAAACCAGCAGGTAATACCTTTGGACTCGGATCTCCTTCCCGACCTTGATTTCCCTTGCTCAACCTTCTCCCTTTGCCTTCCCCTGCTTTCTACACTTAGAGCATTCCCTGATGATTCACCTGTGCTTCTCCTGCATATTTTCTCATTCAAGATCACACTCACAACATCATCAATTTTTTAAGATTTTAGAAGCAGATGCAGAATTACTTACTGCCATAACCAAACCATCCCAACTTTCGAGCAAAGAACATAAAATCAAGAGAGCCTTTACCTCATCATCAAAAACAATATTGACTGAAGCTAATTGGTTTACCAAACCATGGAAATAACTGAGATGAGTATGTACCAATCCACCTTCCTGCATTTGCAAAGTAAATAGCTGCTTCATAAGATATACCTTATTAGAAGCCGAGGGCTTTTTGTATAAATTCGCCAAGGACTTTATCAACTCTTCCGTTGTCTTGCACTGTGATAAGCTAGAAATCACAGATGATGCAAGGCTCAACCTTATGGAACCGAGAGCCTTTCGATCAAGAACGTTCCATTCTTCATCCTTCATATCTGTGGGCTTGCATGCAACCCCACCCAATGGTAAGTACAAATCCTTCTAATACATATAGTCCTCAATCTGCATCCTCCAATGTTGATAATTCTTGCCATTAAACTTCTCCATTCGTAGCCTACTTTCTTCTGCCATTGCTGAACCCCCACTCAATCAGAAAACCTTGTGAATGACCTGTAATAAAAAACAATACCCTGCTTCCTGCAAACCGTAGCTCTGATACCACTTGTTAGGGGAAGAATACACCTACAACAATCAATATGCTCTGATATTAACTGTTAGGTGACCCCTTATCCAATGGAAGCACAATTGATTACTTTTTTATAAGCAATTAAACACGAAATTATACCAGAATGATAAAGTAACTAGAAACTTGAGACAGTAAAGAATTTGAGAGACAATACACACTCTTTGTATTAAATATTACTAGAAGAAAATACAATAAGGAAGATGCCACTTCTTCCTCCACCTCAAAGGCTTGCCACACCTCAAGACCTTCTTCCCTCTCTCTCTTGCTCAACACAAAACCAACTCTACAACCTGAGTTGCTATCCCTCCTTGAATGCTTCAGCTGATCTCCTTGACCTTACACCTGTAGATCTCCTTGACCTTGCTTGCTTCAATGCTTTTACTTGCCTTCTTGATAATTACAATACATGCCTCATGGGTCTTTAAATAGAATCCCATGGTTACAAAAATAGAAATCTAACTACAATAATTAGACACGCAGCTCGTGACTATAATTAGTCATTTGACTTGCAAACACTCGCTTCACTTAACTGACTATTCGTCAACATCAATTCTAGAAATACACAGGTGACTGATGCCGATCCCTACTTGTCTGGTGCTGCCAACATCGGCCGACTATCTGCCGTCGCTGGTCTCCTTCTCCACTGCATCTGACCGACGTCGGTCATGCTGCCGACGCCAGTGCTTCTGGTTCTTCAGCATCCTTCCTTGTGTCTGCAAACAGTTGAAGCTTTTAGCTCCACACCTTAACATATAGGAAGGGAGGGAAGATCAAGGGTTTCAATTCAAAGCTATATGTGGAGATCCAATGGATAGAAATTATCCAAGTAATATTAAATTCCTTGGAACCCTCTATAATTAGAGGTTTCTAGAGAGGAGGGCTAGGTTAGAGAGAGTTCTAGATTTACAAAGTTCTAGAACTCTGTTTAGGAGTTAATGATGATTTAAGGGAGGTTAGATGGAGATTAGAGAAGGATTAGGTGACTAAGGGTGTAGGAAAGCCTAGGGAGTAGGCTAGTAGGTGGTTAGGTGAGGTCATGGGAGTTAAGAATTCTCAAATAATAGATAACTAGGATTAGATTAGGATAATAGGGATTTAAGAAGAATTAATGAAAGAGTGGGGATGGGTAAGGTTAGTGAATGCAGATTAATAGAGGGGGATATTAGATAAATGGATAGGAAGGGGAATTAATTAGCAAAATAAAATAGGTTAAGCGAAATTAGTGTCAATTAATAGAAATTTATCGATAGTAATGAGGTGAGCAATTTTAGGTACATATATTTTGACCCTTTTTAAAAGGGCATTATGAGTGGATGAAGTGGAATGAGCAATGGTATTTCAAATAAAAACCATGTCATGGATGAATGTTAGTAAATGATGTTAGGGGATATGATGCCCCCTCAAGGGGACATGTAGGGAAGAACGAGTCAGATGGTCACTCAAAATGGATATTTGGGGTGGGATGTGATGGAGAGATGAGGGAATGGGATGCTAGATATGAGATAGAAGATGAGTGATTTAACTCAAGAAATGAGCTACAAATGGATGATTGCCCTAGCAAGGACACATGCATAGGGAAAAAATATGATGGCTGTTATAGTTGTAGACACATCTCAAGGGGGAATCAACCATAATAGGGTGATGATATGATAAAATGCCACAAGCTTTAGATGTATCCCAAGAAAGGACACATGCAAGGGAGAACTATAGGCTAGGAAAAGACTATTTTGATTTGATTAGATTTATGATGGGTGTAGCTCAAAGTTAACTCAATTAACATGATGAAGATGATAAGAGATAATACATGATGTGATTGAGTGACCAAAAGACTGGGGGATGAGGATGGATGATAGAGATAGTAGCTGAGCTATCCTTGGGCACTAAAAAAGTGGCCAAGTGTTGCCTACATAGTTTAAAAAGACCTTAGGCTAATGTAATTTTGACTCAAGGATAGAAGATGATGATGAAGATTATTAGTGATTAGGGGATATGTTAATGATGAAAGGATATGACTTGGATGTTAGTTGGATGAGTCAAGAGGATTAGATTGGTGATGGAAATAGGGATGATAAGATGATCAGAGGAATGATGAGGGTGGGTGTGATCAAGCCATCACAATGTCATAAAGTTCATCATAGTCTAAATAATCCAAAAATATAGCACTTGACAAGATACCGCATGATATAAGCATGACCAAGAAGACATTGTGTCAAGATGCATGGATAAATAGTGAACTTTTCATCATTGGGGGCACTTTGGGTGTCCTCATAGCATCCTCATTCATTTCCCAAAAGACAAAGAAAAACATGATGCAATTAAAACATAAGATAAATAAGATATATATATATATATATATATATATATATATATATATATATATATATATAGTCATACAATCAAGACAAATAACAAACAAGCAACACACACACATGCACGTGTGCACATGCACACACGTGCACACACACGCGTGTGCGCACACACACACACACATCTAGTACCCTAATGTCTTACCTAATGATGGGATGAGTGAGTGGGGGATGGGATTGTGGACTTAGATAGACTTGGATTTGGATAAGATGATCATGATTAGGATTAGGATTTGGATGTTACCCCTAGTTTAGGATGGAAGGATGGGATAAGGTCTTTAAATACTAACTTGGTCTTGAATTAGGATTATAAAGTGGTCAAGGATGGGGATGGAACAAAGTGATGACCAAGGATTACCAATAGACAAGACCTTGCAAGGATCCAATCTAATAAGAAGACTAGGGCATGATGATGGGATCAAATACCTTTCATGCTAGCAAAAGTGATTAGATGGGTGCTAGAAATGAAGAGGAAATGATAAGGACAATGATGGGATCAAGTTTTTTCCATACTAGAAAAAGGGTAACTAGATGGGTGTCAGATATGAAAATACCTTGATAGGAAGTGATGGGTGCCAAATTTAAATCTTTCACAAAGTGATGTGTGCCAATAATACTAAGCCAAAAAGATGATGAAATGATGGGTGACCACTTAGTATTGGATTCCAAGATGGAATGTGGTATCCAAAGATGGGAAAGATAGGAGCCAAATGGAGATGAATATGACTTAAGGATTAGGCATAAGATAAGACATCATGGACTATTTTTGGCTATTTCAAATTTTATGATTTTTAAGGTTTTTGACATTTTTCAATTTTTAGGTATTTTTGGAATATGTATGTACAATGTACAAAGGGGGTTACTAGCAAAAGGAATACCAAACCTAGAAACTAGGAAAAGGATGGAGGGATGATGGATGGGATGACAAAAGATGATGATGATGGGGACTAAGGATGAATGGACTAGGGATAGCTAATGACCACATCATGAAGGAACTAGATGGTTATTTGTCTGAGTGTCCATTGGAGGATATGTCAAGAAGAATTTGAGATATTAATCAAGACACCTTCCACTTCCTTATGAAGGTCAAGATAGGAAGGAATAGGATATAAGATGCATGATATGATGGTGGATGATGGGTTGATGGATATAGACAAGGTGGATAAGGGATGTGAAAAGTAGGATGAATAGATGAGGGTATGAAATGGATAAATTTGCCCCCAAGTGTTGAGGAATAATGTAGATAATAGATTATTTTACCATGATGCAAAAAACTAGATTTCATCATGATACTTTCCCAAGGTGCCAGAAGAGTAGTTTTCACCATTAGATGAATGATTTTTTTTTACTTTTTTACTTTTTTTGACTTTTTATTGGGCATCTTGATTTATTAGTTGATGAGCGAGATGAAAGGTGTGGTCACTTGATGGATTATTTAGTCAACACCTATTCTATCAATGTGTGATACTAAGATCATGTGATGGTGACCTTTATTGACTCTTGATTTAACATCCTCTAAACGTTTTAACGAGGTATCTTCATGACCCCTACATGGGACAATGCTACCTAGGAATGTGAGATATGATGTGGATGGTAGGATGTTGTGAATGTGATGAGGGAATATAGGATGTGAAGGATGGATGTGATCATGATGGATGATATGATGAGATGGGGAGCAAAAATTGGGTTTGATAGTTACATACACCATTAGATATGGTGGAGGGAATTCTTTAGATTAGTGCCATGAGATTAAGGGATCCAAGACCTTTTGATTTCCTGATTATTTGATCCAAGCATTAAGAAGATGATCAGCCTTGTAATTATTACTTTTGACTTTATGATTTGGATTGTCTCTTGGTACCTGATTTTGGGCTTCACTAGGGGAGATTTATTTTTGACTTGATATATGATTATTTTGACTTTGATATGCCCCTAGTGCCAGATTTTGGGCTTCACTAGGGGAAGATATTTTTTATTAGGCTGATGATTTGATTTTGCTTGACTTGGACTAATGGGATCAAAGATGATTTGATTATGATTTATGGATTTTAGAATATGGTATTGGACTTTTGTATTTGTGGCACATGATATTAAATGTAGAGGGAAATCCAGTGCTATATGGTCTTGTTTGTCCCCTTCATGGAGTGGGATGTAGTAATTATGGAGGCAAGGTGGATAGTGAATATTGGGTGATGGATTAAGGGTATAATGGGTAGAATATTCCTCGTAAAGGTCACTAGGAGCCCTAGCCTCAATGTTGGAGAAAGTGTCCTAAAAAATCTCAAAAGGATTATTAAGACACATATCCAAGGTAGGATCAAATCCACTCTAAAAATATTCAATAGATAAAGTATTAAAAAATTTAGTTATGACTTCATCATCTTGATTGGAATCTTCAAAATAATAGGAATCTGATTCAAATGCTTGTATGGAACATGATCTAGGTACAGATAAAACTTGTTCTAGTTTCAATACTAATTTTGATGTACATAATGCTATGCTACTAGTAAAAGATGATATTTCCACTATTATCCATTCAATGGGGGGTATTTGATGTGATGGGTGAGAGGGAGATGATAGGTGAATAATGGAAAAAGCAAAGATAGGTCTATGAAAGGGATTATGAGATATAAAAGGACTAAGTTTATGGGGAGTAGACTTATTTTGGATTGATCGATGATCGAAGATGGGGGGATCATGGAGGATGGATAAGATGTCTTAAACTTGGCTTGGAAGGGGAAGGGCTTGATTGTGATTAGGAATGGAATCTTGGCATTCCTCTTCTTATTCACCCAAGGATAGATATTCATCTAATTCATTCTCAATTACTATGTCACCATGATTAATGAGGTCCTGGACATAATCTCAAAAAATTTGACATCATTTAAGGGAATGCCCCCAATTTTGATGATATAGATAGTATCGATTCACTTTATACCAAGAGGGCTTAGGCTTAGTAGGATCAAGATGTCAGATGGGTGGATAGACCATCATGTTGGTGATGACTAGTTATTGGAAAAGGGATTCTAGGGATATATGAATGGGAGTATAAGGGCCCGCTTCACTTTGTGATTTGGATGTGGAAGCATTGGACTTGTGATTAGATGATTGTTGACGTAATTGGGTGAATGGACTAGTATTAGGTGGGGTAGCCAAGATTGGATTCCCTTTACTAGTATAGGAAGGGGTGGATGATTGGCTATGACTTGTGGATGAGGCATTAGAAGGGGGCTTGTATGAAGGGTTTTGTGTTGGCAGTGCAAAGAGTGAAATGGGATCAATGCCTTTAGGAAGTGGGATACCTATTGAAATGAACTTCAAGAGGATCTCATCCTTTTTGGCAACTATATTTTGGTTTATGAAATCAGGGTTGAGGTTCATGGTGGTGGGTGAAAAAGGTGATGGATTATGATTAGTAGATGGAGGATTTGACTATAGATGGGTATGAGTTGGGGCCAAGGGGTTTTGAATTTGGCATGTGGATAGTGGAGGGGGATGGGGGAAGGTTTGATATTGGGATTTTTTGAGAGGTGACTTTAGGATTATTGGGTCAAAATCATTGGGAAAATGAGCACCTGTATTCCATAATTGCAAAAGGAATTCATCTTTATTATTTGTGATTTATTGATTGATTAGGGTGACCACATCAAGGAAGGCTAAGAATGATTTTGTGGTGTTATGGGATGGTTATTTTGGGTGAATGGGATCAAGATCTAAGGGTAGGAGAACACCTAACTCTATTTCCCATAAAAGGACTTCATATTTATTGGCCAAGATGTATTGCTCTACGAGGATTGAGTCTAAATACATGGGGAAATATAAATGATGATGTGAAGGTAAACTAAGGTTTATTTTGAGTAAAATAAGGCTAAAGGACTGAACTAGTATGATAGGTGATAATGAGGATGTACTAAATAAATAGATTAAAATGTGATTGAGGTGATGTATGACTATGATTAGATATCAAACCAATAGTGAAATATGTGTGAATAACCTATCAACAATGTCAAGTGGTCAAGCTAGTAAAATGATTGGGAATGTGGTAGGTGCCTAGTATTCAAAACTAGTAAGAGGACAATATAACAGGTGCTAGTAATGAATAAGGCAAGATGATTGTACTAGATTAGATTGATGGGTTTGATATATTGAGATTGATAAGGTGACAAGATGGTAACAAGATATTGACTACGTATAAATATCTGACCAAAGGATAAATGATGGTGGAGTAGGATGATGTGGATGATAGGACTAGCTCAAAACCTTATACCAATTTTCTCAAGATGGGGTAGGGTAGGATTAGGAGATGGAGGTGATTAGGAAAATGGAATAAGGATAAGTGTGATGATGAAATTATAAAGGGGAAATGAAGGTGGATGGTTTAGACTTGTATGTGACCTAGAAGCCAACTAGGATAAGATGAGGTGATGACTAGATGGGTGATGAAGGCAAAGTCAAGACAAGTGATTAGGTATGGATTTAAGGTAATATGTGGATGATGAGGTATGATTAGGTTGTGAATAATTATGTATGGATCTAGTGATCAGACGTGATTAAAAATATGTAAAAAAGAGTGAATTATGTACAAGAAGGCAAAATAAGGATATGCAAGGTGATGGGATAATGATAAAAGATGGTATGGGGATGATTATGACTATGGATGAGGTGGAATTATGATATAATGTAGATGGGAATAGTCAAGACTATGGTGTGACTAATGGATAAGGCAAGGTCAAAGTTGGGGGTGATTGATTATGGATGAGGTGGTCTTATGAAAAGGCGTGACTAATATAAAATATAAGATGGGATAATGAAAAGGATATGAAAGAAAATGGTGATAAAGATATACAAAATGATGATTAGGCAAGGATTTAAAAGATTATGGGGTATGACTAGGATGGGAATGAAGACAAAGTAGTATGGGATATGTAAAAGGATGTACAAAAAGATAATATACATATACAAGAATGTGATGAGGAGGATGTACAAGATGAAAGGATATCCAAAGTATGTATAAGATCGGGTGACTAGGACAAGGATATACAAGACAATATGATTGGGATATGCGAGTGATGAAGTATGACTGATGATAAGTGGGAATGACTAGGATGACATGAAGACAAGATGGGGAATATGAGATGGATGGGTAAGATAAAAAATGTAAGTGAGTAGGATAGTATGTGACTAAAAGGATATACAAGGGAATAAAATTACATATAAAATGGGTGAAACAAGGATATATAAGATGATAATTAGAATGATCAATGATAGGGGGATATCATTAGACTAAGATGTGATAGAGACGATAGGGTAAATAGGATAAATACAAGATGTGGTAGACACAAGATGTTGATTAATATGTGTGATTAGATGAGGTGATGGGTAGATATGGTTAGATTATGAGGGGATGGAGACAAGAGGGTGATTAGGCAAGGATATATAAGAAAATGTGATATGGTGAGACTCATAAGGGATGAGGTGATTATGGTGAGTGGGTGATGATGTGGACTTGGGAAAGGATGTAAGATGTGGTGGGGGATGAGGGTATGACTAAGGATATGTGGGTATGAAAAAGAGAAGGATATACAAAGAGAGTATGTATGATGATGACTACGATATACAAGATGGGATGCAGATGATGCGGATGTAGATCAAGATGAGGATGATGACGAGGATGTATATAAAAGGATGGTGGTGGAGATATGTACAAATTTATAGAATGAAGAGGATATATGAAAATTGATAGAATGATTAGGATATAATATACAAGAGGATATGTGGAAAGGACTTAGATAAGATATGGATGGGTAAAAGGCTAACTCGATTCATAAACAGTATGGGTTTAGCACAACACACACCTAAACAAGCAATCCATAACCTATGATTAGTAAATTGATGGGTGTGTAATGCCATTCCCAAACCATCCATTGGCTACACAGGTGAGGCTATAGGCTGGTGACCCATTATGAAATTGACCAAACCCTCTCAAACCTACTTTTACTCAATGGCTACTTCAGTGCTAATATTGATGCATGTAGTGGAACCATTATTATGACTGAAAGGTCCTATACTAGGATAAATGGCCTCTCTAGGGTTGTCCTCGATATATACAAAGGTACATTGGGGCCCAAGTCTATATAGGGTGCTCTTTAATGCCTAGTTTAGAGAGTTAACTCTTCCCCTTCATGGATGACTTGTATGGGGTCAATTGCTTAGCCTAACGACAATTGTCCCTGATTGTTATACTCCATCAGAACATAGAGTTTGGTTAGTGTGCGATGATAAAATCCACAACACTAACCCCTATATACTAAGCCCATGCATGGGTGTCAATTCCATGCCATGTGCTATCCTAGGGGGGTTAAAAAACAAGTAAAATACATGATATAATTAATTAAATGACTAATTACCTATGTGTGATGAGCGTGATAGGATAAATTATTTGTAAATTAACACACACATGCACACAAATTATAATATAAAAATAGTGATACATAATAAGATGATTAAAAATGATACAAATAATACAAAAATGATGTGAAAAAGTACCACAATGGGGTCTTTGACTAGTCGCATGCAAGCACACAGGTTAGTAGTTGGATATGGCACTCAAGATAGGTAACCTACAAAACAAAATGTTAGGCACAGAATATGACCTACAAGATGATGTTGGCACAATAACCTCTACATTAAAAAATATGTTGGTCAAATATTCCTTAATAAAACACCCTAAAAAAATCATGGTTTAGCTTTATAGCTTCTTTGGTGTGAGTGGGACACAACGCGGGGGTCTAGGGACAACAACCCCTATTAGGGTCAAGGGGTAGTACCCCTTGTGGGGTTAAGGGGAAATTCCCCTTGTGGGGTCTAAGGGAAGAGCCTCAAAAAATTTGTAATTAAATGCAAAAATGGCTACAAGATGGCTTTGTGGGAGGCTCAGAGTGACTAAAAATTCACAAAAATTGACTTAAAAATGATCACAAAAAGGACCAAATTTGACACAAAAATGGCTACAAAATCATAACTACATAGTGCAAAACAATGATTTGAAGGAAAAAACATGACTAGGAGAGTTGCAAGATTGTAGATGTTAGCTAACTATGATAGTTAACCATAAAACCATGACTGGCTAGACAAAACCATGACTGGGATTGACAAACTTGTGATTAGCTATAAAAACACAAATAATGATATTGTAGTTTATAAGAAAAATAGTCTATATATGTCGTAAGAAAAAAGTTTATCAATTAATATAATTTAAAAGATTTGATATTAAATACAATTATTTGATTATAAAAATGCTACCAAATCCTAATACTAGCTTGGACTAGCCTAAACTACAAAGCTGCTACTAAGAATGATAATGCTACTATTTACAGTGTAAACTTATGACTGTAGTAGTAGTGGTATTGATGGATGGAGATAAATTAGTTTGTATGATGGGTTTTTAGATAAATATGTCCCCTCTTAAACCTGTCGTCGACCCTATAGGATAAAAATACCCCTATTGGTAGTTGTTTTTAGATATGGAGGGTGAAAGGTTTATGCATAGAGGTATATTCAAAATTTTCAATAAAAGGACAAAACCTCTGGTTTGTAACTTATAGACCTTTAGTACCCTCTTGATAGAACTTGGGAGTACCAAAATGATGATTTAAAAGGTGGTAAGGGTAGTGTTTTACCAATCTAAGATGAAAAGACAATACCATGATTGAGAATGGTGATCTCACAATTACCAGGGCAATCTCACCATTGGAAAAGTCATGGGTTTGTCAAAAATGTGTGGCTAGTTGATTTGTAGATGGATTTCCTTCTTGATCTACACACATAAGAAATAATAGTAGACAAACAATCCTATAGACATAAAGGGTTAGTAGAGATAGGATATATTATGGACCCATCTAGGAGATTTAACAATACAACTACTAAAAATGACAACCCCACAGTTACTAAGGCAATCTCATGATTAGGTAAGTGGTGGGATTGTCGAAAATAGACCTAAAAGATAAACTATTAGTGGTTTAAAATATCACAACTAGGATTAACAATCCTAAAACTAGAAGGACAATATCACTAGTAGGATAGTTGTGGGATTGCTGAAAATATACCTGCAACACAAAAACTATTAGCATTTTACAATATCATGACTGGGATTGACAATCCTGTGACTATCAAAGCAAACCCATGACTACAACTTGGGTATGAAAAATTTCAATATTTATTGATCCAGTTAGACCTAAAAGCTAGTAGAAATAACACTAATAAGTAAAAACTGATTAAATAGGAGCATCTAGTCCCATCGTGGTGCCAAAATGTGCACCAAATTTCAAGCTTAAGCAAATATTATCAAAATGACAATAAAACTGAAAACTTGATGGCACCAATAGGAAAGGATAAAGAAGATAAATTAGAGCAAATAGAATGTTCTTACCATCCTCTTTACCTTCTCATGCCTCCATTCCAAGATTTGAATGCATGTGATTAGACTCTTATTGACTCCATGATAGCTTGATGTTGGTTTATGATAATGGATGCTTTGATGTTTGATTATGGATTTACTATAAGATTTCTAGAATGATTTTGGCATGGTTCTGGTATGGGCTTCCTAATTGGCCTTCTATAGAAGAGGAGTGTTGGTTATATAGAGGAAGGGAGGGAAGATCAAGGGTTGTAATTCAAAGTTATATGTGGAGATCCAACGGATATAAATTATCCAAGGAATATTAAATTCCTTAAAAACCACTAGAATTAGAGGTTTCTAGAGAGGAAGGTTAGGATAGAGAGAGTTATTGATTTAGAGAGTTCTATAACTCTGTTTAGGAGTTAAAGATGATTTAAGGGAGGTTAGATGGGGATTAGAGGAGGATTATGTGACTAGGGGTGTAGGAAAGCCTAGCGAGTAGGCTAGTAGATGGTTAGGTGGGGTCATGGGAATTAAAAATTCCCAAATAATAGATAACTAGCATTAGATTAGGATAATAGGGATTTAAGAATATTTAATGAAAGAGTGGGTATGGTTAAGGCTAGTGAATGTAGATTAACAGAGGGGGATATTAGATAAATGGCTAGGAAGGGGAATTAATTAGTGGAATAAAATTGGTTAAGTGAAATTAGTGTCGATTAATAGGAATACTATCAACGGTAATGAGGCGAGTGATTTTTAATGCAAATTAATCTTACCAAATTATCCACCAAAACCATCACTATGTAATTATATTATAATATTTTCTCACTTGGTAATGGATTCCTAAATTATTAAAAAAATGTTTTCAAATATAGATAAGTATCATATAATTTTTTAATGACTTCAAACTCAACTGCTTTACTCATCATAGTAGTTAACAATGGCACTTGGCTAATCAAAGCATTATCTACTTGATTCTGATTTCTTGATTTATGATTCAAAATAAAACTATATCCTTTCAAAAAAGACACCCACTTTTCATGTCTACTATTTAACTTATTTTGATGATTCACATACTTTAAGGCCTCATGTTTTGTAAATAGGATAAACTCCTTAGGCACCATGTAATGCCTCTAGTGTCTTAATGCTTTTATAATGGCATAAAATTAAACATCATATGTATAATACTTATTTATTACCTCATTTAATTTATCACTAAAATATGCTATTGGCATTCTTTCTTGTCTCATCACAACACTAATCTCCACATGTGAAGCATCACAATCTACCCCAAATAACTTTTTAAAACCTAATAATGCTAAAACATATTTTTCTATCACCTTCTTTAAAAATTGAAATATTTTTGTTGTTTCCATTTCTCACACAAATTATTTTCCCCTCATGTAATTTGTTATTGGTTCAAAAATACCACTAAAATTATTAATGAACTTTCTTTAAAAAAGTTGTTAAATCGTGGAAACTTCTTAGCTATGATATGCTTCTTAGTATAGGCCACTCAATAATTTCCTTTAACTTTTATTTATCCATTATTACACCATCTTATAAAACTAAAAATCCCCAAAATACCAAGCTATTTTTAATAAACTTACACTTATTCATACTTTCATAGAGATTTTCCGTTATTAACATATATAATAACTCTCTTAAATACCTTAAGTAATCTCATTTACTATTACTGAATATCAAAATATCATTAAAATAAACCACAAAAAAATTACCAATGTAATATCATAGCACTAAGTTCATCATCCTCATTAATGTGTTAGGTGCATTGGAGAATGTGAATGGCATGACCATTGAATCATATAAGACATCACTATTATTGATTTTATTTTCCACTCATCTCCTTCAAGAATCCGAATCTAATACTATGCAGTCCTTAGATAAATCTTAGTAAAGTATTTTTATTCTACAATCACATCCATCATATCATCTAAGTGAGGTATAAGAAACATGTATTTGATGGTGATGTTATTGATTACTCTGGTGTCCACACACATCCTCCATGTTCCATATTTATTTAGAGTTATAAATGTTAGTGTTGTATATGGACTCATGCTCTCCCTTCATCATTTCTCATTGATTCAGTTACTTATCTATTTAACTTTGTATGTTTTATTAGAATTATCATATGAGTTGTTTGGTTGGGTAGAGTTGATCCTCAAATTAAATCAATATGATTTTGACTTTCCCTCTTTGTTGGAAACCCATCTAGAAATTGATTAGGTATAACATATGCATATTAATTCAACATTTATACTACTTTTTTTGTTATTTACACAACTTTTACATCTTTTTTGTTTGTTATTAATGAATAATAAAGACCTATCATCTTCATGTCTTTGATAGTTTATTTTTTGGACAACATGATTTCTACCTTATTTCCTTTTTAAGAGGTTATAAAAATACCTTTGTATCACACTTCTAAAAAGTATACATATTCTTTGCTCCATCATGAATTTCTTTTTCTTTTTCATATTGTCATGGCATTGCCAACAACACATGGCATGCATCCATTGGGATAATATCACACCATATTTCATCTTTGTAAGTTATTTATTTATAAAAATTCACTACACATATTTTATCTACTAGAACTCTGTTCCCTTAAACCATGAAATTCAGAAAGGATAAGGATGTTTTTCACATTGAAGACCTAGTTTATCTATCATTTATTTAGAAACCATATTTTCACAACTACCACCATCAATAATTACCTTACATGTCTTACCTCCTAAGATACACCTTCATCAAAAAATATTTGTACGTAGGCATGAATCACCACTTTATTTATTATGCACTTGTTCTTTCCTTGGAGTTATCATTGTTATCCTCATCATGAGATTTTATCTTATGTCTTCTACAATAATTTTTATTTTATCTTAGTCTCAAACAAATTCATTCTTGGCCAATATTATCACCTGCTTTCTTTTTCATTATACTTCAAACACTCAAATGCTCTTTATCGTTCTTCTCCATTTTTGTAACAAACATAAGGTCTACATAGATCATTCCATCCTCTACTACCACCATAGCCTCTACATATCTAAAATATTATTCCTATTTGTTGATTTTAAAACCATTGTCTATTATCCTATTTCTTTTTTGTACCATGAGATGATTCTCCTCTAGTGGGATTAAACCCACCTAAGTCCCCTACTAGAGATGATTACCGACATTTTATCCCAATTGATCTTCTAAATGCCTAACTATTTTGTTTTATTTCTTCCTTAAAAGCTTATTGGTATATCTCTTCTATGTTATTTATTATATGCATGCTAAATTCATCTTGAATATAAAAATTTATACCATTTACATACTTTTCATCCATTTGTTTTTCTATTTTGTCATGATCCACTTGTATGGATAATTGGTAAAAATCATCGGTATAGTATTGAAAAGTATGATATATTTTCCTTAAGTTCTAACATATTATGCAAAGGGTTTATGCATAATTTAAAGGAATAAATTTATCTCTCAGATTCTTCTCTATCTTATTTTAAGTCTTGATATTTTTTACCCTATTTTTGTCTCTCTTTCTATAGGTGATCCCACCAAATCATTGCATGACATTTTATTTTTTTGTATGAAAACTTTACATTATCTTTTTATTTAAAAATTATCTACTTGAGAAACTTTTTCATACTATTTAACCAATCTATCAACTCCTTTGGTTTGAAATTACCTTCATACTCTAAAATTTCAACCTTGATTCCTTTGTTCCTTCCCTCTAAGGCCCTAACCATCATTTTTTAAATTGATAATGGTTTTTAGATTGTTATTCCTATTATTTTTGAATTAATTATTCACCATCCATTATTTACTCTATTTCATATTCCTCTTGCTTTAGCATTTGATGTGTGAAAAATTTAGTCAATTCTTCCTTTTGCCTCTACAACTATTGGATAGTCCTGTTCACTTGTGCAATTATTCCTCATCCACTTGACATATTTTAAACCTATTTTTGAATCACATAATTTTATCGAAAAATATAATCTCAAAAACCAAATATGAATTCACAAATATATTACATCCAAGAGACAAATATGCTTTGACACCTGATGATGAAACAAGAAACTAGCAAAACAAAATTTCAATAAGCACAATTCACTCAAAATTTTATGAGTACTAATATTTATTGATTCTTAATGAATGAATAAAAAAAATTATACAAGAGTATTTAAATAAAAATCAAATTTAAATTGGAGTTGACATGTAAAATTAAAATTAAAAAATCTACCTAGAGTTAACTGCCCCTGCTATTTTTAGCAACTATTATTTTTAGTAATTTTTCATGCAAGTTCAACATTTACTATTTTTAGTAACTTCTACATGAAATCTTGGATTGGCCTAAAAACCTCTAGTTATCCTCTGCACACTAAATTAAAACTAGTGGATGAATTCTATCTCAATTTCATGTATGGTTGCAAAGATATCTAATGTTTAAAATTATATAATTATCAAAAAAGGAAAAAAAACTAAAATGTAATTATGGACCCTATATGATCACTTATGTTCATAAAAAAATATTTAAATTGAATATAACTAGATATAATAGATCACAGTTTCATTCTTCTCTCTCCTATATTTTTAATGAAAATGATATCTTAAATGAGTTCCTTGATCAAAAGTTATGCCTCTAAAAGATAAGTGTTTGCATCAGTAGATTCATTATGCATTGAATAGATGAATTTAAGACATCCTATGGGCATGCCCATGTTCAACTCTATAGCTATATATTGATCCAAATAGTGGTATCAAATTTTGTTCTACTATATAATGCCTTTAAGCATGGTAAAAATAACAAAAAATCTTCAAAATAAAAAGCAACTGCCAGATAGATCACATGGTTTAGAAAAGAGTTAACTAAAAAAAATATCTTACCCAACCATCTTAGATATAAAATAAATTCATATGAAAATATTAAAATAAAGAGTAAGAAATTTAGAATCTATCACATCCAATTATTTTGTTTGCTTGGTGGTTTTATGTCATTAACAAGAAAAATATCTAATTACTTTAGGTAGTTAAATGTTTTCACACAAATTTTAATTATGTTTTTACTTTTTATGGGATTTTTATTCCTATGTTAAAATAATATGAAGATGACCTCTATAAATAGTTATTACATTATATCCTCATATATTTTTAACAATAAAAATTCCATAATACTAATTAAACACACACACACCATTACTCCATACTAATTGTAGATACCAAAATATCATATAAGACTCTTAGAAAGATCAGTCTTAACCTATCTATACTCCACATAGATTTATATTGCACATACTTCTTTGTTATCCATTTGATTTCTATGGATTGAACCTTCATGATTTACTATAAGTCACTTAGAATAGTTCCATGGTATATGTATAACCTTATTAAAATCATAATCATATTGGCTCTAGATTATTAGATTAGTGTTCTTTCTTTTCAAATTATATCATTAAAACATAGAATCCTATAGAAACTATAAGGTGTCAAAATTTGACAAATTTGTCCCTGCACTAAGTCATAATCATTTAAAATTTAAATTTTCTTTGTGAGTCAACTTATATATTTCACATGTTAGTGGTGTGATAAGTTACCCAAAAGGTTAGCTATTTATACAATTTAAGCCTTAGCCTATTTCCCTTTCTATCACTCATCAAGGATACATCAATATACATTTTAAAATTGAGAGGGATTGCCCTGAAATTAAAAAATCATAAATTAGTCACAAGTAATCGGCATTAACCAAGTCTATAATACCAAAGTCAAAACAACTTTTGTGTTTTCAAGTGTTGAAATATTGATTATATGTTGTGTTCATAAAATAAGAAACAACACACACACACACACACACACACACACACACACACACACACACACACACACACACACACACACACACACCTAAACATGAAACCTATGTGTGGTTTGATTTCCCTCCTTGGAATATGTTATGACTTTTTTCTACACCCCCTAAAATTTTCAAAATATATACTTTCTACCATAGAGATGACCTTGTCATAAAGCCTAAAACTATATCGAGGACCCTATTGATTGATAGTATTTTTAGATGCATATTTGATTATGAAATTATAATGATTTGCTAGTAAGTTTTATTTATGTTTTAAGTGGTTTCAAATATCATGGTGGATAAATGAATAAAATATGCATATACGGTTATATATATGATCAGTTGTTCTTCTTTTTAGATTTAGTGTACTTTAAAAGTTTCAGTTGTTGTATGGATTTTTAATTTTCAGCCATATTTGATGATCTATGGTGATGTTTTGATCTTCATGAGTAGCTCTGATTTATGATTCAAATAACAATGGTGATATGATACTTTGTAAAACATTTCAATAAATTTTGGTACATTTGAGAGTCATTTGAAGATTCACATTTGATGGATAACTCAGTTTCATCACTACTTGATATGTTGGTTATTTGAAAGGTCAATACGTTTTGGATAGTTCAATAATGCTCATATTTTAATGGTAGTCTAGTTTGTTTCAATTTTGTATCTAGTACATGGCTCAATTAATAGAAGCCTAATTGGCATATTAAAGTTTAATTTTTTAAGATTTGAGTTATTAGTCAATTTGGTGATCATGGTTCCAGAGTACATATTTCATTTCTTGTATATTGAAGATTGATGAGATAGATATAACATATAAATTAATTGAAAACATCATAGAATTATTTTGAGAGGATCACTTCACTTGAAAATAGGCAAAAGGAACTTTATTTACTACAAATTTTGCATTCATGTTCAAATTATTTAAGGGGACCTATCCTAGCATTCATGGCATGTTTTAAATTTTTGATGCTATGTCATAATGTTTGCATTATATGAATTAGCTATGAGACTAACCTAATACACAAAGTCTTGAGGATCCCTTTTGTTTGGTTGAAAATCATTTTCAAGGTTAATTGACTCCATTTAGGCATTTGATTCATTCGCAAGATATAACCTTTGGCTAAGAAGTGGGATATAATTTTAAGGACCTTTGGTCACTTTACTTAGTCAATTAATTTTTTCTGAAATCTTTGTGAAATACGCAATTTTTATGACTCTTTGATGGATGATAAGGCAAGTATTCAGTGAGCTAGAGACCACCTAGAAAATAGAATGTCAAGGCAGGTGAGTTGGCAAGTGCATTTAAGTTTGATTGTGTGTTCATAGTGCTTCAAGATTGTTCAAAGATTTGGTTGTATTGGACATTAATGATTAACTGATCTCCTTGTATGACTGAATTTAGTAAGTAATTTAGTATGAATAGTTGGTCATATATAAACTTGTCAATATAGATAAGTGAATTAGCAGGATTGCTAAGTGCAAAATTAATTAATGCTAACCAATGAAAAATAAACACATCATTAGGTCAGTTACAGGCTTAGGTTGGCAAATAAAAAATTGGTTTTTATTCATTTTGTGTTCATTCAATTGCAAGATCTCTATGAAAGTGAAGATCTAGTAGGATAGTGGGTGAGTTGTCAAAAGAGTCTTGGTGGAAATATTAGGCAAAGGATTTGAGTGTGCAAATCAGGTATGTCTACGATGAGTTTTGAATCACTCTTTCTTCAAAAAGATTTTGTAGAAGTATGAAGTTTGGAATGAAGAAGATAATTTTAAAATGATTTATGTTTGCATGAGAATAAAGTCCTAAGCTTTTTGATTAAACATAGAAGAATATGGGAAGTGTTTGAAATTTTTAGTGAATATTTTCCGTGTAGTTGTTGTCTTTTGTTTATGGGTTGAAACTTAGAACTATAGTTTGAAATATATAAGTTTACCCATTTTGACTTTTGGAAAGAAGTATTATTTTCTTGGAAATTTTGAAAATATGTTTATATGAATTGGTTGCATGACTCAAGTTTTTTGGAAAGTATGTGATGCGGTCATGTAGAGAAAATATGAAGATTTCTTAGAGTTTGTATAAACCCTTGCATGATTGAGCAAAGTTTTTTATCTAAAGAAAAGTTTAGATAAGTTTTTTTGAGATCCACATGTAGTAGGGTTTCTAGTTTTTTAAGTTTCAAAGTTATCATTTTGTTCTGCATCAATAACATAACCCTATGCATAGAAATTTGATGCCTTTTTTAGGAATAAGTAAATAATAATTTTTAAGTTTTGTTGAAGTACAAAGCATAATATTTGAGTAGTTTTGAATGAATTTGTTGGAAAATTATTTGAGAAGATTGGGGTTTTTTAAATTTTGCTGTGAGCTGATAGTTTCATTTGCATTCGAGATTTGACTATGAATAAATAAAATATAAAGTTGAGTTTTATGAAGGATATGCCAAGGAAGTTGTTAAATCTGAGTACATGAAATATATTGAATATTTGATGTTTTTTTTAAGATATTATTCATTGCATTTAATGGTTTAGTTAAATATGGCTAACAAATGGAATTCTTGGGTTTATTATTTTCATGCAAAATAAAGGTTCTTGCTTATGGCTTAAGTGATGTGATTTGTTAGAATTTTGTTGAATTCCTTGATCATCCAAAGTAGTCTTTTGAGTAGAATAAGTTATTTTCAATCATTTATATATATAAACATGAAAGCCATGATTTTAAATAATTTTTTATATGGGTAGGCCAACAAATATATTTGGTTTGGTTCGGTATTGACATAGGATTTATGTCTCAAGTTGAATCTATGAATATTGTTTAAACATTTATGTGGACAAAGAGGAAAATAATTTGGAAGTAGCAATAGGCAGTTTTAGTTTAAATATATCTGAAATCATAAAAGTTGTTAGGAAATGATGAAATGGTTTTGCATGAATTTGATAGTCTACATCAAACATATTTATAAAGATCAGTTTGTATATGTTTTAGATGATTCTAGGCTCATGTATATATGTGTGGATCTCAACATTCATGAGGTCATAAAATAGTTGGTTTCAGTTGATTGTCTATTATGATTTTGATATGATAATGATCACCTCAGAAGTATAGTCTGGTTTTAGTATATAATGTGTTTAGTAATGTTGGGAATTTCGATTATTTTGTGAAAATCTTAATTAAATCAGTCACAAAGATCTTGTCACTAAGCCAAAAAAATTTCACTTGATGAACAACTTCTTAAATACACCACTACCACTACCATACCTTCTGACAAAAATGAGGAAACACTTCCATAACTAAGACCTCAAATTACCTCTTTTCCTACCAAAAAAATTTTACCCTCAAATCCTCATGATGGTTCTTCATATTCTAAATCTCATTAGTATTTATTAGAAGAGCTCAACTATATGCCTTGTAAAATACCCCTTACGGATTTAGTTCGTACTTCTCCCTATCACCTCAAATTATTAATGTAATAATTACTAGAGATTGAAGAACCAATTTCTCTTGAAGTGGAACAACCTCTTCAAGATCTTGCACCAATAGAAGTACATACTATTGAAACTATTTGTACTTCTTCCAAACCTTCTATATAATTCCTTTAAGAAGATATTATTAATGATGAAATTATTTTTCAAGTAGATGATCCAACTCTTTTCATTAAAATAACAATTAATGCCACTCTTATTCAAAAATTCTTAGTAAATGAAGGGTCAGTAATTAATTTTAGCTCCTTTTGGTTAATTAAGCAACTTGGGTATACCAAATATCACCTTAAGCAAACTCATCTCACATGTTGAGGATATGATAAGAAAAATAGAAAACCATTTGGTTTTATTTTGCTCCCCCTCAGTATTGGACCCAAGAACATACGTACCAATCTCATGGTCCTTGATTTACCATTATCCTAAAATATACTCATAGGTCACCCATGAACACATTGCATGAGGGATATTACCTCCTTAGGTAGTCAATGTATAAAATTAATCCATAATGGAAACTTTTATAAACATGATGATGCTCTTAATCCATGGAGTATTCAACTACCCAACCCAAAATCCCAATATTGGATTCCAACCATTCCACAAATTAATAGTTCACCTCTACCTAAATTCATTAACATGAATCCATATTTATAGGTCACTCTTTTTTATTCTAATGATGATGAACTAAATGAATTAAAAAACACTTGAAATATTACTAAGTTACCTCCTTATATTTTTGAGTGGATTCCTCCTTCCTAATTGCCACATGATCATACCATCCCTCTAGTTGATGAGATCACTGAACTACCTCCTCCATGTAATGCACATGAATTTTCTTACATAGAAGATGAATTCACATGTAATGAATATGGAGTGTAAAGATTATTTCAATTTCATTTAACAATCTCACCTCTAAAATTTAATTATTTAGGTGTATCTACTTCTGGTTCTCCTCTAGAGACAAAATACATGTACTATTTCCCACACCTATGATGATAACTATATCATGGCTCAAAATCAATAACAAGACTTGGATGTACAACACTAATAATAAACCTTAGCCAAAAAACATGATTTCAATTGTGATGTTCATGTCATTCATATATCAATTGATAGTGAATCATAACCTAAAGGTCATGTATCTCCAATGAATTTTCCACTTCTAAATACCCCTTGGGTAGTTGAACAAATCTTACCTCTAAAACATTTATAAATTTTAGAACCATCTATACCTTTTATATCACCAAACAATCTACTAACTCTCATTCCTTCCAATGATCCTATAGATACCATTGAGGCTATCCACCTCACTTCAAATGAAACACCATCTAAAACAAAAACTAATATACCTATTACCAATCCAATTGACTCTAATCAACCTTAACCAATAATTTAACCTACACCTAAAATTACCCTTGATTCTAAAGCCATAGACGTATAAAAAATACATTCTAAATTCAATTGACATGGTAATTAAATCATTGATATCAATGTAGACATGTAATACTATGGACCCTTACCCACACTCCCTAGTGATGAATCCATACTTGAGTTACTCCATGCTAGAGAACCTCAACTTCTATGGAAACATCATAAACTTGGAAACTTTAAATGAAAAGCTCCTTGTTTTAATAACTTCATTTCTAGTGTTAATCCTAGAACAAATCCTATTTCTTCCCTTCTGAATGTTCCATATCATTTACAAGATGGAAATTCTATTCTCATTCAAGAAACAACAAGAATAGAATATGGTGCACCATCATGTCCTAGACCCATTACCATCTCTAAAGAACTCATGCCAATAGAGCACAATAAATTTAGCTTATTCCTTAATAAATATTGAAAAAAAAATTCTTGGTCATATGAGGATATGATAGGTATAGACCCTAGTATCATTGTACATAACATCATCACTTACCTAAATGTAAAAATCATCTAAAAAATGTAAATTTCCACCTTATGCCATAAAGAAATTATCAAAATTTTGGATGCCAAGTTTATTAAATTGGTTGACTATTATGAATGGGTATCAAACATTGTTCCCATTCATAAAAATCATGATGGTCATTCATATATAAATTTATTTATTTAATCTTAACCTCACATGCCCAAAAGATAATTTTCCATTACCTTTAATAGATGCCATTGTATATTTAACTGTTGGATATGAAATTGTCATTTATGGATGGTTTTTCAAGCTATAATAAAATTCACATAGCACATAAATACCAAAATAAAATAACATTTACTATGGAATGGGGCACCTATTGATACATAAAAATGCCTTTCAACCTTAAAAATGTTGAATCCACTTATCAATGTTCCATGAATCACATTTTTCATAATATTATACACAAGATTGTGAAAACCTATGTTGATGACCTCATTGTTAAATATAGATTCACACATCACACCTCATTGATATAACTATTATTTTGTATCGATTAATCAAATACTAATTTAGACTTAACACATACAAGTGTGTCTTTGGCATCACATCTAGTAAACTCTTAGGGTTCCTAGTTTCTCTCTATAGGATTGGTGTCAATTTCACCAAAATCAACACTATATTCAACATGTCCATTCCCTACATTCACAATTATCTTGGAAAGCTTTGGGAAAATTGATGATTTATCCCAAAAATGGCTTACCATATCTACTATGTTAATTCCCTTCTCAAAAAGGTAATGCACTATACTAGACTGATCCATGCTAGAAATCTTTTAATAACATGAAATAATCTTTTCTCCATCCTCCCATCCTTTGACCACCTTCCAATGAATTTCCTTTAATTTTATACACCTATTCTACTCCCATATTAGTTGGGGAGATTCTTGTCCACCAAGATGATATCAAAAGAGAATACACTATTTATTACATTAGTCAAGGCTTCATTGACTACGAAAAATGTTATACCAAAGTAGAATTTGATTGCCTTGATATTTACTTTGCAATTGAAAAGCTTCACCATTATATGATTTATCAAACCACTTATGTCTTATTCAACCTGATCCACTTTTTTATTTCTTCTCCAAAGAATCCCTTCCTAGAGATAGAATTAGAAAATGGATGGTTCTCTTGATGGAATTGGTCCTTCAAATTGTCACACAAAAATATATTAAAGGTAAATTCATTACCAACCAACTTGAAATGGTACTTATACCAGCTATGAACCACTTTAAATAAAATATCCTCAATGATAACATTTTTTATATTAAAGGACTTAATTAAATTATCTCCCTTAAATATTATTTCCATAATTTCACTATTGATTTAGAGGAAAATAATCAAGAAGATACTAATATCATTCTTGATACTACTAAATCCAAATTGGTTATCAAAGAACTCCCTGAAGTTACCATTAATTTTCATGAAGACACCTAGAACCTCCACTTTGATGGTGCCAAATGCCTCCAAATATCTAGGGTAATTTGTATTCTAACAAACCCACATGAAAATATCATCCCTATACCATTTAGGTTAACCTTTGATGTTACTAATAACATGGTCGAATATGAAGCTCTCATCTTAGGTGTGATATCAACATTTGACTTGGATATCCCATAAATACACACTTTGGCTGATTGATAGCTTAGCTACCACTAGTTTAATGGTGATTATTAGTGGAAAAGAGAAAATATAGTTGTTATCATCAAATGGAAACCATACTTGCCAAAAACTTTACTTATTTTACCATTGAGCCAATTCCAAGAGATTAGAATTTCATAGCTCATTCTCTTGCTTCTTCGACATCTCTATTTCATCCTCATCAAGTGTTTGATGATTCCAAATTTATTATCCAAATAATAAAATCACCTTATTTTATCCAACCAAATGATTCATTCATTTTTCATATTGAGGTTGTCGCTATCAGACAAATCCCATGGTACAAAAACACCATCTAGATCCTTGATCATCAAGCTTATCCTAGAAACAGAGATTCTTGTGAAAAGACCAAAATATGTAAACAAGCATTTAAATATGTCTTTCAATACAATTTAGTAATGCAAAAGGTACCCTTCTCCACTATGGAATGCAATAAGAGGTTCCTCCTATCGAACAAGTGCATGGGGGCATTTATGGTGGTCACTATAGTGAACATGCTACAACATGAAAATGATTACATATTGGATACCTTTGGCCTAATTTAGAGAAGGACGCTATAAATTTCACTAAAAAGTGTAATCCTTGCCAACTTCATGATGATTTAATCCACTCACCACTAGAGAAGCTTCAAACTATAGAGTCTCCTTAGTCATTCTCCATGTGAGGATTAGATCTCATCTGTAAACTACCTTGATCACAAGATGGTCTTGTTTTTATCATTACTACTACTAAATATTTTAATAAATTGGAAGAATCCATGCCTCTTGTCAATTTCATAAGAACCACTATTTATAAATTTATCCTTAACCAAATCATTTTTCGCTTTAGAGTTCCCTATACTATCATTTCTATGAATGGTGGTAATTTCAAAAATAAGGACATGAAACAATTATGTGTTAAATTTAAAATTTACCACAAATTTTCCACACCTTACCATCCATAGTGCAATGGTAAAGCTAAATCCACTAACTAAATTTTCAACAAAATCTTAAACAATACCATCCAATAAACCCACACTGATGGCATATTCAATTATATCCTACACTATGGGCTTATTGTACTTGTATATGTACTACCATTGGGGTAGCACCATTATCACTAGTTTATGGTTCTGAATCCATCTTACCATTAAAAGTCAAACTCCCATCTTTATGTACATCTCTTCATGGTATCATTCTAGATGAAGAACTATGTGAAATTTGCCTTCATGCCCTCACCTTCTTGATGAACACCATCTATTCACTCTTCAACATAACCATCAATACAAGAATCACATCACCAAAAGACATAATAAATGGGTCAAAGTTCACACTTTTAATGTTGGTGATCTAGTGCTGAAATTAGAATACACCTATGATAAAGAAGGAAAAAACCCAAAAAAGGTGGGTCCCTTAGTTAGTGAAATGCATTCTTGGTCCTATAACTTACCATCCATAAACTAATGAAGGATATGTTTTCAAATAACACACTAATGCACAATTTCTACAAAAATATTTTGATTTAAAATCTCCCTTCTTTTCATATTGCTATACATTATCCTGCTAACACTTCTATTAGGGCTTCTCCAATGATCTCTCCTTTTCAATAGTCTATCTTATACACAAAAATTAGTTCCTTATTTTGGTCCTATAGTTTCTTTATTTCATGAGTTTCCATTTAATACCATGGATAGGACCCACTTTTCCTCATGAATACCTTTTTATTTCACAACTCGATTTTTCATACTTTTTCTCTTTCAATCACAAATTTGTTCTTTTCAAAAGCATTTTACACATACTTGGGTTTTTATTTTGTTAGTTAAAATGTAATACCATGGATAGGACTAAGATCTCCTAAAAAATACCATTTTTCACACTATTTTACACCCACTTGGGATTTTATTTTGTGATATGTAGTGTAATACCATGGATAGAACTTGGCTCTCCTCAAAAATACCATTTTTTTCCATTTTACACCCACTATGGTTTATATTTTATGATTTATAGTGTAATACCATGGATAGGAATAGGCTCTCCTCATAAAATATACATATAATTTTAAAAACATTTACCGAATAGAGTGTTATTTTTCTATAATGTTAAGAAATGGTTACAAGTTTGTGATCCCATATTCTTAACCTTAGTTTTTGTTTCTTTTGTAGATAAACTTAGAAAACAAACTATGTTAGCATGTTTACCTACACTTACATATATTATTGTGATAAGTAATCATACTTACATGTCATTATATCACATTCACATTGTCACGGTTTTTGTGATTTGAAGGAATTCAAAAATTTTCATGTTCATTCTCCTTGGTTTCCCTTCCTTTCATTCCATTTTGGATAAGACAAAGGTAAAAGTCAAGATAACACTTTTATTTAACATGAATAAAAAAGACTCCTAGACACCATTCTCTCTAAGTCCTCTTTCTTAGATACCAAGTCCAAAGTTTTCAAATGATAGTCATTTTTAGCACCAATGTTTGGTTCTCTAAATTTTATATCAAGGAGGAATAGAAAACACCATCAAATGTTAAAATCATAATCATAAAAAAAAGGAAATCATCAAAAGGTAAAATATAAAAATCTAAAATTCAATATCACACCAAAATATGTGATTCATAGCACATATCCTATCTCCAATTAAAGATCAAACTCCACAATTGGCCTCATCATAGAGTTGAGGTCTATTAAGGTGCAACAAGCCAATAGATTGGATAGGAAAATTCAAAATAATCTATAGTTATACCTACTTTCTCATGCAAGAACCCAATATTCATAGTAGATTGATGGCTCTGTAAGGGGTCCTGAGGAATGGGGAACATGTTGTGGGAAGGTAGGTCTATTTTACTTTTAATGCATATAGCCTTCATGGGATGATATTCATACTTAATTTGATAACCTAAGATTTGTGTGGTTAGGAGAAGTTCTTCAGTCCTTAATGTTGAAAGTCCTCTTGTTTTGACAAACCTAATTTTAGTGTCTTGACTTAGATAAAGAGTTTCTCTACCTTGAATTTTCCTCCATTTTCCCCACCACTCATTTCATTCCCCCCTTGAAAAACAAGTTTGATTCCAAATCTATTTTCCCACTTCTATATTCCATCTTCTTCACATCTTAAAACATGATAGCACTATGTTGTTTTGGTTTTATCCATCTTTAAAACAAAATAATATGCTTGAGTAACTATGGATTATTTTCTTTACACCATTGCTTTACATTTCTAGAATTTATTTTGTTTCCTTTGAAAAAAATTCATTATCTTTCATATTTTTGGACAACTACATTCATTTATATAGTTTAGTAAATTTTCCATTATTGAGTGAGCTTGGATTCTTACTTCTCACTCACCAATGTTGTTTTCCATTTCATGTACTTTTTCCAATTATGATTGAGTAAAGATTATTATTGCTCACTCATAAATATTATTTTATAATTTATTACTCTTCATTGTTTAAGTAATGATTGTTTCTACTTTCACATTGATGTCACATTGATGTTAGACTTTCACTTTTCTTATATCCTTAGTTTCATTTGGTTTGTTATCTTTCCTACTTAAGTATATTTGTTTGACTTTTTCAGTCATTTAGTAGCCTTGGATTTTTAGTTACCTGATTTACTCTAAATTTTGGCTTGGTCATTTGGTCTTAACTCAACATGTATCACCCTAGCTTACCAAATTTACAAGTTTGTCATGCTTACACATTTTAGCTATCTTGGTTTTACTGTGTTTGTTTATTTTTTCTCTTTAAGTTTTGTATCTCTAGGGTTTATCCAAATTAGTCTTTACACCATCCATGATCAAAAATACAAACATAATAGAAAACTATCTAATGATAAAGATAAGTTGAGGTGCACATAAATTACTTATTTATTTCCTTTCAACCATTTACTTTTAGTTATTTTTTCTTTGAAATACTAAAATTACTTACCTCAACATTGTGTGTTGCTATGTTCTTTTCCTCAATCATCATCCCATGTTACAACTGCATGACATGTGATGAACTTTGAGTGGGGCATATGTATACACACAATATTTTTAAACTTTATCAATTACTGATATTTTCTCTCTTGTAGGAAACTATTGAGTCTTAATCTCTCCTAGTACACGGCTTAAAGGGTGCATCAAGAAAGGGGTGGATGGACCATTGGTGCTTTACAATATTGATTTTACCTATACCACCACTTGAAACCAACAAAAACCTATTATTTACATTTATATAAACTTTAACACCTCCCTTACACACTCCTCTAAGAAATTCACAACCTCAAACAACCCCTACCTAAGCCAAAACCTCTTTTTATCATTTACCAAACAAAGTTAGCCTAGGTAGACCCTATTCCTAAAATATAAACATATTATGAGATTAGGTCAAGCCTAATCGACCTAGTTTGAAACATAACTACTTTATTTATTAAAGAATATGGTCAATTGGGCTGAATCTATCAGCTAAAACATTAGAAGAGTTTAGGGTTAGATCTAGCTATATAAACACATCATTTCCCCCATTTTCATTAGAGAGATAGAGATAATCATTTATTTATGCATTTTATTATCCACCATTCTACTTGAGGAGATATTGCTTAGGGTTTTCTACTTTTTGAGAGAAAAATATTGTCTTGTGAAAACTTGGGATTCACTAGGAGGTCCATGGCTGAACTATAGTGCATTGTCCATCCTTGGTTTCTTCAACATACACAACAAACCCTTGTAAAGAACCATTTGCCAAGGGGGACATTAAAGCTTGGTGGGTTCATCTTCAAAGGTAAGTATTCCAAACTCTTAATCTTGTTTATTAAGTAGATAGATTTGCATTTTCTAGCTTATAAATATGTTTCTCTCTCCAAATATTAGGATTACATCTATATTTACTTGAGTAGATTTATTATTTACATGTTTACTTTTATGTTTATTATCCCCATTTTATGTCACAAGCTTTGGTGAACACTAGATTAGATTTACATTACTTTGTATTTACTTTCATAATAAAAAATATGATCTAGCTAGGGTTATTGTGTGGTACTACTTGACTAGAGGATTTGGAACCCTCTATAGTGATTTTTTTGGTAAGCAACCCCTTAGTTAGGTCTAGTGGATTCATATTGGTTAAGATCTGAATTGTCTAAATGTACCAACAAGTGTAAGGGTTAGTGTGATTTATCTTCTTTGAACTAGGATTGATTTGGAGATCAGCTTCACTTTCTTTTTTATACATTTTCCATATTGAATTTTATTTTACATACAAAAAATAGGAAAAATATAAAATCAATAACAAATCCACACATCATATTCTTTGTCATTTACAACAAACATTTTGATAATGAGAATTATTGAAGAGAAATGATTCTTCTATTGGTGTAGGATATTTAATATTACATTTACTTATTAAATGGATAATACCTACACATGTAGATTTAAGTTAATTAGGTGTGATAAGAGGTTAAGTGGGTGAGTTCCACCTAGAGCTCAACTGAGTACTACCTTGAGTTCTCCTATGAGTTCTATAGTAAGTTACAGTCAGTCCCACAATGAGTTCTCATATGAGTTAACTCCCCCTACTCCTCCTTTGTATTCCTCTTTACCTGGATATTATAATAGAGTTGATAATTGGTAAGCAAGGAATTTTAATACATCAAACAATTATTGCACATCCTCTTCTTGCATATTTCTAAATACAATTAGGGTCATTATTATTATAGAATTCTTGTGTGCTCACTCTATCATAAGCTCACCTATTGGCCTATTCTGACATGGTATCATAGCTATAGGTTCTAATACTAAGCATCAATTTGTCCTTTTCATTTTTATTTTGTATTCTTTTAAATTAATTAAGAGGAATTTTCATATTGCTATAAATAAAATTTGAATGTATTTTCGTATTAACTATATAAAGAAAATCCTTTCAGATCTAAGGGTTTTGCTTCATTGTTTACAAGCCTCTAAGTGCATTTATCCTTACATCAACTCGTGTGGTATTTGTCTTCCTTAATCCATTGTAAAGGCTCCTTGCATTGAATGCATATCATTTTGGTACAAACCTGGAGTCAAGAAGCTAATGTAAATAGGTATTAGTGATGTTGGTAAATGCTTAGGTGTAGGTTCAACTTAAATCAACTATATGACCTACTCACGACCTTTTCTTCTCTTAGTGCCTTGATACACATCCCTCTAATAGCCTACACAACCTTCTCAACTTGTATGCATTTTGATTTAGGTTGAGGCCTATAAGGGAAAATAATAACCTTCAATCCACTCACCATGTATCTTTCACAAGATCTATATTTTCCAGGTCATATGGAGGTCTAAGAGGATGTTTAAACTATTTGCATTGTATTTTGTGCATTTCTCAAGACCGGTGAGTGAAAACATTAGTATCTATCAAAACATTGATATATATAAACCTATGTGCTACTTAGATCTGATACTAGCTATGTAAGAAAGAGAAAACCATGGTTGGGCATGTAGTAACTGGTAAAATATTGACCTCTGCTATCAATTTATTATGTATCAATCTAGATTGGATGTTTTTATAGACTTATTCATAAGTGGTGATGTAGATCTATAGACCTAAGCATTCTTCCATTAATGACTCCCTCCATACAATGCACCTCAAATCAACCTTCATTTTGCCTCTTTATAGACCTGCACAAGCACAATGGTGGCAGCGTATAACAACATGCATGCATAAGGATTATTAGGTTTTATAAAAACCTAAAATAGTATACCATCCTCCTTTGTGGTCCCCACCACATTCCAATGTGGATATTACACCTATTTTCCTTGTTTGATTGATTAGTATTTCAAAATTTAACATTTTATATTTTTTGAATACAAGTCAATTTGGGGAAATTCTATTAAGGTTGAATTAAGTGGTTTTTAGTCCTTATATTTTTGCCTATTGAAGATTAAGGGTTAGGCCCAAGTTGGTAGGAGGCCAATTCCCCCTCATATTTTAAATCGTTGCATTCTACACTCTTTTTTAATTCCAACTAGTAGTTACATGAAATGATTGATGTTTAAACCTTTCTCGCATTTAAACTTTTTGTGAAAATTTATTTAAATAGGCCATTAATGATGGAAAATGTATTATGATGTAACTTTTGACTGGTAACTCATAATTGAGTGACACTTTCAAAAGTGCATGTTTTTTCATCCTTTTTCCACTAGTATAATTTTTTTTATAAAATTCATTAAAGCTATAAAGTGTCATATTCAAGGGGGTAACCTATGCTATGGGCCCTACTACTTTATGCATTATGATTCATACACCTATTACTCACATGTGGATGCATTTTTGGATATGTCTGACATACCCATTATGAGTGTGCATTATCCCTCATCACTCTATTATTGATTTCTCACTTGGATGCATTCTCATTATGCCCAATGTCCCATTCATGAGCATGCATTATCCCTCATCACTCTATCATTTATTTCTCACTTAGATGCATTCTCATTATGCCTAATATCCCATTCATGATCATGCTTCAAGGGTTCATTATAGTTTGTACCATGCTATCTTGCACTTCCTTGATGTCTTTTCTTAGTCACGATGACTCCATTTTAGAGACTTTAAAGGAGGAAGGTTGATTCTATTCCATTAGTCCTTCTTTGGAAAACCAATTATGATTCATGGTATGTTGATTGGAAGACTTGATCACACACAATAATAATATTCCATTCTTATATGGATAAATTCCTCCACCCACTGATCCTATTTGGTTTGATAAGTGGGTTAATACTTATGATAAGGTTTTTTCCACTATGTTACTACATGTTTCCATGGATCTTTGTTGCCATGTGGAATATACAGAGTATCCATACACTATTTAAATCATCCTACAATATCTTTTAAGAGATCCTATTGTGCTTAATGTCACACCTCCTCCTCTTCCTATTGTGTCTTTTAAGATTGTTATACTCTCTCCACCTGCTTTTATTTTTTGTGATGATACATATATGGTGGGTAGTGTTCTTTCTTCTATCCATATCCCAGAATAGGATGAAATTTTGAAAGACCTTAGTTATCTCATTATAGATTCTACATCCATTATTATAAATATTGTTGCTCTTCTAGAGCCTTTATAGACTTGTATTTCATAGGATTTTATTGATTTTAGTGAGAGTATACACATTGAGAGTATTGACAATTCATGTTCCTATGGACATTCATCTTGTAGATTTGAGTTCTTCATTTACAAACCAATATTTAGTTTTGATGGTTGTTGAGCCTTACTCTCCTCTTCCCATGGACATTCTTTCATTGAATGTTCCATGTCTATCTTCTTCTCTATTTTTTCTCTCCCCTTCATTGTATACTTCTTCATTTCCATCTTCTACAGTTAGTCTTGTGATAACTGATTAGACTTTGGCATATTCAAGCATTAACAGGCATATATTTGAGCATTTTCCAGAGATCTACATCATGAATCCTATATGCATTCCACTTGAGTGTAAATTTAGTAATTTGATAGCTCGTGGTTTATTTATTTTGAAAGGAAGAGACAAAATTTATTGATGGGACCCATATTTTATTTTCTGCCCACCTAAGCTATGCTTAAGGGGGGGTGTTGGTGTCGGATATTTATTATTCCATTCACTTATTAAATGCATAATCCCTACACATGTAGCTTCAACTTACTTAGGTGTGATAAGAGGTTAAGTGGGTGAGAGGGTGAGTTCCACCTAGAGTTCCACCTGGAATTCAATTGATTACCATTGTGAGTTCTCCTATGACTTACACAGTGATTTATCCTATGAGTTAACTACCCCTACTCATTTATATTACTCTTTACTAGGTTATTATAATAGAGTAGATAATTGGTAAGCAAGGCATTTTAATACATTAATAAATTATTGCACATGTTCTTCTTGCATTTTTTTTTATAGAAATAGGGTCATTGTTGTTGTAGAATTCTTGTATGCTCACTCTACCAAAATATCACCTATTGGCCTATTCTGACATCTTCTCTATGTTATGTTTTCTAAAATAGAAGATAATCTCATAATTTTTTTATTAACATGGAAATATACATACACATTCAATCATAAAACCATTATAAAAAATGAATTAATATTTGATCATGACATAAACCCAAAGTGGGGTGATATGGATTTTGTTATCAACAAATTTAAATTTGAAATCCAATCCTCTACTATAATATTTTTGGAGAAAAAAATCAAAGGATTGATTTCAAAAATATGACATACATATTGATATTCATTTGTATATGTATAGGTATTTGTATATGTACACACACATACACATAATACATATAGACATACATAAATGTGTGTGTGTGTGTGTGTGTGTGTGTGTGTGTGTGTGTGTGTGTGTGTGTGTGTGTGTGTGTGTGTGTGTGTGTGTGTGTGTGTGTGTGTGTGTGTGTGTGTGTGTGTGTGTGTGTCTACACACATATATTCATGCATGCATGTATGTCTAATATTTTAAATCATAAACTATAATAGACAATGTAATGTATTTCATACAAATGATAATATTGAACAAAAATCAAAAATAAAATTTTAAAGACATTGCATTTAAAAATATTATAACATTATAAATATATTTTCCCTTTTCTTCACATGTGGAATCAGTACGAAAAAACCTTCTTTACTAATTGTTTATTTGAAACATTGGTTTTTATCTACAACTCGACTTAATCAATAATGACCCCCTCAAATCAAGAGGTTTGATTATGGTACTCACAAGAAAGGTTGCATACAATATAAGTGGTGTAACACTTCATTCAACTTTTTATGGCCTTTTGACATATCTAAAATCATTCCACTAGTTTTTGGATGCCTTGACATATTAACAAAACACTATCAATAATTGGACCTTGTACTTATAGATAAAATATCTCTTGTCAATAAAAAAACTATTGTAATTTAGTGAAAATTCACAAAGATAAATAAACAAAATGCCAAATTCATACTTTGGAAACATTGAGATGATATGTTTTGGGGATTTTTTTAAATCAAAACATTTTAATTACTTGTCTTTAAAATTCCTAAAATAGTGAAACAACTAATTCTATACAATTTTTGGGAAAACATGAGAAACTATATCAATTAACTAAAACTATGTGACAAAAATAATGTACATTTTTATTAATTATTAATATACAATGAATAGGTGCTTAAATAAATATTGATTTACATCATACCTCAATAAAAAATATTTTTTATCAACCAATAAATGATTTTACATTTGTATATGTTTTCTATAAATGTTTTGATGTCGACAATCAAAATAAAAAAATGCTTGCACTTACATAGAAAAAAATGAAATCAAGTCAATCGATGAAGAAGATATAAAATATAATTAATTAAATGGATATAAAAATACAATTACACTACCAAAAAATATAGTGTTAAAAATATTTTGGTTGAGCTCTTTACTGGTAACTATTATATCTATGATGGCTTAGTCAATAGCCATGATAGAACTTTCAAAACCTACATGGAAATATAAAAAATTGATACATTATGGATAAAATTACATGAAGTGAAAATTTACCACCATTATATTAATGGCTATGAACATATTTATAAAAGTGACATTCAACTAGATTGGGTGCCCATTGTACATGTAACTATTCCTTTGTGAAAACAATCATACAAAATAACTTTAGCAATTAGAAAATAGTTTTATTTAAAGTTTAATTGTAAACATAAAATTCATAGATCCAAAGGACTTATAATGGATGCAATCACATTTTACCCTCTTAAAGTGACCAACCATGGCTCGTGTTAAGACTATAGAACACTTGTACTTGTTACATCATCTGACAATGAAAAATTTCATACTCAAGTAGATGATTATTATTGATATGTCTCAACTTGAGTTAGAAGCATAATGTCAACTATAAATTTAGTTTCCCTCTTCAAATTTTTCTTCATACATTGTGATTTATTAACTGAATATGTGTAATGTTCAATCCCACATAGATAATATTATCCATGACCATGACTTGATGTAATCTGACATACATTCTTGCAAGAACATCATATGCTATTACTCATAAAAAAATGGTGTAATTTTGAGTTTTCATTATTTATTCACATACCATGTGCATAGGATCAAGATATCTACCAAAAAACATATACCCTTTTTGAAAAATAAAATCACAATATCCAACATTGAGGCATCGAATTGTCTATAGTGGTTTATAGAGAATAGTTGACAAAAATAAATATTTACATTACACCAAGTTAAAATTGCATAATATAATGTCTATTCTTAACCATTTATTTATAAATGTATTTAAACAAAATTCAATATGCATTTTAGGATATTTAAATATTGATATGTATAAATAAAATAAAAATGTAAAATTATTTAATGAACACATGGCAAGTCAAAATTTATAATTCTCTATCAAAAAATAAAGTGTATTCTTAAAAAATAACATTCACCATGTATTATCCAAAAGGAAACAACTTGTTAAGGATGAGTCAGACATATTGGAAGGATATCTCTATTAGTCGGTCCCTTTGGAGGGTGTTGATGTGGATCTCATAGTTCGGGGCCTATTGTACTCTTTTGATAATCACTTCCGATTTATTATACCAATTTGTTAAGACAAGCAGAATTCATTATAAAGATCACCAAAAAATGATGTTTAAGCATGGGAGGAGTAAATGTCATCTCTGCATGATACTTTGAATTATGTGCTATCACATTATCATTATGCATATTCGAGAACAAGGGCTTGAAGCTACTTCAACTATGAAGGTAAAAATTGGGAATTCTCATGGGTTGGTTTGTAAATCCAAAATGGGGGTGATAGAATTCAAACTTAACCAATCTCTTGTTGTGATTTCAAAGACAACCTAGTGGTCTAACACTACTACAAAGAGGGTGGGATTAGCCCCTACCTGGAGAGGCCCAATGGGTTTGATGAAAACCTGTCTGAACAATTTGTGAGGTCTTGGCTAAACCAGCGAGTCACTGTTGGAGGAATTAGCTTTGAGATTTATGAAAAGGTGATAGCTATGGCTACAGGCATATCCATGCAGGGGATGAAGCTACAATGGAAAACAAAAATCATGGACCTTTCTAGCCAGAAGTTGTTTCTAGGAGAAGGCAAAGAACTTGCTCCTTACCAAGGAGGATTTGATCAAGCCAAATTGCCTGAGCTGTGGGATGGAGTGTGCTTCATCCTCATGAATTATTTTATGCTAGAAGGATGTTTCATCAAGTTCTATAATTATCACCTCCCCCTTTTAAATCATTTTAGGCGTAATGCTCTCATCAGTTTTCCCTTTTATCTTCTCTCTTCCCTAGAACATTATGTCCTTAGGGTGAGAGCAAAATTAGCAAAAAAACCTGATATGAATCCTATCCCCCTCCACAAGGGCCTCATTTTTTGTTTGTATAATTTCCACTATGCCCTTGAGCCACCCAAGACTATTAGAATTGATAGCGGGGAAATTTATTCTAACCCTTTTGTTTGTGATGCTATCGAAGAGCCTTGTCCTTCCCTTATCTCCACCAAAACTAGAGAAGTTTTCTTTTCTACTCTTGACGAGACCCCCGTAGACACCCCCAGTTCCTTTGTGAGTACGAAGGGTAAGAAGAAGAAGTATTATGCTGGTGAAGAGGGTATTATAGGGACCACTATGGGGATCCCTAAAAATCCTTATAGGACCACTGGGGGCCAAGGTAGTAAATCCCATCTGTCCACTAAGGTTAGTAAGGAGGGCCTCTCCTCAGGAGTTCAATGGTTAGGGTAGATTGTTGGCAAACCTAATCCCAAGGCTAGGCTTATTGACTACTCAGAGAGTGCCTCGAAGCAAGCCACCCAGGAGGAGGAGAATAAGGAATTAGAAGTTCAAGAAATCTTTGAAGATACTGAAGGTAAGCAGGAGACAAGAGAATTTGAGACTACTGTGGAGGATGTTGCTGACATTGTAGAAAATGTTGATAAAGAGGGAAAGATGTATGTGGAGGAAGTTGATGAGGAAACTAAAACTAAGATTGGTTTGAAAGCTAAAATTTCTGCCTTGAAGGGTCGCATCCAGAAACTGGAGTAGAACCTTACCACTGGGCTCTGGAATTCTATTCTCCTAAACATGTCTATGCTATAGGACTTGGGTGATACTGCTTCTACTGTCAATGCACATAATACTGAGAAATTGAATGACCTCATCAAATCTATGTTTATGTAAGGAGAGATTTCTCTATCTCTCATTTTTTCCTATTCTTGTTTTATTTTAGTTTGTTGTGTCTGTTGGTACACTAATCGTGTAGTTCCTATTGTAAGGCATCATTTATGTTGATTGACTTCATGGTTCCTCTACTTTTTTAAGGGTTCGGCCCCTGGTCTACCACCTTATATAATAAAAAACATTCACCATGTATGATCAAATTATGACAAATATTGCCATAATTTTTTTTAAATGCATGTATATTGGACTAATCATCTTATATTTTTATTTCTTCTTAATAAAGGTACAAATCAAAATTAGTCTATAAATTTGTTTATTCATCTTTTATTTCTCTTTCATTTAAAATACATAGTCATTTTCTAGTTCTTGTTATTTTGGAATAATGGAAACATATAAAGTTGGAAACAAATAAGTATAGTGCAAAAAAGCATCCAAGTAAGAATATGTTTCTTTCATTTACCAATGTCTTTATGCAATGTTTGTATTTATCTAAAAAACTTGTGAATCTTATTCTATAGATTTTAGTCTAATTTACAATACAACATTGTTATAATTTTAAATAAATATATAAAATGCACAATCATATACTACTGAAAACTATATTCCTTTATTATTTTAGTTTTATATTCTTTGTAGAATGTTGAACATGGATATAGAAAAACTTAATAGCAAACTAACACAAACTCATGAATCTATTATACATGAAATTACTCCACATAAATAAAATACCTTATTTAAAATAGAGTTCAATAAAAATATCATTAGATACATTTTTATCCTCTATTATTTTTTTTACAAATAAATAAACAAAATACATTATTTTAATACTTTGCTATTTTTATTCATAATTGTTAAAATATTTAATTTGAAAAATACTAATGACAAACAAGAAGCATAACTTAGACAAAACCAACTATCAAAATGATAAAATATTTTTTTGTAAAGAAATATTTCATTTATTTAAAAAATAGAAATAACATTAATTTGTATTTTCTTTTTTTAATATTTTTTTAACAGTAAAGTCCTTGTTATATCTAGCATCCACTTATCCCATGTGTGCCATGCATAATACTTAAATTTTGGTCCAAAAAAAATTGTACAAGTTTTTAGAGGTGATATATTGATGGTTTATGGCTTATGCACACAAAAAAACATTTCCATTAAAGCATAAATATTTAATGTTGACATTATTGATTATAAAGGTCAAACAACAATAAAATTAAACTCAACAATTATTTCATTCAAAAATTTACACACAACCTAGTTATGAGAATGGCTATATGTGTCATATATTTCTCACTTTGAATAAAATAACTATATGAAATAGGTGATTCCAAAAATTTTATTGTTCCTAATATGAAAACCATAATAGAAAATATTTCATGCATTTTAAAATAATACAAACTATGAAAATAAAATTCCTCATGGGATTAAATAATACATAATAATTTGGATCTTTTAGTGTGATTGTCATAGAAACACATCAAATTAATGATAAAAATAATCTATATGCAAATGGTGGTGAAACTGAGAATGATATTACAATTGTAAACGATGATTTTCCTCCTTTTTTCTTCTTATTCCTTTAATATTTATTCATCGATCTCATGATTCACTAGTATATAGTTGTCATTGTTTTCCAATTTAAATGCAATTACTCAGTCAATGTGTGGTACTTTGATATGAAAAATAGGGAATATTGGATATTGGAACCATTATACCTTTTACTTTCAAAAATGATTATAGGCATAGGTCTAAAGGTTCTTAGGACATCTAAGAAAACCTTGCCTCATTTATTGACAAGCTAAATGAAAAATGCACTTAGGCATATTTAGAATCTATTGTTAAAATTAACATAGAGGCATGTAGTCATGTTATTTCTCATTATTATACATTTTCAATATGATTTTTCAATTATTATGTTTTCATGTTCTGTCTCTTTCTCTTTATATATAAAAATAAAACAACATAGATTATTACTCTTAAAGCCAAAGAGTAAATGCATATCTTTGTTCCAACCTTTTTGTATAAATTATGGATAGCTTAACTTATCCAAATGCATATGAAATAGATATATCTTCTTACTATGTAAAATGCACCTAAGAAACAAGGTATTTCTATGTGCACTCCTTTCAATGTATAGTAAAAAAAATGACAAAACCTTATATTTTACTTTGAGACAACTATTGTTTAATACAATATTCCCAAAACTATTTACAATTCAATATGAACAATACCACAAAATAATTTCAAATCAATGGGACATTTACTATAATAATTAACAATACCATTTTAAATATTAAGAAATCTTAAATCTTATTTCCAAATTAGTATGGATTTATAATTTATACATTTCATAAAATAGATTTCTAATTTTCTTCTTAAGAATGATTAACTTACTAAACACATATGTATAAATTTTGTTTTAAATATGTTTCACTATGATCTCTACTATTCAAATTCACTTTTCAAACTTGCATAAGTAGCTAGGAAAAACATAGCTCCACACTACACACCACTACCTTGTAAAACATAGGCTTATTTGTTATATTCTTCTTTTGAAATTATAATTTTTTCCTAGCTTATGTTAAAAGAAAAACTTATGCATAAATATTTCATACCTATTTTTTACTACTCTATTTAATCAATATTAAATGGGAATTTGACAATATCTTCCTTTATTGATAATAAATTTATTTTTACATAGTTTTGAATATATCCATCTTTTGTTTATTACATTTATATTTACATTATTTTTTTCAATCAACTACAATTATTTCTTGATAGTTATAAATTTAATATAATTTCAAAAAAAGAATATTAATAAGTTGAGTGGGCTCATATCAAAATTAAAAGTGGCTAACTATACAATACAAAACTTCCTCATTCGTTGCTTCCCTGGATTATATGCGCCCACAAAAAACCCTACATTTCTTATTTTTTATTTGAAATAAAAAAATTCATTTGAGGTTTCTATCTTTAAATTGTAACTACATATATGACGCATGTTTGAATATTATTAGATTTTAGATTCCTTTTTAAAATTTTTGTTATTAAATAGTGGAAATGGCCTATTTTTTTAAGGTGGAATATTGATTTAAGGCTTTAGTTATGAGAAGACAAAATTAGAAAGTTTAAAATAGGTTTTCCAATTAGATTCTTAAATTGAAATTTAAAAAAAAATAAAAATCTTAAGGTACTATTTTATTCAGATTGCCTCACACAATGTTGTGAATCTCTCTATGTACTTACAAAACTCACTCTCTAGTGGTAAAATAAATCCTTATATTTTTAATTTGATTTGTAGCTTAAAGGTGTCATCTACTCAATGTTTTTGTTATTATGTTATTTGATACTATATTTCAATACTTCAATTAAATTATCATTATTTACTTATAATTATCGAAGTTATAAAGTTTTACATTAAGGCAAATTTAATATGTTTTATATATATATATATATATATATATATATATATATATATATATATATATATATATATATATATCCTTTTAATGCACCTTGATTTAAAATAAAATCAATAAAACATTTAGTTGGTTAAAATTGAGTTATTGATTTATTTCATCTAGTTTTTCTTATCTCATGTTTCCTTGTATAAAAATGTGCAATAAGATTAACATACAAGTTATGTTGCTACTTATGTAGGTATGAGTTTCCATTTTCAATATTTTGGAGCCTTTACTTTCATCTTCCAATTATTATATATATATATATATATATATATATATATATATATATATATATATATACATACATACATACATACATACATACATACATACATACATACATACATACATACATACATACATACATACATACATACATACATACATACATATATATATATATATATATATATATATATATATATATATATATATATATATATATATATATATATATAATCCTTTTAATGCACCTTGATTTAAAATAAAATCAATAAAATATTTATTTGATTAAAATTGAGTTATTGATTTATTTCATCTAGTTTTTCTTACCTCATGTTTCCTTGTATAAAAATGTGAAATAAGATTAACATACAAGTTATGTTGCTACTTATGTAGGTATGAGTTTCCATTTTCAATATTTTGGAGCCTTTACTTTCATCTTCCAATTATACTTGTTTAAATTTCTAATAATTTTGTGCATATTTTTCATGCATTGCATTCCATGGGATCCCAATTATTTTGAATATTTTTTTAAAACAATTGTTATGCTTTGGGTATGCTTCCACATTTTGCATACATGTCTACTAGGATACTTGCAATTATAACATCTAGAAAAAAAAATCTTTTTATTATGCTTTCATGGATGCCCATGCTCTATTCAAAGACTCATACAATGGTATATTCTATGAGGATACTATCAAAGGTTGTAGAGTCTAACTTTAAATATGCCAATTACATTTGTTAACAAATTTAAAAATCTCATTGATTACATGCCTACACTGAAAAAATACAATAGATTTCAAAATGAACTAAAAAAATAAGATTTGTATATATGCTAGTGGAAATATTTATCCATAATTTACTTGGTCAATTAACACCCTTCCAATTTTCAATTCAATAATGATTCATCACATTTATTATATTGATAAGTGAACATTTATTCCTTATAATATAGTATATATTATTTCATTTTATATATATTTTAAATAACTTAACATTATTTTTAAAGGGAAAAAAAAGGAAATAGAGCTTTAACTTTTAAAAAAAGAAAAATAGACTTATGCAAACTACACTTTAGGCTTATGTTTCTTATCTTCTTTATACTATGAAGTACTTGATATAATGTCCCTTATTTAGGGGCTCCTTTTTTCTGCACAAAGCTCTGATACCACTGTAATATCCCCTTCAAACAGGGAATATAGAAACACAAAAGCTCTAAACAAGATACAATGTTTGCAAGATAATTTCAAATAAATATAAATAAATCACAATATAACTCTCAATAGCAAATCAAAGATCTCATCACTTGTTCTTCTAGACGATTACACAGTTGAGTCTCTATCATACAAATGAAAGAATATTAAAATCTGGTCTTAAAACCCTAATCCCTTGCCAATCTAGAAATGAAAGCTAATTTCTGGGCGTCTCAGCCTTTTGTGACAAACACACAGTCGCTGGCGTCGGTCGATATACTGTCGACGTCGGTCTCTGTCGGTCCTTTCCTGCCGACGTCGGTCTTCAGACGGCCGATGTCGGTCACTATGGATCTCTGCTTGCTGAGGTCGGTACCTACTTGGATCTGTACGAACTTCATACGGCCACCAATTAAGCACAACTTGCCTATTTTCAACCCCTGATCTGAAAATATATGTCTCTAATACAAAATATCTCTATTTGTATAATTTATTGAATCAAAAACTAAATAAAGAAATACCTGAAATACTGTGATAACTTTTGTGTGAAGTTATCTCTCAAATCTGTACCTCTGTGATAACTTCTGTATGAAGCTATCTCTCATTTTGGCAATAAATCAACTGATATCTCACAGCCTCTAAATCGCACACAATGAAGAGTTGACGTTCTCCACTGCAATGGAATCCTGGAACCCTTGGCTCAGTTTTCACAGAAGAATTCTTCAAAATCAATAATCAATAATCAATGCATAATCAATAATGGCCTCCATGAGAAACCCTTATACTCTCAAAAAGATGTGCTTGCCCTAATTAGGGTTTTCTTAAATTAGAATTAGGGTTTCTAATGAAAAATAGGCTAAATAATTAATATTTGATTAAATCAATCAAATATTAATATCTCCCTCAATATATGTCCGATCCTCGAACCGTCTGAAGCTGGTGAATCAGGGAGTGATTCTGCACATGACCATACCAAAATAAAGGCACTCTGCTGCATGTCAAATATCCCTAAATAATAGGAGCTCAGGCCAAATGTGTCTGAAATAACTTGAATGAAAGCCAACTATAGGAATTCTACAAATTGAAGCCAAGCCAATCTCCATCATGACCCTCTATCCATCCTATTAGCCTATGAAGGTCGCATAATAGGCTAATCATCAAGCTTGTCAATGTCCACGAAAAAGGGGACATGACAATCCGCCCCTCCAAAAATTACTTGTCCCCAAGCAATCTCAGAATAATGAACCACTCGATCCACCTGGATCCCAAATGTAGCTATGATCTGCACTACTGTAAATCAATGCAAGTACTTGCAATATCATCAGAAGTAGAAAAAAGAGGAATCCACAATCAAACTGGTGAATGCAACTCAACCAATCTCTGAAATCACGACTGCCCTGGATGTGTCGATACTGTAGGCTATGTAATTGGCAATTGTGAATTCCATCTACAAAAGATGGTGTCAATCCATCCCATAACTGATCCCTCTGTAAAGGTGGCACAACGAACGGTACCACACTGTCATATGTGTGAGAAGAATCAATCTGGAGACTCAACTCCACTGGTATCTCAAACTCATCAAAATTTGGGACTCCCAAATCCTGAACATGTGTGTCAACGTCAACAACATGCTCCTCAGCAACAACTGCAGGAATGTACTCACCACCAACCACCTCAATATACAAATGAACTAGGCCTGGGGCTGGTGAAGACCGCAAATGCTCTAACTCTATGGTCATCTCATCCAAATGAAATTGTGACTCCTCATAAGCCAACTGTGTACTCTCAAGAATCTCAGAAGTCACCTTGAGCTGTTGAGTAAGCTCACTCACCTCATCTTCCTTGACCAATAATGCATCATACGCTATGCTGCCCCACTCCATAAGATAATCTCTGTCGGCTACCAACTGCATATAATCCTATCTCAAAATCTGGATAGCCTCCCATAAAGAGTGGATCTCTGTCAAGGACAAATAACTGCCCCCTACTCAATGCTAGTAGGAGAACCCCATCCATAAACTGCTAATAACTGACAAGCAACATCAAAATGCTTGCAAGCAGTAGTAATGTCTCGCTCACTAACTCTCAGCTGATTAGACACACGGTGGCACTGGCTAGATTGTCTCCTACAATCCTCCTCTGATGCATGGTCCAAAAGAGTAGAATCAAAATCACTGATCTCTGGATTACTACCATCCATACTCTGTGAATCAACTCCAAAGCTCATATCAACATACAGAGTATCAACAACTATAGCATCATTGTCTAACTCTTCCATACCGAATGGAATTGTCGGTGAAACTAAGTCCTCAAAACTGTCCACTGCATTCTCTTGAGTGTCATATGCAATAATCGGATCCTGGGACTCTTCTACAATCTCTGCCATAGCTGAGAGATCAACCCTTAGTGCACTAACATCTGAGCACACCTCTACACTCTGAGTGCAAGCATCAGACTCATCCTCATCTTCACTATCTCCTATCTCATAATAATCAGGGGACATGTTGTTGCCCCATCTAAGTGATCTGTAGTGCTCTCTCCTCATCTTAACAAAGAGATCAAAAGACACCTTCTTTCAAGCCTTAGGTGGTATTGACTCCCACTCATCATTCACTGTCATATACCGTGTGGATTTGTCTTTGAATGTAGGATATGAAAGAGATTCATTCAACCTCTTCAAACTTAGTTTCAACTTCTTCATATCATAGTCCCACCAACTCTGAGTACTTGAAAACATCATGGATACTTCGCTAATTCAACCTACCCAAACTACCCAACAGGATGGCAAGACATTGGCTCTGATACCACTATAATGTCCCTTACTTAGGGGCTCCTTTTTTCTGCACAAACCTCTGATACCACTGTAATATCCCCTTCAAACAGGGAATATAGAAACACAAAAGCTTTAAACAAGATACAATTTTTGCAAGATAATTTCAAATAAATATAAATAAATCACAATATAATCTCTCAATAGCAAATCAAAGATCTCATCACTTGTTCTTCTAGACGATTACACAGTTGAGTCTCTGTCATACAAATGAAAGAATATTAAAATCTGGTCTTAAACCCTAATCCCTTGCCAATCTAGAAATGAAAGCTGATTTCTGGGCATCTCGGCCTTCTGTGACGAACACACAGTCACCGACGTCGGTCGATATACTGCCGACGTCGGTCTCTGTCGGTCCTTTCCTACCGACGTCGGTCTTCAGACGGCCGATGTCGGTCACTATGGATCTCTGCCTGCCGAGGTCGGTACCTGCTTGGATCTATACGGACCTATACGGACTTCGTATGGCTGCCAATTAAGCATAACTTGCCTATTTTCAACCCCTGATCTGAAAATATATGTCTCTAATACAGAAGATCTCTATCTGTATAATTTATTGAATCAAAAACTAAATAAAGAAATACATGAAATACTGTGATAACTTTTGTGTGAAGTTATCTCTCAAATCTGTACCTTTGTGATAACTTCTATATGAAGCTATCTCTCAATTTGGCAATAAATCAACTGATTTCTCACAGCCTCTAAATCGCACACAATGAAGAGTTGACGTTCTCCACTGCAATGGAATCCTAGAACCCTTGGCTCAGTTTTCACAGAAGAATTCTTCAAAATCAATAATCAATAATCAATGCATAATCAATAATGGCCTCCATGAGAAACCCTTATACCCTCAAAAAGATGTGCTTGCCCTAATTAGGGTTTTCTTAAATTAGAATTAGGGTTTCTAATGAAAAATAGGCTAAATAATTAATATTTGATTAAATCAATCAAATATTAATATCTCCCTCAATATATGTCCAATCATCGAACCGTCTGAAGCTGGTGAATCAGGGAGTGATTTTGCACATGACCATACCAAAATAAAGGTGCTCCACTACATGTCAAATATCCCTAAATAATAGGAGCTCAAGCCAAATGTGTCTGAAATAACCTGAATGAAAGCCAACTATAGGAATTCTGCAAATTGAAGCCAAGCCAATCTCCATCATGACCCTCTATCCATCCTATTAGCCTATGAAGGTCGCATAATAGGCTAATCATCAAGCCTGTCAATGTCCACGAAAAAGGGGACATGACAATTGATCACCATTATGGTATTTTAAAATAAATCAAGCAAGGACAAACACTCAACTAAATTTATAGCTTAATTTATTTTATTTTTTTTATTATAAAACATTTTTTTATAATTATTAGTCAATTATTTTAATGATTAAAGTGATTCTAGTCAAGTTGAAAAATAGATCATGGACCTATTTAATCTTGAATGTACAATAAAATAGAATTAGTGGAAATACCAACTAAATAATTAATCACTAGTCCATCTAAATATTTATTACTAAAGAATATCATACATTTAAAAGTGATCAATTATGTTTATTATATTTACATAAAAAACATTACTCTCTAATATGGATTCTAAATTTTCATGTTATAGGTTCCCTTTATTATTAAAATTATGAATTGAAAAAAATTCTATAAATAATAAATTTTTTATTATTTTAATTATTGTAAATAATTATATAGTCCTTTTGTTATGTAATGGGTTATCATATATTACTAGTTTTTAATGAAACAAAAATATTATGATATTTTTGAGAAAATGAAAGAGATTCTAACATATAAATTAATGATGATAGAAATTTCATTGGTCATGGAGTCATTTTTTTATGGAGTACTTCTTTGAATTTCTTATTCTCTTTCCACTCCATAGACTACGTGGATGCATTGATTTATAAGTTCTTCCTTTATGAGCTTTCCACTTTACATCTATCATTTTTAATTGGCATAACCATGCACTATGTCTTCATTTATATGAGATCCTTTATTATCATTTTGCTTTACTATGGCCATTAGGAGTGACATACGAGGTCAATTTTTAGTGGGTCATGATAACAAAGTGATGGAATCCTTCTTGAGTTTCTAATAGACTTATATAATATACATACACGTTATATTTTTAAATTTTTATTTATATTCACACTTGTCCAAATGTCTTCACCCCTACCTATATCTTATAACCATGTGGAAACATCTTGTGGAATGAGTTGTCAGAAGGTCTATGATGCAGGGGCATCTTATAAGGACCCCAAAGTGGACTCATTTTTGTCTTAATATAGTTTTTTGAGTATATCATATGTGATAGAATTCCTAATTTGTCCTTAGGTGAAGTTTAGGTAGTCTTAAGAGGCACAAAATTTGAATTCTAGTTTTTCTTGCCAAAAAGCCTCTTTTGAAAATTTGAAATCTTGCAAGATTTTGTAGAGACTTTCATATGTTCATAAAGGTTGTAAGGTGTCATAAAACATGTATAAGGGGTTTATTAACTATAGGGTCTTAAAAGTTCATAAGTCTTATTCCATGGTTTCATATGGGTAATATTGTGTAAAATCATGAATAGTGCAATGTAAACAAAAGGCCTCTTGGAGGGAAAGTTTCAAGATTCAGTTAAGCAATTTTATAATATTTTTTTGAGTTATTTTTGGAAATATAATCCTTACATTACATTATAGGATGATAGTGAATGGATTTTGGAAATAAAACTTGTTGAAAAGAGAATGCATATGTTATGAGAATTCTGTGTATCATTAATTTACATGGCTGAAACAGAGCACTTGGTGTGCATGGACAATCAATGTGGTAAGAAGTTTTATTTCATATTTATTGATATTTTTTATGATAATATTATAATATCTATGATGATATATTTAATGTTAATTTGATTTGCAGGAAGTCACTTTTGAGAAGTCTACCAAGCCTGCTAAACAGGAAATGCAACATATAATTTTGTTCAAGTAATGATTTGAGTATTTGATCCTTTTTACATTAATATTTATGGATAAATATAAATGGAATATGTGTGAGGATTTAAGATCATTCTTGTTACACATATAGATGGATAAGACTTTATAATTTTTAATTTGCTCATAGTCCTTTCTCAATGAAAGACCACAGTCTACAGAACATAGTATTATGTACACTATGTTCTTTACATTGAATATTATTTTTGGATTTAAAAGTGTTGAAAAGCATTTTATAATGGTCAAATAGGTTAGATAAAAATCTATGGTAATTCAAATATTCCTTGAAATTTGTAAAATCGAGAAACCCTACCTACACTATTCCTAGATAACAGAATACAATCTAAAAGGACTGAGTTTCCTTTTTTGTGTACGATCTAGGGATTGTGAGAAATTTACCATTTAAATTAAAATATGTATTAGACCTAAAAGGACCTATTAAAATCATTATATTTTATTTAAACCACTGGTTAATCATTATATGCAATTTTATATAGTCTCAACCTGCACAGTCACCTAAAAACTTGACTTTTAGGTTTTTGATTGTAGAGAGAGAATTAAGCATTAAAATTTACTAATTTTTTTTTTAATTTGATTAGTCTTAGGGTTTTATAATATAATAAAGTGTTTTCATGTCTGTATCCTCAATAATTTGTGATGTACTACCCTATAAATAGTCAACTAGCCTAAGAAACCTAGTGAGATAAGGGATAAAGAAGAAAGCTAAACTTTTGTGAAAGTTGAGAACTAAAATTGGATTGAAAACAAATATTGGCCAAAAGGGTGGTCAAAAATAATTTTTGTTTTGTCAAATAATCTATAGAATGATTAAACCATGGAGCTTTGTGCATTTGGAGGGCTAATTAGAGTGTCAGGTAAGCCTAGAGGTACAAGATTTTGCCAAAGAGCCTAACCCAAGTTTTTATGTGAAGTAATGGCATGGAATAGGGTACTCAAAAACCTATTCATTTTTCCTTGATGAGAATGTTTATGGAACAAAACAGGGGAGTTGCATTGAAATAGGGCTACAAACAAATACAAAGGCTAGAGAGAGAGATTTGAGGAAAGACAAAAGTAAGATAGGTTTAAAAGTGGAAATTATGTTGTTTGAATAGAATAAGGAGTCTTGAATTATCAGATAAGTGATTTCACAATCTTAGATCATAAGACCTTGATAAAGATCCTGATTATTTGTAGGCTAAGTGAAAGATCTACATCATTTGGTATCAGAGTAGAAAGATACCTTGGGTACATGTAGGTGATGGATATGCAGTGATGAAGATTTGATTTTGTTTAATATTTTTTGAATATTTTAGGGAACGAGCAAGAAAAGAGACATGGTGAGTGACAAAGTGCAAGATAGAGAAAAGTAGGAGAAGGCAAAAAGCTAGTACGATTCATAACAAGTTATGATTGTTTATGATTGATTTGATAAGGTAGTTTTGTTTAAATTGTTTGCATTTGGTTATCGATTTGAATAAGAGGAGGGATAAGTGAAAGGGTGGAAGACCTTAAGAGGTGAAGGAAGATAAAAGGATAGCGTAGCAAAGAAGCCCAAAGCCAAGAGAGGTTGTAAAGAACAAAGAGAGCTATTGACAAATCAAGGGAAAGTAAGCTAAATATAGAGCTTAAGAAGATAGTGAGCAGTCCCAAGTGTGGACCAAGCAAATAATCAAGAGACTCCAAGTGAGATTCCAAGAGAGAGAAAGAAAAAAGAGATGACCCAAGTGAGGTTAAGAAGGCATGTGTGAAAAGGAAATTATCAAGAAAGAATGAAGGGAAAAAAAGAAAGAGAATGATGGGCTTAGGAAAAGAAGATTGCCATAAAAAAAATGAAAAAGAAAGTACAAAATGAAGAAATTGATATGGATAAGGAGATTGTTGAGTTGAGGAAAAAATTAACAAGTATGGAAGAGAGACTGATAGAGATGTTAATGGCATGCAAAAAAGAATTTAGTATCAAGATCAAGAAGAGAGTACATTGTGAATTCAGGGACAAGATGGAAGATATAAAAGTCCAGTAGATAGTTACACATATGAGACATCAACTAGAGGAGATGATTGAGAAGTTTGAAAAATATGAGGACAAGGAAGATGGATGGTCAAGTGAATATGCAAACACAAACTTGTGTTATCTTGAGAAAGGTGAATAGCTAGATGACATGGCAAGAACTGGTGAAGAAGTTTAAAGCTTCATTGAAATCATAAAAAAGGAAGAGTTAATCTTAGAAGAACATGAAAGGTCTAAAGAGGTAAACCAATGTGTTGATAATTTTGATTTTGCTAATATACATAACAACTTGTAGGAAATAGATGAAGTAATGCCTAAAAAAGAGGACATTGTTATTGGTATAACTTCTAGGGTGTTTATTTTAGGGCATGACGAGTTGGTACAATAATATGAAGAATCAGAGGTAAGCATTCAACCTAAAAAGACTATTGAAACCCAAGGAGAATATGACAAGTGATGGCACAATCCAATTTTTTCATGTGAGTATGTGAACCAGTTATTTAAAAGTTTATCTAAGCATTTGACAATAATTTATAGTAATGAATATATGAAAGGGTTTGTGGATAAAGTTAGTGTTTTGAGAAATTTTGTTGAAAAAGGTTAGGAAAGCAATGGGCTAATAAGTGGACAACATGTCTAAGAAAAGCAAGAAGTTTAATCATAAAATAGTGATCAATAATTTAAGAGTCAAGAGAATGAGGCATGTCATAAGTTGTGAAGGAAGAAAATGAAACATGGGATCTATAATAACACCCCTTGAAGATGGAGGAATAATACATCAATGTGTATGAGTAGCAGGTTAAGCATCTAGAACAATGTGAAGCATGCAAGGAACAAGAGGAAGTGGCATACAAGGCCAGATGGATAGAATAGATAGAAATGGTGAAGGAGGTAAGGAAAGAGGATGTTAAGATACCTACACAAGATGTTGAACAAGAAGATAAAAAGGAATTTGAATAATTTACAGATATGGTAAGGTGGAATAAGCCTTCAAAGCATGCTCAAGATAGCAAGACCTGTGTTTTATTTAGCCCCATTATGTTATGTGTAGGTATGTCCTTCAAGAATTTGAGCAAGTGGAGGCCTAAATGTGGGTCCCAAGTTCATGTAAAAATATATGAGAGACAAGTTGATTTAGATCAATAAGGAGGATTAATCAAGTACACCAACAAGAGCATATGGGAAACATTCTTCATCTTGGTAGTATTATGTAGGGGAATCCTAGAAGGACCCCAAATTGGACTCATTTTTGTATTAATATAGTTTTTTTAGTGTATCATATGTGTTATAAGTCCTAATATGTCCTTAGGTAAAGTTTAGGTAGTCTTAAGATGCACAAAATTTGAATTATGGCTTTTCTTGCCAAAAAGCCTCTTTTGAAAAATTGAAATCTTACAAGAATTTGTAGAGACTCTCATCTGTTTGTAAAGGTGGTACAGTGTCATAAAACATGTCTAATGGGTTTATGAACTATATAATGGTAGTAAAAGTTCATAAGTCTTATGCCATGGTTTCATATGGGTCATATTGTGTAAAATCATGAATAGTGCAATGTAAACAAAAGACCTCTTAGAGGGAAAGTTTCAGGATTCAGTTATGCACCTTTATAGGAGTGTCTTGAGTCAGTTTTGGAAATGTAATCCTCACATTCCATTTGAGGATGATAGTGAATGGAGATTGGAAATAAAACTTGCTGAAAAGAGAATGCATGTGTTATGAGAATTATGTGTGTCATTAATTTGCATGGCTGAAATAGAGCACTTGGTGTGCCTAGACAATCAATGTGGTACGAATTTTTGTTGCATGTTTATGATTATATTATATTATATATGCTGATATAGGTAATGTTAGTTTTATTTAGAGGAAGTTACTTTTGAGAAGTCTGCCAAGCATGCCAAATAGGAAATGCAACATACAATTTTCTTCAAGTAATGATTTGAGTATTTGATCCTTTTTACATTAAGATCTATGGAGAAATAAAAATTAAATATGTTTGAGTTAAAATAATTATTTTTACACATACATATGGATAATATTTTATAAGTTTCAATTTGTTCATAGTCCTTTCTCAATGAAAGCCTACAGTCCACAAAACACAGCATTATGTACACTATGTTCTTTAAATTGAATCTTGTTTTTGGATTCAAAAGTGTTGAAAAGGAGTTTATAATGGTTTCATAGGTTTGATATAAACCTATGGTAATTAAAAGAGTCCTTGAAAGTTTTAAAACCTAAAAACCCTACCTACCCTATTCCCATATAACAAAATATAGTCTAAAAGGACCGAGTTTCCTTGTTTGTGTATGATCTAGGGGTTGTGACAAATTTTCCATTGAAATAAAAAGTTATATTAGATATAAAAAAAACCTATTACAATTATTGGATTGTACTGAAAGCACTGGTTAATCATTATATCCAATTTTATATAGTCTCGACCTGCACAATCATCGAAAACCCTAACTTTTAGGGTTTTGATTATAGAGAGAGAACTAACCCTTAAAAATTCCTAAAAAATTATAATTTTGTGATTCTTAGGGTCTTATAATATAATAAATTATTTTCATGTCTGTATCCTCAATAATCCATACTGTACTACCCTATAACAACCAACTAGCTTAATAAACCTAGTGAGATAAGGGCTAAAGAAGAAAGTTGAACTTTTGTGAGGAGTTGAGAAATAAAATTGGATTGAAAAGAAATATTGGCCAAAAGGGTGGTAAAAAATAATTTTGGTTTTGTCAAAGCATCTATAGAATGGTCAAACCATGGAGCTTTGTGCATTTGGAGGGCTAATTGGAGTGTCAGGTAAGCATAGATGTAAAAGATTTTGATAAATAACCTAACCCAAGTTTTTGTGTGAATAAATGGAATGGAATAGGGTACTCAAAAACCTATTTATTTTTCCTTGATGAAAATGTGTGTGGAACAAAATAGGGGATTTGCACTGAAATAGGGCTACAAGCAAATACAAATGCTAGAGAGAGAAATTTGAGGAAAGACAAGAATGAGATAGGTTCAAAAGTGTAAATTATGTTGTTTGAGAAGGATAAGGAGTCTTGAATTAGAAAATAAGTGATAGCACAAGCTTAGATCATAAGACCTTGATTATTTACAGGCTAAGTGAAAGCTCTGCATCAGTCTATCTTCATTGCCTTTTGTCCTTTACTTTGTCTTGTGGAATAGTAACATGTGGCAGTTGTTAATTGGATTTCAATCATGAGTTCAATTTTTCCAAGCCTCCAAATTTCCTAATTTATAGTGTATGGATCCACAAGAAAATTAAATTCTCTTTATACCCTTTTGACATTTGTGTCCTTACCTGCACAATACATAAATATGCCACAACTATATTTATGAGTATTAATAAAACACATGGATTAATTTAAATAAACCACAATAAAATAGAATTTATGTGACGATCATCTAATGACCATGAAGTTATGGAGTCATGACATCCTCTTTTTTTCCTAAATACTTCTCAATGGAATGTGTGGATCTGTGAGAATATCAAATCCATTATATCTCCCCATGTGTCCACTTCTCCTTTTTCACAATAAATAAATACATAATGATTGCATCATTTCATTAATTATATGTGTGATCATTAAAAAATAAACTTTTAAATAGAGGACACTTGCATTCAAAATGAAAATATGGATAAAAAGAGTTTCGAAAACATGATATAAACTTTGAAGTATAAGGCTTCCTACGCAATTTAATTGGTATATGTATTTGTTTTATGTGATTTCCAAGTGGATAATCCTATGTTGTGTCTTGGTTGTGTTGTGATCCTTCTTTGTGTTTTCACTTTACTATGATCAATAGGAGTGTCACATGTGACCACATTTTATTGGGTCACAATAATGGAGTCAAGTAATCCTTCTTGAATTTTGAATGACCTTTTTTAGTGCATAGACACATTATATTTACCATTTTTTCTTTATATGTGCACTTATCCAAATCTATTTGCCCCTTCACATACCTTATAACCACATGGAATGAGTTAGCATAAGGTCCAAGTCTTCATTATCTTTTGTACTTTATTATGTCCCATAGAATGGACACATGTGGTAGTCACTGACTTGTTCACACTCAAATTTAAGTCTTCCAAGTCTCTAAATTTCTTATACAAAGTCTATGGATCTGTGTGAAAATTTTATTTGATTTATACCATTTTGATGTTTGCATCCTTATCTGTACAATAAATAAATATGGCAAGTTATATTGAAGAGTATTAATAAAGTGTGTGGATTAATATAAATAAATTGTGATAAAAGGGAAGACATACGATGATCAACTAATAGCCACAAAGTCAAGGAGTCACGACATCCTTTTTTTCCTTAAAGACTTCTCAATGAACTATGAGGATCCGTTGGAATATCAAATCCACTTTGCCTCCCTATAAATCTGCTTTTCCTTATTCACAATAAATGAATACACAGTGATCACATGTTTTCATTAATAATTTATGTGAGAATTGAAAAACTAATTTTCAAACAAAGGGCACTTGGTATTCAAAATGTAGTTATGGACTAACAGACTTGTCAAAACATGATTTCAAATTTGAAGTATAAAGTGACCTCTGTAAATGCATTGATATATGTATTTGGCTTTAATCTATAATTGTGTCCACTTGTTGTGTAAATGTATGTGGTATGTGAACCTTAGACTTAAGATACAAATGTTGGCTCTGATAAAATTTTGCAAGGTTCTTGTGTGACAACTTAAAACAAAACCTAAATAGGTTTCTATAAGACTTGAACTTGGAAAGAATAAATTAAGACACAAGATAATTTTCTACTAAAATTTGCATCTAATTTATGACCAAAAAAGAGTCTCCATTTTTAAAAAGGAGTGAGGACATGTTGGTCATACCATAACTCAAACCTTTATAATATGCTTTGTTACCTTGTCTTGATTTAAGTACAACTTCTTGATCATTGAAAATTGTTTTCAGACACATTATTGTCACAATAGAGTCATAGAGCCTTCCAAAACAAAATCTTCATCACGGTAACACGAACTAACTTCAGAATGAATTAATCATGATTAATTTTTATAAGTTGCAATATGCTATGAATTTTGAATTCGAGATTTAAAATATGTCATGATGTTGTGTTGGATGGATTTTAAAAATTGCATCGACTTTGGCAGGAATTTCCATTATATGGCCTTGTTCTTATTGTCATTTGGAGGAAAATAAGAAGCAAGTACTTGGTTTGGAGTTTAGCATGATAATGAAACAAGTACTTGGTGTGGAGTTTAGCATGAAAATACGCCGAAAGATATTTTAATATATGCAGTACTAGGTGTGGACCATTAAAATAATTACTGTTCTCTGCAGACACCCGAGATGCGACATCCATTGTCTTATTTTTATTATAAGACATTATTCCTTCGTACTGATTCTGAAAATGGGCTTTCCTTTTGGGTATAAGAAGGCACTAGATGGATTTGAAAATGATCAAGTCCTTATGAGTTTAAGAAGGCTTCAGATAGATTTGAAAATAGTCATGACTTCCTCTTGTGAGTGTTCAAAGTTTTTGCCACTAGATGAAGATAAATTGCCTGTGGATTCTTTCAGAGCCGCAGTTTGGCACGATCCAATGGGAGATGGTAATATTTCCAGAGAAAGGATTAAATTAATCCCCATATTTCCATTGCACCGTGCCAAGCTGCGTGCACCTGAAAGTTTTCTGTAGATGGCTGCTGTCTATTACTATTTCAATTGATAATTATAGGCAAGTAACACGGTCATGAAGAGAATTGTGTGTTTTTTATTTCAATATCATGCAATAATCAGAACGCCATTTTAAGGATTAATTTGTATTAAATATTTCAAAATTTGGGTTAAAGATTTGCAATCTTTAGTTTCTCCAAGTCTTTCAGGTTTCCTTTCCGTTTGCATCACTAAAAAGGGTTTCTAACAGGAACAAAATATATCCATGGTGGTCTTTGTTTTGAGATTCTAACCTCGTTTAAAAATTAGAATGTCATATAATTGTTTTGGTGGATTTTTTGGTTTTAAATCCAATAACAAGGGTTGTAGGGTTTATTTTCAGAAAAAAAAATATATATCAAAACAATCATGCAGATGACTGATTACTAAGAAAACTTGGATAAAAGAAAACATATAATCTTGAAAAGTCGACAAGAATTTTCTACCCATACCTCCCAAAACCCCAAAAAACCATTTCACCATATTCTCATTCTTAAGTAGCAAAAACTCTTCTTCTTTAAGAAAAACGAGTTTCCATTGTCCATTGTGACCCCTCATCATTAACATTGATTGCATCCATTTCAATCCTTCCACTTTCATTAGTCTACCTTTACATTTTAATGGTGACAAAAAGACCTGAGTGTACATTCATTTAATAAATTAAGAATCCACTAAATTATTAATTTTAAGAGATATTAAGAAAATTTGAAGTCTGATTCTAATAATTGGTATTGACATAAAATGTTAATTATACGATTTTAAGAAAAGATATTTAATTTAATTTTTTTTATATATAGACTGATAACCTGTTTTATTTTCAATGTACAATAAAGGATAAGGGATATCCACAGATATAAACATGTAATGGATTGTCTGAAAAGTTTTTATTGTGATTGGTAATGAAAGAAAAAAATAATTTTATTAAGTAAAAAAATTATTTTCTAATATTTAAAATTTTATTTCTGAATCCTTTTTCAGATACGAGAGGATTGAAACTAATACATTTTTAATAATTACGGTTAACATTTTTCTATTTTTGATATTATTTTAATTTCAGTTGACCTCGCTTTTGAATCCATCTTCAAGTAAAAGAAGATTGAAACTAATACTGCACTAGCATTTCTCTACTTTTAGTATTGTTTTTAATTTAGCTGATTTTACAGTAATGCAAAGCATTTTACACAATTGTCAGTATCATGCAGATGCCAAGTCACTGTTGTTCAGTAATTTCAGGAGGATATGCAGAAATGGGATGTTGACAGTGCTAAGAAAGCTGGAGACAGATGAAAATCAGACAACTTGGTACCATATTATATGGTTGCCAACTTTCTGGGTATCAACAAGCTATTCGATTTGTTTTCCAAGACCATGGCTGACATACTCGAAGAAAAAGCCGTAAAAGAAATACGAACCATGTTCAAACAAGAGATCTATTGTAGCCAAGAGCTCTGGAAGAAATCCTGAACCAAACACACTGGACTTGTACCAAGGGAATCCTAACCTAGTCTAGTCTTTTTTTTTTTTTTTCCCCCTTCCCTCTAACTCTAATTATTTAGACCCTAGCTTTTTCTAGCTCTTTAATATTTTAATACTTATTTTTGTTTTAATATGTGTGAGTGTGAGAGAGATGAGCAGGGATGGTTGTGATGTGTTGGGTTATTATAGTTGGATTTTTATAAATGTTTTGAATTATCAGATTGTAAAATTTTGATCAAAATTTATTTATTGTATATTTGTAAATTAAATATTTAACTGTTTAATAATATACTTATTATTAAATGATCAAACATTCAACATATTTGTATTCTTATCTTTGATCAGAGAGAACATCTGCTCCCTGATTCAGGTACTCTTTTAACTCATTAATATAGTCCTGCCCTTAATCAGAGAGAACCTCTGCTCCTGATTCAAGGACTTCTTAACTTATTGGTGATTTGTATGGGCAATTTGGTATAACTATGATATTATGATAAGGACCACGAAGTGGCTGGTCCATGCTGTTTGTATTGCTACTTCTGTAATTACGGTTTGCATTGTTTGTATAATGATGACAATGTATGCATAACATTAATCAAGTCTATGATAATTTATTATCATTGGTAGAAACATTTGCTCCCTGATTCAAGGATTTTTTAATTCATTGGTGATTTGTATGGGCAACTTGGTATAACTATGATATTATGATAAGGACCACAAAGTGGCTGGTCCATGCTGTTTGTATTGCTACTTCTGTAGTTACGGTTTGCATTGTTTGTGTAATGATGATGATGTATGCATAACATTAATCAAGTCTATGATAATTTATTATCATTGGTAGAAATACATTCTAATTAGGTCAATTGTATATTTGCCATTTCAATGGAATTTTTTCTTATAATTAAATTTATTAATTTATGTTATGATAAAAGTAATTTATATTAAGAAAAAAGATAATTATAATTAGTATTATATAAATATGTTTAATTCTAAATTGATATTATTACTGATAGAAAATTTTGATTGATGAAAATGATAGTTTATTCTATTATTATTAAGTATAAATTCTTAAAGCTATCATATAAAGAAACCTTGTTCGATCATATGATATCCATATAACTCAAAAGACGGTTTAAAAAAAAAAATTGATCTTAATATTCAATGATAAAAATTATAAAAAATAAATTATTATAAAATAAATTTTGAAAATAACAAAAACCAAAAACAATCTACTAAAAAGATTAACTATTTTTTTCAGGAGAACCAGATTTTACTGTGGCGTCTATTCTCCATTAGTTTTTGGAGGATTTTACATTCTTGCTACTTCTTTATGTTTGTTTTGGGTGTGAATATATCTATAATGTTTTTTCTTCATAAATTATTAAAATTATTATCATGAAATAGTAAGCGATTAAGTTTGTAGTATTGTTGGGTTAACCAGTGAAGTTATAAGTTTTTTTTTTTTGGACATGTTTGAAGGTATTTTATGGAATTACTGAATTATATAAGATGCTCCATCAAAAAAGTTGTAGTTCAATTAAAAAAGATTATTATTTATATTCATTTATCAAAATACAAATCCCTTTAAATATCTAATACAAAATCAAATGATTAATGCCAAAATAGTACTCTAGATGAAATTATAAATTTAAATAATAAAATAATAACAAATCATTATATTTACATTTTTTTTTCATTTGTCCTAACAGTAACATATTGTTGAATATTGGTGATCCCGCAGAACTGTTACGGGATTTTTTTTGTAAAGGATGTCTCTATCTCGCACCTTTGGGGTGTTCAATTTTAATAATGATTGCTTGTGATCTATCCAGCTGATGGTTTATTGAGTTATTATATTTTTTTTCTGTTTCTTTCCCTTTATAATAGAAGATTTTGTGATCTTTTTTATCTGTTCTGAATAATTAATCATTTTTGTAATCCTGAGGAAGGTCCCTATTCCTTTCTCACTCGTTATTTTTAAATTAGAAAAATTATATATATCATTATATTTACAGCGAAGTAAACTTGTTACATTAAATATTATGTATAATGGTTCTAGTAAATTTGATTTCGATGAGAAGGAAGAACAAATGGTATTTAATGTATAAAGATTATGTATATATTGCATATGTTTTGATCATTGACATATACCTTGCTCTTGTAGGTAAACATTTGTTCAAGATCTCACCGTATCTATGCAAATCCTCATCTTTCTCACAATGGTGATTTCAATAAGGAAGGTTATTTAAAATCTAAAAATAGAAATACAAAATGATGCGAGAGTGAAGGGAGTCATACGAAGTATTAGATGTTTGCAGGTTTTTATAGTTACCTTTCCATCTGTTACATTATCCATCTATCATTGATCTAGGTAGGGTTAATTCTATTTTGAAGCACATTTATTGTGTTGAGTTTGGTTGGCATTCCTCCTTTTGAGTGGTTTTGCTTTCCATTTATCAAATGGCTGCCATCACCATTCTTGCATTGTTTGATGTAAGGATAGTCGGTGGGATAATAAAAAGTAATGGCGCTGAAAGAAGTTCGAAAGTTTGTTCCAAAGGTATACCACAATGTATTGGTTCTAACTCAGATACCCCTATACTTGATGTTGTTTTGGATTTGTCAGAATTTGATAAAACTTATAATTATTTTTGAAAACTTTATCCTAGTCACTTATTTTATCGGTTGAGTCCTTTCGGAGACCATTTTAAAGCAGTGGGTTCATAACCATTGGCAAGGCCATGGTATGAAACTGGAAGGGATCCAAAACTTTACCAAGGATTTCTTCTTGTATTGTTTCAGCATTTCTAAACACTACAAATCTATTATTATCCATGGACCATAGTTTATTTGCAACACATTGGTTGTTTTGTTGTATTGGACCCAAGGCTTTCAGGTCTTTGAACAAGACACATAAAAACCTAGTTTGGATAGAATTTTTAGACTTACCTCTTCCTATATGGAATTTTTTTTACTGAGCTTATTAATCCTCTGGAGAGGTTTATTTGCCACGAACAACAAAAGTCCTATGCAACACACCCTTAGAGAAGGGTTTGTGTGGAAATAAACCTAACCAAAGATCTTAAGTAGTCCATTGAGATTCAAGTAGGTAATAATTAGTTCACACAATGTGTGTTGTATATTAACCTGTCAAACACTTATTTCTAGTGCCATAATTCAAACCATATGTGGGTTTTGAGTCAGACCCACTATTTTCTTAAGGACTATAGTGGGTCTGACTCAAAACCCTAGAATAAGAATTTTGACAAGTGGATGATAAATAGGAAAAATAATTCAGCGTACAATAATTCCAAACCCCAGTCAACTATTTACTAGCCCATAAAGGGTCCAAACTCCTTGGTCTCTCCTAGTAAGGTTCATGCACCTTCACAAGTTAAACCCCTACCTCCTATCTCCTGCTCACCTCAAGCAGTTGCCCATCTAGTCTCCTCTCTATCTCCTATTCCTACAACTCCATCTTCATATCCCTCTTCGAGGGTGAATTTATTAGACTTTGAGCTCAGCCTCATGACTCTCAACTGTAAGGTTATTCTATGGCGCTATGTATCCCCCACCTTCTATGGATGAGGACTATGTGCCAAAAAAGAGGTAACCCTTCAATCTTGGAGATTTTTCCCTTCTTAGTTCATCTTTCAATTGGTTTTCAGCCCTCTCAGACCTTATAGAGGGAAATAATATGAAAATTGATGGTTTTCTATGAATGTTTATTCAAGGAATGTTAGAGAGGTCTCACTGATCTAACACATAAGTATATGGTTAGGAAAAGTTGTCATAATTTCTCCAAAATGAAAAGCTTTTGCATGCAAGAAGTCAAACTTTCATATTTCCTCCTTCAATCTATAACTCACATTATCTAGCTTGGGGCCCTTTGTTAGGTCACCTATCACTAGCCTGACTATGGTAGTTTTATCAATCTTTCAGCACTTGATCTTTCTTAATTTATCATTTATTGGAGTTCCAACCCCACCCATTATGAGGTCTGGACTCTTTTTGACTTTACTAGTCACATCATTGGCCTTGAAAATGTCATGTCCCCTTTTTCGTGGACATTGACAGACTTGATGGTTAGCCTATTATACGACCTTCGTAGGCTAATAGGATGGATAGAGGGTCATAATGGAGCTTGGCTTGACTTTGATTCATAGAATTTCTACATTTGGTTTTCATTCAAGTTATTTCAGACGCATTGGGCCTGAGCTCCTACTTTTTAGGGATATTTGATATGCAGCAGAGCACCTTTATTTTGGTATGGTCATGTGCGGAATCACTCCCTGATTCACCAGCTTCGATCGGTTTGAGGATCCGACGTATATTGAGGGAGATATTAATATTTGATTGATTTAATCAAATATTAATTATTTGGTCCCATTAATAATTAATTATTTATTATTAATTATTTGGTCTAATTTTAAATTAGAAACCCTAATGCTAATTTAAGAAACCCTAATTAGGGCAAGCATATCTTTTGAGGGTATAAGGGTTTCACATGGAGGCCATTATTGTATGCATAGATTATTGATTATTGAAAATTGAAGAAATTCTTCTGTGAAGACTGAGCCAAGGGTTCCAGGATTCCATTGCAGTGGAGAACGTTCCCTCTTCATTGTGTGTGATTTAGAGGCTGTGAGATATCGGCTGATTTATTACCAAATTGAGAGATAGCTTCATCCAGAAGTTATCACAGAGATACAGACCTGAGAGATAGCTTCATCCAGAAGTTATCACAGAATTCCAGTGTTGAGAGATAACTTCACTCAGAAGTTATCACAAGATTACAGGTATTTATTTTATTAGTTTTGATTCAATAAATTATACAGATAGAAATATTCTGTATTAGAATAGTATATCTTCAGATCAGGGTGTTCAGCAATTAGGGGTTAAGAACAGACAGGTTGGCGGCCGTACTAAATCCGTATAGGTCCATTCAGATCAGCTCAGGCACCGACCTCGGCAGACAGAGGGCTACAGTGACCGACATCGATCGACTGAAGACTGACGTCGGCAAAAAGCCGACCGACAGGGACCGACGTCGGCGATATATCGACCGACGACGGCGTCTGTGTGTCAACACAGAAAGGCCGAGATCTTCCAGAATCCAGTTTTCACTTCCAGTTTTGCTAAGTCAGAGTTTTTAAGACTGTATTTCATTTTTATATGCATAAGGAAGGACTGCAATTGTAATAGTTTAGAAGGACATCTTTTGTAATCATCTGAATGAATGATAAGATCTGTAATTTGTTTATGCATACTTGAATCTACTCTGCAGTTTGTATCTATGATCAGAGCTTTATGAGTTTATATATTCCCTATTTGGAGGGGATATTACAGTGGTATCAGAGCTTTTTGTGCAGATAAAAGAGCCCCTAAGTAAGGGATATCATAGTGGTATCAGAGCTTATTGTGCAGATAAAGGAGCCCCTAAGTAAGGGACATCACAGAAAACCTATATGAGTCCAATGATGATTCGAAACATACCTTCATGTGGAGATGATTGGTAGATTCCCTTCCGAACACCACTATATCCTCTGTGATGATTTAACCATGGTTGAGTATGTTGAGGATAAAGAAGGACATCTCCCCATGTGATGGTGTGCAAGGGAGTGGGAGGCATGGTTTTACATTCATAACAAACTTGGGGTTTTTTATCCCAATCACCAATGGAGGAGTGAGTCAAATTATCCCTATTTACCTAGTATAATTTTCACTGGGGAGAAGATAGAGTGCTTAAATGTCTTGATTGTGCTTTTCTAGCAGAGTAAGACATTTTATTCTTTTCTCATGTGCATAATCAACCTATAACTATGATCTCAGACACTTTCATGTATGACCATCACCCTATCTGATTTGGATGGACTAACTCCAGGTCAAACCCCATAATTCTCATTTTTACCTCAATATTGCCCATCGCAATCATGAGAGGAATTTTGGGCATATCATTCAAATTTGGAACCTGGGTCCCAGACCCATTGTGGATACTGGTTGGATTGATTGGTGAGTTGATGTCATAGCTCGCACCAAAAAAATTTCTATGAATATATGGAAAGCAAGATGTAATATTTTGACAACATATACATCATACTAAAAACCATGAATACCTTAGGGTTTCACAAGATCTAGAAGCCTCACCTTTTATCCCTCATTTATAGGCTCAAAAATCCATGTGGAGACATAAAATCCAATCAATCAAGGTTTAAAAGGTTAGAAGAGCAAAAATTAATTGGCTAAAAGTTGGAGACAAAGTGACCAAAGAATTATTTTCTCTCCTCTGATCTAGATAAGTTGTGAATAGAATCAAATCCATTAGATGTGCTTTAGCTAGATTTGCCAAGTTAGCTGACAATTTGTAAGCTTTTTTGCATCACTATAATGATGTGTTTACTTTTCAATCTAGCTTTCTTTCTCATGAAGTTGATTTCTCTCAATGCCTTGGGGTTGTTCCATGTAAGCTCTCTGAAACCTAGATAATTGCATATGATAGACCTCTCATCTTGAGCAATCTTAAGAAATTTTTTATGAAGATGGCCACTACCAAATCTCGAGGAGTTTATGGGTTTCTTTATGAGTTCTATCAAGCCTCTAGGATATTGTTGGACCTGATCTCCATAAAATATATTATAAAGTTATTTTGTCCAACTCTTTGGGTTCTCTCATTAATCAAGGTAACACTAAATTCATTCCTAAATCTGTAGACCTTGAAGTTATTACCAATTGGAGGCCTATCACTCTTCTTAATGTATCTTATAAAATTATAGATACAATTGTAGCTCTTATAGAATAAAATACCTCCTCATCTTAATTTTGAGGGGTTTATTCAACATATATACATTTTAGACAATGTCATTGTTGTCTAAGAAGGTATGGAATGGGCCAATATGTCCAACTAAAAGGAATTATTCATCAAAATTGATTTTGAAAAGGATTATTATTGAATTGAATGGCTTTTCATTATAATTATGCTTCAAGCCCTTGGTTTTGGCCCTAAGTTTGTGTAAATTGTTAATATGTTTTTCCAAGATGATAGTGATTGCATTAATATCAATGGGTCTCAATCTCAATTCTTTGAGATTCATAGATCTATCAAACAAGGGTGTGCCCTCAATTTCCCTCTCTTTATGTTCTGGCAGCTGATGGCTTCATTTATCTCTTGGATAACTATGCTTCTAGGGGTTTAGTGAAACATACTTATCTCCCTAATTCAGACCTTCAACTGATTAATGGGAACTTTATTGATGACTCATTTCTCACTCTTCAAGAAGAAGAGGGCTCTGTTAAACATGATATGGATTGCCTAGACATTTTTTGCCTCATTTATGGGTCTTCCATCCAATGGTAGAAAAATCAATGTTATTTCCAGTCCCTCTCTCCCAAACCTCCTTGGTTGGAGGGTTACCAATGTAAATGGATTATCCTTGGAGTATAGTTTGCACTCTTAGGCATTTCATTTAATTTTATATCCTTGCCTACTAAGTTGTGGTCTTATGTAGTCCAAAGGGTTGTGAGAATTTTTTTCTTCTGGATTACCAAATTCTTACCTCTAGCTGGTAAGTTTCATAGTTGTTATAAGGTTCTCAATGCTACTCATGTTTATTACACATCCTATTGTTCACCTTCTAATTCATTTAATACCAAGCTTGAGGAACTTCTAAGATACTTTTTATGGACCAATTTTGAGGGCCATCATGTTTTTCACAGAGTCTCTTGGGCCATTTTTTATCATCATAAAGAGGTTGGTGGGATTGATATCATTGAAATTAAACTCCATGGTCTCACTCTTAGTGTTAAATGGATTATTAGAAGACTATAAGGGGATGAGGCCCAAAAAATCTTATTATGACATTGCATCTCTCAAGGCTACCCTCTTAGTAGAAAGGCCTGGCAAGGGATTATTCTTCACAACATTCTCATCACCCATGTTTTTGTTAAGATAGGGGGAACTTTTATTTCTCAAAGCACATATAAGGTTTGGGATAAGCTCAAACCTCACCTCATTTGGGTGGGGTAAGGTTTTATAAGTGACCTCTCTTTTAATGTTCAATCTCTTTGGTAGCCTCCCACATTGAATCTCCATAATGTTCCCTTTGCCGTGGTCCCTTGGATTAAAAATTTGAGTCTATTTAAAAAAAGCCATCCACATGATTTGAGATCTATTCTATAAAACCATTCAAGAATGGCTTCCATGGAATCTTGTGAAGTCTATGTTCAAGCTTAATAATGAAAATGTAAGGTCCATTTCTGAGTTTCATAGTTCCATACTTGAAGAGTATTTACACAAAGTTAGTGTTACCACTCTTATGCCATGGTAGAATGATTGGTCCTAGCCTAATACTACATTATTTCATCTTTACTCCCATCATATTGGGTATAATCTTTTGGCCCCTCAATATATTGACACTAAAACACTCAATCATCGATGGAATCTTATATCCCTTCACCATGTTTGGGATAGAAGGTTTGATAATATCTAAGTGACTTTATTTGAACCTAAAAAATGCCATTTATTTTTGTGTATTATTTACCAAGGTCTACCTATGGGTGTTTGGCTCAAGCACATGGGGATATCAAATCTAACCTACCTTTCTTGTCACCACCCAAAATCCCTCAAACACATTTTTTGGTTTCACCCTCATGCTCAGTCTACCTAGATATGGACTCATACCCTATTCAAGCCCTTTAGGCTTAAAATTATCATTGGGAATATGGATCTCCTGGGGGACTTCACATCACTCCCTATAAGATAAAACAGGTTTTGGAAAATTATTTGGACTGATATTCTTTTTTAGATTTGAAAAACTAGAAATAAAGCATGTTTTAATCATTAAGATACAGAAAAACATTTTTCTATGCTAAAAAAGTTGTTATGATATCTAATGTTACCATCTATATCTAGATTCAAATGAATAAATTCCATCTCGAGCTCTACCATCTAAAAATTATCCTAGACCATTGGTGGAATGATCCTTACATGGTCAGTCGTGAGCCTCTTAAGTCCCCACCACCATTCCACCCTCGGGGACATCGGCATGGGGATAGACACCAATGTTATTTTAGTTAGGGGTCTAGGAGTTAGAGGATATCCTATCCTCACCCTCCTTATCCATCTCCACATCACAGATATGATAGTGTCACTAGAGACATTGCTAGAGAGGGGGTTGGGGTCCCCTTATATAGGACAAGATATATGGTTGGCCTTTAATATTTCACCCTCAAAATAGTAATATGTAATTAATTAACAAGATTATACTAAAAATAACCAACAAAATTATGATTGGGATCTCGTGTCGATTGATGAATACCCCTTATCCAATAAGGTAGGGAGGAAACTCCTAGGATCCTTTGCCTCCTCTACCTCCACTGGCCTCCATGTTTATTGTTGTTTCTTAATGATTTCCTTATTGTTTGTGATTTCATTATCCTTTTTTGCTTGACATGCACTTGAGTTAGTTTAACCTTGGTATTTATAGCCTTGAGGTGGCCTTTTTTGGACTTTGCTCTCTTTTTTAGGCTTATTTTAGCTCAATGTGGATTTGTTTTTGGGGTGTGAATTTTACACCCATATTTTTTGTATGATTAGTGATTTACTATATATTATTTTATTAACTAATGTTTTATTCAATTAAAAAGTATAAAAATGAAATTCTATAAATAAACTTTATATTGTTCTATCAAACATCAAAGATGTGAGTTTTGTTTTAATGTATTAGTAGATTCCAATGATTTTGTAACATTTTTTTGTGTGGTATTTTCATTTTTTTAAAGATATCTAATATAGATTGTTTTTCAAAATCATTGAGATAATGTGTATAAGGCCTATAATAGAAATAAATATAGCAAAAAAAAATAAAACTTTAAATTTAGTACTTTTTCTAGGATTGATGTATGTTGCATCAATGTTTGCCTTGGGTGATGCACGTTGTATTATTGCATTGTGTCAGAATTGTGCAATTTGGACTTTAACCAAATTCATTTCATTTTTAATTGTTTTTTTACATCCAAAAAAATATTTTCAATTATAAAAATTTGGTTTATTAAATCAAATATATGTTTTACATTAAAAACTTGATGAAATTTCAATTTATATCAATTAAACAGAGTTTAATAGATGGTTTCAAAACTCTCACATCTGAATTAAATCCAAAGCTAAGATTGTCACCATTTTCAAAAAAGTAAACTCTAATACAAACCACTAAAATTCAAGTCCATTAAAATAAACTATTATAAAATATCTTCATTTTATTTTATTTTTGTTTACCAAATAATAGCGAATTATAGTTGACACTAATTCTTTTTACAACACACACTTGTGGAAAGGAAAATAAAATGACAAATGATGAAAATGAAAAATAGTAAATTATGATAACCACTATGATATTTGTATGCACAAATTATGAAGTTAGAGGACAAGTAACGACAATTAAAAAGAAACCTAAGGGTTGGAACTTGGACATATGATAGAGACAAAACTTTATATCTAATAGTTAAGTTAAAACATAACATCTAACCACATGAATTAGGGTAGTGGATGATTAGAAAGAAAATGTGTCACATAAAAAATAGTATAGATCAACCCTAATTAAAAAAACTACTACTTTATTGAAATTAAATATGAATCATTGGGCCATGATGATCACATAATATTGGAAGCAAAATCATTAGTTTTGTTTGGGCTATGATGATCACATAATATTGGAAGTAAAGTCCTCAATTTTGTTTGGATCCACTAGTCTTAATGAGAATATTTAATGAATTTACAATATGGCATATTATTTATTTTAAAATTCTTCTTCTTCAAAATCATATCATCATATCTAAAAATATTTTATTTTGCAGATGTACTTTGGGCCAATTTGACCTCTGTGAACCTAATTAAGTGTATATGATGTGATTTGGGTATCAATTTGCCCCAATTTCATCATTTATTTAAAAAATCACTTTATTGGTTTGATTATAGATGTTTACGACAATTATGGTCTCATAAACCTAATTAGGTGTACATCATAATTTAATTTGGGGTTCAATTTTCCCCAATTTTGTATTTAAACCAACCATTAAATTGGTTCAAACATGAGTGTAATTTGAGCCTATTTTATCTTTTTAAACCAATAAATTATGAGTAAAATCTTGATTTTGGGCTCAATCGGCTTAGATTTTGTCACTGATTGGATCAATCACTCACTTGATTAAATCACATATACACTTTGGGTCAATTTGAGAAACACAAACCTAATTGGGTATATAAAATGCAATTGGAATTCAATTTACCTCAATTCATTCATTGATTGAACTAATCACTCAAATTGTTCAATCTCATATGCATTTTGGGTCAATTTGAGCCTCATAATCCTAATTGGGAATTTTCAATGTGATTTAGAATGTTATTCAATAATATTTTATTATTGGTTGAACCAATCACTCAACTAGTTTAATCATGGGCACACTTTGGTCTAATCTAAGTCATGTGAAGCCATAAATTTAGAGTATAAGATTGATTTAGAGCTCAATTGTCCATATTTTATCATTGATTAAACCAATCATGGATGCACTATGGGCTTCATGGAACTAATTTAGCATATACAATGTGATTAAGATCTCAATTCACCCTAATTTTGTTAGTGTTTGAACCAATCATTTGATTGGTTCAATCATGGGCATACTTTGGGATAGTCTAAGCATCATGAACCTAATTGAGAGTATACAATATGATTTTGGGTTCAATTATCTTGGATTTCATAATTGATTGAACCAATAACTTAATTCATTAAATCACACATTATTTTGGGTAATTTAAACTACATGAACCTCATTGGGTATATAAGATGCAACTTAAGGCTTGATTTTATTAACTTTCATTGTTGATTAAACCATTCACTCAATTACTTTGGTCACAAGTACAATTTGATAAAATTTGAATCTCATGAGTCTAATTGGGAGTATACAATATAATTTGGGGCTTAACTAGCCCCAAATTCATCATTAATTAACACATGTTGAGTCAATTTAAGCCCCACAAACCTAATTAATCATATACGATGTGATTTGTGTCTTAATTTGCACTGATTTTCTCACTGATTGAACTAATCACTCATGTGGTTCAATCATGAGCACATTTTTAGATAATTTAATACTAATGAGCCTTATTGGGTATAGACAATGTGATTTGGGGCTTAATTACCACCAATTTTTTCACTGATTGAACCAACCACTAAATTGGCTCAACCAGAGATACACTTTCAGCTACTCTGATCCCTATGAACCTAATTGGGTGTATATGATGTACATGGTTGTGATTTGGTATAATTTGATTCTCATGAGCCTAATTGGGCATATAAAATGTAATTTGGGGCTTATTATTCCCCAATGTAATCATAGATTGAACCAATCACTCAAGTGATTAAATCAAAAGCATGACTTGGTCCAATATGAGCCCTATGAACCTAACTAGCCATATATGATGCGATTTAGGGATCAGTTGATGTTATTTTTTTAATTTATTGAAAAAATCACTAAATTAATTAAATCAAAGATGATATTTGGGCTGATTTTAGATCTATTTATTTAAATGAATTTTAGCTTATATTTTAAGAAGGGAAGAAGAAGAAACTAAATGCATGTATGGTTGAAAAACCTATTTGATTGTGCACAAATTGAATCAAGAGATTATGAAGAGATCTTCTTTGGCTTTGGAGGATGACCTGCATTTAAGATAACACCAAATCAAATAGTTGGTTAGATAGATAGCTGAATGGATTACATATCGTTAGCTAGATCCTTAAAGCAAGAGCTTCCTCAGGGCCTATTAATCCACACATTTTAAACAATTAATTTTAAAAATATAATAGAAAGTATTTCATTAATAATCAAAACGTACTAAAATTGAACACAAGAAATGATTTCTAAAGAAATAGACTAGAAATGACTAATATATAAATAAGGAAGTCAATACTGGTGCTAAACAGGTCAAGTATGCTTAAGAAAATCAAGCAAGGGTCTATGAATCAGGTAGGGAAACAAATAATCAAATCTGGTTGTAGATAGATGAGTGGAAATAGCTCAATAGAATTTGTTTCCATAGTGACTATTGGTGGTTGGGATGACCATCGATGGTTAAGGTGACTGTTGATGATTAGACTGACCATCGATGGTTGAGACAACCATTGATGGTTATTGTGTATAGGTTTGGGTTGGAAAATAGTCAAATTGATGAGATCACAAAGTTGGATTCTGAGAGATGGGTTGGTGTTGGGTTGAGTGTGAAAGAAAAATAAAGTAATTAAATATTGGAAAATAAATACTTATCTTATAATAATTTGATCAAATGGATGTTTGAGGTGGTTGACTCATTAGTGGATCAAACATGATTTTGATAGAGTAACGGCACTTGATGCTTTGGTAGAGTAGTGATGATAAGTTGGATCTTTGACATGATGGATAGATCATTAGATTACTGATGATGATTAAACTAAAAAAAAAGGAAATTTGGATGCACAAGCTATTGATAACAATTATAGATGATTTTCACCTCCTTGCTCCTCTCTTCTTATAGGCAAGGAATGAGAGGTGCAACAAGATGTTAATTGGGCTTCCTAATTTTAACTCACTCATACAATGGCTCACACATGTATTTAGACAAGTTATTTTTAGAAAATCAAGGTGGGTGGTTTTCATGTGGTTGGTTAAGGAGGTGCACCTTGACTATTAGTGGTTAGGGTGACTATCGGTGATCAGGGTGACCATCGATAGTCATCCTAACCATCGATGGTCAAGGGTGAAGGGTCAAAGTGGGTAAAAAACTAGGTTAATTTAGTTGGTCAATCCTGACTTGGTTTAGGCTCAGTTTATGGTTGAAGTGTCAGATTGGTCCCAAGGGGGCCTAAGGTACTATAGCAGTGTTTTGACATTTGAAATCATAGTGTGCAGATTTTTTATGTCTACATTTTCCCCTTTTTTGTTATGCAGCTTTGAATCAACAAGATGCAAAACAAAAATGGATTGTTGGTCACAGATCTGATTGCCTCAAGTATGGGAGGAGGTTTTCCCCCTCAAATTAGGATTTGATGATGTATAACAAAATTAGGTGCAGGTTTAATAAGGTGAATGAAGGTGATGTCATAAAGGTGGGTGATAGGTTGGGCACTTGAGGCATAATTGTGTACACAAAGTGTGACAAAAAGGTGTGATAGATGAGATCATGTATAGACTAGGATGCCATAATTGGTAAAAATAAAGGTTGATGCTAGAAGGATAAGTGAAAATTGAACTGGATGACTATATTTAGGCATGGCTATTGGGTACACTCATAAGTATCCTAAGTGATGTTTGAGTTTTGATGGGTATCCAAAGCAGGAAGTGCTCCCACTAAAAACATAAACTATTCAAGTTTCATGGGTATCCAAGGTAAGAATTTCTCCTAAGAAGACATAGGTGGGTCTGGTAGGTACTAGGTGGTGTAAGAACAAAAAGTGGTCAACATGGCAATGTTATCATTATGGTCAAAGGACCAGGCAAAAGTCATTATGAAATGCATGCTAGTTGGGCCAAAATGGACCAATGGTGAGAAGATGAGGTTGGTGGGTTAGTTAGAGAAGGTAGTCTCCATGGATGGGTAAAAGATTTGGTTTTGATGAGAAAAAAGGTTTACTTATAGGTGAGAGCAAAAAAAGTGAGCCTCTTGACCATTGACAGTCAGGGTGCTCAAGGGCGACCATCGATGGTCACCCTAATTATTGATACTCAAGGTGAAAACCCTAAATTTTTGGTAGTTAAAATTAATTTTGAAAGTCATTTTGTTCATTTTGACTTGTTG